>JARJLE010000055.1:0-726114 GCA_029289555.1 Mycena latifolia | reverse complement strand
GCGACATGTAGATGTGGCGCGCGCAAGGCGGGAGCAGGGCCACGAGGGACGGGTGGGGAGGCCCGTTTCCACTTGTACGGGACTGGGACTTCTCGCCTGTACGTAATAGCCCGCTGCGTTACTGGAAGACCAAGGCTGGCGCAACCTGGCACACCTGGGATGGGCGACAGCAGACCGAGATTCTGCGTGTGGGAACATCGAAGGTGTAGTACCGCTGTAAATTCAAGCAATACTGTTAGCATTGAAAGGGCCAGGGACGCCGAAGACTCACGCCATCGATCTGCATAGAGTCGGAGGCAGGGGCATGGAATACGCCACTGCTTTCACCAGGCCCAGTCTCTTCTCAGCGCGAGTAGTTCGTTTCAGGCTGGTGCGGCTAGGCTATGGCTCCTACACCAATGCCAAGGCAGGTAATATACTCGAGGCTACTCGAGGGCCGCCGAGGTCGTCTGTGGCTGTTTTTGGGGTTACGGTGCCCTCACGTCGCGGCGGGCTGTTTGCGGCATAGAGCGGATGTATCATGGGTACAAGTGGGTAGATCTTTGGGACACAAGAGTCGCAGCGGTTGACGCTGGCGCTGAGAAAGGCACTGGCAAGCGTCCAAGTCACGATGTCACAGAGCGCTAAACCGTGACGCATCACCACCTTGAGCTCCTTGCTGCCACTTGTCGCGGTATCTGGTCCCCCGCAGCTCGCACAACGTATCTCGCATCTCGTTTTTCACAGAGTGTCCAAAGATATATTTTTCAGCGTTTTTCGCAGCACCGTTTCGGCTCAGGCGTTCTTGTCACTTGGCGCTCCAAGTACAATTTCCACAAAAAGTCCACACAAGCTCTTTATCGACGCCGAGTCTGCGCTCGCGGCTCCAAGCCATTTCAGGCTCTCGCTCTCCCCCCAATCTCTCTTATACAACCTGGCCTCGCCTTATCAGTATATATCTCCCGACTCGATCCGCACTGCGCAGTCCCTCCCGAGCTCTAATCCTCGCCGGCGTTCCGTCAAACCTTCAAGGCACATATCGACATTCCTACTAAGATATTTCTCTCTCCATCCCGCTTGGCATTCTGTCTGCGCACGAGTTCTCGGATTGTATCTCTTGTGCGCTTCCTCAAATCGGTATCTACACACGTCATTTCTTAATTTCGCCAGCGCCGACCGCTCGCGATGTATGCGATTCTCGCACGTTCAACTTGAAATTCCCTGAGCTCTCCCGGGCCCATCTCGTCTCGGCCTCGTTTTCAAACATCGTTTCCCGCTACTTAATTTATCTCCCTTTGAGAGCGCTACAACTACATTGATTCCTCTCCAAATTGTTGTGTCTGCCATCGAATACAAACTCAACCCTTCTGCGCCCGATGAGCTTGTCCCAGGTTCGGACGAATTCAAATTTCAACTGGTATTTCGAGTGTCTGAGCGGTGTTGAACGAGACATCAATCCACCTTCCGAGAATATCGGCCTGGTGGTGTAACGGTGACGCCTCTGCTCTTGGTTCAATGTGTCCGCATCTGACTTTCAGCAGAGGTTCCTTGTTCGACTCAAGGTCAGGCCCTACCTCTCCCGTTCTGAATTTTATTTTATTTATTCCTTTGTGTTCTACAGTACTTACCCATCTATTCACCTTGGGGAGCTCGGAAAAACGGCTTGATGGTGTAGCGGGAACACAGCTGTTTAATATCTGAAGGATAGAGTCCATTGTTCGATTCAAGGTCAAGCCATCATAAGTTTCTTTTCCTTTTCTTTTCAAGCGCCGAAATCCGCCCATCTATTCGCCGTTTGGAAGAGTCGAGGACCGGCCTGCTCCTCTACCGGTCTCCTGCCCGCCCACGGCTACCTCTCAGATCCCCACAATTAATACCCGTGTACTTACTGACTCGATTTCGCAGCTCGAACGTCTCTATCTTGCATTGGATTCTAACGTCAAGTTCAACTGAGGATCCTCGAAGTATATTTTCTACGCACTTTCATTGTTCCATCTCCAAATTCTCACAGCAAATTCCGGTTTCCTTCTTTGTGACTGGCAGCAGGACTCGAAACGTCTGTCCGACGACGTTACTTATTTTGCCCCGTTAATTTCTAAGGAGGGTTTGTTCTAACTAGTTCATAGTGTTTTATTCTTGTCCTGGTTCTGGATCTGATTCAGATCTACAGGCGCGCGCCATCACTTCACCTGACCGTGTTTGTGGCAGCCGCACTGCCTCACCCCAGTTCTATGTCGTCGCCTTCCATCTCACAGCAAAGGACCCATTATTGTCCGAATGGCGAGGACGTCGCGGAGTTCCAAACACTTCTCGTCAGACCCACCCTTCGAATGCAGCCTCTTGACGATGACATCGCTGGTTTGCCGATTAGAGCATACATGGACGCCCACACGACCCTCATTTCGCCGGTACAACGAGTACCGCTCGAGATCACCCAAGAAATTTTCGCAGCCTGCCTCCCAGAGCACCGCAGCTGTATTATGAACACCAGGGAGGCGCCCATCCTGCTTGGGCGCATTTGCAGCTCCTGGAGAACCATTTCCCTCTCGACACCCCGCTTGTGGTCGAAGCTACATATCGTGCAGCCCGCTTACTCCATTTACCACCCCCTTCCGCTGTTCCAGGACCAGCTAGCGCGGCGGCTTGCAGGCACGAAAATCTGGCTGAGTCGCTCCGCCCTGTGTCCCCTGACCATATCGCTGAAATGCGCATTCCACGGGACCGCCCTGAGCGAGTCAGCCACCCAAATCCTGAAGGCCTTGTTGCCCTTCGCATCGCGTTGGGAAAACATCACTTTCACAACCTACGCTGCAAGCCTAGAGACCATGTCGCATCTTACGGAGGCGGATGTGCCGATGCTCAAGTCATTCAGCATCCATACACCTGCCGAAGCCATCGTCCCATGGCACGCACTGGGATTCCTTAGCGCCGCCGCCATCCACTCGTTTCACGTTACGGGGGGAACCGGTTTCAACCGGGCCCTGGAATTGCCGCTCCGCTGGAGCCATTTAGCACACCTCTCAATCAACGAGGAAGGATGGAAGTCAGAGAACACCCTCACAAGCAAGGTAGCCCTGCGGATGCTCTCTCGTTGCCCGCAGCTGCGCTGCTGTCGGCTCATTGTTCATTTTGCTCCCGATACCCACGGTGTAGTGGAAGAGCCTATTCTAAAGCTCTCCTTTCTTCATACCTTGGACCTAGAATTTGTCGGGACTCTTCCTTCGACAGTTCGCTATCTATTCAGTCGTCTCTCACTCCCACAATTGCGGAATTTAAAACTCTGTGGTCCATCGTATAGCGACGATACCTCCTATGCCCCATTCCTCGCCGTCGCCGCTCCGCGCATCGAAACCTTTGATATCAACATTGAACTGTTCTCCAATTCCTCGCTCGCGGATCTCCTTCGCGAGCTACCAACCATTCGCAACCTCGAGATCAGTAAGATTCCCGACCGCTCCCCAGCCTACGACGACGAGCTCTTCGATGACGGGATTCTACGATCCCTCGTAGAATCCCTAATTCCATCCCCCGACGTCCCCATCCCCTGTTGCCCTAACCTACAAGCACTGAAAATGAATTACCGGTGCTGTTCCTTATCCGACGAAGCTCTTCTGCGGTTCATTAGATCGCGGGCGCTGAGGCGTGTTGTGATCTGCTTTAACCGTCCTATGGAGCTTGACATCTATCCGGAGCTGGAGACGTTGCTGCAGAGTGGGCTTCATCTCGATCTTGCATACCTTCCGCCCAGGGAAGGCCTGGACTCGGAGGTCCCAAGGGACTTCGGAGATCCATGACTCTGTACCGCTCCTGGTGTACATATTTTATAAAAAAGAATTCCGTGGTTCGAAATTGGTAAAGGCGCCAATGGATATCTAGTCAGGATCGGCAGCCCTTGTTGAGGAATTTCCGTAGCTCCAGCCTCGCGCGGTGTTCCGACATTCGGCGTGAGCCACTAGTAGTTGAAACGGATACACGACTAGAATCGGAACCGCACCTACGCGAACAGCTATCAATTCGTGTGATGGCGGCACTGCCTCATCAACCACCACGTCTTCTCCGTTCATCTCAAGGCTAGGGACCAATTACTGGCCTCAGGACAAGGAACTAACAGAGATCGGAACTCTTCTCACTGAATCCACTCAGGCAGTGAAGCATTTGGACGACCAAATCACCCGTTTGCAGAAGCTAGTCGATGAACGTGCCAAGCTCAGTGACTACATGGACGCTCACAGGGCTCTCCTTTCGCCGGCTCGAAGATTGCCAGTCGACATCATTGAAAGGATCTTCATGGACTACCTCCCAACGCATCGCAACTGCGTTATGAGCGCCGCGGAGGCTCCTGTCCTCCTTGGCCGCATCTGTAGCTCGAGGCGAACCATATGCCTATCGACACCCTACCTCTGGTCGAGGGTTCACATCGTGGAGCCCAGCATCTGCCTTTCCGCCCGTTATCTATAACTCGAGACCACCAGGATGTGGCTCGAACGATCTGGCCAGTGTCCCCTCTCTATATCCTTACAGGCCTCCGACCTTAATACCAGCTCTTATTTGGGCACCGACGACGAACTTATCAAGGCTCTGCTTCCATTCACACTGCGTTGGGAGCACATCACTTTCACTGTCCCACCTTCATGTCTCGTGGCCATAGCGCACCTTACCACAGTGGATGTGCCTATGCTCAAGTCGGTTAGCATCCACCAGACTTGGGGAAACGAGGACGTCCCATGGGATTCAATTGGTTTCACTCGTGGTCCCAACGCGGTCCAGTATTCTTTTCCTTTCGCAATCGCGGAGGGAATTTCAGACCCCTGGAATTACCACTTCGGTGGGATGGGCTAACAGACCTATCGATCACGGCAGAGTGGGGCCAAAAGTTGCTCACAGGTCCCATGTCCCTGCAGATACTCTTCCAGTGCCCTCAGCTGCGCAGTTGCCAGCTCTACCTTTTTGCCGATCACGTACAGCGGAGTCGGAGAGCCCCTCATCGAGCTCTCTGTTCTTCGCTCGGGAGTACAACCCTTTAATAACCGTTCGCCCACTCCTCCACCAGCTGTCGCTGCCACAATTGCGGAATTTGAAACTGAGTGGAAAACGGGAAATCCACAACTGCATCTCCTATCTCCCCTTCTTCACCACCGCTTCGCGTATCGAAAGCATCGCAATCGACTCTGACTTATTTTCCAAGGCGTCCCTGATCGATTTTCTTCGCGGGCTACCCCCCACTCTCTGCGAAATACAGTTCACCCAATACGAGAAGTATTACGAAGGAGAGATTTTCGACGACGAGCTCCTAGAACTTCTCATCTCATCTCCCAACTCTCCCACTCCGCATTGCCCAGACCTACAGGCCCTGGAAATAAAACCCATCTGCGCCATTTCCGACGACGCACTCGTTAATTTCATCAAATCGCGGACGATGAAGCATGTTGCACTGGCCTTGAACCGGCCCAAGGAGCGCAATATTCATTCGGAACTTCAGCCGTTGCTGGGGCTCCGCTTTGAGCTCACCCATATGCCGGTTGACCTTTCTCCTTGGAGCGCCCTGGCGGATGCGCCGAAATTCATTCAAGCTCCCTGGGTGTCTGCGTCTCATGTCGGCGGAAGATATTTTTATTGATAAAGGTGCGTTGAGTTTCACGTCGAGAATCGAAACTGACCGCATTCCTTGTAGAACAGGCTCATCTAGTCCGTTGTTTCCTGGGGGTTGTCGCCTTATTAGTTTGTCAACGCACGATGTCCTGATCAGGCCGTAATATCATGCGTGTTCAATCACCGTAGGGTTCATAACACTTTACCATTACCATTTCGTAATGAGACAAAGGCATTCGCCCATGACTTCAAACCGTGCTTGCTAGCTCGATGTCTCTCCCCAATAATGGGAAAAATCGGGATTCGGCGGATTAGTCGGTTCAACACGCCCACATTCTCTAAGCTGCATATTTGCCGACTCAATGAACTGATCGCTCTGTGCAATTATTAACCCCAAGATATGTCTAGAGGGTGGATCTTGGAGAACTCAACTCATATTAATCACGTGGTTATAGTTGAATTCGACAATTTATCCACGGCTGGCGACAGTGGTTTCAAAGCATAGTAAGATTGAGCTGAAATTGGTGAGTGTTGCTTCTCTAAGCTAGGAGAAACAGTATATTTGGAACAAGCGATACACGGATGAAGGAAGGCCAATCCAACCAGGTCAACGTTTGAAGGTCGGGACGCACACGAACTGTGGCAGAACTATGTAGAGCAAATTGCAATTAGCAGACATGATGCAGCAAAGAGCTGAGTACGTTTCTCCAGATCTCTAACTGCTCGGCGCTTGATCAAACCGATTCAAATTTAGGTTAGACGCCCATACTGACAGCACGACGTTAGCGCGGGGTCTTGTACTTTCTCTTAGATTCCATGGCCCCCTCCCACAGTCCTTCCATCCGCCTCATAAACAGAGCCGATCCTCCTCGATGCCCTCTCCCAGCCGTACTTGGGCCAGCCAAACAAGCTGCTTGCTTCTCGATCTGCGATGAGCATCTTGAAATCGATAGCACATCAGCTTTGCGATATTTCGCGCCGCCGCCCCTGGGGGCCAACTTGCGCGATGGCGTGGAGCAGTTTATGGAACGCCCGTTGGAGGATCGTGCTTTCCAGTATGCACGGCGTCTCGATACTGTCTTTACGACATGTCTCCATTCGGAAAATAGCGAAGAACTGTTGAAGGCCGAGGTGGTGACCTGGCGAGGCATCATGACGAAGTATCGTCCTTATTAAATTTGAGCGCAAGAGACTAAATTTGTTGCATCAGGATTATGCTCGGATACACACTAGATCTCAATATTTCGTACCATAAGGGAGTCCTCTACTTGGAAGAGCACAGAGAAGGGGAGAAGTTTGAGTAAGCCTCCCCCGGCCCCATAATTTCCTTTTGTCTCACTTTTGCGCGGTAGCCAAGACAGTGAGCGCACATTCGTGGGGTATATTTTTATAGGAAACACCAACGTCCATGAGTGCTGACTGTCGAGCGATTAGGCACAAGTTTGAAGCAATTTGTACAACCTCAACACCAGGCGGCGAGCGATCGGATGGAACTGACGTGGATCTGCACACCTTGTGGAATACGGCGATTACCCGGACTTTAGGTTCCCTGAGAATCCTGCTGGTGGGCGAGGTTGACTGTGTCAAACGTGGGTACATTTACTCTGGATTCGTGCCCGACTCAATCGAACTAGCCGGCTACTCAGAACATCCTGGCCCCGAACATTATGTGGAGCTCAAGACAAAGAAGAAAGAACGGTAAGTGACATCGAATTCATGCGTCGTCTGGTTTCATATCTGTCAGCAGAGCCTACAACATCGCTCACGCCAAATGGAACATGCAGTCTTATCTTCTTGACACTCCACAGATTTTTGTGGGCTTTCTGGATGGAGCAGACATTGTTCGAGATTTTGCAACATTTTCAGTGCAGCATATGGAGAGCCAGCAATATCGGATTGACTGGGGTGCGCGAGTTCTCCACAGCCTCAGGGCTCATTGTGCCCGCTCAGGAAACAACAAGGGAGTTCTGAAGGTTTGGCGTGTGCAGGCGAAGAAATATCACGTCGACATTCGCGAATTGAACCCAAAAGAGGTTAGACTTTTGAACAAGGAAGGAGCGCCGCGGAATGGAATCATACCGGTCTCATTCATTCAGGAACTAGAGAGTAGAATGTCTGCTGTTTGAACCATAGAATATACTCGAACTTGTTTTGTCAGACGCTCGACACCTGAAAGCTCGCAATCCTAGGACCATTTCTAAGTGGACGACGTGGAAAAATGACACGAATAATTATGATTTCAATTCAAACTCGGTACGTGAGCATTCAGTTAGACATCGAACCACCCTTTCGAGCATTGGCGTGGTGGTATACAGAGAGGTAAACCTGCTTTGCATGTGAAGTAGATCTGGACTGTTGAACAGGAGTCCCTTCACGAATCAAGGTCATTAGTCACTTTTTCACTCCCATAGAAACACCAAAATCTGTCTATGAATCAATCTGATTTGGGGTTGCCAAGAACATGACCTGGTGGTGTAACGGTAACATCCCTGTTTTGTTTCAATATTTGTGAAAGATATATTTGGTGGGTCCTTGTTCAATTCAAGGCCAGGTCATTCTTCGTCATATTCTTCTTTTTCCTTTTAAAAAAAAATCATAAATCTATTCACCTTGCGGTACGAGGTCTGCTTTAAGCTCCTGTTTTTTTGCACAGCTACGTTAGTAGGCGCTTTCCTCCCTCAATGCACTGAAACATAGTGTATGTATCCAGTAAATCCAGGCTACCTCCTAGGTTTTTTATCTTTCGATTTTTTATAGTCCACATGAATGAATCTGCTTCCTTCATTCCTTTTTTACGCTTCTCAGCACAACAAGACTCTGTGTGCAGCGCTGTACTTCGTGAAAATTAAATAAATTTCAACTTTTTATGACACGTGCCGTTTGCCGGCGATAACCGGTCTCGTGGAACCAAGGTTGGGAAAGTTGGGAACCTCACCAAGGACTTTTGTAGGCGACAAATTTTCAATTCTCCCCTTTGAATTCAAGCCAGACTATCCCATGAGCTATCGACGGCAAGTGCCTGTTCAACATCATGTCTATGCCAACCCCATCACGGTTGGTAGGTGCGACGAAACTTCCCAGTCTTCGGCCCTTCGAGCGGAACGCCTGACATCACGCAAATTCGCTTGCATCCGGACGAACGCCTCAAGACCAAGACCATGAGAATTCGAATGCCGGGACTCGGATCATCGGCTTCGTCACCGGCCCAAATAGCAGTGCAGCACCGCACCAAGCTCCATCGTCTACCCGCATTGACAGATCCTGAAAATCCTTAGCTTCATCCGCAGCCGCAGCCGCAGCTTTCAGAATTCAATCGAGGGCGTCTCGGGCTGGAGTCATACTGGCGGTGCAACCTCGGGCTGCCGCACAGGCCAGTGTTGGGCAAGTAAACTGGAATTTCTGGTGATTTTAGGCTTCTGCAGCAATTGTGAGCCACAAGGCCAAAACTCTTCACGCGTCGCTTCAACGGCGGGGGTTTTCGCTTTAATCCTGGTCATCATGTCAACTTGCGTTTGTTGAGCTCCACCACTTGCTCCGACACAGTTTACCTCAAGGCGCCGCCCTCAAACATTGAATGCACTGCGTGAATCTTTGCTGTTCAGTTCTGCATGATTGCTAACATCTTGTCCGACGAGTTCCGGATCAGCGCAGCGGTATATGTACTTACCACTTGAGGATTCTCGCTGGCGCTGACAGTTTCGTGATGGGCAGTGTAATCACTATAGTGACGAGCAACTTCAAGCTTGCCACAATTTTTATTTGGGTAGGTTGTGGTATTTTTTCACTTTGCTGCTGCACATGGTAACAGAGCCGGTATGATATCTGTTCAGTCGTGCTGCGCAACTCTGGTATAAAAGGCGGCGGTGGATGTCTGTGAATGTCATTCTCTCTTCTCTGACCTGGTGTCTAGCCTCTTCCATTCTTTTCTTGCCAATTTATATTCCACTAACTACTCCGTTCAACATTCCAATGGCTCGCATTTCTTCCATTCTTTTCTCTCTCTGCATCGTCGCATGCGTAGCTGCAGGCAAGTCCTATGCTCATTCTCAAAGCCACAAATACTTACCATGCCAAATTTCCCAGCCCCACTGCACCGACGCCAGACCGGAGACCTCCAGTGCAATCTTGCACGTCTCAAGATTATTTCGGACGTCGCTGCTATTGAAACACTGATAGGCCAACTCAACACGACGTATGTCCCGCTCCGGATATCCCTTGCCCGGGGCTGAATCTAGAATTTAGCGAGCTCTCAACTGCTAGCGCTGTGGCCGTGGCACAAGCGGGACTGAAGAGTGTCGATGCGGGAATCCAAACCATCCTTACCGCTGTTTTTAGCGGGCAGACCGCCCCAGCCAGTTCCCGCGATCAAGTCGGAACCGGGTTGGCGACCGCCCAGCAGGCGCTCAGTTTGATCACGGAGTGAGTACCTATCTGCATTTCATGTAGAGCAGCTAATGAAGTATGTCTGTCAGCCCCAGTGCCAATGCTACAGTCACTCAGGTGCAAGCCAAGCTCGCCAGTGCTATCATGGATGGTAACAATGTCGTCTCGGAATGTAAATAAGTTTTGTGGACGTAGCAATTTGTTAAGCTTTTACAAAGCTGAGCTTCGACTTGAAAAAATGCCCATGATAAATAAGCCTGTAGCCGGGCAAGCCATGCCATACTCTCGCCGACCCAAAAGACAGCTGGCTCAGCGGTCACCGCTCAGGTGTCTTGAACTTCCTATCAAGTCACCAGCCCTTCCTCGCGTAAAATTCATCCGGTTATTTCTTAGTACTCTGTCTTCCCTGCTACAGACCATTGCTTGTTGTTATACGTTCGCAGTTGGACCTTCGAATTGGTTCAGATTTGCACCGATAGCCCCATCATTGCACAGTGCATTGATTGCATTATTGCATTTGCATCAACGCGACCCAAGCATGTAACGTGATCGTGTTGACAGCAGCTGCACTGCCACCGCGTGACACCTCAGTTCGAGTAATATCATCTCCCTTCGCCTCAAAGCTAGGGACCAACTATTGCCCACCGGACGATGAGATAGCAGAGATCAAAACCTTTCTCGCTGACCCCATCCTTTGGTTGAAGCATCTCGACGAAGAGATCGCAGATTGATTTGCAGAAGGCGCTCGACAAATTGGTAAACCACCGCGCCAGACTCAGTACCTACGTGGACGGCCACACGGCACTCATTTCCCCAGCTCGACACTTGCCGCTCGACATAATCCAAGAAATCTTCGTCGCATGCCTTCCGACGCACCGCAACTGCGTCATGAGCGCCGTGGAGGCACCCGTCCTCTTAGGCCGGATATGCAGCTCCTGGCGAATCATTTCCCTCTCGATGCCGCGCCTGTGGTCAAGACTTCATATTGTGGAGCCGTCTTGCCCTTATTACTGCCCAGTTTCGATGTTTGACCAAAAGCTGGCGCAGCGACTCGAAACCACCAAGCTCTGGCTCAGTCGTTCCGGCCAATGCCCCTTGTCCCTATCGCTGCAATGTGCTTTCAGCAGCAGTAGCTTCACCGAATCAGACATTCAAATCCTCGAGCTCCTCCTTCCATTCGCATCGCGCTGGGAACATATCGCTTTCACCATCCACCCCTCAGTTCTGGCGGCCATGTCGCACTTGACCGAGGCAGATGTGTCTATACTCAAGTCGGTCGAGCTCCGCGTAGCCGCTGGGTATCATAGAGATTCGTTGGCTCTTCTTCGCGGCAAGGACATTTCCTCCGTTTTCATCATCGGAGCCGATCTCATCCCCTTAGAATTGCCCCTTCGCTGGAACCGATTAACAGATCTTTCCGTCCGTGAGAGAGGATGGGTCGGCACCATGACAATGGAGACAGCCTTGCAGGTCTTCTCTCGGTGCCCTCAGCTCCGGACTTGCGGGTTCGTTGTTCATGACGGTCTAGACACCAATACCACAGGCGGAGAGCCAGGGCCCATCCTCGAGCTCTCGTTTCTTTATACATTTGACTTAGAGTGTGCTTGCACTCTTCCTTCCATCTTTCGTAACTTATTCAGCCGCTTCTCATTCCCACAATTGCGGAATTTGAAACTTCACGGAAAATTCGATTATGACCCAGACACCAAATCTCATGCGCTCTTGTTCGCTGCTGCCCCAGGCATCGAGTCTCGGGCTCAATATTACTAAGCTTTACTCAAAGCCGTCTCTTGCGGATTTCCTTCGCGCCCTATCGCCTACCATTCGTGACATAAAGATCAGCAAGATTCCCGAAGGAACCGGCGTTAATGATGCCGAGCTTTTCGACGACGAGATTCTCGAAACCTTCATCCCATCCCCAGACTCCCCTATCTCATGTTGCCCCGGCCTCGAAGCGCTGGAAATAAATTTCCGGTGCTGTACCTTTTCCGACGAAGCCCTCCTGCGCTACATCAAGTCAAGGAAACCGAAGCGCATTGCAATCCGCTTTGCACGGGAAATGGAGTTCGACATCCGTCCGGCCTTGCAACCCTTCATGCAGAGTGGGCTTCATCTGGAAGTCTCATATTCTCCGCCTGAAGTGTTCAGCCTTTCTCCTTGGGCGGGTCTGGCGGATGCCCCCACTCGCAATTTCTACCAAGATCCCTGAGGGTTTCTGCCACATTGCGGTGAAGTGTTATACAACAGTATCTTGTAGGAGAAATTGATTTAAATGGATGACGGATGACGGTGAAAATGCGACGAGTAGCATTTTTGAATTTGGACTCCGAAACAGTTTCTCCTCGAACACCAATTTACAGCAAAAATAATCGATTCTACAGGTTTTCCGGTGCCACAAAGCTCGCACCCCTCACACACAGTTCATGCAGTTAGTGGTCCTCGTGTCTGTACAGCAGGCAATCTGTTCATTTGATCTCGAAGTTAGCGCTCGCTCGCAGAAATGAGAGACCTTACCACCCGACTTCGCAAGTCATCAATAACCTCTCGGAGAATGAATCCTTCGTCGCTGTTCTACGTGGTGGCATTCGGCGCTGAGTTTATGACTTATGAAATGAGCCGCAGAACATACAACTGGCCCTGCCGCCACGAGAGAGACGAACACCATCGCAAGAAGCACTGAAAATTTGGTGCTGAACATCTTTGGAGCTGAAGGTTGAGGGATTTATGGTAAGTACTGTGGTTCCTGAAGTTGCCAACGTCGCGACCTTCCATTTATACCAACCGATGTTCCATGTGAAGATTCATAGCGCCTGACATCCAATGAGCGCTCGATGTCGGATGTATATCTGCTGCTTCACAACGATTGGATCTTCAAACTCGCCAAGCCCAGAACTCCGATTTCGCAACTTGGCGAATCTCGTGTAGAATGCGGATAAATACTCAACAGTTCATGAAGAGTGATAGTCATCGAGAAAGATCACCGCTGAACGAAATTGAGGCAGGTTTGAGACGGGCTAGTTCATAACGGTAGAAATTAGATACATAACATAGATCCGTAACATACGTTTACGTCCAGCACTGGGACTACGTGTCGTCATTCTATCCTATCCTATCCTGAGGCATCAACTCACCCGAATTCGGAACTGAACTTCAGAATCCCAGAAATTTGACTCACGATTATTCACCGTCACAGACACCAGCACTTGGCCAAAAACAAATTTCAAAGCTGGACAAGATACAAGGAGCCAACCTTCGCACCTCCAGGCAGTACGTATACATACTTTGATGAGTCTGAACCAAATCTCGCACGACGTTTCTTCGACGGGCTTCCTGGCTTGTTCCTGGACGAGGTTGAACGACGAATAAATTAATTCGTCGCTGAAAGCGCCGATGTCTGATTGTGCCTCGTGAGGGCGGGGATCCAATGAGTATGTTAAAGGTATCCATCCGACACCGAGCGCTCGCACTAGAAGGACGCCAAGCACAGTTCTGCATACGGAGACACGCTCTCGTATAAATGAGGCTCGGTCGCCCAAATTCACCAGAAACCAATACCGTTAATTCATCAACATGCTGAGCAGCAAACTTGCAATGCTTCTTGCGATGCTTTTCGTCTCTCTCGTGGCTGCGGGGCCAGTCGTACGTTCTCCAACTCATTTCATAGTTTATATACTCACAACTGAATGCTCCCACGTAGGACCATGTTGATGGACTAGTTCACCGAGAGGTCGTTGGAGCCCTTGAAAGCCGGGCTGTGAGGGTTTCTTCCACTTTATTGCGAGCCAGTGCTAAGATGGGTTGGAATAGCTTCCTTGCTGCACAGATACGAGGAAGGAGCATTGCATGAACTGTGTTTGAATGGGGGCAGACAAAGAGTACATTAATCATATTTCTTGACGGCTATGCTTATTTAAGTTGCTATCCGATATTACCGTCCGAAGTGCACTCCAGTTCAAGACGCGCCTTCAAATACTGCGCTACACAATGTTGAAGTATCAGCAATCACATCTGCCTGTTTATATCCATGCGCAACTCCCGGCGAAGCCCTTTGACCCGCTCATATACACCGACCCCTGCGGTTGACATGTGAGGGTAGGAAGCTACATAGAGCCTAAATGCCGGATCCTTGACTGCATTCCAAGCTGTAAGTAGCACGTAGCGGGGGGAGAAAACTTTTGATAGAGACTCTTGAGAAATGAAAAGCAGCAATCAATATCAGGGAATACTTTGACACCTAGAATGGCTAGAGAAAGTAAAGTAAATCAATTTTCCTCAGTCAAGTTAGTTGGAACGGTCACATGACCATAGTTGAATTGCGCGACACGTCGGATTTGATTTTATTCTTCTTCCTCTATCTAATACGCGCGACCTTTAGCTGAAATAACACTTCACCTGATTTTCAACCACGGCCCGTTCTGGACAGTTTCTTTCCTCGATTTCTTTTCTCGCTTTAGAGCATCTCCTTCGGCTGTTTTGAAGTTACTGTCGCCGAAGTAGCTTGAAGAAAATCTCACCCTATGTCTTCCGAGGGGCTTGATTCGTATACGAGTCGACAGATTAGTTCAGCGCTGATTTCTGTAGATGGTTATCACATTCTGACTTGCCAAGCGAGCCAGAGCTAACCCCGCAATTAAACTGCGAGGATTTGATTCAATTTGATTGTGCCTCGCGTGGACGCTGAGCGCTTCTGTCAAGTACATACTTGTCAAGTCCTGTATCAGGAGTGAAAGACTTGTCGATATAAATCAGGCTCGACCGAGACACTGCCAGTGGGACACACCATTACCTACCTACCGGTACCTACCACTATCACCACCGTTATCTCGCCTCCAAAGATGTTGGGTGGCTTCTTGGCATAGCTTTTTTCGTATCCGTCGTGGCGGCGGGACCCGTTGTACGTGCCGACTTATTTCATGGCTTAGGCTGGCACTATACACGTAGGCTCACGAGTGAACCATTCTCTCCACGCAGGACGCCCACGGAGTCGTTCTTCGAGACATCTGTGCCAGTTCGTCTCAACGCCAGGGTGATGGCTTTATCGGAGGCCGCGCCGTGAGGGTTCCTCTAATTGATTTTGGCGAGCGGATTCTGACGATGAGTTTGAATGGATGAATAGTTAGCTTCCATGCTGCACAGACACGAGGACGACTGGATGCATGAACTGTGTGTAATTGAGCTGTTGGAATTGTTGCAGCGTCTCTGCGCACGCGAACGCAGAATTCTGTCACTCCGGCTACTGATCGCCAGAGTCTCGGAGTAAACACACAGAGTGATTAATGAGAATATGCGAAGAGCTTCTCGATGCTGGTTTGAGATCAAGTACAAAGAGCTTCATGTGGTAGGTAGCCAATTGACTACTAGCATTTGACTAGCATGGACTCGAGCGTGTCATTGTCAGTAATTTGAGGAATTACAAGAGGCCTCACGACTAAGATTTATGACAGAAAGGTTTGCACCTTGAAAGAGAATATAAACAGCCAGGGGCCTTGTGGCGCGAGTTCCGAGCAAGAAAACTTATTTTTCTCTTCAAGTTACTTTGGCCCTTTGAGGCTTTCCCCGCGAAAGCTTGTCAATGGACACTGAACAGCGGCGCAAGAGGAAGCAAACCCAGGTAGAATATACACCAGGTGCAGAATCCACACGATTTGGATGGAGTCGGCTCAGCCTCAATCGGGACTCCGAACGAGTGCGACGTGGACTTGGGAGTCCTGCTGAAGTGGCTGAGCGGTCGTGTTAGGGCAGATGTCGTAGCACAGCCTCATGCATCCTTGACCACGACCCCAACACGACCCTAGTCTCTCATAGACAGACGCTACAGACGAAGTAGCTCGTACCTCGCATGTCTGTAGAAGGGAGGTAGCGCACATCCCGTGTCGAGGAAACATGAGCCGTATGACCGTGCCGAGACTGCCCGCATCCGCGCAGCCGAGGGATGGATTTCGTCCCCAGGTCTAGTCAATGACGAGCTCGACATCTCGCGCTCCTTCGGGTTCTTTCACCTCATGCCCGTCGTTAACGCGCGGCCTGATATCGTCACGTACGATCTGACGGAGCTGGACGAGTTCGTCATTATCGCCAACCGCGGTTTGTGGGACTATGTCTCGTACCAGACTGCCGTGGACGTTGCACAACAAACCGATCCGATGGTAGCTGCTCAGAAGCTCCGCGATTTCGCAATCAGTTACGACGCGGAGGGCAGCACCATGATCATGGTTATCGGCGTTGCGGATCTCTTCAAAGGCGCCGCGACTATTCCGGCCACGGTCGACAAGCGGAAGAAGTGTGGCATTGGGATCATCGACCGTACGCTTGATCGGCTCAAGGAGGAGGTGCCTCCTCCTACTGGACACCTGGCGATCGTCTTCACCGACATCAAGGGGTCCACTCTCCCGGGATGCCTACCGCGATGCGCCTGCACAACAGCCTTCTCCGGCGGTACCTGCGCCTCTGTGGCGGATACGAGGTCAAGACTGAAGGCGATTCCTTCATGTGTTCTTTCCCCACTGAGCTCGCGGTGTTTGGTGGTGCATGACCGTCCAAGTCGAGCTTCTGAGTGTCCCATGGCCATTGGAGATCTTGGAATGCGCGGACGGGAAAGCAATTTATGATGAGGAGGGTCGGATGATTGCGCGCGGGCTGTCGGTGCGCATGGGCATACACTGCGGTGCACCGCTCTGCGAAACGGACCCCGTCACCAACCGGATGGACTATTTTGGGCCCATCGTCAATCGATCTTCGCGAATCGAGGGGAGCGCGGCCGGGATGAACGAAACATGACCTACATGAACATCACAAGCACATTACATTGCAACGAAACCCGGCACATTGCTCGGTGCTGCTTGATGTGCCGCCTTTGGCTGAAACAAGACACATGATCCCATCACTGATGGTAAAAGTTAGGGGTTAGAGGTTAGGGTTTTGTGGTTAGAGGTTAGGGTTAGTAGTTAGAGTTAGGACAGGTATATTAGTGTTGTTCAAAGTTGGTCCTACTTGGGCTCCTACTCGTTCTCCTACTCGGCTCCTACTCGTCGTTTTACTGCCAAAACTGTAAGTAGGGAACAAGTAGGAAAGTAAGTAGGAGAGCAAGTAGGAGCAACTTTGAAACCCCCCCCCCCCTTGCAGTTTATGAGTAGGAGGGCATGTAGGAGAGTTTGCCTTCGCCCAACATCCTTCGGCACTTCTCGGCAGTCCGTGCACCATTTGAAACTCCGCTGGCATGCGTGCCTCACCATCACCAAAGCCATCGGAGAGACCTACCCGAATCGTCGTCGTCATCATGCAACGCGTCATCTTTTTTCGCGGCTTTGACTTTGCGCTTGGAAGGTTCTCTGGCTTTTACTTAGGTTCGGAACAAGCCGCCTTCTCACATGACATGCACGTGCTTCGCAGCGCATTCTGAGAAGGCGCTTGTGCCAAGATGTAAAAAAAGGGCAATGTGTTCTGCACGCTCTACCGTCTCTAATACAGCATGGAACCCTTAGGTCTAAGTTAATCATTTGTACATTGGAAATGCGAAAGTGTTTTGGTCTCTTCGGATTTTGCGTATGATACCCTAATGTCATATAAGGTCGGCCACAACCTGCGCTTCTTCATACATCAGTTGAAAGAAATCTTCCTCTTCCAAGTCATACTCATTGTCCAAATTGAAAATCTGAGTAGGCCATTTCATTACAGCTGTATTAAAGATCCTGAAACCCCTTTTTTTCATGCTTGTAAGCGATGTGGTGAAGCCTGTGGCTCGAAAACAAGTGAAAGGGCTGTTTTGATGTGATTAGTCATCTAGGTCCAAAGTTACATTCGAGATTTTCTTCATCTTTGAACGTCTTTCGAGGGCAAATACAACTTTCCAAATTCTTATGATTACCATTTCATGTCCCTCGTGGACTTCATTGCTCTCGATGCAGCGAGGTTGGCCACTGAAAAGGATTCAGTCATACATGTCACACCTCACCAAAGACTGAAATTCTGTTTCCTGCACGAACAAGGCCATTCTCGGCATACATTTTGCTGGAAGACCTGCTTTAAATTATCTAAGGAATCCATTGAGTCTATAAAATCCATGGAATTGTCAAATAATATTCCTTGTTTGGCTTGAATCCAAAATGCAACTTCGGGGTTAAAGATCAAGTGTACTACAAGAACAAGATAATATTTGCTCCCTATCGGCACCCAGCTATGTGGAGGGGTATCTAATGAACAATTTATCAGCAGAAACCATGGCAATCCAAGTTGAAATGGCTAGAAAATGACTCTTGAACACATGGTCCTTTTTTGGCAGTTTGTAGCAAGCCTCTCTCCGAGATTCACCGGCTCGCCGGTGCGGAGACAGGCTTGCTCCGAACCTAGCTTTTACTGGGGATCCATCCGAGTCGTCCGCGTCACATTTGGTTTTTCGGCTGCCTTTGCTTTTTTTTAGGGCTGTATGGGCCAGAGGGATGGCCTCGGGGCTTCTTAGGGGACTTGCCCATGAGATCTATCAACGGTATTCGATGAACAATCAGGAGGAAGTAGTAATGACAAAGGAAAGTGAAAAATGATTTGATGCCGAGTGACCGAGTTAGAGTTTGAAATCTGTGCATGAGTAGGAGTGTGAGTAGGAAACCGAGTAGGAGGGCAAGTAGGAGCAAAGTAGAAGAACTTTGAACGACACTATTGTAATGCTGTTGAGGGACTTGTGTGCAAAAACAGCAAAATTGATGGCCAATCATACTTGAAAGGCAGCACATTGATCTGAATGTACCGGCTTTGATCACAATGTGCCGGGCTCTCTCATCTTCATGTAGGTCGGGTTTTGTATATCCTCGCACGGCCGGTGGGCACATAATAGAAAGGTTGTGCACAAGCCATTCAAGCCATCAAATGGCTTTTTTGCAGTGCGCAAACTGATGGCTAATGGCTCAAATGGCTTTGATACCTGAACATAAATGTGAATTACTCAAGGAGTTCTGAGCATGTCCACACCCTCGTAAGGCATCAGTGCTCAAAGTTCAAAAGCCAGACTTCAGTCCACAATATGTTAATTTGCGGGGACTTTCGTGTCTGGAGGATGTCGGTGAGTTCATTCTTGATGCCTGCATCTGTGCCCACTCTCATTAGCACTATTTGGAGACGACTGGTACACTCATTGGTTTAAACTCATCAACCATTAGCCATTGGTCTGCGCACGGCAAAAAAGCCATCTGATGGCTCGAATGGCTTGTGCGCAACCTGTCTAATGGCTTCCTTGAGCATTCGGCGATTGGACGGTGGTGGTCACGTGCACCCAGCTCGCGCACGGACCAAGCCCCGAAAATATATAAGGCTTTCGCCAAAAAAATAGATTCTTCAGATACATACTCATCAGGATCTTTTTATAGAAACTGACCGAGTCTCGCATTTTTACAAATGCCGCATCCTTCAATTCCACTCGATGACTTCCGCGCTCACTCGTTTAACCGAGAACATGGCCTCGCGCGAGCGGGGTCTCGAGGACGTTTGGTCTCTTTGCTGCTTGTGCTCGCAAGAGCCTTGCGGTGGGAGATCAGCGAGTCGAGCGTTTGTCTGATGGAATTTTTAAATAGTTTTGTTTATTGCCTGAAATCCATCTGTTCTCTTCTGCTTTTTGTGCTTTCATTGTCATCAAAGCTGACTTCTCTTCCGAGTTGATATTACATTGAGGTGGTAAATCACGTGTCGCGGTCAAAGCGTGAAATTTCCGCTAAATATGGACAAACCAGAAGAAGCAGTACTTTTCAAGGCTGCCAAGCAAGACAGGTTGCTGCGCAGACCCCCGTCCGGAACATTTCAATGGACGGGAATATCCATCATTAGTACAGCTTTGGCTCTGATAATCATTGCTAGTCTCTCATAGACAGACGCTGCAGACGAAGTAGCTCGTACCTCGCAGTCTAGTCTGTTGATTGCCTCGATCAGTTGATTGGAGCTCAACCTTATTATGTAAAGTTCGCGTCGTGTCACACCTGTGACCCTGGCGAACGACGTGTTTTTCTCTCGGTTGACAATGAAGCACATCCAAAATACGCGTAGAACGGTGTGTCGTGCTCACGGTAAGACATATTAGCTCAAAAAATCAACCAACTCGAGAGAAGAACGAATAAGCCGATCATCGAAGCCTAATCATCGACAAGCCAAGCAAAATATTTCTCTCGAAGGGCACAACATCTTTTGAAGTTGGTTAAAATGACAAAAATGCAGTATGGACATCATATTTGGCTCAGTGAAATTTGAAGGACTTTTTCAGAAGCGAGCAAAAAGATTTCGGGTCGATAAGTTCCCCATCAAACAGGATTACAGGCTGTCAGTCCTTGCTAAGGTTCTTCCGAGCCCAATTGACCTTCCGCCAGCCCAAATACCGGTAATACGAGTCTTTAATATGTATTATATAGGCCCTGAGTCTACCCGACGCGGTTGGAGGCAGGGAGGCTTGACAGAACGCAATGGAACAGTGGAACCCAGCGTGGGAACTGCTTCAAACTCCGACGATTACATAATAAGGTCACATCGCGCGCGCGGTAAACTCCAGACTAAACACGACCCTCACTCCTCAGCACCGCTGCTCTCTGAGTCTTAGTCTGCGTACCCTTGGACTCCTCCGTCGTCAAGGCGTAGACGGAAAGCTGAAACACGGATACGGTATACACATGGATCAACTTCAAGACTTTTGATCGAGACGGATGGGCTTGGCATTTTTGGCAATATTATAATGGTCCTCGAAGATGCACAACTCCGGTGTATAAATTCCACAGGAAATTCGCCGCTGGAGGAAACTTTGAAGGACTCCGAGTCGAGGTTGAAGCTTGAACGCAACAGACGCGCGCCCACCACGTGTATGTTCTCACGGTTCCGAATTTTGCCGACCTTTTTCTTGCAACCATCAACCACCTGAAGGCTCATCCTTGTGAACGATGCTCCTACCATCCCTGGGCACTGATCCCCGCCACGCGCCTCTGTCGCCCTTCGGTCTATTAAGTCCTCCATGTCCGTCAACAACTCTTAGGCGCACGCCCATTCCTGTCCTTCACTTGAATTTCAATGCTCCTTTCTTTCGGCACCATTGGCCTTTGGCTCTGTCTCGCCACGACTGCTGCAAGGGCTGCTGTCCCGGCGTGGACGCCCCCGCTCAGCACCCGCGGGCGATATGTTGTTGACGCCAACGGCAACCGGTTCAAGCTCAAAGGGGGGAACTGGCACGGCGCGAGCGGGACGTATTCTGGCTCCGGCGACATCAACGACGACGCAAGCCACCACGCGAGCGAAAACGCGTACGCCCATGTAGCTTCCTGTGGAGGAACTCGAAACTGACGCGTTGAAAGACATACGATGCCGCTGGCGCTGCAATACGTGCCCATCGCCCAGATCCTCGACAGCTTTGAGGAGATGGGCATCAACACGATCCGCCTGCAGTGGTCGAGTGACATGATACATGACACGACACCCGTCCAGGACGCCTGGGTCGCCGCGAACCCGCAGTTCCGGGGCATGACACCGCTGCAGGTGTACGACGCCGTCATCCAGGCACTCACGGATCGCGGGTTCGCGGTGATCGTGAACAACCACACGAAGAAGAGCCTGTGGTGCTGCGGGATCGACGGCAACGAGCGCTGGAATGAGTCGCAGGACATCAATGCCTGGGTCAACGACTGGCTGTTCGTGGTGAATCGGTACAAGAACAACAAGCGGGTTGTGGGTGCTGATCTCTATAACGAAGTGCGTTGCTGCCCCCGGTCCTGTACTGCATTAACCGAGATCCCTAGGTCCGGCGCGATATTTTGACGGATCCCAACTGGGGCTCGGGCGATAGCGCAGATTGGCAGAGCGCATCGCAGGTCGCCGCAGACCGCATTCAGTCCGAGGCGAATCCGGACATCCTTATAATTGTCGAAGGAATTAACTGGATCGGACTCCCTGTTGACGGCCTTGCTCACAGTCGGCCGACGCTTACGCCCGTACGGGGCCTGTCCCACACGTTGCTCGTGTCGAACAAGGTCCGTCACCTCGCCAAGGATAATTCCCTTCAATGCTGAGACCTGCCCCACAGCTCGTCTACGCGGCGCACTTCTACGGCTACACCGGCCCCAACCACAGCGGCGCGACGGGCGTCGGGGAGACGACCGACCCGCGCTACCGCGACTTCAGCCGCACGGACCTGTTCAACGTCATGACCGACTCCGCCTCATATGTCGCCCTCACCGAGGGCATGCACTACACCGCGCCCGTGTGGATGAGCGAGTTCGGCGTCGCGGGGCGCGGGCTCAACAACAGCCCGAACGACAAGGAGCGCCTCTGGTTCCAGAACTTCGTCGACTTCCTCGTCATGACGGACGCGGACTACGCCTTCTGGCCGCTCGTCGGGTACCTCACGAACGGCGCCGGCAACGGGTGGGCACTCATGAACTGGGACGCGACAGGCAAGCGCACGGGACTCTTCGACGGCGACGACTGGCGCGCGGGCGCGTGGAACACGCTCACCAGCGCGCCTGCGGCGGCGGGGCAGATCGCGCTCCCGGCGCAGTACAAACTGCTCACGCTCGAGCACACGGACTTTGTCCAGTCGCTCGCCGTGCGGCGGAACAACGGCGACTTCGACAACGGCGCGCGCAAAGGGGCGTGCCCGGACGGGATGCGCCTCATCGGGCTCTCGCACGGCGCAGCGCGCGCGCTCTGCACGGACGCGCGGTTCGGCACCGGGCTGTGGGCGGCGGACCGCACGATCGAGGTCGTGTTTGACCAGCGGCACGTCGGCGCGGACTGGGCGTCGAGCTACACTAAGTACGAGTGCGCCGCTGGGCACTTCGTGATGGGATATGGGATCCGCGGCGTCAAGGTGTCGACGGTGCTGTGTGCGAAGGCGTCCGTGGCGCTGGGGACGAGCAAGCGGACGGTGTGGTTTGACCGGAGCGATGACTACGCGTCGACGGGTGGCGGAGACTTTGCTTCCGGGCAGTACAAGGGCGGGTGCACCCCGAATGAGTATGTCGGTGGGATTGCGTTTACGACGAGGTTGTTTGCAGATGGAAGTCCGTCGGCACTGTTGTGCGTGTCGTAATTTGTTGTATATGATACCCTGACTTGGTGGATCTTGAATTGCTATACCCTATTTCCAACTTTTTGAAGCACTCCGAATACTAGTTTGTTTCGAGTTATTTATCCGTTTTCGAGACGCGTCTTTCGTCACGTGATGATTTGGGATTCAGAATTTCTTCTCCGTTTCCCTCCTACATAGTCGGGATATCGAGGGTTAAGATCTTAAGAGGTCGGCGTAGACATTCGAGATAATAATTTTAACTTAGCGCTACACGCCTGCGCAAGGCCACCACGAAGCACCCGCGAGACGCCCTGCAAACACGTCTATCAAGCGCCCCGATCCTCTGCGGAGGCAGGGACGGCCACCGGCACCAACAGCAGTGCTTCGACGTCGTGCACCCCGCGCCCACACGCTCCGCAACTGCACGGGGGTCGTGTGAGGGACTTCTCGCATGCTCCGCGCTCCCGCATACACTCCGAGTCCGCTGGCCCCTTCTTCTCCCGCAGCGCCTGAGCACGTAGCGCAGGAAGCGCCAGCGCTTCTCGACCTCCCGATACCCAGGCTCCAAAAGAAAGAAGGCGAAGCACACCGCGCCCGCGAGTCGCCCGCCCGACACGTCAGCGTGTCCCGTCTACATGGACGCATTGCACAACGACCACGACCCGCCGAAGGCAAAGGCCGCGAAACAGACGGGGAAGCGCTCGCGCGTCCGAGGGCGCGGCATGGCTGCTCGCCAAGATGACAGAGCACAGTGCCCGCGTCGACGGGAAGAAGGCCGGAGGGCGGTTCCGCGCGCACCCAGGATATGAAATGCCGGGGCACGGGACGACAGAGCACATCGGGAGTACGCACCAAAGCCCCCACCTGCCCACCCGGCACTATCCTCGCTACGAGACAAGGGGAGGGGAGGGGCGCAAGGGGCATAGAACGCCACCGCCACCCGCCCGACGCCAACTTCAAGGGCGCCCAAGGATACCCACCAGTATCCACGGCGAGTCCGCCCGCTCATCGTCCCCAGGCACACGCCAGAGGCTGCGGGTGGGCGTCCGCCGCAGACATGACGACAAGCGTTCAAAGGGAGGGAAGTAAGAGCCCCGAGACGACGGAGGCCTCCGTCATCATCCCCTGCCTCCCTTGCTTGGATAGGGCGATGGTGGCCGCGGACGCGCTGCATGAATAGGTGGGCGGCCACGCGGCCTTCTCTCTCTCGCGCCGCTCTTCTTCCCCTTCACCCCCGGGTGGTATTCAGACCAGCATGAGCCGCCAATGGAGCGATCGAGCTCCTACGGAGTCTCCGACAGCCTAGCGGGGAGCGTACGCACGAGCGCTGGTGCAACGCGGAGCTTGAGGTCGCTGCGGAAGGGTGATGAGGGCGAGGACCAGGAGAAGGGGACGGCTCACGACGCGAACGCTGTACGTGTAAGTACGCGTGCGTGTATTGTCTTCCCAGGGGAGTGCGTAGGAGAGGACGTGGTGGCCAAGGTACGAGCAACAGGCTCGTGTGTCTATCCCGCAACACTGCTGTGATGGGGAAGAGAGCGGCGGGCAGTGAGGGCCTGTCTGGAAAGAGATCGTCGCGCAGACTGAGACTTAAGGGAAGAATTAGGCCTCCGTCGCGCAGCGCTTTCTTCTGTCAAGCGATACCATGCTGTCAGAGCTAATAAAAAAAGAAGGAAGGCAGGGAGGGCTTACGAGTTCGGAGTGTTTCCGTGGAAGGAAGATGACGGCTACAATTAAAAGGCGGACGACGATGTAACACGTACGAGCCCTGTGTGCCTCTAGTGTTCGGGGGTCTTTCTGGCATTCGGTGTGACCGACGGGGATGATGTGCTGGACATGGGCAGCGCAAGACCGAGCTCGAAGCTCCATCGCACAGCGCTGTACACGCCAACAGCTCCGCTCTGCTCATCGGCGAGTCTTTAAGTCGTCCTCTAGCGAAATCGAGGTCGCCGGTCCAGTCAAGGGACTCATCGGCATGATTTGCTTGCTTCCTCGCAATTTTCCCATCCAGTCCCAGTTCTACTCGCTGCTATCTTCAGCGCTAGGAGAGGCGGCGAGACAATTGCCATTGGATTCCCACGTGGTAGCGGATAATTGAGCGAACGGCAGGTGACAAACGTGACGCCGTGACACACTTGCGACCCAACCACGAACTCTTGACGAACTCGTTTTTTTATGCAAGGCTCATTCCTTTCTCAGGGCTCGTCGCGGCTGACCATGCGTCCATCCCTCTGGACGGCCGAATGACCAACGAATGACCCGCGAATTGAACACGGACTTCGGTGGTGCTGGATGCCCCATGCCCGCGTAACCCCAATCTTGACCTTGAGTGCCTCTCAGGGATTTCATGCTCGTCGTATCTCGTTCCAAGTGCCCATCACGTCCTCTTGAGTTTGGCCTCTCCAAGATTGCGCGTCTCGATCCAACTTCATCGTGTCGTATCTAACTTCCGGATTATAGGCGTCCGGCGAAAAGCCTCTGGTGACATTCTATATATGAGCGCCCCTAATAAATCTGGGTACTCGAAAGGCTGCCCGCTCTTTTCGGTCTGTTTACCAATTCTGATTCCCTCAACAAGCGCTCCAAGCTGAACTCTGCAGATCTCTGTCAATGCTCCTATCTTCAGTCTTCATCGCTTGAGTCGTATCAGCGTGCTGCAAGCATCAAACCAGCCCCAACCGATGCTGATTTCCAAGGCGCCTTTTTATCTGACTGGGGCACGTTATTCGATCTAGATTATTCACTCTTAAGCCCGCTATCACTGTCAGGGACTAGCGCCAACATAGACGCCTAATCGAGCGCTCGCGAGAGTATATCAAAACACTGTCGTAACTTTGACAAGTACGCGCCAGATCTTACGGATCGTTTTTTTGTTCTATTCAGTTCAGCAGCTTAGGTTCGCAGAGCGCGCGCTTGTTGACTGATTCACAAAAATTCATCCATCGTGTTCCTCAAGTTAGAAAATCAGTGAGGTGGCCAAGCTGAGCGAGCCCCTCCCCTTGTAAGCCCGTTCCTATTATATCCTATCGACGCCTGGTTCCTCTTCGGTGTCATGCACGCAGGCGCTAGCGGGAACTGCCAATGCCAAATACAGCACCGGATTCCGAACAGACTTCCATTATGTCAGTCTAACAATAGTCGCGTCGGAGGTTTGAAGCTATCATTCATTGCTGATGTCTTCACTCCTTGCTTCTCCCCACCATCTTCTGCGGTAGGCGTCCGCGTTAGCTCTGCGTTGCTGAGAGCTCACGTCGTTTACTCCTAAGATTTACATTCCCTACGATGTCAACGGATCCGACCGACCCCGGGCCTGCGAATGGGCAAGACGCTGGAGAAGTGATAGGCGCCTCGAAGGATGCTTCCAATTCCCCGGAAGACGCAGTGGATACGCAGGACGCAGCGAACACCCAGAGAGATGTCGTACCTCAGAGTGAAAAGGCTGCGCCAGACGAAAAAGATCCGAAACACTCTGGCGACCAGCTCCCGTCAACGGAGCCGACCGACTCTGCGAATGGGCAAGACGCTGGAGATGTGATAGGCGCCTCGAAGGATGCTTCCGACGCCCCGAAAGACGCAGCAGATACACAGGACGCAGCGGTTCCCCAGCGAAATGTCGTACCTCAGAGTGAGAAGGCTTGCCCCAGACGAAAAAGACCCGAAACACTCTGGCGACCAGCTCCCGTCATTGGATCCGACCGACATTGCGAATGAACAAGGCGCTAAAGATGCGATAAGCGCCTCGAAGGACGCTTCCGATGCCCCGAAGGACGCAGCGGATACGCAAAACGCAGCGGTTCCCCAGATAAATGCTATGCCTCGGGACACAGCGAATGGGCATGACGCTGGAGATGGAATAGGCGCCTCGAAGGACGCCTCCGATGCCCCGAAGGACGCAGTGGTTCCCCAGATAAATGCTATGCCTCGGGACACTGCGAATGGGCAAGACGTTGGTGATCCGATAGGCCCCTCGACGGACGCTTCCAATGCTATGAAGGACGCAGTGGATAAGCAGGACGCAGCTATTCCCCAGACCCAGATAAATGCTATGCCTCGGACTGAGAAGGTCTCCCCAGATGAAAAAGACCCGAAACACCGTGGCGACCAGCTCGAAAAGCCCGCGAGAAAGTGCGGCTGTGCGTGCGACATCAACTGCAACTGCAAGTGTACCTGCGCATGCCGGGACCACTGTGTTTGCAAGAGCCCTTGCGACGGACAGTGCGGGACGCGCGTATCGCGCAACTTGGTGATCTCAATCGATGGGACCTCTAACCAGTTCGGGATCCATGTGAGTAGTCGAAGGCATTGAAACATAAATTATTCTAATCCAGCCAGAACACCAACGTCGTGGAGCTTCACAGTCGGGTCCTGGCTGACGCATCGGCGGACCAGAGCAAATATTACAATTCCGGCATTGGCACCTATGTACCACCCGAAGCGAAAGCTTCATTGAAGTATTGGCGCCAAAAAATTGACAATGGGCTTGATTTGGCATTTGCATTGTCAGTTTCCGGTTTACAGTGTCCGACACTTACTGATGATCCAACATCCTCAGAAATTTCAAGGATATCATCCTGAAAGCATACCGATGGTTGTCTGAGACGTATAGACCGGGAGATAAGATATTTTTCTTCGGTGAGATTCAACTCTTGGACTCCTTGTGGATATTATAAATGGGACTCAGGTTTCTCCCGCGGCGCACATCAGGTTCGAACGTTGGCAGGGATGATCCAAACAGTATGTTGCATCATTTTAGTTGATGCTCATTTTTCAACTTAAACTTCTGTCAGGTGGGGCTCATCGACACTGGCAATGAAGAACTCATCCCGTTGTTCGTCGCTGCAAATCACGAGAGGTTTTTATCTTGCTAATACGGAATGCCAGTGCATATGAAATTTATTTGGAGCGGCACAAAGGAGAGGGTAAGTGGATTCTAACCCAAGTGTTACACTTGCGAATGATCATAGTCACGGTCGAGGCCAAGGAGATAGCCAAAAATTTCAAAAGAACATTTGCACGAGATGTCCGGATCCATTTTCTGGGGGCCTGGTTAGTTTATCTCAGTTCCTTGTTGGCTTTGCGCTTACAAAATTGATTTCAGGGATACAGTTTCATCTGTTGGGGTATTTCGTGGGAAACCTCCTCCGTTATCAACATCTGCACGCCACATTTGCACCTTTCGCCATGCACTAGGCCTTGGATGAGTGTCGCGTAAAATTCCTTCCCAGAATATGTTGATGGAGGAAGTTCCACCGCATTGTCAGAAGAGGGCAGCCCAATAGATATTAAAGAAGTGTGGTTTGCTGGCACACATTCTGACATGTGAGCACCTTCTCTCAATGTTGCACTGCAGATTGTTAATTGTTTGCAGTGGGGGAGGGATAAAGAAAAATCTCAACCTGAATCTCTCCTCTGTCCCACTCTTGTGGATGGAGAATGAAGCAACATTGGCTGGACTCCGATTACAACCCCGAGTAGCCGGTGGTGCTTGGAACATGGCCGACTTGCAAAAAGATGACCTACATGACTCATTGACAGGTGCCTGGAAGGCCTTGGAGTACTTGCCTTTGACTCGTTTGTCATACCAGACTTCCGAGGACCTCACCATGTAATGACCTGCAATTTTAAACATCACACCAACTGATTTCTTCTTTGACAGGACACCTCACAGGGGGGCCGGCCGTGTTATTGCTCCCGGACAGCGTATACATATATCTGTGGCTTTCAAGAACAAAGACTACTGCCCACGAGCAACATTCCGTGAAGATAATGGCATTCATTGGGAATCCTTTGTAGGCAAGGAAGTAGAAACAGGCACCTTCCATTGGGCAAACCAGTTGGAAGGACTGGTTGAAATGGACTTGTTTGATGCATCCTTCATGGTGGAGGCTATTCATAAACTTAATGAACTTTGGGCCAAAGGCAAGACATCCGAGAATGAACAGGAGGCTACCGAGACAGAAACCTACTGGATCAACCGTCTAGCATTCATGGCTTTTTCCGGACAACTCGCACCGAACTATCTATCCAAGCTAGCAGGGAGCTCACCAGAGACCTATGCAAAGGAGCTTGACGTTGCAGTTGACTTGTTCCGGAGCCTCCGAAAGGATCATCCTGGCACCTTTGACATTGATCTTGCTACATTACTGGGACGCAAGGCTGGTCTGTTAATTGCAGACAACAAAGTGAATGATGCGCTTCATACTTACCGAGAAGCAGAAACCATCCGGCTGGATATTGCCCGAGCAACCAAAGCATCCGAGAAAGCTATCCAAACTTTGGCAACCTGTATTGAGAAGCTTTACATGTCCTCCACCATGCCGACATTAACCAATGATGCTCAAGTTGCAATCCAGAGAGCGGTTCAAGCACGACCCAACAGCCCAGGTGATCCAAACAAATCTCTTGCCAACTCACTGCACTATGTTGGAGTAGTCCTCTATAACCTCGGCCACAATGAAGATTCACTGCATGCTAATGAGGAAGCCCTGGACCTTGGCCGTGGTTTTGCACGGTTGAACCCCACTGCCATCAGAGGTGTTGCGGAGTCTCTGGATAGCATAGGGTTTAATTTAAGTGCCCTCGAACGCTACGAGGATGCATTGCGTGTTGATGAAGAAGTTGTCGAGCTTCGTCGCAAACTCAGAGAGACATATCCCAGTGCCACTGAGGACCTTATCTATTCACTGCACAACCTAGCTTTTGATCTCCGGGCCCTCAAGCGCTATGAGGATGCATTGCATGCTGATTCTGAAGCTGCCAAACTGAGTCGTCAACTTGTTGAAACTGATCCCACTTCAACCGGCCTAGATCTCTGCCAATCCCTGCATAACATTGCTATGGACCTGCATTCTATTGGTCGCTATGAAGATGCATTGCACAGCATTGAAGAAGCTGTTGAGATTGAGCGTAAGCTCACAGAGATGGACCCCACTGACACCAAGCACCTTGCACGTGCACTGCACAAACTGGGTTTTGAGCTTAGCACTGTTGGACACCACAAAGATGCAGTACAGGTGGAAGAAGAAGCTATCCAACTTTTTCGCAAGCTTACTGAGGAAGACCCCACCATGATCAAGGACCTTGCAAATTCACTGCACAATATAACTTTTGACCTCCATGCCATTGATCGCGGTGAAGATGCATTGCACACCATTGAAGAGTTTGTTGAGATTTGGCGAAAGCTTGCTGAGACAGACCCCACTGCTACCAAAGAGCTTGCAAGGGGACTGGACAAACTAGGTTTTGACCTCAGTACTAGTGGGCGCCATAAAGATGCTGTGCATGTCAAAGAAGAAGCCATCCAGCTTTTGCGCAGGCTTGTAGGGGAAGACCCCACAATGACCGATCTCCTCGCAAAGTCACTGTACAATATAGCTGTTGATCTCCGTGCCATTGGCCAGCATCAAGATACAATACATGCTGATAAAGAAGTTGTTGAGATTTGGCGAAAGCTTGAGAAGACTGATCCCACTGATGTTCACCATCTCGCAATGGCACTACTCACACTGGGTTTCGACCTCAATGCTGTTGGGTGCTACAGGGAGGCAGTGGAGTGCAAGAAAGAGGCTGTTGAGCTTCGGCGCAAGCTTATTGAGACAGATCCCACCACTGTCAGGGTTAGGGACCTTGCAGATTCACTGGACAGTTTAGCATTTGAGCTTTACACCATTGGCCAGGTCGAAGATGCAGTTCACTGCAAAGAAGAAATTGTTAATGTTTATCGCAAACTTGGGGAGACAGACACTAGTATGATCAAGTACCTTGCAAATTCACTGTCCAGTCTAGGTTCCACTCTTAGCACCCTTGGCCGTCAGAAAGAGTCATTGAAGCCTATAGAAGAAGCTGTTGGGCTTCAGAGAAAACTTGTGGAGACAGACCCCACCCTGACCAAAGACCTCATAAATTCACTGCAAAACCTAGCATTTGAACTTCGTGCAGTAGGGCATATCCAAGATGCAATTCAGTGCAGAGAAGAAGTGGTTCAGCTGTGTCACACACTTGTAGAGACAGACCCCACCATGAGCAAGGACCTTGCAAATTCATTGTACAATCTAGGTGCTGAATTCAGTGTGGTTGGCCGTCATGAAGATGTGGTGGTTGTGGATAAAGAAGCTATTGAGATTCAACGAAAGCTTTACGAGACAGACCCCACCATTGCCAAAGAACTTGCAAATTCACTACATGGTCTAGGCTTCACTTTTAGCATCCTTGGCCATCATAATGAGGCATTACAGCCCAAAGAAGAGGCTGTTGAGCTTCGTCGCAAACTTTTTGAGACAGACCCTGCCATCGGCAAGGACCTCCTGAAGTTCACAGCACAACCTAGCATTTGAGCTCCGTGCAGTAGGGCGCATCCAAGATGCAGTTCAGTGCAGAGAAGAAATGGTTCAGCTGTGTCGCAAGCTTGTAGAGACAGACCCCACCATGAGCAAGGACCTTGCACATTCATTGTACAATCTAGGTGCTGATTTCAGTTTGGTTCATCGCAATGAAGATGTGGTGGTTGTGGAGAAAGAGGCCATCGAGATTCAACGAAAGCTTTGGGAGACAGACCCTACCATCACCAAAGAACTTGCAACTTCACTGCATGGTCTAGGCTTCACCTGTTAGTGCCCTCGGACGCCATACAGATGCATTACAGTTCACAAAAGAGGCTGTCGAGCTTCGTCGCAAGCTTATAGAGACAGACCCTTCCATCACCAAAGATCTTGTACATTCACTGCACAACCTAGCATTTGATCTCCGCGCTGTTGAGCGCCTCGAAGATGTGGTTCCGTGTGCAGAAGAAATCGTTGAGCTGCATCGCAAGCTTGCAAAGGAAGACTCTAGCATGACCAAGGACTTGACCGATTCACTGCAGAATCTAGCTCTTGATCTCAGTGACATTGGTCGTCACGAAGATGGGGTGTGTTCCGTTAAAGAATCCATCGAAGTTTGGCGGAAGGTCACAGAAACAGATCCCACTGGGACTACACATCTTGCAAGTGCCCTGCACAAGCTGGGATTCCACCTCAGTTCTATTGGCCGACACAAAGAAGCAATACCACCCAAAGAAGAAGCTGTTAAGCTTCGTCGAGAGCTTTTGGAGACAGATCCCACCATTGCCAAAGATCTCGCAGAGTCATTGCACAACCTAGCAGTTGATCTCTACGCCACCGGCTTGCAAGAAGATGCATTGCAGCGGAGACAAGAAGTTGTGGAGTGTCGTCGCAAGCTTGTGGAGGCAGATCCCAACATGACCAAGGACTTGACAGATTCACTGCACAATGTAGCTCTTGATCTCATTGCCCTCGGCCACTCCGAAAAGGCATTGAAGGCCAGACAAGAAGCTGTTGAGCTTCTTCGCAATCTTGCGGAAACAGACTCCAATATGACGAAAGGACTTCGCGGATTCACTCCACAATTTAGCTGTTGATCTCCGTACCGCCGAGCGTTACGAAGATTCGCTGCAAATCCATGAAGAACATGTTAAGCAGTATCCGAAAGCTTGCAGAGAAGAACCATAGCCTTTACCATAGATCTTGCCTATGCACTTCACAACCTGAGTATTAACCTCAATGCTGTCGGCCGTCACGAAGAGGCAATCCGTACCGATGAGGAAACTATCAGCCTTTTTCGCACACTTGCTCAGACCGACACCGACAACCAACGGGGCCTGGCTGATGCACTTCAAGGTTATGGTATCGATCTCCGCCTTGCCGAGCGCTACGAGGATGCGTTGCGCTCTGATGCTGAAGCTGTTGAGCTTTATCGAACGTTTGCCGACGACAGTCCAGTTATAGCAGTAATTTTGCTAATACGTTGGAATGCCTCGGGACCGACCTTAACAGCCTCGGCCGCCACGAGGATGCATTTCGCGCTGATGAAGAAGCTCTCAATATCCGTCGCAAGCTTGCCGAGAGTGACCCAGCCTTCGTCAAGGACATCCCAGATTCACTTAGAAAGTTTAGGATTCGGTTTTCCGTGCGCTTAGGCGCTACGAAGATGCGGTGCATTACTTGGGAAGAAGTCGTCGAGCTTCGTCGTAAGCTTGCCGAGACGGACTCAGCCTTCATCAAGGACCTTCCAGATTCACTAGAAAATTTAGGATTCGATCTCCGTGAGCTTAGCCGCCACGAAGATGCGGTGCATGTTTGGGAAGAAGCCGTCGAGCTTTGCCGCAAGCTTGCAGACACAGACCTAGCCTTAACCAAGGATCTTGCCAGTTCACTGGTACATTTAGGTTTCGATCTCCGTGTCATTGGGCCTCCACGAAGCAGCGCTGGAAGCGTGTGAAGAAGCCGTTGAGCTTTACCGCAAGATTGACGAGAATGATTACATTATTCTTGCCCACGCGTTACAAAATCTAGGGCTTGCTCTCAGTGCAGCAAACCGTCACGAAGATGCTGTGCGCGTCAATGAGGAGGCAGTCGAGTTTTACCAGAAGGCTGAACTCACTACATACACGGACCTGAAACATGCCAGCACCCTCCAGAGTCTCGCCATATCCCTGCGCGCAGTGGGTCGTGACACAGATTGCCTGCAGGCCCATGAGAAAGGGGCCGAGATATATCGCAAGCTTAGTGAGACGAACCCAGACGAAGCCGCACATTCATTCCATTACCACGCTCTCGATTTCCGCACTATCGGTCGTCCCGAAGATGCGCTGCGTGCTGAGGAAAGCTCTGTCAAGATCTTCCGCAATGTTGTGCAAACGAAGCCTGCCATGATCCGGGATCTTGCCATCTCTCTGAAGTCGCTTGCGGTGGATCTGCGCGCCCTAGGGCGCGAAGAAGACGCGGCACGCGCCGAGGCCGAGGTGGTTGAGCTGCAGAGCACCGATGCCAATGGGGGTGCCTCAGATGCAGCAATTGAATCTCAGAGGTGCGTCTCCAGCGGTGATTATTTGTAGAGTGTCTAACACAATACCATCAGTTTACCGGCCGCAAGGCACGCGAACAATGAAGCTATGGAGGAAGCAGTTGGGGCCAAAGCGGAGCGAGATGTAGCTCGAAGGTACGTCGCCCATCATGATTATTGTACAGAGAGTTTGAGATGAGATTTACAGTTTGCTGGCCACAATGCCAACGATTCATGAAACCTCGGAGGACGCAGTGGGTGAAGAAGGCGAGAGAGCAGCAGGAGAATCTTCAAGGTACGTCAAATTCCGGCCATAGTTATTCTGCACAGAGCTTGACATAGAGTTTCACAGTTTGCCTGATGCGACGGATACCGTAATTCACGAAGCTACTATCGAGGAAGCAGGAATCGAGAAAGCAGGAGGAAACGAAGCGGAGAAAGATGGCGACGAAGAAGGAGTGACAGGGGATCTAGCGTAGCCAGGCAGTCCACGAGATATGTAGGTGTCGCCATAGTGGTACACAAGTAGTGTTATTTGCTCGAGCTTTCTTTCTATACACGGAATAAAGTCAAATTAAGATGGGCGACGGACAACGATGAGGAGTACTAGAACGATCTCCCACTCGCCTGCCTACAAATAAGGCAAAGCGCAGCCAAGGTAAGAGGGCGAGGCGTGTACATAGGCGGTCAGGATAATAACAATAAGTATCGTAGCGCCCACGCGCCTAAAGTCAAGAACGAAGCGCCCGCGAGACGCACCGCAGGCCTCAGATCGTGCACTCCCCTTAGCCCGACCGCTCAGGGAGACACTCAGCAGTATCACGGCGGCCATGTCCCTCTGCTTCTGTCAAAGGCGCCGCTCCTCGCGCGAGGGTCGCGTAGGGACAGACACCAGTATCAGTACCGGCAGCATGCCCCCAAGCAAGCCACCAAGGCAAGACGCCGCACCTGCTCTGACCCGTGCGTCGTCTGCCTCGGCGTGTGTCCCGTAACGGAGGGAACGGGCGGGGAGAGGAGGAGGCGCCTGCCCATCTACTGCGCAGCAACGACGACGGCCCAGGGCCAGGGAAAACGAGTGCACGAAGCCCTGCTCGGACGTGCGAGGGGGCAGGCCTGATTGTTCGCCGAGATGACGATGCACATGATGCGCGCGTGTACAGCCAAGAGACCGGGGTGCGACCCCGCAGGCGCGCTGAGGGCGTGCATGGTGACAGCGCACACAGAATGCAGACCGCAGCCCCATTCGGCGCGTAGAAGAACCCGCCCGTCCGCGGGACAGGGCGGGAAGAAGGCGCAAGGGATGGATGGCCGCACCCCGCCCGACAACGACATCACGGGCGCGCGAAGATACACCCAGCCTTGGAAGACGAGGACTCCCTCGGCATCGACAGCAAGCTCGCGCGTCCGCCGCGTCCCACACGAAGACGGGCGCGCAGAAGGAAAGAGATCGAGGAACACGCTGAAAGGGAAGGGAGGGAGCGAGGGAAGGAATACGGTCGGGAGAAGTGGAGAGAGCACGGGCGGAAAGGGCCCGCCCCACTACATAACGACCACGACCGGGGGCGAAGGCCGCGAGCTAAGCACGCGCAGTGCTGAGAAAAAGTGCTCGGATGCGGCCTTGGCTGCTCGCTGAGACGACGTTGCATACAAGGCGCAAGTGTGTAGCAAAGAGACCGCGGCGCGGTCCCCGCGAAAGTCTCAAGTGCGCAAGTGCGACAGCGCCACCGGGAGTACATCCCGCAGGCTCCCATTCGCGTCCGCCCCACCCGAAACGGATTAGGATCCGACTAGGAAGCAAGACAAGGAGGTGGACAACTTCCCCCGCACCCCGCCGACGCCTGCCCGTGCGCGAAAGGACACCCGCCGCTATCTACAGTGAGCTCAGCGTCCCTGCGCCGCACCCGCGCGCGCCACACGCCAGCGACAGGACAGAACAGCGTCTGCGGCGCGCCCCACAGGACCCGGCGCGACAACAGCACTCACCCGCCTTGCCCGAAGAGGGAAGCGGGTAGGGTGGGGTGGAGAGGAGAGAGATGTAGAAGGCAGGAATGCGAGAAGGTCGGGCGGGGATGGAGAGAGGGTAGTAAGAGCAGAGGCGACTGTAGCCTCGTCCTCCACCGCCTTCTTCGAGCAGCAGGCCGAATCTAGCGCCTGGACGTGGTAATGGCGACCGCGGACGCGCCCGCAATGATACAGCTGCGCCCTCCTCTCACTCCTCTCCTGCTACAGGTGCCCGTCGTCGTCCCCCGCCACCGGTTGTTGGCCTTCAAGGACTGCGGCGCCCAAGGTATGACCGAGACCCCGCAGAGCTCCTAATACATTCGAACGTGAATTGTGATGCCCGCGCCCCGCCACAGAAGTCTGAGGTGACCTGGCGGACGAAGGGCGTGCAAGCCGACCGAGGAGGGGCAGGGCCCGCGGGGCGAGCGCTCTATGCCTCGATTAGGACCTAGAGAGGGTCGGATGCCTGGCTTCTGAGCAGGTGCCGAGGTCGCGCGGTAGAGATCGCGGTGGTTTTGTGAGGAACGAGTAGAAGCTCGGAGCCTCTGTCTCTGCGAGACTACGTGGTATGATGGAGAGAGCCGGCGGACAGCGAGAGTTCTGGCACCTGTAATGTAGGTCCTGGCTGCTAAGACTCGAGGGCAAGGCTCTATCGCGCAGCTATACTTCTGCCAAACGATACAATGCTGTCAGGACTGATAACAACAGAAGGAAAAGAGGGAGTGCTCACCGGTCTGGAGTCGTATTCCACGGAAAGAAGGCCTAGCATTGCAGCGAAATCGAGGCCGCGAGTCAAGCGGCACAATTTGATCGCTCCCGAGATCTCTTTCTCCTCCCGTTTTCCTTTACGTGGTTATGTCGAACGAGACCTGATGACCAAAGCCAGCCATGTGTGAAACTGAGTCATGGCGTTACAATGCGCGATGGAGATCGGTGGAAAGACCGAGGCTCTGTCGTGCCGCGCTGTAGTGCGACAAAATCATACCAGTGTTAGACGTTAGACCGACACCAGAAGGAAGGCAGGAGGCTTACAACTCACGAGTTCACGCAGTATGCTGCTTGTGCTCGGCGTCGTCGTCCGAGGGCGTTGTCGAAGGTTGCAAGTCGTCAAACCATCGGCGCGATTTGTTTTCTCCAGTTCTCGTCGATATGTATGGCTATCCTCGGTGTCGAGAGGGATGGTGTGCAGAATTGAGGTCGTCGACAACAAGGAACCCACCAGCGGTGTGACAACCGTGACACGACCTCTTGAACTCAACCAGCACCTCGTTTTTCACGCAAGGCCCTGTTCTCCGGGCCTTTCCAACACTGGAGATGGACTCATCTATGATTTATTTCTGGGTTGTGCGATACTTATCCTCGATGGTTGGCGACCTCCTGAGGGGCTGAATCACGACACTGACTCGGATTAGCTCCGAGTCCGAGACGTACACTCGCCTCATAAGCTCGCCCCCGGAATGAACACCGTCGTAGGCTTCCCTGGCTAAGTAAACTCCTCAGCTCCGCTATTGAATGACCCATCGCCTGAAAGCCGATGCACACCAAGCCATCCACGCACCAATTTCCAAATCTGCAACTTGCCACCTGCCGCCGCTGAGAACATCAACTTCAAGCTACTGCTTTGTAATGGGGCTGGATGCTTCGAATCTCGCACACACGACGCGTCGGCACCCATCTAAAAGTCGTACTCATCTCAAGTCGCGCGCCACCCAATATTTACTCGTCATATCTCCACCGATTAGCGCGCCGTCCTTATTTCGACAACTCTCGACGGTTTCGTCCCTCGGTCCAATCTCAGCGTAGCTAGTCTCCGGATTAATATTAATTTTGCATCCATGCTGAAAAGCTGCGTGCTCTTCTCGGCCCAACCCAGTTCAACAGGCCTGCATCCATCTCTATTCGCATCAACATGATCCGAAATCCCTACCGTCCCGGACAGCTCCCTATTGATTCCTTCATTCCGATCCCAAGTCCAACGCGTGTTTCCACCTCAGCTGCTGACTGGGTACATACGAGTTAAAGTAATCCCCTTCCACAATTGAATCCAGCTTCCATCTGATTACACGACTAAGCATTGCTCCAGTCTTCAAGCCAACTGTCTGTGTCATTGGTCATCCGGTACTGCACGCAGCGCAAAGCGCCATTGGCAGATGAATTCTCTCATGCCGTCAAGTTTCAACCGTGATCCATGACGTCCTGGACTCTCTTCCGATTTCACGGAATTGGGTGTTCATATTTGGTGCCACGCTACGATATCCTCTTCTGCCAGCAGCCACCATCATCTACTAGCTGGACCCCCGACCTTTCTTCTGCACCACCCCCGCTTCTTATCCACCCGAGAGCGCCGACATTGGCCGTTTCTTATGGTCGCTCTTGCTCCCGTACCACTTTCGAGGTTCTGATTCTCGTCTGAGAAGCTGTTTAACTAACACGGAACTCCAACGCGATATCATGGGGCCGCAGAAGAACATCACATGGTTTTCCGTCCCGGTCCCTTCAAAGTTCACACAGGCATAAAAACATCGCTCCAAGAGTCCGTCTGCTTCATTCAGCGTCATGAACATACCCGTGCCGACAGCTCTCCTCCTGCTTTCGCTGATTCGTCACTCAGTCGCCCGACAAGTCAACATCAGCGTCAGCGCATCCAAGATCCTCGGCGACCTTCCACCCGTCGCTCGTTTTTTTGGTTGCGACGAACCCAACTATGCGACATACCCAGACGGCCGAGCGGTTTTATCTCACCTAGGAAACCTAGGTCCTCACCAAACATACTTCCGGACCCACAATCTCCTCACCACCTGCGATCCCCCCTCCGATACAACCCCGCATCGCCTCAAATGGGGCTGCACGGACGCGTACACCGAGGACGCAGATGGACGACCAATCTACAATTTCACCACCGACCTAATCTTCGATGCGTATCTGGAGAACGGTGTCAAGCCGTACGTGCAGACCGGGTTCATGCCCAAGGCACTGAGCACCCATCCGGATCCGTACTCATTCGACTTTGACGGCGGAGCAAGCGCCAGTAATATTTTCACTGGATGGTCGAATCCGCCGACGTCATGGCAGAAATGGGGTGAGCTCATCTATCAGTGGGCCAAGCACTGCGTGGAGCGATATGGAGCGGCGGAGGTCGAGAGCTGGTATTGGGAGGTACGAGTATTTCGTTTCAAACTTTGAGTAATCCTGACTCCGCCCAGGTATGGAACGAGCCGAATATCGCATATTGGAACGGCACGGAGGAGGAATATTTCATGCTCTATGACTACGCTGTCGACGGTGTTCTTCGCGCCCTGCCCAGCGCCACAGTCGGTGGACCGGAGGTGGCCGGTGGTGCATCCGGGGACTGGCTCGGTCTGTTCCTCGACCATACCCTTAACGGGCAGAACGCCGTCACCAATGCGACAGGCTCACCGATCGACTTCATCTCCTTCCACGCCAAAGGCTCCCCAATTTTTATCAATGCGACCGATTCGGTGCCCGGACATTTGCAGATGAACATGGCGACCGCGCTGCAAAACGTCAATGACGCGTTCTCCGTCGTCCAATCCTTCGGCACCCTCAACCACCTCCCCATATTCATCGGCGAAGACGACCCCGACTCGTGCGCCGCATGCATCTCGCCCAACGTCGACTACCGCAACGGGCTAATATACCCGTCGTACACCGCGGCCGCGTTCACGCGCGAAATCGACCTTGCTGTGCAGTACAGCGTGAATCTCACCGGCGCGCTGACCTGGGCATTCGAATACGACGATCATCCCTACTTCGACGGCTTCAGGGTGTTGTCGACGAACCAGATCGACAAGCCCATCCTGAATATCTTCCGGATGTTTGGGATGATGCAGGGGACACGCCTCGAAGGCGAACAGCACAGGGCAAGCGCGCCTGGACGATGTGCTCGCAAACAGCGTGAAGGGGGAGTTGTCCGACGTTGGCGTATTGGCGTCGATGTCCGCCGAAGGAGACAAGCTGGCGCTCATCATCTGGAACTACCACGACGATGCGCTGCCAAAACCGGACGCAGAGATTTCCCTGCGCATCTCGGATGTGTTTCCCGGGCGGTCGGCGGTCGGGCTGACGCACTACCGCATCGACGAAACTCACAGCAATGCATTCTCAGCATGGCTAAACTTAGAGTCGCCGCAAAATCCAACACAGGAGCAGATCGTAAGCTTAAAGGCAGATGGGATGCTGCAGATGCTGCATTCGCCGTCCACGTTGAAATTGAAGGATGGGATAGCTGATATTGAGTTTGAACTGCCTATCCACTCTGTCTCGTTGCTCGTAATCGAGTAGTACTGGTATTCTTTTTTTTATTATGTCTGCCTCTTTTTTCTATGACTACCTGTATCCAAGTTTTTGTATACAGTTCGCAAATTCGGAACATGGAGCGAATACATACATGCAATGTGTCCACTGTAAATCAGTCCAGAAGCCCGCAACCACCTATCCAGACTGGAATGGATGGAGTCTCGTCCGTGCTACCGCTTGGTCGAAAAACCTCGTTAAGCCGATCGAGAATACGAGCGCTGTCCTCTGATAGAACCACCTCGCCGAAAACCACGTACTTGTCTACTTTTCCGTCAGCTGCTTTGCCGCGTTCTATCAAAAACGAGAATTACCCGCGAGTTTCGAGAGGCTCTTCTAACGGTTTTTTACTCAAGGCTCTGTTCTCCGGGCCCTTTCGTTAGTAGTCATGGGCTCGTCTACGGTTTACTGCTAAGTTCTGCGATACTTATCCTCAATGGCTAACGACCTTCTGACGTCGACGTCGAATCACTGGTTAGGGTTAGCTCCTGCCAGTGGAAAGACCGCTCCTCGCCTTTGGCTCCGATTTGCTGGCCCCGGAATGAATGAACTCTACTTGTTGGCATGCTTTACTGCGAGAACTTCTCAAACGGCTCCTGCGAACTTATTACAACTTATTTACTAGCTTCGTATTGGGCGCTGAATCCTTCAAAATCTCGCATATCCTATACGTCGGTATTGGTCCTCGCAAACGAGTACTATCCACGCGCTCGCACCTGCTTATAATAATTTCCCCGATAAATCCCCACGTTTCAGCAGAAGTCCGTTGTTCGACTTCAAGTCAGGTCAACTTTCGTCTATAGTATCGTTCCTCCTAGATGTGGAGTCCGGGATCTTTCTTTCAAATTTACTCTAGCCAATCTTGCCTCCTCCTTTTTTGCACCCAGAAGGCCGAAGAGATTGAACCTTGGAATCTTGAACAGCATTGAACTCGGAAGATCTCGGCACGGCACGGTGCTCCCGGCAATAACCGGCTCTCTTCGCTCCCACTCGCATGGCACTGTCTTTCGATTTTTGTTCCGCCATGGGATTCACGCGCCGAGGTGCGAAGCCTCGACGCGTCGCTGAAAAGTTATGGCGTGCCTTAGCTGCATGAACACGCGCGTTGCAATAGGCCAATCCATTGTATCATCTATGTACGTTCAAGCAGCGCGTCCGGTCCAACAGAGACAGACACTGGACGCAAGAAGTCTAACAAACACTCATAGACTTGCCCTCAGGAACATATTTTGCGTGAGCTATCCCAAATTCATACGCCTCCTCGTGCGCGAGAGCTAAGCTCACCTAATCTCCCTAGACAGACGCTTGAATTGGATTTTTTTTGCTTCACAAAGACTAATTTGTGGACAGTATAAGATGTACGGAGCCTAGCTTGATTAACGTGTGCGAGATCTGGTAGTTGAAGTTGGTCGTGAGCTTGATTGTTCGAGGGGCTGGCCGACGGATCTGGTTCAATTTCATTTTGAATATCGATCCAAGGTACTACCTTCTGTGCTCAGAAACTCATTGTTAGTTTCGAAGTCGCGTCCGACTACTTTCGATCAAAATAAAAAAATAGCTCACGACCAACTCACGACGCGTTCATTTGTAGACCATTTCCGTCACTGGACTTCGGGCCTTGAATGAACTTCGCCCGAGTCCAGCCGGCTGTTTAGGAGGAAGAGGAAGAGGAGTGCATTGCTTAGTAGTTACTATACGATGTTGTTAATGCACGAAGAGCTGAGGAATGTATGCCTCTTATACTACCCCAAACCTGGCACGGTCCTCGCAATGGGTGGAGTCCTCGTAGAGGCCGTAGAAGCGAATTGCGGATCTACGGTTTGTTATTGTGGCCTCCCATGCCATGCATTTCAGAGGTTGATGAATCTCTGGAATGAACAGTGCCGGGACTTACTTGAGGCGTTGAGTCAACGTTGGCTGGCGGGAAAGCCACGCTTTAAACCCGTTCGACCAAGCAAGGACAAATGCGAGTTGGTCCGTGCGCCGGAATGTTCCGGTGCGACGCGTCTTGGACGCGTCAACTCGGCACAACAAACCGAACGCGTGAACTGTCATCGATAATAGTTTTATCCCTTTCTCCTTGAGGCTTTTCTGCTATTCTCAATAGTGGGGTCGTTGTAGGTAATACTGTTGGCCGATGTTTACATAAGACCATCGGTCGCGCGGTCGTCAGGAACGCGAAGGACAAGTACAGATACATGATATTGTACATATTACTAGAGCTACATCACCTGAAAAGCGAAATTGAGTCGTCCATTTCCATCTGACTGGGACTGCCCAGTGTAACTCCGCACTGTTGGATGAATGCCAGCCACGCTGCGTCCATCCCAGACTCGCTCGTCAGCCCTAGCTCCACCATCGCGCCAGCACCTGTGCTCGCCCCATCTACACCACTACTGCCGTTTCCGCCCGCCATCCCCATTGCCCCGAGCTGATACGGCTGCCCAGCGGCATCGCTGGGGTACATCAGATCGTACAGGTCCTACAATCATATGAACACACAGATTCACAGGGAGGACGAATGCACGGCACACACCGAAGACATGCTCGACAGCGCGGAGCCCCCCGTCAGTCCCTCCGCGCCGTCGTCAATATTCATATCGATATTGATGTTCGCGTTCGCGTGTGGGTTCAGCGCGACGAGTTCGTCAAGCCACGGGAACTCTTCCACCGCGCCAGCGCCCCTCATCGCCGGCTCAGACGGCACTGCGGCACCCGCGTACGCCGTGACGCCCGCACCCGCAGGGCTCGCGCCGCCGCCCATGCTCACCGGACTCCCGCTGTCCGTCGTCGAGACCGACTTCCCGCGCCGGTGCTTCTGCTTCTGCTTTAGCGCCAGCACGCGCGTCTGCCCGCCGAAGATAGCGAGCTCGTCAGTCGTGTCGTCATCCAGCGGCTCTGGCGCGGGTGCAGGGCCCGCGGACGGGAGAGTAGGCGAACAGTACTGTGTGTATGCGCGCACCGCGCGCTCTCTCAGCTTGGAGAGGACCGCCTATTCTTATCATCAGCACGTGTGCGCGGATGGGATAGAGGGAGAGAGAGGCCTACCGAGGCAAGCTTCGCGCGATGCGACTGTGCCGCCGTCCGCTCAAAGAGGTCGGCCGCGAGCCCCAAGTCGAGCAGGGCGCTCGCTGCGATATTCGACTTGGGCGAGAGCGTCACGACCGTCCCGGCGATGATCTGCGTCAAGGGTTAGCACGGCGCGAAGAAAAGAGGGGCGGGACGCGCCGCGGCCGAGAACGTGTGGTGCAGTAAAAACCACACGCGCATAGCCATCTCCGCGCAGCGGTCAAATTGGTATGCTGTCGCCTTGATGATCACGCTCGCGGACCGGTACGCGGTGAGGAACGACGTCGCGAACGGGCTGCGTAGCGGGTTCGCGGGGAAGTCGAGCATCGCCTGAGCGAAGAAGCTGCGATGCAGGTAGACCATCGCTGTGTGCTGGCGGGTCAACGGGTACTTCTATTAATCAGCGGTGGAAGGCGACTGACTGACGGTGCGGTACTGGCTTGCGTAGAATCCGCGCAGACTCGCTGAGCTCGAGTAGTACTCCTCTTCGCCGTCCGCGCGGGTCGCGTATCTGTATAATGGATCAGCAATCAGATGAAGACACAATGCCACGGAAAAGGCACGCACGGCTTGAATGAGTCAGGCACGCTAAGCTCGCGCACACGGCGATCGAGTTCGAGGACCGTCGCGTATCCCGGTGCCTTCGCTGCCAGCGTCGCCTCCGCAAGCGCCATCCATATGTCGCGCGCAAAGTGGTATTTTGAGCGCCAGACTGTGAGAGGAGTGTCAGGTGCGCGGAGGGGAGGGGGACGGGAAACGAAAAAAAAAGTGAAAGGGGTCGAGGTGAGCATAAATATGGAGCTAGAGATGAAAGGGAAAAATCTCCGCACATCCAGGCCGTATCTCTCCAAGCTCGGTGAGCGTGCACTCCTCGTCCTCGGGGTACTCGCAATCGACGTACGAGAGATGTATTGCCGGCGGGCGGCCCAGCGCGAGGCTCTGACGAGCAGGATCGATTAGTTCGTCTTGTACTCGGACTGGGAGGCGGATGTGCACGTACGTGGGAGACGTCCGCGGTGAATACTTCCCAGAAGAGTGTCCTACCGCCGGTTAGCTTCGCGGCCTGAGGAGAAGTGAACAGAAGAGACATACCGCCGTAGCTGCACCGTTTTTGGGTACCATGTGCCACCGAGCGCTGTCGCGGTCTGTGTTTCAAAGGCAATTCTGAGCTAGTCGTCCCAGCAAGACGACACCCACTCACGCAGTCCAATCTGCGAGGAGGTCAGTAAGGGCTCGAGCGTACACGGAGGTGGAAGCGGACCCACACTTTGTGCGAGCTTCGCGGCAATGCTCATGACACACCACGCGCTGTCCCGCGAGTAGTTCTTCCCGGCGTGGCTGTGGTACGTTGCCATCAGGCCGATTGCGCGCACGGTGTCGACGCGGGGGGAATCATAGACGGCGCGCAAGCCGAGTGCTGCACGGCCCGCACCGTAGAAGCGCTCAGCCTCGGCGTTATAGGGCGGGAGCCGCAGGTCGAATAGCGCTCCGAGCGCGAGGACGAAGAAGAGCGTGGCAAGCGCGTGCGGCTCGGCGCTGGACTCTGCATTCGCCTCGCCCTCGGGTGCGTAGATGGACTGGAGTAACGGGCCGAGCAGCTCGTCGCGCTTGATTGGGCGGAAGAAGAGCGCCCCGAGGGAGAGGTACGCGTTGCAGAGGTCCGTGGCGCGCGCGTATGAAGGTAGCAGCGTCCGGATGCGTTCGACTTTTGCGGCCAACGGTCGCCCCGAGGGGAAGACGTCGCCAATTTCTGCGATGTCGGGCGGCAGGCTCGCCTCGGCGGGCGGCAGATCGTCTTCCTCGTCCGAGTAGTCTTCGACCTAAGAAAAGAGTCAGAGGAGCTGTTATGGGAGTATTTAAAAGACGTACGACGAGCAGGGTCTCCGTCCCGGCTGAGCGGCCAAAGTACTTTACTTCGCCCGCATTGCCCAAAGTGAGGGTGCCGAGCGCATCAAACACAGGATCTTGGCGTTCCGGAGGGTCTGAACGCTTCGGGGCCTCCGCCGCAAACTTGATGCTGAGGAGATCACCGGCGAGCAGTGGGTGGCGCTCATTCGAGACCAGACCTTGGAGGATCGCCAGGGCTTCCTCAAGCTGTCGGATGCGCTGGCTCATCTCGGCAATTTTCGAATGTAGCTGGTCTGTGTCGGCGAGGATGAACCTCCAAAGAGTGTCAGCCTCTCGCCCCGGATACGGAAAAAAATTGAGCAGCACCTCGTTCCCTGTCCTGCAGATAAAATTCCTTGGGGCATGTGAGTCGTGTGAATGCATCGAGGAGAGGGTTGCTGACCGCACGGGCATATGCTCTCGCATCCGCGGCGAACACACGACCCACATGGAACGCTTTTGTCGCACTTGAGCTTCAGCCGTCGACATTCTGCACACGACAGCTCTCCTGCACCAAGGTGAGGCCTAAACGAGATGAGTACCAGAGTACACACACACCGCGGAGGCGCTTCAGCTCGATATCCTTCTCCTCCTCTTTCGTCAGTGGCCGGCGAGGCGCACGGCGTGCAGACCCAGATGTCTTCCCTGTGGTGTCCACCGGCATAAGATTTTCGTGTCAAGGTCGTCAAGTAGTCCACCTTGATCCTGAATCCACCTTAAGCTTAAGAGCCTCAAGAGTCCTATGTCGACGCAGATTACCTCGGCAGCGGGGGCATGCGGGGTATCGACAAAAGGGTATGCTTACGTAACATCGCTGGTTACGTATTCGACCTTTGGTCCCTCAAAATTGCACTATGCACTGGAAAGAGACTAAAGGGTGCCAGGTAAATACAGGTCCGAGTCGGGAATTTTCCCTCACTACCAAGGATAAGTAGCCAATTGTAATTCTGGCATCCTTTGCAAAATTAGGCGAAATTGCAGTCAGTTATTCGGAGACATGCCGGAAAGCCAAGGGAACTAGAGACTCTAAATTCCAAGTCGGGTTGGTTGAGCATCCTTCCATGTCGGAGACAAGATGGATACCCGAGTAATACAATTAGAAGGACGTCTTCTTTAGGTTTCATGATCAAGAATAACCCTGCGATTAACATTCATCCCTTGGCAAAACTGGAGCCAGTTCGGCGGAGACATGCCGGAAAGAAGGACGCTGGAGGAGACCCAATAAGCCCGCTGAGGTATCTTGAAAAGTGCGAGGACATACGGTCGTTTGAAAATATCACAATTCTGCCTCTGCTGCATCTCCGTGACGGCCAGGTGGAGCTCGTCAAAACTGTATTCCTCTTTCAGCTGCCGCACTATCGCATTCGAGGTTGCCCCCTTGGCGATGAACTCCGGGGCATCTACGGTCAGCAAAGGAAGTGCGCTATGATCGCGACGCTCAGTCGATCCCCGGTCGTCATCGCCTTCTCGCGACAAGTTCGGAAGAGGAATTACGCCTCGGGGTCGGGAAAATCGATACTTATGGTATTATTGGATGAGCCCTTGACGATATAATCAAGCTTGGGGACCTCGCTGAGCGCAGTGATTTGGCGGTTGAGCGCAGGGGACCGCTTGTAACCCTCGACAGGAGGGCCTATGACGGAAGACGCGAGGGAGCTGGGAGGCCGAGCCAGAACGGGGTTCGCCACTGCATCAAAATTAAGAGGCTTGCCGCAGATCGCTTTGTGATTGGGCTTCCAATCTGCCTTTTGGCATTCTCTACGAGCGGCGTCAGAAGACGGATAGTAAAATCATCGGGATATACGAACACCGAACAATACAAGACCTCTCTTTGCATCGTTTCCCAGCATTTCTTACATCGGGGATACTTGGTGGCGTTGTCATCATTCGCTTTACCGCACCCGACGTAGGAGCAACGCTCCTTGCGTTTGCTCTGGCGTTCTTTCCACGCGTCTTTGTTGTCTTTGGTCGCAGCCTTGGCCGCGGCTCGGCCAAGTGTTCGCTCCATGAAGGCCTTATCGGACGCCTGACCCGGAAACATTTCGGTTGGCTTCATTGTACGATGTTTCGTCACCTTTATTTCTGGTAATGTCTCGCCTACGAAGGACCGGAGAGTAAAATGCAGGATATGACCTGTGCGCGAGTTGCTCAGCCAGATGATGGTCTCCTTTACCACGAAACCTACAGATAAGTCTCGTCCTGAGGACGAGGATGTTTGCAAGCGCCAATTTTTCGCTATCGGTCGGCGTGGATCGCTGCTGGGCCTCGGTCAACGCGTCCCAACCAGGATGCGGGACGTATCTCGGCTTTCCCGGGACCTTCAAGGGGCCCTTGACGATGACCGCGTCGAGCAAGTCGAGCATAGCTCTGCCGCCTTGTCGAAGGTGGGCGAGTCTCAACTCTCGACCACAATGCACGCGTGCATCGTGCAGATTCTTCGCAATAGAACACGCATTTGATGCCCCGATGAGGATGTGCTTTCCCCGCAAATCGGAGCTCGCGTTCATCCACTTCGTCTCTAGACCGTCGCGCGTGAAATATAGCAAGACATCGGTTGTCAGCCATTCTTGGACGCTGCAAAGGTGGCCCAATAGACTTTGATGTTCCAGGAATAAAGAATCCAGTCTAGTTGAATCCACCGGAAGTCGGGTAACGGCCGCGAGGAGCTGTTCGGAAGGGGACTGGAGGCGGTCGATCATCTGGGTTATCTTTTCCCAGTCTGAGTTCCATTTCTCGGGTTGCCTAAGGGCGTCCTGCATGGCCGGATAGGCGAAATGAACAGGGGTGTCCATCGCTCACCCTTGCACTGATCCCTGGGGCAACCGAGCAGAGGATTGTGGGGGTAAAAGGTGAGTCGGTTACCGACGCGTCAACAAGAGTACATACACTCCAACTAGTTGAACCACGACCACGACCACGACCACGACCACAACCAGACCGCATTTTCTCGTCTCGGATTCATTCCCTCAACTTGAGATCTCTGGAAGATTCTGGTATGCAGGCCAGCACTCTGACTCTCTGAGCCAGCCTGCGGGTTGAGTCGAGACTAGCGACTGCACTAGGTCACCGGTGACCACGTCTTTGCGGCCCCTTGGGAACGATGCGCCCAGCTTTTTCCACCGTGGCCTCGAGCCTTTTCAGCGCATCCACGCATCGCGCACGCACTACTTTGCTCCCGACCTTTGTGACGGCCATCGACGCGGAAACTATGTTCCTACTGCGCGGACCCAAACTCGGTAATAATATTCCGAAAATTGCACTCCTTCCTTCTGACCGTTTTTTATAGAGCAGGATAACTGTAACCCAATTCTGCTGCTCGTCAGCTTGGACACCACATCCGCCGACCTGTGGTATGGATGTTGGACGGATAGCTGCCGCGTCCGATCTTGTCCGAAGGCTTGCGTCATCACCATAACGTTTCGCGGCATTCACCCGTCAACTTCATTGCTGCCAGTCCCTCCCCACAAGGATCCCGAAAGTCGGCGACGCTGGTGTCTGGGAATATATAAGGGGCCTGGGTGCGGTGGCTTTCACCACTCGACCCCGCCTCCCGCCAATGTCTACGAAAGATGACCAGGAAGCGGTTCCTACACCGCTGGTGGAGGAACCCTACAGCATCTTCACGTCGCGCGAGAAATGGCTCATCGTCTCCCTGATATCATTCGGCGGGCTATTCAGGTGCGTGGATCGAGCAATCATCCACTTTTGCCCTTTTTAAAAACAACCAAACTTTTCAAGTCCCTTATCCGCCAACATATATTTCCCCGCGATCCCTACGCTTGCGGCAGCGTTCAACAAGTCCATCGAGCTGATCAACTTGACCGTATGCTGCCCTACCTTCCCTGGTTCCCCATCTCAGGCGCGCTTACCAGGTCACATTGAATATGGTGTTCCAGGGCATATGTGCGCGCCACTCATTACCACTCATCCCAAAGCTAATTTCGCTTCAGCGCCGATGTTCTGGGGCACGCTCTCGGACGCGTACGGCCGGCGGCACATGTTTGTTCTGTGCCTCCTGCTCCTCGCGGCGTCCTGCGTTGGGCTCGCACTGACGCCGACGCGCGACTACTGGCTCCTTCTATTCCTGCGGTGCTTCCAGTCTGCAGGCTCAGCCAGCACGGTCGCCATCGGCGCAGGCGTCATCGGCGACATCTCTACACGCGCGGAGCGGGGTGGCTTCTTCGGAGTCTATTCCATCGGGCCCATGGTGTGTGCGCCCGGCCCTATGCGCCCTGCATTTACTTATTGACGACTGGCGCAGTTCGGCCCTGCCATCGGCCCCGTCCTCGGCGGCGTCCTCGCGGATAAACTGGGGTGGAGGGCGATATTCTGGTTCCTTTGCATCGCCTCGGCCATATGCATGATTTGCCTCGCCCTGTACGTCCTCCCTCACCACTCCCCAAAAAGCCAAAATGTCTGACCCGGCCTTAGATTCCTCCCCGAGACCCTGCGTACGATCGTCGGCAACGGCAGCATCCCTCCACCCACGATCTATCGCCCTCTCGTCCCGCTCATCGGGCGTGGCGTCCCCAAGGCCCCCGTCATTGCTCGCCCGGCCGCGGCGCGTAAGACGTTCCAGAACCCGCTGCTCCTGCTTCTGCACGTAGACATCGCGCTCCTCCTACTCATCAACGCCGTCGTGTACTCGGTCTTCTACGGCGTCACGGCGAGCATCTCCACCGTGTTCCACACCGCGTATCCGCAACTCAACGAGACCGAGCTTGGGCTGTGTTTCCTCGGTGCGTGCATCGCATCCCTCTCGTGTCTCTGACTGACGGGTCCTTGCAGCCGTGGGCGGCGGCGCGGTCATCGGGTCCCTATTCTGCGGCAAGGTGCTCGACTGGGATTACCAGCGTGTGCGGCGGAGCATGCCTACCACGCTGGACCAGGCTGATGAGAAGGCGGGGAGGACGGACGACGCGTTCCCGATCGAGAAGGTGCGCTCTTCTACCTACCATATATTATCCACGAGGGCTAACGAACGAGCGTAGGCGCGCCTCCGGCTCATACCCGCGCTCCTTGCCGTGTTCGTCGCGACATGCATCGGGTACGGGTGGTGCATCGACCGGCGGACGCAAATCGCGGGCCCGCTCATCCTGCTCGTCTGCAGTACGTCCTCCTTATCCCCGCTCACGCTTCTGCTAACGTCCTCGCAGTCGGCCTCGTCGTGATTGCGATGATGAACGCGATCCAGACGCTCATGCTCGACCTCATGCCGACACACGGCTCCGCCATCACCGCCTGCGTGCGTCCCCTCCTTCATCACTCTTATTATTCCCCTAGCTAACGTGTCTTTGCCGGCAGAACAATCTAGTGCGCTGCGGGCTCGGCGCGGCGCTCGTCTCCGCGATTCAGCCGCTGCTCGACGCGCTTGGCACGGGCTACGCGTACCTCCTCCTCGGGGGCATCTCCGCGCTCATGGGCCCCGTCGTGTACCTGCTTGTGCGCATCGGCCCGCAGTGTCGTGCACGGCGGAAACGCATTGAGGAAGAACGGAGGGAGGGGAGGAGGGAGGAGGCGCGCATGGAGGCGGCGGCGGTGGCGGCGTAGATCAGGTCCTGGAGCTCGTTTAGGGACCGATATGGAGCCTCTGGACTCAGGTGGAGAGATCTACAACTAAGAGAGCTCCGACTCGGACAGTTGGATTTTGTATCCGATGCGCGTCCCGGGGCCCGTGATGACCAGTATAGTAGAGTTAAACTCGGAACAGGCTTGTATTTCTACGACCTGGCACTGCACACTACTACTGTAGCGATGATTGTCTGACTTGGCAGTGGCAGGGTACTAGTAGTATTTGCATCTGTGGTGACAGTTCTCGACCTACTACGCAACGACGACGACCTTCAACTTAGCGGGCGTTGAACGTAAATCTTCTGGACTACCTCGCTTCCTCACATTCATTGTAATGTTCCCTGGTGCCCGCTGGGGCCTACTTTCGGGGTTCCGGAGCGCCCATTCTCCCGAGATGCCGTGTCAACAGAAAGAGCCTGAGCTATTTGTAGATTTCGCCCACATACGCCCACCCTTGCCCGTCCTAGCGCCGCGAGACTAGCGAAACTCCTACGCCCACCGGCCAGCACATTCTCTCCATGGCTGGCAAGCGAAAAATCACCGCGTTCGAGCGCAGCATCCCAGACTACCGCAGACGAATCTTACTGTCTCTTGCAAAGGCCCTGTTCGTCCCCCCGCTGGTTTCACTCGCGGTGCTGTATCCCGTGCTGGGCCCCACGCCCTCCGTGTCCTCCATACTGGTCGCGATTCTCAGCATCCCGTTTGCCATATGGGTGCGCTCGTATCTCTCCTTGCGCGCGCAAGACAAAGCTGCAAAAAGCCTGAACGCTGCGGTCATTCCTCGCGTAAAGGGTCGATGGCCGGGGAACCTCGACGTAGCGCTGCGCGTCGTCAACTCTTTCGAGGACGGATATGTCCTTCAAATATTTGCGGACTTGATGCACGAGTACGGGACTACGACGGTTAACACCCGACTGTTCTGGGACGATCAGGCAAGCATCCCAGACGAACTGAACTCCCTCATCGGCCTGCGAGACTTATATCTGCCATGTCCAGATGATCACCGCAGATGAAGACGTGATGAAATTTGTATCCTCGACAGGATTCTCGCATTTCGAGAAGGGTATCCTGTGGCACGAGCGCATGTGAGCATTGCGCAGCTACTTTCTTAAGATGATCGTTCATTTTTCCATTTCAGCGACAAGCTTCTTGGCACTGGCCTTTTCAATGCGTGAGCGAGATCATCAGAGTTGCTGCACTTGAGCTGATTGATTGTTCTAGAGAAGGAGATTTATGGAAAACGGTTCGTTTCACTCGCAGAACTAAATTCTGGTACTAACGAAGATCCAGGGACGCGCCATCGCACGTCCATTCTTTGCCAAAGAGCGCATTTCGGATTTCGAAATCTTCGAGCGCACTACAGCCAAGACTTTGGATCTCATCGCGACCCGATTCCGCGATAATCTCCCAATTGACATTCAGGACCTTGTATCTCGCTTCACCCTCGACTCCGCGTCGGAATTCCTTTTTGGCATGAAGCTCGATACACTCGCCCAGCCCCTCACCGTCCCGGGAAAGGTAAAACTTGGGCCCAAAGGGTCCATCCCGATTGACGGAGCCACCGAGTTCGACGCGTTCACGGAGGCATTCGAGCGTGTTGCGGTCATAATAACGCGCCGTGGCACGCAAGGCGACACATGGCCCCTTCTCGAATTATTCAAGGACGAAACAGAAGACTCCATTGCAACAATTATGAACTGGTTGGAGCCTGTCGTGGAACGAGCGCTCGTCGAGAAAGAGAACAGGAGGAAGGCCAGTATTGACACCGCTGCGACTGGAGACGTTTTCCTCGATTATTTGGCTTCGAAGACAGACAGTAAGCCGATTTCATCTCAGGCGACATGAATGCTCACATGCTCTCCCAAAGATGTTGAGCACATACGCTACGAGCTGATAACCTATCTCATTGCCTCCAGAGATACTGTGAGCATTATCATACTCTCCAACTTTGGGACCTCCTTGACCATTTCCCAGACCGCCAGTCTATTGACATTCGTCCTATATTTCTTCGCAATGTATCCCACCGTGGCTGACCGCCTCCGTGATGAGATACTGGCCACACTTGGCTCAGAGGAATCCCCAACATATGATACATTAAGAAACATGAAATACCGTGTGTTACTGTCTATGGCTCCCCGTTCCCTGCCGCTCAATATTTTCACAGTTCGCGCAGTCCTCAATGAAACTCTCCGACTGTTTCCTAGCGCTCCCCTTATCGCACGAACATCGCTAAGCACCCCAGTGGTTATCCCAGCATCCAAAGAGCAAGCGTTGTATTTTCCCCCGAGGACGCAGGTCATGATGGTTTCACTTCTTTTACACCGCCGCCGCGATCTTTGGGGAGACGATGCAGATGAATTTCGGCCTGAGCGGTGGATGGACCCGGCGACCACGGCGAAAGTCAACGCAGCACCCTTCATGTACTGTCCGTTTTCAGGAGGACCACGCATAGTTTGTTCCTCTCTCGGCGCTCTTCTAACCGGTGAGCTAACAGAAACAGTGCATTGGTCAGGAGTTTGCCCTAAACGAGGCTGGCTTCTTCGTGGTTAAGCTTCTTCAGCGCTTCAACTCTTTTAGATTGGCGCCGAAGTTTCAACCCCCTGGATCATTGCCTCCACCAGAATGGGCTGGGAAGCCAGGCCGCCAAGGGGTGGAGCAAATTTTCCCAGCCATCAATTTTACGGTCCACAGCAAGGTCGGTTTGCTCACTGGAAAATTTCCCTCGTCAACTTTAACTTAAATCCTAGGGTGGTCTTTGGATGTACGGGGATCTTGTTGGATGAATAGATTGTTGACGTCTTGACGGAATTCCGAGTATCGTGTACATATGATGCGGGGTTAAAATTGCCTTCAAGTTGTCTCGACGTTTTACCATCCAGTTACAGATGATCATAACCTCGCTGCCTTCGAGCGTTTTGAACTTCTACAGTCTTTGCATTTTGGGCACGAAACAATATTCAGACAGGAATTGCCTGATTTGGGGAGGCGGCCGTATTTAGACCGCACCTCAGGTGTATCAGGATCCGGAGGTCGTATCACGTTGCCCCAAGCTCACCACACCTCCTCGTGTATTCTACAACAAGTATTGAGGCATACAGTTTTTAACCGTGAAGCGAAACGCTCAGGCCGCGCGGCCAACTGTGGGCTAAATAGTGCTCCAATGACATCATACTTTGTCGTAGACCGGTTCAGTGTCGTCCCAGCTACCTGAAAATTCAAAGAACTGTGCGATTATGTGCTGTTCTGAGAGAGAACGAAGGCAATCTTTCAAAAGTCAAATATGGCCAAATCACGTGGAAGCGAAACACAGGGAATGTCGGAAATGGAGCTTATCCGTGGACATTTGAAGCTTGGGATGGCGAGATTCGTAACCGCCGACCTCGGAAATCCCAGGTATACCCTGACCCAACTCAAAGTGGTGCATGGGCTATGCATTTATCATGCAGGTCAAATTTGGTTCAAATCGGGAAAATGACAGCGGGCAGGAACTTAGATAGAACAGGCACTATAAAAGCTTTTTTCACAAATCCTTTTGTGACTGGGAGTTTAACAGGGAGGAGATGAATGTCCCAAGCTTTTGGGCCTGCTGGCAACCTGCAAGGTGGTGAACGGCACGGTGTTTCGCTTCCACGTGGTGTTTCACTTCACGGTTAAATACTGTATACTAGTATAAGCCAAGAGCTCGAGATTGCTTGGGGTAGAAATTTTCTGTGTCGGATACGAAAGGCTCAATACACAAGGGTCAGAAGCCGAGGGTCGATGGTATTCGAGACGGATGAAACGGAACTGTGGGAATTTGATGGGATTATTTGATGCTTGCATGATGCCGAACTTCGGCTTCGTTTCTTGCGTTTTGACATGATGTCACGGTTCCGGACATCCACCACTGCGTGAGTCGATGTGCACTCGAATGACTCGTATCAACGACATTTCACAGACTTTCGAGCGGCAATATGACCACCAAAGCAAGGAACGTCGACAACAACGCAGGGAGTGGTGGCAGTCCAAATCCCGAGACGCGCCCCAAAATGCCTCCAAAAGCCAAACCAGCTAAGTTTAAACCAGCAAAAGCTCGACCCACGCATTGCAAGTATCGACTTCGCTAGTTTTCTCGCCGTCTATCTGACTCATATCTTATGCAGTCCTGTCTCTACCACTTGTGAGCTGCTCGAACTGCGGTTTATTCCATGGCTTGAAAACTTTGTAAAAACACCACAGGGACATCACCCGGACCTTAGGAACCGAATACGGGAGTTTCACCAGAAGGTTCTTCCCACAGTGGATGCTACAGCCGACGTCGTTGCTATCGAGGGGCTGGACAAATCCATTCTTGTCGATCCAAGAAGGCTTCATTTTACTATCGGCGTAATGACGCTCTCTAAGAACTTGCCGGAAGCCGATAACCCAGGGACATCCAAAGCAAAGACGGTGTCGAGCGCTATCGCTCTCCTACAGTCGCTCGCGCCTGAGATCAATGAGATCACTCGCCAACCGGTTCTTCTGTCATTAGAAAAAATGGGCGTCTTAAAGACCAAGGGGAAGCAAGCAGGCGTGTTATATGTCGGCCCTGGTGATCAAACTGACGAAGAAACTATCAAAGTCGCGCGCATTTTCGGTATAACGCTCTCGTTCATATTGATATCATTGCCTGACTATCTCGTCAGAGCTTGTCGGCCAACGATTCCGCAGTGAAGGCTTCATCGATGAAGCCCCTCGGCCCTCGGTAGTCCGTGACTATCTCCTTTTCTGGGTGTGGATATCTGACTATACATGCGGCAGCTCCATTGCACACTCATTAACGCGAGCCACCGCAAGCCGCGGCGGGTCCCACGCACATTTTCGTATCCCGAAATATTTGAGCGAGCGTCAGTAGACTTAAATTTGATGGGGCCCTCTGAGGTCCCACCGGCGCAATCAGACCCGTCCCGCGTAACGACACCAAACCACCTTGCAAACCACAGAGAAGTTGGAGTTGATTTTGGCGCATGGGCCGTGTCCGAAATTCAGTTGTGCGAGATGGGGAGCCACGGTCCTGAGAACGAGTATATTAGTTGCGCATCTGTACCTGTTGGTGAAAATTGAAGCTGCTTGTATAGCCGCTGTGGCGAGACGCCCTCGTTTTTTTTCAATGTGTCCTTAACACGTGAGTGACGTGATCTAGTATGTAGTAGTGACTGTTGACAAGTCTCTTGCCACTTGCCTCCATCCTCCTCGGCTCGGTTTCTCGAGTGTCCAGTGCAGCAGCGTACGATGGCCTATGTTGCTGTCCCTTTAGCCCTCCCAGTTATGCAAGACGCCCTTAGGCAACCCGAGAAATGGAACTCAGACTGGGAAAAGATAACCCAGACTGTCGATCGCCTTCAATCCCCGTCCGATCTGGTCCACTTGGCCGCGATACAGCTGACTATGGATTCAGCTAGGATGGATTCGTCGTTCATGGAATACCAAACCCTATTGGGCCGTCTCTGCCATGTGCAGGCATGGCTAACAACCGATGTGATACTTGACTCCACGCGCGATGATCTGGAGGCGAAATGGATGAACGCGAGCCCCGAGCTGCGGGGGAAGCACATCCTCATTGGGTTCTCCAATGTTTGCTCCATCGCGAAAAATCTGCATGATGCACGTTTATATTGCGGTCGGGAGCTGAGACTCTCGCATCTTCGAAAGGACGGCAGAGCTGTCCTCGACTTGCTCGACGCGGTGATAGTGGAGGGTACATTGAAGGTCCCGGATCAGCCGAGATACATCCCGCATCCTGGTTGGAACGCATTGACCGAGTCCCAGCAGCGGTCCGCGCCCACCGATGTCGAAAAATTGGCGCTCGCAAACATCCTTCTCCTCAGAACGAAACTAATCTGTAGGTTCCATCGTAAACATGTATCTTCTGGCTGAACAGAACTCCAGGCCATATCCTGCATTTCACCCTTCGGTCTTTTGTTGGCGAGAAATTACCGGAAATCACGGTAATGAAACATCGCAAGAAGAACCCCACCGAAACATTTCCGACCAAGGCCTTCAGCGAGGCCTTCAGGGAGCACACTCTAGGCCCCGCCGGTGCTAAGGCTGCGGCGAAAGACGACAAAGATGCGTGGAAAGAGCGCCAGAGCAAACGCAAGGAGCACTGCTCCTACACTGGGTGTTTTAAAGCGAACAATGACAGCGCCATCAAGTATCCCCGATGTAAGAAGTGCTGGGAAGCGATGCAAAGAGAGGTCTTGTATTGCTCTGTGTTCGTATCTCCTGATGATCTTTACGCCCTGTTCTCTGACCCCGGTTGTAGAGAATGCCAAAAGGCAGACTGGAAGCTCAACCATAAAGCGATCTGCGGCAAGCCTCTCACTTTCGATGCAGTAGCGAAGCCCGTTTTGGCTCCGCGTCTCAACGCCCATCCTCCGGCCACCATAGGCCCTCCGGTCGAGGGCTACAAGCGGTCGCGCGCGCTCACGATCCAGATCGCCGCGCTCACCCAGCTTCCCAAGCTCGACTATCTCCTAATTGTCTCATCCGACAATAGCATAAACATCGATTTTCCGGATCCTGAAGCTCAGTCTCTCTTCCGAAAATGCCGCGAAAAGGCGATGACGACTGGGGACCGACCGAGCATCGCGACCATGGCACACTTTCTCTGTTGGATGACTCTGGAGGACCCGCATTGCATCTCAAAGGGGGCCACGTCGAATGTGATCGTGAACCAGCTGAAAAAGGAGTATAGATATGATGAGCTGCACTTGGCCGTTACGGAGATGCAGCAGAGACAGAATCGGGACCAATTCAAACGGCCATACGTTCTCGCTTTTGGCATTGCACCTGTGCCTGACTTGTTTGTCCAGCGTCCTTCTTTCCGGCATGTCTCCACAGAACTGGATGAAATTTTGCAAAGGGATGAATGTCAATCGCCAGGTTGTCCTTGATTGATAGCAAACTGGTGCGAAAGAAAGCCATGCCTGGATAGTTTGTCTTCTTGAAGTAGTGTACAATAAAGCCAAGTAGTTTGACGCACCACTCGCACAGTTTCCGAAGAACCACCAGCGCCATGTCCCAGATTTTACTTATTCAACTACATCGCCACGCGTCTCGAAGCCTGTCTGCACTCTGGAACCGAAAGCGAAATCCAAATTTTAGCCCCATGTATTCAAGTGACTCCTGAACGCAGTTCGATCAATTGCATCTGATTTAAGTACGTGGCTTTTAAGGCCATTGCTGCGCATGGCGATACGAGTCCCCACGGTGTGTCTCTCCTCCAGTCTCCCTTTTTTGTCAGAGGACGTCAGTGTTTTCGTGCGCCATATATACCCGATCGGAAATGAGGGCGGCGGTCACCAATTGAGAAAATAAGAAGTCACATTTTCCACACTTTGCGCTCCCATACGAAGATGACGCGGAAGACGCGGAGAACAGCAGCCTAGCCAGGCCTAGCCACGGTGCTATTAGTGCGCGACGGTCGCAATTCGAGAGTTCCTCCGATGTTTCACCTGCACGAATACGCAGATGTTAGACAGACATTGAGGAGGGCGAATTTGAGGTTGTTCCATCGATGAGATAGAGGCCCAAACAATGTGAATCACACTGACAGTGAGGATGAGACGCAAAATGAGCCTGTGAGGAAGTCGTCTGCCGAATTCGGATCAATCCATCAGTGGCAGTGCTGATACACATCAATAAATTACTGACAAATGGCAAAGAAAATTAGTCTCCCAAGTTAGACCATATATCAAGATTTTTTTTTTTTTGAAATTTGGGAGAGGGAAAAAAAACCTGATACACTGGTCTGATTCTAGTGGCACAGCGAAAGCCGTAGGTCAGGCTTCCGGATTAGGAAACTCCCAATCGGGAAATCCAGTACTCAACCCCAGCGGCCAATAAAGGCTGCTGTCGATGGCAGGCGACATACCTACACTTCAAAATGGGTGTTCCCGTCGAACCTGTCTCATGACTGTAATATTGAGCGTGTGGGGCGCCTTTCTGCAGGTCAAAGCTGTGGCTGTGCACAGAATCGCACGGATTGATTTTCGGTTTTTGAAGGGATCAGGATGGTATAAATTGAGCTGTACATACAGGCTGATGTTCAGAGGTCCCCTGAGGGTTTCCGGATATTTTCTAAGACAGCTATGCACTTAGTGAGCCCAGCACGACCGATGTGGCGGAAGCTCGACCTACGGCTATCAGGCTGAGTATCAGCCGGCAAGTAAAACTAGACTAAAAGAAAATAGCGGGTACGCGATCAGAAGAACGAGTCTAAAAATACTTTTTAGGACTCGTAACTGATACTGAGGCTCAGGCTAAGCGCTTCCCTGCCAATTCGTTGCCAACTTAAAAATCCTGAATTATGAGCCCCTTCATAACCTTGAAGACTCGATACTATACCTACCTACTTGTGAGGGATCGGGGTTCAGAAAGGCGGGAAGGACAATCTGAAACATGTGAGATTGCCAGGAGATTATGCACCGATGCTGACTCAACCTGCAACGTTGACCTTCGGCTCTCCTCCACCGGCAGCGACGCGTCTCCCCGTTCTTGTCGCCGGAGGGCTACATATAGCCTTAACTTGATGGAGTCGGCCCCGCAAGTTCAACCATGAGCGCCCGCACGATCCAAGTTTTGGAAACCGCTGCCCAAGCTTCCACACGCGCGGAGCGTGCAAAACTCGGCAAGCCGAGCCACTGGGTGCACAGCAAACCCACGGAGTTCCAGAACCCGTGGCCGAGCTGGAGGAAGCATAGCCTGAAGGATTTTATCGAGGTGCGAGCGTGCAGCTCATCTGTTGAATCGCTGCCGCTAAACGTTCCTGTTAGGTCACGCCACAGGGCATACTACATGGGATACACGCGCCTCCCAAGGACACCATCGCCAAGATTCCGATACAGAAGCCAACTTGGGGCACCGCCGCGAAGGAGGTCGCAGAGAACGCGCAGAAGATCAAGGCGACCTGGCTCGGGCACGCGTGCTTCCTCGTCGAGCTGCCGTCAACGACCGCAGGCGTTCGCGGCGCACGCATCCTCTTCGATCCCGTGTTCAGCGACCGCTGCTCACCCAGCCAGTGGATCGGTCCTAAGCGGTTTACGCGCAAGTCCCTTTCATCAATTTTTTCGATTGTGCATTGACCCTATAATCCAGCCCCGCCCTGTAGCCTCGAAGACGTCCCTGAAATCGACGCCATCGTTATTTCGCACAACCACTACGACCAGTACGTGCCGTCCTGCTCTCCACACTCCCTCATACTTATCGCTCTGCAGCATGGACACCACGTCCCTCACGAACCTCCTCGCCCGCAGTCCCGCGCCGCACGTCTTCGCGCCCATTGGAAATGCCGCGTACTTTCGCAGCCTCGGTGTCCCTGCCGCGCGCACGCACTGCCTCGACTGGTGGGACGCGCGCCGCGTACGCACTGACGTCTCCGCGACGCACGCGGTCGAGTTCGACGTCACCTTCACCCCGGGGCAACACTTCACCGGACGCGGGATCTTCGACCGCTTCAAGACCCTGTGGGGTGGGTGGGTCGTTGAGGGCGTCGAGAGCGAGGGCGAGGGAGCTGCATCCCCGCCGCCCCGCGTCTACTTTGCGGGCGACACCGGCTACCGCTCCGTCCCCTCCTCGACGGATGACGGCCCCGAGACCCTTCCCGTCTGCCCCGCGTTCAAGGAGATCGGCGCGCGCTGGGGCGCCTTCGACCTTGCGCTCATTCCCATTGGGTCCGTCCTGATTTCATTCGAGATTTAATACGTACTGGCTAACGAACGCGCGGGTAGCGCGTACGCTCCGCGGCGCTTCATGTCGCCGATCCACTGTGCGCCGCGCGACAGCGTCGCCATCTTCCGCGACATCAACGCGAGGCGCGCGCTCGGCATGCATTGGGGGTGTGTGCCACTTCTCATAAGAGTTATGAATGCCCATGCTGATGATTTCGAAGGGCGTGGGTGCTTACGACCGAAGACATCCTCGAGCCGCCCGCGCTGCTTGCGAAGGAATGCGCCAAGGCTGGCGTCAAGGAGGGCGCGTTCGGTGTGTGTGGCCTGGGGGAGACTGTCAGTGTCAATGTGGGCGAGAGCGCGTGAGGGCGTACATATAGAGGAGCACTCCGAGGAAAGGTCCGTATTACTTACTAGTGTACATAATCATCCTACTGTGAATTTCGTTTGGAGACGCATTGCGTTTTCTTAAATTAGGTACATGGAACCTATGAACGAAGTTAGTGCTGTTTGGAACAAAATATCGACAAGCGTAGAATTCAAAGATCAAGATCCGAGAACGTAATTAAAAGGGCAAATGCCAAGATCATGATGCTTGTAGGACTAAGAGGAGTTCGGTCAGGCAGAGGAATGCACAGAGGGTCACGCTTAGTATTTCCAAGCCTGATCCACTAGAGTCGCAAAACTGGGGTTGTCGTGGAAAGCAAGATTTGCGACTTTCCTCTTTGGGAATTGAGCGGTTAATTGTTTACATTTGTCTGCCGCCCTTGCTGTCAACCAGAGAGCACTCTTGAGGCAGGTTCTCTGCCCGTCATGTATCGCATCGCCACCAGGATTTTCTTTCTGACTGCTTACACGCCAATATCAGAGCATATATAACTTGAGGGAGTCGTCCGAAAAACTACATACAAGTTTTTCGGAACGAAATTTAACCATTAACCTTAGGATTAGTATCTGCTGCGCAGAAATATCATTTTTACTCTCACGCGCTCTCATCTATATCGACACTAACAGTCTCCCCAATCCCACACACTCCAAACGCACCCTCCTTGATCCCCGCTTTGGCGCACTCCTTCGCCAGTAGCGCAGGCGGCTCGAGGATATCTTCCGTCGTGAGGATCCACGCCCTGCGATTATCATATCAATTTAAGCACTGGGACAAAAAAACCGCACGCACCCCCAATGCATCCCAAGTGCGCGCCTCGCGTTGATGTCGCGGAAGATGGCGACACTGTCACGCGGCGCACAGTGGATCGGCGACATGTACTTCCGCGGGGCGTATGCGCTGCGCCACGCTCCTGATTAGCTAGGACGTATTTCTCGAGTGAAATCAGGACACACCCAATCGGGATGAGCGCGAGGTCGAATGCGCCCCAGTGCGCGCCGATCTCCTTGAAGGCAGGACAGACGGGGAGGGTCTCGGGGCCGTCGTCCGTGGAGGACATGACGGCGCGGTAGCCGGTGTCGCCCGCAAAGTAGACGCGAACCGGCGGGGGTGCTCCGCGCGCGCCATCTACGGCCTCCACGCCCTCGACGACCCATCCGCCCCATAGGGTCTTGAAGCGATCGAAGATCCCGCGGCCGGTGAAGTGCTGCCCGGGCGTAAAGGTGACGTCGAACTCGACCGCGTGGGAGGCAGAGACGTCGGTGCGCACACGGCGCGCGTCCCACCAGTCGAGGCAGTGCGTGCGTGCCGCGGGGATGCCGAGACCGCGGAAGTACGCATCGTTCCCAATGGGGGCGAAGACGTGCGGTGCGGGGCTGCGGGCAAGGAGGTTCGTGAGAGATGATGTGTCCATGCTGCCGAGGGATCAGTGTGAGGATTGAGAGAAGGCCAGCACGCACTGGTCGTAGTGGTTATGCGAAATGACGATGGCATCGATTTCAGGGACGTCTTCGAGGCTACAGGGCGGGGCTGGATTATAGGGTCAATACTGAGTCGTAAAAAAGATGGGGAGACTTGCGCGTAAATCTCTTAGGACCGATCCATTGACTGGGCGAGCAGCGGTCGCTGAACACGGGGTCGAAGAGGATCCGTGCGCCGCGAACGCCTGCGGTCGTTGACGGCAGCTCGACGAGGAAGCACGCGTGCCCGAGCCAGGTCGCCTTGATCTTGTTCGCATTCTCAGCGACCTCCTTCGCGTCCGTGCCCCATGTCGGCTTCTGGATGGGAATCTTGGCCACAGAGTCCTTGGGAGGCGCGGCGCCCATCCCTTTTATGGCCGTCGGCGCGAACTTGAAGAAGAGGCTCAAAACTCAATAGAGCATCAGGGATGCGGTCGCACCTCTAACACATCCCTCGCGCCGATGCTCCTCCAGCTCGGCCATGGGTTCTGGAACTGCGTCGGCTTGTCATGTACCCAGTGGCTCGGCTTGCCTAGTTTTTCGCGCTCCGCGCGTGCAGAAGCTTGGGCGGAGGTTTCCAAAACTTGGATGGTGGGGGCGCTCATGTCTAGAAAGTTTGAAGCTGCCGGGAACAAGGGCGGGGAGACGCGACCTTGCCGGTGCCGTTGGAGGTGAGTCAGCATCGTTTGCGTAATTTCGGAAGTGTTTCGGAATTATAGCCGAGCCTATACCTTTGGAAGCCGGAGTGAAGAATATTGTTTGCGACCGAGATCCTAGTCTCTCTAGACAGACGCTTGATTGGTTTCTAACTCGTTCCTCGTTCCAATCAACGAGATCCTGACCTCGGCGATTCAAGATACATAGGGAAAAGCCAAAAAAAAAAGAGTCAACCTTGCGTCTAATACCTTGCAATTGGTCGCGATCATGTCTGGAACACATCTGCGCAAAGCTGAAAAATTGACACTGCGCGGACGGCGTTTGCGTAGGGAAGCGCGAATTATTTCCAGGCAAGTCAGACTGACCTACGTTTATTTTTGAGATCAACGTTCACTGAAACTCGAGGCAGCAGAGCTTGCAAGAGATCCAAGCCAGTCGCTGCTCCAGGACAATATTTTCACCTGTATCTTCACTGCACGCAGGCCCACGAACAGCGCAGGACTGAACGCTGCTCAACATGATGTAAAGGGTTATCTAAAGTGGAAGTGGTTCAGCAATTGAAAATACACATCCATGGCCGATGACGACTTGAGCGTTGTCTGACGACTCGCTGTATCGTCGGCAGCGGAGCTCTTAACGGCCTACTTGCGCTATTCGAGCTAGCGGGCAGGGGCAACACCGGAGACGGGGTGATGGACGACCATTAGATGCAGAAGCGTCGTCCGCGGAGGTGACAGCCACAGGCTTAAGTGGAATCAGGGTCTAACCTGAATGAACGAGATGGGAATGTAAATCCTAAACCAGGTCGTCAAGTTTCGCCGAAGATTGAATCTGGAGGCCGACCGACGTTGCCACGGCGGCACGAAAACTGGGCCTCGCTTCGAAGCTGCGAGATTTTAAAACATTAAGATAAAATCGCACCGGCGGCATTGCACTCACATAGACCATACGAAAACCAGTCAAAGAGTTCTAGGTCATACAAACGACCTGCTAGTGCTCGTGAAAGTCTGGAAAAGGGCTCATCATCCACAGGAGGTCGGAATCAGACTCACGAATCGAAGTGGTCAATGTACGGCAGCGGCGCCGCTTCGACGAACAACGAATTGTGGAGGTGCTGTCGACCGGCTCTTCATCGTTGATTTCCTCACGCAACCACAAGTGCATTCTTGCAAGATGATCATGACGGTCGCGATGGGCATGAAAATCGACGAAGGACGATGAGGATAAGTCCGGAACATAGTTGACGCGCAGCATCTCCTTCTGAGGGTCCGTGAATTCCCGGACACCTCTTTCGGCGCCACCAGCCTTGAGAGTCGGCAGAGGAGGGTAGAAACGTCTTCTCCGAGTCGGGATACTTTGATATTCGACGAGCTGGACGTTTCATTGAGGGGAGATGGAAGGCGGAAGCGAGAAAAGTGCGCTACAGAGGGCAGTCAGGCATATATGCATTCTCGCTTAGGTAGTCCCAGCGGCGTCCCGAGAATCACCATTTTGAGACCTTGGCGTTGATGAGAACCAAAAATAAGTGCCGTCCAAAATTCGTCGTACAGCGTCTTTGCCGAGTTCTACGGTCCATTGGACTATGAGCCCCCTGGACCAGTTTTCTAGTCTAAATCTCGCCAGGATCTGGTTATTGCGACGCAAGCCGCAAGGCCGGAGAAACCCGCGGACCCCGTCAACATCCCGGTTTTATGGTGGCATAAATTTGTTCCGGGCGCTCACTCATGCAAGAGTGATGAAACTACACGGTGGCCGTGTCTTGGCCGTGGCCCAGCAGAAAGCCCGACCTCGCAGTGAAGTATCAGCTTTTCCAATCTTGAAAGATCGTTTTGTAATTTTGGTCAAAACTAGCAGATAAGAGGAGAGACTATGTCGCCACTGGCAGGTAGCTTGGCTCCAGGTAGACGAACAAAGCAAACCAAGGAGGGAGCGAGTGATTGGAGCAAGATTGGAGTGGATTTGCAGAAGCTGTGCAGTGGCTGTGTCCTTCAAACCTCTTTCCGCAACTTCGACCACTGCGATGTGCCAACGTCCAAGATGGGCCCTCTACCATTCAAAATCTTGCAGGGCCATGCAGGCAGCATATATAGTGGCTGTCCCGGCAATTCCTCTGGCCTGCACCGACGTAGCGGGGTTAACGTTTGATGTCGTCCCCAAGTCATTTCATGCCCTGTGAAGTCTTATGAAACCTGCGTCGTATGGTCAGGCCAAGAACAAGCTGGGTCAGATTTGGATAACCTATCGGGTCGCTGCATGGCTTTTGGTCATTATCCCCGTCGTCTGTAGTTCTTGCTCTGACGAAGATGTACCAGCTAATTTTCACCGTTTATATCGGAGGCGCTGTCAAAACTGCTCCTGGACTGTTCTCACAGGAGGGAACTGGCAGCCCATTCGCTCAGCTCCGCCTTCGCTGCTTCTTTAGCAAAAACGCTTTGGGTTGTCCATACACATCACCATCCACGAATCCTCGCGGCGGCGAGGTAGCTTTCCCGGCTCCCCTCTCAACGGCATGTCAGATTCGCCCTTTACCTGCGTGGGTCGAGCTGTTCTGTCGTCCAAGCCTGTGTCCCCTGCTCCAAGTTCCGGACAGTCCCCAGAGATACATCGCACCGCACAGCGCGGTCGTTCGCAACTAGCAGCCACAACACATCGGGCAGGGAAACCCTCCTCTTCCCTTTCCTCTCCCGCCCGTCTTCCTACGGCCTTTCAACTGATTTCGTCTGCGAGCGTCGTTTGCCACAAGTCACATGTGTCACAGTCACACACTCATCGTAGAGCAAGATATCCTCTCGAAAGCGAGCGGCTCAGATATGGCGGGGGCCCAGGGTACTACGAGAACAGGCGCCTGATGACGGGCGCAAACCCTATCTCACTCTCCTCCCTGCCACGACGCTGCTCCTTCCTGCACCGCCACACTTTCGTCGAATAGGCATCGTTGGGCATACGTGTGGAATCCTCTGCGCCCCACCGCGGAGGAAGCATTCGACGCGCTAGCGAAGGTTTGCGGTGGAGTGGGGTCCCGCGCCTTCGCCCTGCAGGACTGGAGATATCGATTTCGCTTCCGATCATCACGACCGCCGGAGACGAAGTCAGAGGCCTCGTTACCCATTAGACCCATTCTACACCCAATCTCATGGCTTGTCTCCACCCTGCTCCCGTTCGTCTAACGCCCCTCCAGACCATACTTTTTTGGGACGTGGCTGTGTGGCGGACGTACTCTAGCGTCGTTGCCTTGGTTGCTGCCAGCCAGGAGAAGGAACGACCGATGGACGCATCGCTAGCGTTTCTTACCGCGCACGACCAGCTCGAGTCCTAGAACTGTGGAACGGCACGCCCACCCATCCGGAGAATACGATACCGCAGAGGCGGTGTTCGTCGGTAATCATTGGGATGGGTATCGGCGCTGCACGGGCAGACTTGTGTTTCAGGCATCCCCGAGCGTGCCGCGCCTCCGCCTTAGCGCACGCTGATAGTGCTTTTTCAAGGCGGAGGGAGGCGCAGCATTCGGCCGGATCGGATCGGTGTGTCTTGATCATTTGGTACTGCCTTCGACGCTGACGATCCGAAGCCGGGGCCTCATTCTGGGAGAGAACCATGTGCTGACCACAACTCGATGTACTTTTCAGTCGATTGCCTGAAGATGTACGCAGTGGTGCCGGAGTGCACCCGTGCCGTGGAGCCATCTGCTGAGGGACGTAATCCCTTGCCAGGGGGCACTTACGGGATGCACAGAGCTGGAGCCTGGAATATCCGGGATGGGTATCGATACGGCATGGAGATACCTTTGGCTTAGGTGTCCAGGAGACTTGTGCGGCCGCGTCGCAGCATTTCGGTTAGTATCTCAATCTCAAGTGTACTTCTTCAACTCGACTACTTTACAACAGCTCCCAAGCTCTTATGAATCACATTATGTAGCGTTTGGCTTGTATGATACTATCTTGGTTTTTCTGGTCGTACGAGCCTTAGCAGGATAAATGTGACCGCATTTAGACATTTCGAGATCGGAGATCCACAATCACGCTATCCTTGGGCTTCATGTGTTTGATCTTGATACTGTCACCACCTCGACGACTCTGAAGCTGAAGGCGGCCAGGAATGCGACAGAATTTCAATGCGACTCGTCGAAGGAACACCATACCGCCTCGAGTCCCTATCTCCATTTGACTTGAAAGGAGCGATCCCGAAGATCTGATTCCTTTGTGAGCCCATCAGGTAGGTAGGTAGGTATATTAGCCCGTAGCGCTCGCACAGGTTATAAGTACACACAAAGAAGATAGCCCTTGCTAGGTAACCGCTCCCACTGTGGTGCCCCATGGCGCCTTTGCCCTTCGCCCTCGTCTTGGTCGCCATGTCGCTCTTATCCCCTACGGCGGCGCAAACTGGAACTCCTCACATCGACGGTGCCCAAAACTCGAAGGTTGCGATAACCGGTGCCATCATCGGAGGTGTGTCACATTAGGCATAAGCCTTAGCCCTCAGACTGACGAGCTGCAGGGGTGCTGATCGTCCTGTCTCTCATTGCAGTCGCGGTCTACTGCATAGAGCGATGCCTGCATCGACGACGAAATTCGACAAGGTTTACGCCTCTGCCAACTCTTGATCAGTCTGAAGCGGAGCCCTATCAATACCTCTCCCTACCGCGACCCGCGATGGGCGGGCGCTCTGGCCACGGCCCATTCTATCCCGGCAGCGTGGCTTCCCCTCCTGCGAGCCCCAATTCGCACATGTCCTATGGATCGGGGTCACCCCTTCGCAGTCCCGGGGCGCAGTCACTCCGCTTCGAGCCCTACGGATCCGGGTCGCCCCTTCGCAGTCCCGGAGGACAGTCGGTCCGCTCAGATCTCTACGGCCATGGCCCTTTCTACCCTGGAACCATGGCTGCATCGCCACCCGCGAGCCCCAATACCCCCGCTTCATTCCGCACGTCGTTGATAGTGGAGCCCTTCCGCCGGAATTCCCAGCGCACCTTGGATTCTCTTCCTTCAAACCTTAGCGCGACGGTGAGATTGGAATTGTCTTCCTTCACTCTAACGAGCTCAATGCGACTTGAATGCAGCCATCCTCGTCCTCTCTACGCGACGGCAACGAATCCAGGACTGTGAGAACATATTCTTTGCTCTTATGCTGCAGCTCATCACTGTGCTTCTAGCTTTCTCGCGCGACGAGTACCACACTCGTCTCCTAATCCTCCCACAATGTTGCATTGTTCCCACAGCATGTATTTACACCTTATTTCATTCCACGGTTGTTCCACGGACCATAAAATATATGTAAAGCTTATTTTTTTCACCACGACATTCCTTTTCTGGCAAGCTGTGCGTGTCCTGGATGTTCCACTGGGAAATCGTACAACTGGCGTCACTGTTCACCGTTGGTATTGATCGGCGTCTGCACCGCGTCGACTTTGAAACTCCTTAGATGAATAGACGATCACGAATGTGCTTCACAGTCCGTGGTCCGTTAGCTGAACCACAGCCCTGCTCGGTGGAGTGAGAAATAGCAGCACAAGCGCTATAAATATACGAACACAGATTACGTTCACTGGTAGACATTGCTTTGACCGCACAAAAGTAAGCTATTACGGTTGGTTGTGGTGGCTTCGCAAAACTCGAAAGTTATGGCAATAGTGTCCTCCCCGCGGCGTGTTCATCCGCGCCCATTGTCAACGAAGCTTCGGATCCCCGCCGAGTCGGCGGCGTTGGGATGAAGGGGCTGACTGCTGATCGCCGTCACTGTAATTAGCAGGGCCGCCGGAATGTCCGCGCCTCGAGTCGCGTATCGCACCGCCCACAGATTATATATAAAGGTCTAATCCGCCAGCGAATTTCCACGGCGACCCACCATGGCTCCAACCTTCTCCTCCTCGTCTTTCCTTTACCGAGTGTTCTTCCTCGCGGTGCTCTTCTTGCGCCCCGCCCGCGCAGAGATCGAGGTTACGGGTACGCCCGCCGGGATCATCGTCGGAATTATCTTACGTGCGTACGCCGCCTTGCGGGCAGAGCGAGCACGAATTTTATGACTGATCCAAGTCTCGCTTCTTCCAGTCCTCTTGATGCTCGGTTGCTGCGTTGGCGGGGGCATCTTCTTTATGAAGCGTCGCAAAACGCGCGGTGGTGCGCCGCCGCAGTTGTACCGGCCGCCGGGAGCGCCAGGGGCTCCCCTCGCTCAGGACCAGGTGCCGATGCTCGCGCCCCCGCAGGGCCCATTCACCGACGCTGCTGCCGTCCCGGCGGGCCCGTACCCGTACGGGCAGACCGCCGGCGCCTACCCGCAGAACACGGGCTACAACAACCCGTACCCGCCCGCCGCGTCGCAGTCGAACGTCACCCTCAGCGCCTACTCGCCAGACATGCATGCGAATTCGGTGAGTCCTCTTCCTTGGCGACGCGGGAGGATCTGATTGTTGTTTTGTGAAGCCCCCTCCGGGCGCGAACCAAAATCCGTTCTCGCCCCCGCCTGGACCACCACCCGTTGTGAGTCTCAGTTGCCCGGGATTGGAAGATGCTGATGTGTTCGTTAGTGATCCGTTCCGCCGTAGAGACGAAGGACGATAGCTACCCGTGCCGTTCCCTATATATGTATCGCAGCGAGTGTAATACAGATGTTAGCCTGCTTATTTCAGCGCAGCAGCTTCTATTGAGGACCTGGGCGGGATACTTCAATTGAACATGACCAAAGTGGAGACGACCCTTTAGTATCATCCCTGGAGCAGGATGCATGAGATGGGAGGATATCCCCAGGTTCTCGCGAGATCAGGCGTGCTACAGATATCAGAAAGAGTGATGAATGGAGTGGAAACTCTCTATACTTTTCCTTTCTTTTCTATCGGTAGCTTACGTCAAAGTATACGCGTTGAAAGTGCTGTTCTGCGCCGGCCATACATAACAGACATGGCTCGGGAGTCTGGGCGACGGCCCAATTCGAGTAGCAGACCAAGAATTAGGTCATAATCCAGCAGAGACAGTAGAGGAATCAGAGGCAACGTGGAAAAAAGCACGTCTGGGAGGAACTTGTCAACTTGAAAACTTCGAGATGAGGGCAGGAGGAAAAGGCTGAATCCGGACTGATCCAGAATTGATCCGAACGCTCACTCGACGTCCAATCACTCGCTCCACTGGACCGCGGTACCGGGGCTGCCTTCACACACAAGTTAGAGCTTCAGTGCTTGAAGTTCAGTCAACCCAACAGAACTGAACTCAGCCGACTTCTGCGCTACGAATGTTTCCACAAGCCTTTGGCTGTCTCGAGCACCGAACTTCAGAAGCCTCAAGCATCTGTTTAACGAGATTAGGAAGCCAAGGGCGAAATCTGGTGCTCTAGAGCTCGAGGTGTAATAAGAAACCGACAACGTTGAAAGTTCAAAAATAGGACAGTACGTATACTGTGGGTCCTAGTTTGATCCACGGCCTCCCATTATTATTATTTTTTGCATCCATGATATGGCCTTTCAGGGACTCGTACCCACAAATTTCTGTTGACAAACTCGACGCCGAGTATGACTTCATTGTCGTTGGAGGTATAAATTTCTCCCGAAGCACACTGTTCCTCGTTAATCCTATTCAGGCGGGAACGCTGGCTGTGTTTTGAGAGTGGTACACACACCGTTTTGCTCGTCGAGAAGGGCGATGCTGGGGACTCGTAAGGCCTTTAAATTTATTCCACCCAATCTTGGATACTGACTCGGAGTGTGTCTGACAAGTTTGCTAAACCGTACCCCTCTAACCTTTCTTCACCACTTGTCGGACGGAAAACACAGCAACGCCTTCGAGAGCGCGCCAGACTCCAAGTTCGGTGGGGCTTTCTCGCTCATAACCGGGCTTGGTGTCGGCGATAGTACACGAATCAACGGCGGCCAGTGCACATGTGCCAGTGGCGTTCCCGCCGAGTACAACGCTTGGAGCGAGGAGGGACGTCCAGGATGGGGATACGAAGACTTGAAGCAGTACTTCTTCAAATCTGAGACTTGGTTAGGACCTGTATCTAAGGAGTGGCACGGGTCGAATGGCAAGCTCGTTATCATGCTTCTCTGAGCCGACGCAGCTTACGGTTCTTCCGTTCACCAGGGCCTCTAAAAGTCCGCTCATTCGAAGACTACGAGTATGGTTCTTCTCCGAAGTTCGGGTAGATATTTAATGCCTGTTTCGATTTCCTCATGCCCTCTTACAGAGCTGCCGACGCTGCAAACCACCTCGGGTTCTTACCCATTCTCGACATGCACTCGCCATTGGAGCCTAGCATTGGTTGGAACAAGATGCAACTCACGGTCGACGCAGATGGGACTCGTCAGTCGGCCTTTCGTGCTTATCTTCCGATGGCCTTCGCCAATTCCAGTGCCCATAATCTGCACATCTGCACGAGGGCTATCGGGGCAAAACTCGCATTCTCTCGACAGGACAACGGTCAACTACGTGCGGATTCGGTGGAGGTTCACTCCGCCACTGGACGCCACGTTCAAGCGGTCAAGGCGAGACGAGAAATTATTTTAGCCTGTGGAGCACTCAAGACGCCCCAAATCCTCTTGCTCAGGTTAGCTTCAAATATTTTACGCTCTTTTTTGCGCGGTATTTATACCGGAGTACAGCGGCATTGGCCCTGAAGAGCACCTCCAGCAAATGGGTATCGAGGTTATTCGTCATTGTCCCGGAGTCGGCGCGCATTTGGTGAATCAACCCTGCCAGTGCGAACAGACCGGATTTTGCTGTCTTGACCGTCAGTATCTTTCCTCGCCCGTCCTATCGACGCTTATCCGTCCCTACCTAGTGCGGGATCGCCGACCCCAGAGGTCCCGGTATCGACCGATCCAAGGGCTTCTTTGGGCTCAATTGTGCGTTGCTCAAAGCCACATCCAGGGGAAGTGTTGTCTTGCACTCTCGAGATCCAACGCAAAACCCCCCTCTGCGAAATGTGCTACCTCGCATCGCCTGAGGATTGGGCCGCCCTGCGCGCTTCGCTTCGTGTTTCGGTCGCGCTCGCCCAACAGATGCAAGCGGACGGCTATTCTCTCGACCCGGTGAAGGTTCCGAGCGCGCTCGATGATGCCACACTCGATGAATTCATTGCGGCCGGGTTGGAAACGATGTACCACTACGCGAGCTCGTGCCGCATGGCGCCGGAAAATGATCTCCTCCCTGGGGTCGTCGACCATGAGCTGCGTGTGCATGGCGTCTCCAATCTTCGTATATCTGACACTAGCGTGTTTCCGAGCGTACCTGCGACCCATCCCCAGGCCCTGGTTTATGCTGTGGCAGAAAAGTGCGCGGACATGGTGCTGAACGCGTAGAGGCAACCGAGTTTATACGTTGGTGCACAATGTAATTTCCTGCCCTCCGCTGAAGCAAGTGTCCTGGTGCCCGCTAGATTACACAATATTTACATCAGAACGCACATGGTGACAGCTTGCTCAGGTTGTCGGCTGGACGATCATCGGTATTGGCAACGCTGTCTGTAGTCAATGTGGTTGAAATTCATTAGGTGGCTGCTGGCTCAACCTGAAGTTCTCATAAGTGGTTTTGAACTCTACGATCAAACTCTCATTTAAAATTTGAACAAGGAACATGCCTTTGGATGAAAATAAGGGCGATGAGTTGGTTGCTGTTTGACGCCTGACAACCCTTAGACGAGCCGCACTGCCACAGTTAAAAAACTCACAGCAAAACTGCGCATTTGTTGGGTCGGGTGATGTTTATCAAACGAGGAACGAGTTAGAATCGATAAAGCGTCTGTCAAGAGAGACTAGTGTTTTGGAGTATTTTGACCATCCTGCTGACGCGACTCAGTCACGAGCAAGTCACGAGTCGCCATTCTCTGACAGGAACTGCCATGTCGGACAGCCCACCACTTCAACACCTCGCTTATTGCTCGCTTATCCATAATTCTGGACCGCACGGCACCGATCCTTGGTGGGTTGTCACGACTCTGGGGGTTCCTCGACTGGATGGCCATTTGCGAGCTCCGACATGGACTATATCCCCACTCGAATACTTCAGCTGGGACATTACACGGCTATCCCGGTAGCCGTTGGAATGCAACGGTTTGCATCAAGGTTTGCATATCCGTTGATGGCGCCATATTTTTGATGGATGGCCTTTATTGTATCCCGAGGTCCCGGGTGAGTCGTGGCTGTTGACCGAGGGATCAGGACTCAAACTCTGGCTATTTTGCATATTTCGAACCTGAGCAGCAGGCTTGAAAGTGAAAAAAAACTCATTTTTCTCGGCAATCAAACCCGTTGGATTCCAACGAATATGCAGATCGTTGGATTCCAACGGCCGCCGGGATAGCCGTGTAGACGTGGCTTGCGGCAATATACCTCTCCATCGATCCACCTACCAGCTTCTACCTCCTCCTTCAAACTCCTTTGGGATCCATGTCGACGCTTAGTGGACTCCGAACGGCAGCGACGTCCAGCAACGACCCCAAAGGACTTGCGGGCATCCTGGTCGGGGTAGAAATACCTTTCGCAGGTTGCGTACCATTACAAATTGAAGGACACTAGGTCTGGTCTGCTCTCCGAAATTCACGGAATATTCGGCAAAGGCTATTCCTCCGCCGAGGTGGCCCCGGCAGCGGAAGTTCCGTCAATATCCGTTGTAAGCGCTCGCGCGAATGCCGATATCCCGAACCAGTGCGGTTGCATTGCCCTCACGGTGTACCTGGCATATCCCTCCGTTCAATTATCGTGTCGGCGGACGTCGACGGAGGGAATGGACGAGCGTCTCCTGCCATGTATCAAAGAAAATGGAGGGAAGCACTTGGGTCAGTCCATGCATTTGCATTATGCTTACAATTCTTCATTTCTACCATTCCCAACCTGACCTAGTTGAAACTATTATCAGGATGCGTCACGGACGTTCGTTGACGCATCCCGTACTTGGCGGAATGATCCGTTGCATAGGAGGGCCCGCTCCGCGTCTGGGTCGAGAGAGACCGAAAAGGAGATGCATGCGGGCCGTCGAATGGACCTGTTTCGCATTAAGCCTGTCTCCGTACCGGGAAGGGTGGCGCTGCGAGCGAGCGTATAAATGTGCGCAACACTGCCGACTTAATCTCAACCGCCCCGAACGAAATGTGTGGTCTGACAGCTATTTTTCATCCGGACACGGTGACTCCGCCGTCAGTTGATGAGCTCAAGGCCAAGCTTGAATCTTCGCTCGAGATCATCAAGCACCGCGGCGCCGATTCGAGGGGGACCTATGTTTCGGCTGACGCGCGCGTTGGTCAGTGCTTCATTCGCATATGTGTTCTGTGCGTAATATTATTCGTCTCATTGTAGGTCTCGGACATGTTAGACTGTCCATAATTGACCTTGCAACTGGCCAGCAACCCATGTCCGACGAGGACGGACTAATTCATTGTGTGGTAACTGGGGAGATCTACGACCACGAACGCATACGGGCCGACATGGAGAAGGAAGGATTTTCATTCAAGTCCAAGTCGGACTCGGAGCTGGTGGTGCAATTGTACGTGTATCGTCTAAATGGCTCGCAGAAAGATATAATGGTATCTAGGTACAAGCGCGACGGGATAAATCTCCTCTTCAACTTGCGAGGGGAGTTCGCGTTCGTTCTGTACGACGTCAAACGCCGTTTGTTATTTGCGGCGCGGGACCGCTTTGGGATCAAGCCGCTATACTACACGATCTCCGATGGCCGCATGCTCTTCGCTAGTGAGATGAAGGCGTTCATGGGCCTCGGCTGGAGCGCTGAATGGGATGTCGACAGCATTGTCCACAATGGCGAACTCGGGGACGAGCGCACGGTGTTCAAAGGCGTCTTCAAGGTACGTTTCTATCTTTGGAGATTCAGACCTGGTCTAGCTAACTACATCCAGTTAGCGGCGGGTCATTTTGCTCTCTGTGGGTCCACAGGATACATCAAAACCGAGAGGTATTGGGATCTCTCGTATCCACTAGCGACTTCTAAGCCTACAGAGACAATTGATTCGATGGTGTCCAATGTCCGGAAACTTCTAACGGAGTCGGTCCGTCTGCGACTGCGTTCTGATGTGCCGCTGGCCATCTACCTCAGCGGCGGAATTGATAGTTCCGCCGTCGCTGGTATTGCTACCCACCTTCTGCGCGAAAAGGACCCGAACGCAAAAGTGACCGCCTTCACGTTGGCTTATACCGGTGAGGTTTACTACATCTACTTTACGTCTACATTTTTTGACCATCTACAGAGGACGAAACAGCCGACGAATCTCCCATTGCGAAGCGGACTGCCGCTCACCTCGGTGCTGAAATACACATGGTCAAGGCCACCGAAGCAGCATTGGTTGATGTCCTTGAGGAATCTATCTGGCATTCCGAGCAGCCGAACACCACCTTCCATGGCGCCGGAAAACTTCTCTTATCCAACGCTGTTCGCCGCAATGGCTACAAGGTCTGCCTCTCCATTTTCAGTCATGTCATTGAGCGTTAATCTCCTGCATCGCCCAGGTTGTTCTGTCCGGTGAGGGCTCCGACGAGATTTTCGCGGGATATGCGGCCTTTCTTCCCGATTATCTTCGAACAGAGGATGGTGCAGCTTCAAGTCTCGGAATAGCTGTGCCCTCTGAAACTGAGCGCCGAAATATGGTCATTGAACTGGAGGCGTCGCTGGGTGCTCCTCACATGTCGGCCGTGGTGATGGATATGAAGGACACCAGCCTCATCAAGGTCAGCGCCCACCATGCCGTAACCACCACGGCCCCCTTGCGCCGTCCGATGTTCCATACACGTGTCCTTGAAGCTGCAGGCCCTCCCGACCCTGCGCGGTGCGTTGCTGAAGGGATCGATCCTTGCGTTCGGCAGCACTCGTTATTGGGGACTTGGCAGAGTTTGAATGTCTCTCTGGTATGTACCCAACCTTCTTTGTCGAAAAGTCACTGGAGAGGTGTTTGGCAGTACATTATCGCAAAGTGCATTCTGACCAACTGGCTTTTGAACCAAATGGGGGATCGTGGCGACATGGCAAACTCGATCGAAAGCCGAGTTGCGTTCCTCGACCACCATTTGGTCGAATATGTGAACAGCTTGCCCCCGTATGCATTCGAGCCATTGGTCGCCTCGGCGGGTTTTTAATTTCTTTTGCTTCTTAGTTCCGTAAAAATTAGGCCGATCGCAGGGGATGGGCCCAACAAGTGGACGTTCACCGAGAAATGGATCCTTCGACAGGCCGTCAAGCCGTTCGTGACGGATGAAATCTACACGCGGAAGAAAATGCCCTTCAGCCCGCCTCCCCGCCGTGCGGCTTCCGGCCCCGTTCCGCTTCAAGTCCACCTCCGGAAACGCATCACACAGGCGAGCGTCGAGCGACTCGGGTTGTTTGACTGGCCACATATCAAAGACATCTTGGCCGAATATTTAGAGTCGCCTACGTTTCCTGCACATGGGGCCATTGATGAGAGGGCACGGATGCTTATGGCGGTCCTCAGCTTCATCGTATTGCAGGAGCGCTTCCATGTACCTCCTGCGCGGGGAAAAATGATATCTTACAACTAAGTGGATAAGAACGAGCCGAACATAGACTAGTACTCCTATATTTTAATTATAATCGGCCGAAATTCAACCCCGATGGACGTAGGCCGCTCGCTACGTATGAGTTTTAAAGATACCGTTTCGGCGATATCCTTCGCCTCCAAAATTGAGCCGCATTGTTCTCTCCTGTATACCGGCAAATTTCTGAACGGTACAGCATTCTTACATTTTGGCTCATATTTATTCAATTTCGTGGTAAGATATTTGCCGAAGCGATGGCCAGCTCGCGCAGCAAACAGAAAATAAAAGTTTGGTTTAGTCATCACCATGACATAGTCCTGTCAGCAACCCCATTTAGACAGTGGTAAATACTGATTCCCCAAGTGTGCGATACGGTTCGATTCAGCATGAGGGCAAGAAAAAGATGCCTAGATTCCCAAAGCCTCAAGTTGAACGGACTTGAAGATCTTTCTTATGTGCAGGATTATCAGCCGCGCACATACTGTTCCTCAAATTTCAGCCCCCAACCTCGGTACTTATCAAGGAAAGATACTCGCTGCACTTGCAATCAATTTTGGCTGTTAGGCCGTAGGTTACAAGCTCATGAGATATGTTGTAGCGCGGATATTATACTAGTGCTGAAATCCCGCATGTTACGGCAAGTTAGAAGGCACGCCTGGTCTTGTTTCATTTCATGATAGTCAGCATCCTCGGGCTTCGCCCCGGGCGACGGGTACAGATATATATTGTATTGCTCATCTGCAATAACCGCCCCGCCATCAAATCTACGGTGTTATCATCAAAAATTTGCACCTCCGTGCTCCAAGGGACATGATGTTGAACCGGGTTGCATGCACTTAATCAAACTCGAGTCCAGGCTCCTGCTCTCCGTGTTGCTAAATACTATCCTTCCCTGGGATCTCGGACACCTACAGAAAATCGCTGATATCATTTCCAGTAGGCATTTCGTTTTTAATCTGAATTGGCAGATCGTTTGCAAATCGTCTTTTACCCCACACTGATATTTTGGTTTATGTAAAACGGGCCATTTGCCGTCGAACGACGTCAAATCTTTCGCTGAGTCTTGTTGTCCGAGTATCAGCCTTCAGGTAGTCCACACTCATTTTAAGTTCCCGTTCAGGCTCCTGCTTCCCATGTCGCCGAATCTTCACTGGGACGCTTGGACCGTACGGACGGGCCGGGACACGCGAGATTACACCGACGTTTGCGGTGAAGTCTAAAAAATAGCACATTCATGTTGAACAACATTGACAGACAGCACGGATGGGAGTTGAACGGCAAGATCTTCGAGGGAATCGGAGACAAGAAGCTAGAAACAGGACCAGGGCCGCGATAGGAATCTGACACAAAGTTATTCCAGCTGAACTTGAAGGTTGAACTTGAGGCTTAAAGGTTCACCGTTTGTTCGAACTTTGTTCACTGGAGTTGAAGGATCAAGATCGGAAAAGGCCGGAATCAATATAGGGAGAGAAATAGAAGAGAAAATACCAGACATTAGATCACCTATCAACCTTGAGTGAAACCGGGTCCACGGCGGGGATGTGCGGTCGCCGATAAGAGCGGAGTTTCATAAAACTTTCCCACGTGACCGTATCGCTGAATAAAACATTATGTAACAATTATTGAAACGTTGTGCCGACGCGTATGACTCGCGTATGCACAATCAGGATAAAAACGGCCCATCGCGGTCCTTATCGATGCCCGCCCTTCAGTCAGCACCCTCTAAAAAATGCGGTTCTCAGTAGCCGGCTCGGCCTTCGCTGTCAGCTTAGCTTCGCTCGCCGTCGCAAGTCAGCCTCCACTCTCTGGCAAACACGGCGGAGTCGCGACCGAGGTCGGGGAGTGCAGCAATATCGGCGTGGACACGATGAAGGCTGGGGGAAACGCCGCGGATGCCATCATGGCGAGCGCGCTCTGCGTTGGTACGATTGCCGCGTACCACTCTGGCCTTGGGGGCGGTGGATTCATGCTCGTGCGGTTCCCAACGGCCAGTGGGAAGCATGCGTACGAGATGGTGTGTCCTGTCTTCTAGTTCGCCGCTCGGACTGATATCTGATTTATTTTCGTATGTTTCTAGATTGACTTCCGTGAATCTAGTATGTTGTGCGCTCGCGTACAATATATTTGCATCTATTAATAACATCGCCCTGCAGTGCCTGCCGCGGGCAACGAAACGATGTACGTGACAAACTCCAGCACGCAAACGTTGTCGACGATCGGCGGGCTTGCGGTCGGCGTCCCGGGCGAGCTCCGCGGCTGGGAGATGCTCCACAAGCGCCACGGGCGCCTCCCCTGGAAGCACCTGTTCCAGCCCGCCATCCGCGTCGCAAGATCCGGGTTCCCGGTCAATGTCGATCTCGCGGCCGCGATCAATTTGGGCGCCAGTTTTATACTCAAGGATCCACTGTGGGCGGAGGTGTATGCGCCCAACGGGACGTTGCTCAAACAGGGCGATACCGTCTATCGCAAGGTGCCTCGTTATCATCTGAATCGTACGACGCGCACTCATATTTTGCTTCCAGCGCTACGCGGACACGCTCGAGCAGTGCGTCTACAACTAACGAGAAATAATGCATCTGGCTCACGCACTATAGAATCGCCGAACACGGTGCAGACGCGTTCTACACCGGCAAAATCGCGACCAACACCGCCGAGGCGGCGTTCGCGCGCGGCGGCATCCTCACCACACACGATCTGGCGAACTACTCTGCGATCATCCGCGAGCCCGTCAATATTAGTGCGCCCCCCTGTTGTTTCCGCGCGAGCTGACAGGAATTAATGCCGCATGCAGCCTACCGCAACAGCCGGATCTTCTCGACCGTGGCGCCGTCGAGCGGCGCGGTCGTACTCTCCGCTTTGAAAATATTTGAAGGGTACCGCGCTGATTATAAAGACACGGACCCCGAGATCAACGTGACGACGCACCGGCTCATCGAGGCTGCGCAGTTCGCGTACGGGCAGCGCACGCAGTGTACGCTCCCGAATCCATTATATTCTCTATCCTCGCTCAGTTATCCATCTGATTCCCAGACGGCGACCCTGCGTTCACATCGAACGTCACCACCTTGCAGCAGTACTACCTCACCCCCGACGCCGTCGCCGCCGTGCGCGCCAAAATCGTGGACAACGCGACGTTCCCGGTGCCGTACTACGACCCTGCCAATTACACCGTGTTGGATGACCATGGGACGAGCCATATGGCTGCGATCGACCACGAGGGGATGGCGGTCTCGCTTACCACTACGGTCAATCTGTACTGGGGCTCGCAGGTCATGACGACGGACGGGATTATTTTGAACGACGAGATGGATGATTTCTCGGTGTGTCTCTTCCGTCCTTCCGTCCTTCCGTTGCCTCATCCAAAGAGCGCACAGTCTCCCGGTCAAACGAACGCCTTCGGCTTCCTTCCCTCCCCGATCAACTTTATCCGCCCGGGAAAGCGCCCGCAGTCGTCCATCTCGAGCAGCATCGCGGAGGACCTCGAGACCGGCGAGGTGACGATCGCAACGGGATCGGCGGGCGGGAGCCGCATCATCACCGCGACGATGCAGGAGCTGTACCACTACATCGACCAGGGGCTCGGCGCGGCGGAGTGCACGGCGCATGGGAGATGGCATGATCAGCTTAGCGGGGTAACCTATTTCGAGGTGCGGGCTTTTTTTTTTGCGCACACGGACTCAGAAGTTGAATTGATGAATAAATAAATAGATACGGAACGACGCGCTGGGCGTAGCCGGCTTCAGCAACGCCACCGTCGCGTATCTGAAGGGGCTGGGGTACAACACGACGTACGAGGACCTCACGGGGAGCACGTCGCATGGTGCGTTGCGCGTCTCTCTTCAAATATGTCCTTCCGGACTCCTTCCTGCCTTTTACTTCTTTTCGTTTCTTTTTTGGAGGGGCTGTAGAGCTAACGGAAAACACTTTCTAGTCGTGGCGCGCGCAAAAGACGGGACGATCACTGCGGCGGCGGACCCAAGGAAGGCCGCAGGGAGGGGTGCGGCGTATTGAGTTCCGACGGTTTTGTGTTGTAGATGGTTTTGAGGAATGAAGAAGGTTGGTCGATTTTGGCTGCGCCCTGCGGGTTTAATGTGGGGAAATCCCCGAGGCACTGGTTTATAGACGTGGTAAGTCGTGCTCGTACTCCCGTCCAGGCTCAATCACATTCAGTTCAAAACCACTCGGAATGACACAATCTCCTTTTCTTTTCAAATTGATCACCAGCAAAGCTAGGTACCGCAACACATTGTTGAAGTTGAGTTTCAGTTTCAGTCCGGCGTCGCATCGCATTCAACATCAAATGATGCACTTCAGGAGATGTGCCCTGCCCCCTCAAGGCGCCCGTACTTCAAGTAAGTGGTACCCACATTCCAAATCTGGATATTAGAAGTCACGGTAAACTGCGAGGTGAACGGAGATCGAGCTCTTCGGGAATCAATCATTGCCATTTGCGTTTCTGAAATTCTCGCTCTATCTCCGCTCCCATCTTGAAAATCTACGGAAGAAGGTCCTCGATAACCGCCCTGGGACACTGCCTTGGGAGCTCCCTCGGTCCTATATGACGCTCCTGCCTCCGCAGGCTATTCATGCTGGCACCATTCGATTCTGACGTGCCTTGACTTAACTAGTCATTCTCTGGCAGTTTGCACTTCGGGCTAAGGTTTCATTGCGCCACCCATCGTGGCGGCGTGGGTGCGCCATTTCATCGCTGATTGTCTATCAGTTGGGAGATGCCGCAGTAGATTTCGAACGTCCGCCGAGAAGAAACTCAATGCAATTGCACCCACGCCACCAATGCCATTGCATTCGAACCTCAACCGCTGATCAGTTTACGAGATACCGGGTTCGGAAACAATTTCGGGGGCACTCCACTTATAAAACTATCGCAGGATCTAGCTAATCCCCTTCTTTCGTCTCCTCATACATCCCACCGCGATGGCGTCCACCCCAGCACCGGCACCGAATGTCGAGCTCCTGTACGTGGTTCACCTTTTCGTCATCCAGCAGCTAATGTATTTAACATATTTTGCAGCTTCGGCCCGATGCTTATCGGTGTACTCCTCAACACCACACTATATGGAGTACGCGCGATTAAATGTCACATTTCCTTTCACTGACGCTGGAATGGTAGGTTTCACTCGTCCAAGTCGGTGCATCTTCTTATTAAACCGCACATTACTGAGTGGCCGTTCAGATGTTGATGTATTACACCCGATACAAACGGTATTTGTATTCCATGGTGGTTGGAAGGCTTGCTGTATTCAAGGGCTACATAGGGACCGAAAATGGTTCCGCTATCTTGTGCGAAACTCTGAGTCATCCCCCGGCGAAACGCGCGCTAAATTTTCATTTCAGGCACTTTATCTCCTCGTCGCTGAGACTGCCAACACCGTGTTCGACATTGGACTCATTTACGAGCCCTTGATAGTTAGATACGGTATGTTTTAGGCTCTTCGGTTTCTGCGCAAAAATTCTGAACGGCTCGCACCGGCACTTAGCAACTCCCAGGGCAATTGAAGTCTCTCCTCTGCGTGAGTATGTCAGAGTTGAATTTTGTGGATGATGTTCTAATTGCATCAACAGTTCTCCGGCCAGGTGTGTACAGTGCACCCATGTGCGGCGCAGTACTTACGCTAAAGTATCGGTGTATTGCAGATGCCGCAGTTACAGTGCGTTGTTTATTCTCATTTCGTGTGCCCACTGAGTAGATCGTACAGGTTGCAATATCTACGCCCGTCCAGCTTTTCATAGCCTGGAGAATTAAAATGCTCACGGAATCATACTTCTTTCCGGTTCTCATCGCTCTCCTTTCCATCATTTCCCTTGGTGAAAATTTCTACGAAAATCTTTCTTCACAGCTTCCTTACGCATATCAGGGGGCGGAATATCGGTCACAGTCATGGTCAGTCTTCACCCTGATTACGCGGGCTTTGAGAACTTCCATCCGTTCGTCATCACCTGGCTCTCCTCGACGGCCGCGTGCGATGTCATCCTGAGCGGGGCTCTCATTTATTCCCTGGTGTGTGCTGTCATCCTCTGCCGAGCGATTTTAATTCATTTTCGCGATAGTACACTCGCAAAACGGGTGCCCGAACCACGGACCGATATGTTGACAGGATCATCCGTTGTAAGCCTGCGCAATATTCAATCGAGACTCGGCAAGAAAATGATAAATATCTGTTCACAGTGACAGTGCAGACAGGATCCATTACGGCCGTCACAGCACTTCTCGATTTGCTGGTCTTCTTGTTCACGCCTGTAAGCTAATTCTTCCCACACGCGTCGACACGTAGCTCATTTCGAATGGCGATGGCCTCCAGGGCACAACCCTGTAAGCCGAGGATTTCTGCTGCGGAACCCGAACTCACACTCTACCCTCAGTCAATTCATCTGGGATTTCCCACTATCCAAGCTTTATACCAATGCTTTGCTCAGCACGCAAGTATCTTTGATTTTTTATTCTCTATTCATCGTTCAACTGAGCACACAAGGCTCAATGCACGGCCCTGGAAGGAAGATGCCCCGTCGCGTTACACCGTGAACGTGCTTTTTGATCAAACACCTAGTGAGCAGATCAGCTCAGCCATTGTATGTCTTTTCGTTATCTTGGATGTCGCGAACACGACTGATGTCACGTCCTTCAGGATCATGTGAGTTGCAAATTCCGAGCCCTTCAATTCTCACTAAATGAATCGGCACTAACATTACTGCTGTGTAGGCGCAACCGCCATTGGAACTCCACCGGCGCCACCGGGAGCTGTCCACATTTTACGCCGCGAATCGGGAGCTCACAGACGACCTCGACAGGGTCGACGTGCACAAGATTACCCCACTGTGATTTTACTAGTTTTATTGGTTTTGCAATCTCGCATGTATTGGTGTTGGTAACTCTTGTCTAGGAATTCCTCAAGTGTATCAATATACAATGAAAGTACAATGATTTTTTGAAGCCCTGTAATAGTAATGTGTAGCTGTTCAATTTTGACTCTGTGTGCGATCTACATGTACCATGCTTGAGAACATCCTGCAGCACGACCACGGTTGCCCATCTCAAATGCCTTATTATTATTTATGTACATACATGGATCATGGTGAGCTCACTGTTTTTGGTCTTTTCTTGGCCTGTCCCATTTGGACCTTGCCATTTGGACCCGAAGAAGACGTGACTGCGTGGCGACACCGGGGAACTTTTCCCGATCTTCCCTGAGGATTGGACACTAAATTCGGCATAGAGAAAAAATGTTCGTGCAAGTATTCGGGAATCTCCGCCGACACTCGGCGACCGTCCTGTTGTGCCGTGTTTGTCTTGCACCAGAACATCGATCTCGTCATGACTCACCTGGACGCTCCGCGAGGCGATCCCCCAGTTCCCCGGGCTGCTCGCAGCGGTAATACCACTGCCGGCAGTTCCTTTCTCGTAACGGCGCGCTGAGCACTGGCATTTCCAGCGTTCGTGATCAATTACTCCTGGGCGCACGCCGGGCTCGGGACTCCGGGAGCATCGCGAAGCACGTCCTCCCCGCACGCGTGCAGTCCCGCGTCTTCTTCCACGCAGGACGAGCTGCGCGCGTACTTCTCAATCACGTAACTCATGAAAGCTTCATGGCAGATTATGTCGGAACGCTCGCTTCACTGACAGTCCTACGCGATTCGTTGTCGAGCGACGCGCCACCGCGTCCTGACAGTGGCAAACTGCAGCAGTAGTCATCCTCGTCCAATGCACCCTCAAACGTCGCCCTGGTCCCGCTGGTTGTCACCCCGATTCCAGCGACGTACCTTCTGAACCCATTTTTTGGGTGCCCTGCCTCCTCCGCCGGGGGTGCGCCGGTGCTCCATCACGGCCGTCGCCGCAAACGCGATCTCGCGAGGACGCTGCTTATCCTCGCCTGGCCCGTTGCGAAACCACATCATGGCATGCATCTTGATATTGGTGTTCGTGCTCAGTCCGTGGCCGACGCGCGTGGTTCGCTCGCTCCGCATGTCCCTCTGGCGCGCCTTAGGTTCAACCGCTGGTTTATAGCATACTTTTAGGTTCAACTTCACACCGAACGCTTCCCCGCCGCACAGTAAGTATGCTCATTAGATTCGCGCGAAGCCGCCGCCGCTTCTCGCGCGAGACGCCCTATTATAAGAAATCCTCCGGAGGCTGCGATGGTTGTCAGCAAAGGTACTTGGCGAGGTTCGATTCGATTTACCTTTTCGCCGTTGACACTCTGCGCGGCCTGCTGACTCGGCCCATCGCGCTCGTTCTCTGGCGCGTCATCCGATACGTTGAAGTACATGCTCTGCCCGGGCCCGACTTCGAGGATGCTCGCCGAGTTGCCGCAGCGGTAGCCTGCACACTGGATTAACATGGTGGTATACAAGGCAGAAGGATGTAGGTGGGTCACAGTAGTTCGGCGCGCTCCAGACGGTGGAGGTGCCCGTCGAAAAGCGAGGCGTAGCCCTCCATGCAGAGCTGGTGCGCGCACAGTATGTGCGACATACCGTTGATCTCGAGGAACTGGTGCATGACGCCTGAGCCGAAGGTGTATACGGCACCGCTGTGAATTCATTTAGATTCGTTGAACCTTACCTAGACAAAAATTGCGGACCGGTGCGAAATCGCGAAATCTTCTTTTCCGGGGTCGGGATCCGACCTGGGTGTGTCAGAATCGCTGAGGCGTCGGTAAAGAGAATACTCGCCAGACAAGATCCGCCATAGGGCCATCGTGCACTTCCGGATGAGGATTGAGATTAAAAAACGGAACAAAGAGTTGGACTATCGAGTGAGTGGAAGGCGAGAGCCCTGTGGCGGCGTGTCACTCAACTGAATCGAAGGCAGCATATCTCAGCACGTCATACCGCCGTGCACCAGAATATGCGATCGTTGACCACGACGGACAGCGTGAGGAGGTCGAACATGTCCGTGAAATACGACCAGACGTGCTACGAGCCGTATTTCCGCATGCATTCCTTGTAAAATTCATAATTCTCGGCACCGCCGTGTAGTATTTAGGCCAATGAACCGAACCGCGTACTTGTGTCACAGCGCGCGACTCATGGTTGCCGCGGATGAGCTTCACTCGGTCGGGATAGCGAAGCTTGAGGTACATCAGGAGGGATATTGTTTCCATGCTGAATAGCCCACGATTAACGTAGTCGCCTGGGATGGTTTCCAGGCATCATTTATACTTGGGGGTGAGGCCGTGGCTCAGCCCGGCAGAACTCGTACTTATGTGCAGGTTTTTTTTCCCTTCATTGTTTCTCAGCTGAGCCGGAGGACCTACCACGTACAATTTGAGTTGGTATCCCTACAGATAGCATGCCATCAGACAAGGGACATGTTGGTGGGCCCCGTGATGGGACCGCTACCCGCCGTTGCCCAGATTTTTGAGAGCATCGTCCTAGACATCACAAGACCTCTATAAAATAGTGAAATGCCATATATAATAATATATTGAGCCAGTGCACTGTCATGATTACCTACAACAAGACATACCATGACTTTTCTCCAGCCCATGTACATGGGAACGACAGTCTTCACAGGTAAACAATGAAATAAGTTCATAAACATCTGTGGTAGAGGAGAGGGATAGCAAATATTAAGCAGGTGATGTGCACATCGGAGAACTTGAATTCACCACTGCCAAGAAACCTCAGAACATTTCAGCCGTCACCTCGTTTAAAATAATTGAGGCTTCCCGTAGCAACAAATCGACCTTGGCAAACAAGTAGTTGATCGACGAAATATTCACATGAAGAGAGGGAGTTCAAGATTACGGAGATAGACGTCCGGGCGAGATGAGGAGCAAAGATTCAAGAATCAATATCAGAGCTTCAGAATGTCGGGGGAACCAAGATTGCTATAGCCAGCCCCACATTAGAACTAGAGGTTTGAATGGTAAACATCATTTGAAGTTGAGGGTAAAGGGGAGCTATGCTGGTCAAGTTGGTGGTTTATTCATTCCACTATTTATTTTGTTTCAACCCTCAAACTATTTTGTTTCGGCACTCAAAATATTTTACAATGCAAACTTTTGAACTATTTTATGTTGTCCTACCAAACTATTTTTCCGGCTTGCGAAATATATTTTCGGCGAGATTTTCAAAATATATTAGACGTCGACGTCGGTGATCTAGGCCGCCTTGGGGGCGGCATTGGCGGCGGGAACCTCGTCATTGTGCCGGGCAATGCTCATCGCTGTCGAGCACACTGAGCTTGGCCGAATTAAACGACATTGAACGTGGTCAGGTTCGGCCTTGTTTGCACATGTTGTTCTGCGCCTCCGGTGGCACAGCTGCTTTGCCTCTCTTTCACCGCTCTCTTCAAGCACACACCCCGAGGTCTCGCGCTATTCACCCGCGCCTTATGGTCTCTCCCGGTTAACCCCATGCTCCGGCTCCTGCGGCAACCGTTCAAGTCCTCAAGTATCCAAGCTCAGAATGGAGAGATGTAGTTAAGCAAGGCTGCAATATTTGGTACGTCCTCCACAGTCACTTCGTTTGCTGTGGTTACATTGCATTCCCTAGGTAGATCTGTACCTTGCAGGGGTACTGCATACTCCGGACCACCCGCCGCTGACTGCTTCCGCCGCTACATGCCTCGCACGATCGCTGGGATTCACACGGGTGGACTCTCGCCATCTCATTCAGCCCACAGCGGGCACGGCTACAGCCACGCCACGGAGCACCCGCGCCCTCCACTGCCCCCGCCATCGACCCGCTCTATGTATGTGGCGTCCACGAGCAGCACCACCACACGCTGTTCCCTCCGACGAACACCCTGCAGCCTAATCTCGGGCTGGTCGCGGTGCTCGTGCATCTCCTTGGAGATGCAATCAACAGTACGTGCCCGCTGCCTGCTGCGACGCCGCACTAATGATCCAGCACAGACGTCGGTGTGATAGTGGCGGAGATCTTTATATGGAAACTCCGCTCGCCGAGTCGGTTCTACGCCGACCCTGCGGTCTCGCTCGGCATAAGCCTGATTATATTTGCCAGCGCCATCCTCATGAGTGTGTTCTCCTTGTGTCATGCGCCCCCCGTGGCCATTAATAAATATCTCAGCGATCAAGCGGGGCGCATTCTTTTGGAAGCCGCGCCAGTCGAGCTGGACCTCGACAAAGTGAAGGAGGATCTGCTTGCCGTGCGTTATCTTCATGCCATGTTTATCCCGGGGAAACTCAACCATAGCGCAGCTCCCGGACGTGCTCGCTGTCCACAACCTACACGTGTGGATCCTCTCCCAGTCGTACGCATATCTCGATCATTGCCCCACGTATTGGCTCACCGGCACACAAAGGGTCTTCCTCGCCCCAGCTGCGCATAGATGTTCTCGAGTCCGAGCTGCACTCTCTCGGACTACAACATCCATGATTCACGAATCCCTCTGTCTGCGCTTGCAATCTCGGTGCATAATATCTTCTGTTTCCAGATATGATACTCACATGCTGATACAGATCTTGCTGTCACTCATATCGGAGACGTTTCATTGGGTGGAGGCTTGGTTTCGGGCAGACTATATAGTGCATACTGGGGCCCCGGGTAATTATTTGATTGCCTACTTGCACTTTTTCTGTTTCCGAGGGACACGGAAAGTGCAAGTAGGCAACCAAACTACTTGCCGGAACGTAGCACCGCTTTCTCTTGTTATTGCATTCGACCAATTGAACACAAATCACTCTCAACTCTACATCTGATCCTGGCTATGCCTCCTCGGAGTGCCCCTACCATAGAAGAGGAGGAGGATGAAGATGCCAGCTTCCTTCTAGCCAGGATAGGAGCTGCGTTCACCGGCAATGGTATTGACGACCAAGCTACCTTCCATCCTTCAGAGCATCAACCACACAGCCATCTGAGTCCAGCAGCGGCCGATCCAGCGTGGGCAGGATACCAGTTCACCTAGTTATAAATATGGTACATGGCTCTTTTCTTGGTATTATACATAGCCTATCCTACTTGTATGTTGTGCCTGCGTTATCGGAATTCAGCTCAGATCAGATGGCTGTGCAAAAGAGGATGTAGAGCAACATGTGCAAACAAGGCCGAACTTGGCCTCGTTCAATGTTGTTTAGTTCGGCCAAGCTCAGTGTGCTCGACAGCGATGAGCATTCCCCGGCACGATGATGAGGTCCCCGCCGCTGATGCCGCCCCAAAGGCGGCCTAGATCACCGACGCCGACGTCTAATATATTTTGAAAATCTCACCGAAAATATATTTTGAACATCTCACCGAAAATATTTTTTGCAAGCCGGAAAAATAGTTTGGTAGGACAACATAAAATAGTTCAAAAGTTTGCATTGTAAAATATTTTGAGTGCCGAAACAAAATAGTTTGAGGGTCGAAACAAAATAAATAGTGGAATGAATAAACCACCAACTTGACCAGCATAAGCAACCCTCATTTACACCCGGTGAATCCTCGCAATTGGAGTCCCTGTGGCACATTTGCCAGCGTAGTGCGTAGTTTGCTGGAGAAGCTGTGAAGAGTTATGTTTAGATGCGGAACTGACAGCACGCAAGGTCGGCTGGGATCTACAGGAAGGCAGTGTGACAGAGTTCATCATATGGGGATGAATTGTGTTTTAAAGCGCAGGTGCACCAGTTGCTTGCTAGGAGGAAGAACAAACAGAGAAGGAGATGGGTTAAAATGGAGATAACCCACGACAGAGACCAAGGCCCGAGGCAGTCATGGTTAAAGAACGAATAATATGAATCTCACTCAGCTTCTGAAGGGATAAATCCTGATGGTCACGGTGGCTCTTGCATGGGCATTTTCTAGGTGCTGGAGCTCTACGTTCTTTCGATATTCTACTACTATGTTGAAAATGATACCTTGGCTGATGTGTTTGAGGGTCGCGTTGATGTTGTGTATTTGATTTGAATTAGACAGAGCCCAAGGCAACTTAGGCAAGCGGCGGCCCGAGACGACAAATTGGCAGTGAACTAGAAAGGCAATTGTCTGTGGGTTGATAAGCTAAATGTCATTGAAAGAAAAGAAAAGGATGCGGAGGATTCAGATTCGAACTCTCAACGAATGAGCGAAGTATTACACTAGCAAGCACGGCCACAGCACGGCCACTAAAAAGTCACAAAATTTGAAGCAAATTTAAGCATAACCACTGGCATCCATTGAACACAGCCACTAAATTCATTAGAACCGCCACTAATTTTCATTCAAACTTAAAAGTGGACAAAAGGTTTCGAGCCTGCAAAAACCTCATTTTCGTTGACTAAGAACGATTACATAAGTACTTGTAACCCTGATCGAAACCCGCATACGACTCATAGTTGGTGTGCGGGGCATAGCCCGAAAATCTCTATCAAGTCGTAGAACTGGCTTGGCGGATCCGCACGTGACAGACAATTGGATTGAGGGAGCTGTTTGCTGAGGAGGAGGAGGAGGATTGCCTGCGCGGTCCCAGATTGAAACAGCAGGAAGCCGTACCACGTACATATGACGCCTACACGTACGCTACGGATACCCAAACACCGCCACCGTTTTGAACAGGCCGACACTACCTTGTACATACTTCTGGCTCTTCTAGGCAAAGCCCATGAGCAGCATAAACAATGGAAACCTTAACCTCAGCAGTAAGGAGTCATGAGAGAGTCCCCTCCCTCATCACATAACCCACTGAAATGCAAAGTACATAGTCAGTCGCGCAGCCGTCTCGCAGCTTTGACGTAAGGGTACGAAACACCGAAGACTGATAATATTGAAGCACGCGGGAAAGGGGTTTAAATTTAAGTTAGCCCTGAGCCCAGTTAGAGAAGGACGGCTGAAACAGCACAGCACTTGGCAACTATCCTCTCCTTGGAGCGTACCACCATTCCGTTCACCTCGCTGTGTCGACACAGAAGCATCTCACGTGCGAACCTCTTTCTGAGGTAGGCAGTGTTGGTAACGGAAAGATTTAAACAGTCTCGACGAATAGTTTAAATACAGCAAGCATTTAGCGATGTCCGAGATTGAGAGCGAAGATGTAGATGGCAGCCTCGCAAAATCAGGGATCACTTGGCCACAAACTCTACCCCGATAGAATGCGGAGTAACTGTTGAACAGTGCAGGCATCAACTTGATTCCTTAAAGGTCGAAGTGCGCCATGCAATTTCAATTTCTTCTCATTGTCACTACTTGAGTTCAACTCTGGCGTGAGCCACCGCCTTAAACAAGCGGTGTACCACTCAGTTTCTCGCGGGAAACCCTTTCCTCTACTTGGAGTGCTCACCTCCCCTCGGCAGATGATCCCCGTTCCGACCTTGGTTCGGGTGCGGACTCGGGGTCGTTGATGGCCTCATCATCTGCAGGGGCTGCCTGCCAGCTCGCAAGTAACGCGAATACAACGAGCACTAGTGAATCGTTTCCTCTCACTTTGCCGAGTTCCTGCTTTGCTGTGACGTCTCAAATTCTCTCTCTGCCCTCGGTCTCTGCATTTACAAGACGCTACACCTCGAGGCTACTCGATGAATTGACTACCTTGGAGATAGTTCAAATTCGGTAGCGTTAATTCTGTTCATCAACAGAACGAATTCCGTTAGCCCAGATTTGCCTGGACCACCTTCTTGCACGCCCCAAAACACTTCGGGATGTCCCGTCGGCTCCGGATTTCAATATCGAAGATACAACAATTTCCGCCCAATAATCAACTTGAAGGCTCGCTTCGTATTTAGACCACCCGGAAAACGCAGAAGAGGTTCACTTCGCTTGCGAGGTAGAGGAGATGGTGCATAATTCGGAATAATAAATTGCCATATACTTGGGGCATCTTGTGCGTGCGGGCAGTCCCGTTCTTTTCAACGCCATGTCTATTCATATTCAAAACTCGCAATTTAGTCTCAGATCGTTCGTGAACCCTCCCGAACACAGGCAGCACTGGCTTGCGGACGACGGGCTTAATGTCCATGAAAATCGGACTCCGCCATTGCATGAATGACGACTAGGGAACCTGAACCAATGAGACATCATATGTCTGTCTCGAGTCTTGACACTGTCTGTCACTGATGGCTCGCGTATTTGGAACTTTTAGGGTACGTTTCGACGGTCTGCTTCATTCGGAAAAGGCCGGACAGCTGGAGATGGCAACCAAAACCAGGGCAGCCAGGGCAGGATTGGCAGCGTACAACAAGCTTTCAAGGGTGCTATTTACATACCACCCCATATTCGAGAGGGCAACGACTCGAAGCAGCTTTCACAGAGGAATGGCCTCAAATCTCATCTGAGTCGGCCCTAAGTTAGAGTGGCGCGGAGCTGTTGCGACCGCATAAACCCGGACAGCCACGGGTGGCGCAATTGATTTCCCCAAGTCCTCGAGATCGTGAGGGGTTTCTGCGAACATCGTGAATCATGCTGGGCGGAAGGTATGGTTGAAAAACGACAGTTTCGGACTCCGACCTACTTTGGCTTCTTTTTCGGGCATGAAATCACGTTGCGTGCGGTCTAGGCCTGGGCACGGTTCATTCTTTCTGACGTCCATCATTAACCTGTTCTCTGCGTCTAGCGGTTGAATCACGCATGGATCTTCTCTTGAAGACTAACTTTCAACAGCTACTAACACAGTACACCGAAAATCTAGACGCGGTGCGGGACTTGCAAGGAACTCTGATCCAGAACATTCTGCCGTCCGTGACGGACGAACTAAAACTAGCGAGATACAGTGGGCTCGAAGATACGTATGTACGCGCCATTTCCCCTACCGGAAGACGCCGTGCGCTGACTGACTGAAGGCTCCCTTTTTCAAATCTTGCGCGTACGTACGCGTGATGCGTGCTTTTTGTAAATTCCATGTGCCAGCGTAATAAATTCACGCGCTCATTTACGATGGAGTCGGTCGGCAGGCCTATCCTCGCCGTCAAGATCGTATCCTTCAACGACAGCTCGAACGCGTAAAAGCCGCTGATACTCCGTGGGCTCGAGCGTCTACGGCTGCATCTGAAGCGCCTTAATCGCGACACTCGCCAATCTGCGCCGATCCTGCAGTACGTCATCCTCCTCGACGTACCGCAACAAATTGTTGAAGTTCAGTTTCGGTTTCAGTCTTATGCACTTCACGCTAGGCTGCGACGTAAACGGAGATCGAGCTCTTCGAGAATCATTCATTGCCATTTTCGTTTTTGAAGTTCTCGCTCTATCTCCGCTCCCCTCTTAAAAAATCTATGGCAGAAGATCTTATAAGGTCCTCGATAAACGCTGGAGCGGAAGAACATTGGGTTAGGAGCTCCCTCGGTGCTAACTGGCGCTCCTGCCTCCGCAGGGTATGCGTGCCTAGCACAATACCGACGTACCTTGACTCAACTAGTCATGTTCTGGCACTTTGGACTTCGGAGTAAGGTTTCAATGCGCCACCCCTCGCGGCGGTGTGGGTGTGCCTTTTCATCGCTGTCCATCATTTGGGAGATGCCACCGTAGATCGTTTCGAACGTTCGCCGAGAAGAAATTCAATGCAAATGCACCTACGCCACCAATGACATTTGCACCTCGAGATTACCTCTAGTGCTGGGTTAAATTTAGATTCGGGGCTCTAATTTCCACATAGCGGAGGAGGGTCTGTCGTAAAGTATAAAACCCTGCACTGATTCCCTCGAGTTTCCCTCCGCCACTGAGCAATTTACGAGATACCGACTTCGGAAGCAAATTCAGGGGCAATTCACTTATAACAGGATCTATTTAGCTGATCCCTTCAAGTGTCGTGTTCTCATACATCCCACACGATGGCCTCCACCCCAGCGCCTCCCACCCCAGCACCGGCACCGAATGTCCAGCTCCTGTACCTGGTTCACCTCTTTGTCATCCAGCTCGTGTATTTAAAGTATTTTGCAGCTTCGGCCCGATGCTTATCGGAGTACTCCTCAACACCACACTATATGGAGTACGCGCAATTAAATGTCGCATTTCCTTCCACTGACGGCGGAATGGTAGGTTTCACTCTTCCAGGTCGGTGCATCTTCTTATTAAATAACGAATACTGAGTGGCCGTTCAGATGTTGATGTATTACACCCGATATAGAAGGTATTTGTATTCCATGTTGGTCGGAAGGATTGTTTTATTCAACGGTGCATAGGGACCCCAAATGGTTCCGCTATCTTGTGCGAAACTCCGAGGCATCCCCCGGCGACACGCGCGCTAAATTGTCATTAATTTAGGCACTGTATCTCCTCGTCGCTGAGACTGCCAACACCGTGTTCGACATTGGGCTCATCTACGAGCCCTTGATCGACAGATACGGTATTTTTATGTTCTTCGATTTCTGCGCAAAATTCTGATTGGCTCGCACTTAGCAACTCCCATTGCAGTTGAAGTCTCTCCTCTGCGTGAGTATGTCAGAGTTAAATCTCGAGGGTGGTGTTCTAATTGCATAAACAGTTCTCCGGCCAGGTGTGTACAGTGCACCTCTGTGCGGCGCAGTGCTTACGCTGAAGTATCCATGCATTGCAGATGCCGCAGTTACAGTGCGTTGTTTGTTCTTATTTCAGGTGCCCACTGAGTACATCGCGCAGGTTGCAATATCTACGCCCATCCAGCTTTTCATAGCCTGGAGACTGAAAATTCTCACGCAATCATACTTCTTTCCGGCTCTCATTGCTCTCCTCTCCATGATTTCCCTTGGTGAAATTTTCAACGAAAATCCTTCTTCACCGCTACATCTTACCCATATCAGGGGGCGGAATCTCTGTCACAGTCGTGGTCAGCCTTCACCCCGATTACGCGTGCTTTGGGCACTTCCATCCGTTCGCCATCACCTGGCTCTCCTCGACGGCCGCGTGCGATGTCATCCTGAGCGGGGCTCTCATTTATTCCCTAGTGTGTGTTGTCTTTTGCCGAGCGATTTTAATTCACCTTCGCTACAGTACACTCGCAAAACGGGTGGCCGGACCACGGACCGATTTGTTGACAAGATCATCCGTTGTAAGCCTGCGCAATATTCAGTCGAGATTCGGCAAGAAAATGATAAATATCTGTTCACAGTGACAGTGCAGACAGGATCCATTACGGCCGTCACAGCGCTTCTCGATTTGCTAGTCTTCTTGTTCATGCCTGTAAGCTAATTCTTCCCACACGCGTCGACACGTAGCTCATTTCGAATGGCGATGGCCTCCAGGGCACAACCCTGTAAGCTGAGAATTTTTTTTGTGGAACCCGAACCCACTTCTACATTCAGTCAATTCGTCTGGGACCTCCCATTATCGAAGCTTTATACCAATGTTTGGCTCAGCACGCAAGTATCATAATTTATCCTTTTTTCCTGCAACTGAGGACTGAGGACACCAGGCTCAATGCGCGGCCCTGGGAGGACGACGCCCCATCACACTACGCCGTGAACGTGCTTTTTGAGTCGTTTGACGAGACACCTAGTGAGCAGATCAGCTCAGCTATTGTATATCTTTTCGTTCTCTTGAATGTCGCGAACATGACTGATCGTCCTTCAGGATCATGTGAGTTAAAAACACTCGCCGGACTTCAATTCTCCCGGAATGGATCACCACTAACTTGAACCTTACTGCCGTGTAGGCACACCCACACCTGGAGCTCCATCGGCGCCACTTGGAGCTGTCCACCTTTTACGCCGCGAATCGGGAGCTCACAGGCGACCTCGACAGGGTCGACGTGCACAAAATTACCCCGCTGTAATTTACTGGTTTGTGTAATTTCGCATGTATTGCTGATGGTAACCCTTGTCCAGGAATTCCTCAAGTGTATCAATATACAATGAAAGTAAAATGATTTTTAAAAGCTCGGTGATAGTGATGTGTAGTTATTCAGTACCTACTCAGGGTCAATTTTAACTCCGTGCACGATCGCTTAAGAACATGCTGCAGCATGACCTGTCCTATTTGGACCTTGTCATCTGGACCCGAAGAAGACGTGCCTGGACTCCGTGCCTGCTTGGCGACACCGGAGAACTTCTCCCGATCGCGCCTCAGCTTAGACACTGAATTCAGCGTAGGGAGTATTCGTGTAAGTATTCACCGACATTCGGGGCGCGGTGCACACCGCCATGTTATGCTGTGTTTGTCTCGCACGCCTATCACGTTACCGCGCGTTGCACTGCTTTTTATCTTTGCCCCACTATTATGTCCTCCCCATTCTCGTCCCAGCTTGGGACAAATTATTGCCCTAATGATGACGAAGTCACGAAGATAAAGCTTCTTCTTGTGGAGCCTTCCCTTCGCTTGGAGCGTATCGATCTCGAACTCGCCAATATCCAGATCACCATCGACAAACTCATCGAGGAGCGCAACAGGATTGGTGCCTACGTGGACGCACACAGGGCACTGATATCTCCTTTTCGGAGACTCCCACTTGATGTAATCCAGGAGATCTTTATGGCCTGCACTCCAACGCACCGTAACTGCGTCATGAGTGCCAGCGAGGCACCAGTTCTCCTGGGGCGCATATGTAGCTCGTGGAGAGCTATATCCCTTTCATCCCCCCGCCTTTGGGCAAGGATTCATATCGTTGAGCCTACCCTTCCCTGGTACACTTCCCCTGATGCATTGTTCGAGCAGAAGGTTGTGCAGCGGCTGGAGATTGCTAAGACTTGGCTGGGTCGATCTGGCAACTGCCCGCTCTCCATCTCACTGGAAAGTCCCGTCGAGAGTGCTTCTCAACTGGACGAGGTACAATCGCCTACACCTCGGCAGCTGAGCCTGTTTCTGCAGGCTTTGTTCCCATTCGCATCGCGGTGGCAGCACATCCACCTCTCGATTTCGCCTTTCGCATCCCAGACCCTCTCATATCTCACCAATAAAGATGTCCCCATATTAGAGCGTCTCACCATCAACGAAAACCCCAACCCCATAGAACCCCAGGCCCAGTGGGATTCTTTCACCATTTTTCGTGGATCCAAGCTTCGCGCCTTTACCCTTTCGGCATGCCGCTTCAACCCATCCGAGTTACCCCTTCGATGGGAACGGTTGAATTACTTGGCGATTTTGGATCCCACCCGCGACACGAACTCCAGGCTGACATGCGCGATGGCAGTGCAAATTTTATCCCAGTGCCCCGCGCTTTGCGCTTGTCGACTGCTTGTTTGTGATGATCCGGCCACCGACAACCAGACGATGAATTCGGTCGTTGAACACGGAATCCTACAAAGACTCGATCTCCATTGTGTGGGTTCCACTACAGTTACCGGTCAACAACTGTTTTGTCGCCTCGTATTACCGAGATTGCGATATTTCAGGCTTCGTGGCCACCCCGAATTCCGTCTCGCCCCCGAATTCACCCCATTTCTCCGGGCTTCAAAGTGCCTTCAGCTTATCGACATACATCTTGACACATTTTCGAAGGCCTGCCTCATGGACCTCTTTCGCACCCTACCTCCCACTATCCAACGACTTCATGTCGATAATGCATTTGCGCCGTCTCCAGATGTCTTTGATGACGACGTCCTGGCGATTCTTACCACACCGCCCGACGATCTCACTCTCCCTTGCCCCACCTTGCTAGAGCTCATTGTGACTCAGTGCTCCACGCTCTCGGATGAAGCGCTGTTGCATTTCATACAGGCAAGAATGTCCGGGGCAGGATCCTCGAGCCCTCTGAAGCACGTTACTTGCCGATTCTCCCGAGAAATGCAGGTCGATATACGCCCAAGTCTCCAGCCGTTCATTGAATCTGGATTGAAGACCACAATCACTCACGCTACATTCTCACCTGTAACATTCTCGCCATGGGAGGGCTTGGGCGAGGCACCCCGCTAGGATATTTCCACCTCCGTTAATTTCTTGTCCGAGTGTTGGTCATATATCTATCCACTTTCGAGCTCCATAGCATTTCTTGTTTTGCTGATACTCTATGCCGTTTGGATTCACCCGGGCACTACACAATGAACTAGAATCAACACAGGAGTTATTCATCCTCAATAATACCGTACTATCTGTACTCTTGGAATCGTAGTAGATTCCTGGACCTGTTTGAAAACGATTAAGCGCAATATGCGTATTAAGAGAGACTGGCGTTTGGTAGACTCGGGACGCTATGGATATTATCCAAAGGATGGAGGCTCTTCCCAGCCTGCCGCGACACGTCGAGTGGGCCCTTTCTCGATCATCCCCTTGTGCTAATCAATGTCAACTACCGGCTCGACAGCAACTCCGGCAGGGCTTCTGATTTCTGGATCCGATTTACTTCTGCAAATAAACTTAATGACCTGTAAGGAGACGTATGCAAAATAGCACATACATCAGAGTTATAAGTACACCATACAATACACGCGTACAAGAACCAGGACAGTAAAATATCAATTTTCCGAGGCCGGGTCCAACAGGACAACGACGCGGGAGGCGGAGACTGGCAGTTTATCGATAACGTGTAATGTAAAGGCTTCTCTGAACAGCCGTCCATCTTCGAACTCAGAATCAGAATCAGAATCAGAATCAGAATCGGTATCAGCAGCGGCCCAGTGTCCATTAAACTGGAGTTCTCGCAGCCTTGAAAATGGTAACTCGCTAAGCACCGAAACTAGGCGTCGGCTCGAACCATGATAATCCCGTGCCAAGCTAATATCGAGGATTAGCTCTTCGATGCAGGTGGAACGGAAGCGCTGCAGGACGTCGGGGAGATGTTCAAAAAGGTACGGAGTCAGTCGGGTGAGGTGTGTGTGGAATGTGTCCTCCTTCAGCAAGTCAAGGCGAAGCGAAGTTAACGGAGTGCGGTGTTCGTGCTGAAGTCTAACGTTGCGATTTGTGCTGGATCTGAAAATGAGGATGATTAATTTGGAACATTGCGTGACGAAAGGGAAGCACTCACTGGGCGACTCGGACCGGAGGAACAGGTGCTTGAGATACACGTTAAGGTGGCGGAGGTATTCAGAGACTGCGGCGAGCATTTCGTCGGGCAGGGTGCGGATGTACTTAGGGCCCAACATGGTCAGGGCTAGGGTGCAGGCCAACAGACCCGTCTCTTCGGAGTGAAGCCACTCCAGAAAATGGAGATTGTTGGAGAGGTCGACCCTGAATGTGTCTAATTCCAGGCGCGGAGATGACTTCGACGGCGAGGGAATCGCGTCCGGCTTCTCAGAAGGCGCCCAGCCTTCGGCCGAGCCCCAGGACGTCTTTTCGATTGACAAGCTTTTCAGATGGGGGACCTTGAAGATCAGATCGGTGAACGACGCGAAGGAGCGGAATTGCACGCCGACGAGCTCGAGCGTACGTAGGCGAGGGAGAGTCGGGAACTCGTCGTAATGGAAGAGACTCGCAGAAATATGGATGGCCGTCAAACAGCTCAAGCGGGGGAGGGTATGAAGAAGGGCCGGCGTAGGTCCGTTCTCGCATAAGCTGATATTGATGGATCGAAGGCTGGCAAAGTAGGTGTTTTCTGGGGGCGCGATGAGCTCGAGAAAGTGGGTGATATCTTCCCCGCGAATAGAGAGCGCTTTGTGCAGGATGTATCTGCTTGCAGGCAGCCAAGCGTGGCACACCAGGCTGCAGATTCTCAGGGCTCGGAAGTCTGGTGCAAGTTCGTGTATGATGGAGTCGGTGATTTCTGGAGGGAGCGCTGGGCACGGTGAGATGAAAGGTACTTTGGGGGTAGAGAGAGGGCCCATGCGGTGTAGTCGAAAGTCGTTTGTTCGAGAAATACACGGAGAAGGAGTCGGAGCCGGTTACAACTTGAAGCCAACAAGACGACATGAGTTTCGTCCATGTAACTCGTTCCGCTCACTTACTGGAGGACCGAGAGACTCAAGATTCCCACTGCTGGCTGAATGAAGAGCAGAGGCGGTGGATGTCAGAGTCAAGCTTGTCGCTTGTCACGGTGAGCGCTGACAGGCGTTCGTGACGTGATGGTCGCGTCGCGTCTCCAGGTCGGCCAAAACACTTACAATTAAACCGGGACGACGCGTCTTTACGCGCCGGGCCGTCCGAATTCCACCGAACACAAGTGGAATATTTAAATTGTCCATTGGTCCGGGACCACCCTATCGATGGAGTCATCGGTGTGGGCGTGGGGATTATTAGCACGGATTTACCTTTCTGACTTGATATAATAAATGGATGTGCCAGGAGGAAGGTCAGACTAAAAGCACAAATTCTGCGAGAATGACATTATCAAGTAATTTGACGCAGACGGCCTAAGCCAAGCCTAAGCGCTGGTATTTATAGACCAAAGGGGAAATATCTATGTATAACTCGCTGGCGAGTGTGCCCAGAGCTAGCGTGGAAGTCGCTGGTCCGATCCCATTGCCGAATTGCTTTTTTAATTGTGGTGGCTGGCATATGAGCTAATCACGCGATCGAACTGCTTCGGACCGTCACCCTCAAGCCCCTATCCATATCCTTGAGTCGAGACCGTGTGGGCGCGTTCGCCAAACGTCTTTCGACCCGAAAACGCGCAGTACGTACAAACCCGGTGACATGCACTCGGCTTGTTTTCGAACGCCCGCTAGAGTGGCGAGTACAACACAGCGATCTTGATGGACGCACGGCGAGTTGGATTCCAAAAACCAAGCAACCCCGCCAAACCCCGAAAGATGCTTGAGTACGCCCATAAGCCATCGCTCGGCCTACATCTCGGCACTGAGATCAATGACGATCATTGTAACAGACAACTAAAAACCTTACTGTGAGACTCCCCTCTGGCGAGGAACGAGCGGACAATATTCGGCCGGCCCGCTCGGCGCTCAGTCAACGGTCAAGTTCGGTTTAAGAGTTAGAAGGGATGATAGAGTTTGGGTGACTTTTGTGCGAAGGTCCGATTTCTTTCTCGCAGTCGAAGAACCTCATAATTCCTGCGTTAAATACGGGCCCTTTGCCACCGAATCAAAGCTGAAACCCTTGGGCCCAAAGAATCTATCGAGTTCTGGATCCACCTTTGAAGCACTTGGGAGAAGTCTCGATTTCGTTGCAGCAGAAGGAAGTACTGCGTTGAATACGGATTGCCAGTGAATCGAATTAAGCCCTTATTTCCAAACCAGGATCATGGCATTCCTTGCATCCCTTTGGATGATGGAACATGGGCGAGGTTTATTTATGGGGTCTATCAGGGGCCTCGAACATTTTGGAATTGTGTGGAAGCTTGCTGACTGTACGTCTCGGAGTCTGATAGAAAGGAAAGAGCCCAGGACCTCAGCTCGCCTTCAATTGCCATGGGATAGAAGTCGGAGGTGGTCCTAGGATGAAAAAGTGATACCACTAAGCAATCTTATTTAGCCGGGGACGAATGCTAGGCCATGGAATCCCTGCGCGCTCTCGACTGACGAGGTTGAGTCGGTACGATGAAACCCGTTCCGTCTGAATCGGGGCCTGTCACAACAGGACGTCCGATTAATCAGGCTCTAGATCGCTAAACTCCAGAACACTATTATTCATGTACTACATGAAATACAAAATCTTCTCAGTTCCCAGGTTAATCTGGCTGAAGTCCGTCCCAAGACAAGTCCCCAGATGAATCCGGCCTCCGGATTAATCCGACTTCCCGATTAATCCCACCACCTGATTCATCCAAGCGAGAGATTAGGATCGGGGACTCTGCGCTGCATGAGCAGTGCCACTCGCCCAGGTTGACGAGTTCAATATCTAATATGTATCACCAGGACACGACTTTCGAAAAAAGCCATGAAACCTCCCGGCACTGGTCATATTTATATACTGGGCCGGACGCACACGAGATTGCTGCGACGTATGCACTGAGGAAGTGGCATGAATTCACTCGATCTCATCAGTCTGAGGCCGAGACAGTTGAAAGCATAAGACAAACAGCTCTGTCAAGAAATTGAAGTGCCGGTATAGCGACAGTGCCACGAAGTCCAAGATGACTCGGACTGCCAGTGAAGCACGACAGGGGGTCATGGTCGATGGGCAAGCGGGAGTCTTCGAGATCAATGCAGACTTCAGCTCGGTATATCGGAGTTGGCTGCTGGGCGGGTATCTTAGTGGTGGGAGCAGAGAGACAAAGCGGAAGTTCAAGTTGAACCAAAGTTAAACAAAGGGAATACGTGAGTCCCGTGATCTGTGCAACCTTGTCTTTCTCCTCCACCACCACGATGCCTCAGAAGCAGCGTCTCTCCTGTGGATATGATACACAGTTTAAGTCTACATTAGCTTATGAGTTTCAGTTGGGCTTCGCCACTGGCCCCGCTCCCCCCCTCGTGTTTGCTGTTGACACCGTCACCTGGCACAGCCGTTCGTCCTCTCCTTTCTGCCGCTACTGTCACTTTCTGACTTCACTGGATCCCCATTCTATGCTTTGCGCCTTCGGATTCCCTCTGGGACCACTGAAGTTAGTGTTCAAACAACCTGCCGGTGAGTTACCATACTTCTTTAAAAGAACCACGGTCTTTTGCTGATGGATACAAATGTTCTCCAGAAGTACTGTGGTTAGCTTGAAGTTCAGCGGTGGTTCAATCCGGCCCTTGGATTATTCGGGTAGCGGGCTTAAACAGGCAGCTAGATTAATCGGACGGTCAGATTAATCGGACTGCGCTGGAGACATTGATCCTGTAGGCAGGTGTAGAGTGGACCTGTGATTTAGCTAGTGTATCTGGCTGTATAATAATGCACATTTTTGGTAGTAGATTAATCTGGTCATAGATTAAACGGCTGTCCTGTTGAGACGGCCACCGATTAAGCCAGATGGAACGCACGACAGATCAGGGCCTCGAACGTCGTGCTTGAAGCTTGCTGGTCGTAAGTAGTTCTCAGGCAGAGGGTTCGAACATATGCTTGCCTCAACATCTATCTATATAATAAAAGAGGTGGGTGTCCTAGACAAACGTCAAAGTGGAGCGGGTCTCCACTCTCGGAGTAAGCGGACCGACGAAGCCATTGCCAAACAGCGAGCATCCGTTGCATCGCCACCTGATCTCTGGTGCTCCACTCCGCTGCACCACTCCGTTCGCCAGCGTGATGTCTTGCGTGATGTAGCTAGGAAATGTATATATCTCTCTTCACTCAACCATACAAAGCGCCCATACATAAGCATCTCTCTTCACCTAACTCTCCACAGCATATCTATATAAGAAAGGACATGGGTGTCTCTGGATAAAGCTGATTGGCTGGCGAGGCTCCAATGACATATCGGACCTCGCAGCCAAACAGCCGGTGCACGGCCACATCAAATTTCGCTCCGAATGAAGTCGTCTGCTCCACAGGTCCATCGAGATATTGTATTTGCCACTATCGCTCCACCGAGATGTTAGAATTGAAGTGTTGAGATGTTGAATACTTCACCAGATATTTCTAAAGGCCATCTTGCTGGCACATAAGCAAATATACGAGGAAAGATCTCAAAATCCAGGACGGCAATAATAACGGCTTGATCACGGCATGCCGGTAAACTGATGCGAGCTTCGGCCATCCTCGGTCTGCTCTCGGCTAGCCTCGGTTAGAAGTCTGGCAGTGATATCCGCCTCCGGCTTACTGGCTCAATACCGGGTCATGTTTTAATTTGGCCGATGGAGGTCAAAACAGACTTTGAGAGGAAAGGCATGATGACAGAATGGATAATGCTCTCTATTGAGAGATGAAGGAGTTGGATTTTACAAGAAATCACATCTTAAGTTGAAGCTTGAGAGCGGGACATTGAACTTTTTTCTCAAGTGCATTAGCGCTGGGCCGGCAACCTGATGTGAATACTTGGCTTGGCTGAAATTACCAATGTGATCTCCGTTCCTTGATAGGGAACCACTGCCAACTCTTGATATAAAGGCGGATGAAGGCCCAGACATTTTGAGGAGAACAGGGCAACAACGGCGTGGAGAATAAAGAATGCTGTTTTTGCATGGAGGATGGAGGCAGGATTGATTGAAACACTTAGATGAATGTAACACCAAGACAATGTTAACAGGTTGCAAGACAGGCTTTTCAAGCTGAAGTTGGAATGTTTGAATTTTTAAAGTGGATCATTCACTCGAAAATATTGAACACGGACCCTCATCATGAAATGTCAATGTAAAATGAGATTCCGTTTACTAGGCCGTGAGGAACCAACCGCAGGTTTGTGACGAGCGGCGTGATTAGATTTGGTATCAGCTTGCTCTCTCCCGCTCTCTCGGAACAACCCGTAGCGTAGCACGGGCAAACTGCTAGTTGGAAATAAACCCAAACCCAATCCATGGAATACTTCTCAAATCTCAATATCAAGACAGACTCTTTTTTTTTTTCTGGTGCATTTGTTATGACCATTGGCAACTAACAATTGGTTAGTCCCGCTGGTCCGCAAGCTGGTAGGGAACATGTGACCCTACTCCAAAGGCGGGAATGCATTTACGCACGAACGGCAGATGCTGAACAGTGTGGGACTCAACCTAAATTAGGTAATACCCACTAGAACCCTCCTAGTGACAGCTTAGCCGGGGTTTGAACCCTCGATCTTAGCGAGGCCCGGCAATCTCCGATTTACTCAGAGATTAGGAGCACTGGTTACCGATACACCATGCAGCCCCCAATATCAAGACAGACTCCTCTGATTTGCTCAACTCCAAAAGAATTCGCAATCTCAGGTGAACCTAAGTGCCTCGAACAAAAACCAAGCTACAGCTCAGAGATGCACCTAGGGTTCTTACAGCATGGTACTGATAAGAAGTTTGGAGGATCTGAGGAGCATTTGAGTCCAGGAAAAAATCAATCGTCGGATGTTGCATCGCCTTTCAGCGACTTCTCTGCGGCCCTAATTCTTCGTCAAAAATTAAGCCATATCCCATCACCTGCCTATTCCCGGCATGCAAAATATGGAAGTCTCACCAGTGAAATGTGCAACCGTACGCAGCCCATTAAAGCACCATCAAACAATATGAAGCTGACCGGCAACCAACCGGCAACAGCCTGGACGCGTACAGGCCGCTTATATTCCGCTGGCTCGAACGTCTACGGCTGCATCTGGAGCGCCTTAATCGCGACGCTCGCCGATCCTGCAGTACATCATCCTCCTCGACGTTCCGCAACAAATTGTTGAAGTTGAGCTTCAGTTTGAGTCTGGTGTCATTCAACGTAAAGTGATGCACTTCACGCTAAGCCACAATATGAACAGGAATCGAGCTCTTCGGGTTATTTTTCATTTCTGCAATTCTCGCTCTATCTCCGCTCCCCCCTTGAAAAAATTGAAGTCAGGTCTTATACCGTAAGGTCCTTGAGCTTGACAAACGCGGGAGCGGGAAAACATTGGCTTGGGAGCTCCGTCGGTGCTGCATGATGCTCCTGTCTCCGCAGGGTATCCATCCCTAGCACAATTCCGATGTGCCTGGACTCAATTAGTCATTCTCTGGCACTTTGGACTTCGGAGTAAGGTTTCAATGTGCCACCCCTCATGGCGGTGTGTGTGCCTTTTCATCACCGTCCGCCAAAAAAACTCCACCCACGCCACCAATGATCGGGATGACCTCCAGTGCTGGGTTACATTTAGGGGGTTGTAATTTTCACATGGCAGAGGAGAATCTGTCGTAAAGTATAAAGCCCTGCACTAATTACTTCTGCCACTGAACAGTTTACGAGAGACCGACTTCGGAAGCAAATTCAGGGGCAATCCATTTATAAAACTATCGCAGGGTCTAGCTATGCCCCTTCTTTCGTCTCCTCATACATCCCACCCGATGGCGTCCACCCCAACGCCCACCACCTCAGCACCGACGCCGAATGTCCAGCTCCTGTACGTGATTCACCTGTTAGTCATCCAGCAGCTAATTATTTTTCAGCTTCGGCCCGATGCTTATCGGTGTACTTCTCAACACCACACTATATGGAGTACGCGCAATTAAATGTCGCATTTCCTTCCACTGACGGTGGAATGGTAGGTTTCACTCGTCCAGGTCGGTGCATCTTCTTATTAAATCACGATTACTGAGTGGCCGTTCAGATGTCGATGTATTACACCCGATATAAAAGGTATTTGTATTCCATGTTGAAAAGGTTGCCATATTCAAGGGTGCATAGGGACCGAAAATGGTTCCGCTATCTTGTGCGAAAGTCCGAGGCATCCCCCGGCGAAACGCTCACTAAATTTTCATTTCAGGCACTTTATCTCCTCATCGCTGAGACTGCCGACACCGTGTTCAAAATTGGACTCATCTACGAGCCTTTGATCGTTAGATACGGTATTTTTATGTTCTTCAGTGTTTACGCGAGATTCTGAATGGCTCGCAATTAGCAACTCCTAGGGCAGTTGTAGTCATTCCTCTGCGTGAGTATGTCAGAGTTGAATTTCGAGGATGGTGTTCTAATTCTATAAACAGTTCTCCGGCCAGGTGCGTACAGTGTACCGCTGTGCGGCGCAGTGCTTACGCTGAAGTATCGGTGCATTGCAGATGCCGCAGTTACAGTGTGTTGTTTATCCTTATTCGGATCCCACTGATTAGATCGTGCAGGTTGCAATATCTACGCCCGTCCAGCTTTTCATAGCCTGGAGAGTGAAAATGCTCACGCAATCATACTTCTTTCCGGTTGTCATCGCTCTCCTCTCCATCATTTCCTTTGGTGAAAATTTCAACCAAAATACTTCTTCACCGCTTCGTCTTATGCATATCAGGAGGCGGAATCTCTGTCACAATCATGGCCGGCCTTCACCCCGATTACGCGTGGGTTGGGCACTTCCATCCGTTCGTCATCACCTGGCTCTCCTCGACGGCCGCGTGCGATGTCATCCTGAGCGGGGCTCTCATTTATTCCCTGGTGTGTCTTGTCGTCCTCTGCCGAGCGATTTTTATTCAATTTCGCTACAGTACACTCGCAAAACGGGTGGCGGAACCACGGACCGATTTGTTGATAAGATCATCCGTTGTAAGCCTGCGTAATATTCAATCGAGACTCGGCAATAATATCTGTTCACAGTAACAGTGCAGACAGGATCCATTACGACCGTCACAGCACTTATCGATTTGTTGGTCTTGTTCGCGCCTGTAAGCTAATTCTTCCCACACGCGTCGACACGTAGCTCATTTCGAATGGCGATGGTCTCCAGGGCACAACCCTGTAAGCCGAGAATTTTCCCTGTGGAACGCGACACTCAATCTCCACCCTCAGTCAATTCATCTGGGATTTCCCACTATCGAAACTTTACACTAATGCTTTACTCAGCACGCAAGTATCTTTTCATCTTTTCTCCTCTATTATTACAACTGAGGACTGAGGCCACCAGGCTCAATGCGCGGCCCTGGACGGACGACGCACCGTCGCGCTACACGGTGAACGTGCTCTTTGACTCGTTCGACGAGACACCTACTGAGCAGATTAGCTCAGCTATTGTATGTCTTTTCGTTCTCTTGGATTTCGCGAACATGACTGATCGTCCTTCAGGATCATGTGAGTTACAAACACTCGCAGGACTTCAATTCTCCCGCAATGGATCAGCACTAACTTAAACGTGACTGCCGTGTAGGCGCAACTGCCCCTGGAGCTCCATCAGCACCACCGGGAGCTGTCCGCCTTTTACGCCGCGAATCGGGAGCTCACAGAAGACGTCGACAGGGTCGACGTGGACAAAACTACCCTGCTGTAATTTACTAATCTCGCATGTATTGCTGATAGTAACCCTTCTCTAGGAGTGTATCAATATACAATGAAAGTAAAATGATCCTTTGAAGATCGGTAATGGTAAACTCTGGCTCCGTGCGCGATCCCTTAAGAACATACCGCAGCATGACTTGTCCCATTCGCACCTTGCCATCTAGACCCGAAGAAGACGTGCCTGGATGTGCCCGCTTGGCGACACCGGAGAACTTCTCCCGGTCGTGCCTTAGCTCAGACACTGAATTCAGGGGAGGAAGTATTCATGTAAATATTCCCAGAAACTCCGCCGACATTCGGGGCGCGGGGAACACCGCCATGTTATGCTGTGTTTGTCTTTCAGTTACCGCGCATTGCACTGCTTTTCATCTTTGCCCCACTACTACAAGTTTAGACCCGTGCCTTCGGCGCGCCACGTTTGCAGCTAATTCTCAGTTGCGGGGTTTCTTTGAGAAAAGAAATTTATACATATACTTGGCCATCAACTACTACTACAGCTACCTAAACTACTTGTAACAGAAGTCAGTACCACAAATCTGTTTCAGAGCGGCAAAAGTTTGACTGATAGAAAGTAGCAAGTACCTGCATTCAGAGCCAGGCTGCAGCTGATTTGGAATTAGTAGGGCCAAATCTGTGGGTACACACAGAAGATCAGATAAGCACAGTGAAAAGTGGTGGGGGAAGTTGAATGAAATGTAGTTGACAGATAGGGGTATAGCTGTGGAAATCATCAAAGAGGTGACAGGAATTGAGAGCAGAGAGGGAGTAACAAACCTGGAATGGGAGGGAGCAGAGAGTAAGATGAGGGGCAGAGGCAAAGTGTCCTTATCATTAATGAAATCTGCCTTGAGGCCTTGAGGAGCGGCAGCAGGGCGGGAACAGCGCAGAGGTCACATGACTCTTCATGTGATTTAGTGGCGGTGTCATGCTCCTTTCTTATATAGGACAAGTTTAGACCCGTGCCTTCGGCACGGCATGTTTGCAGCTTAATCTCAGCTGTAGGTTTTTTTAAAAAAAAAAAGGAAAAGAAAAAGAAGTGTGTGGGACTATCATATCTACATTAATTACCTGTAATACAAATCAGTTCAATGGATCTCTCTTATAAAGGGAGGAGGACATACATATGGAGCGACACCTCTGGGTATACAATATTTTTTGTGAGTTTGTTGTTGTCATTCTTAAAAGAACCTTGACTCGCTGACTGGAAGTGCATCGAGAAAGTGCAACATATAGCAGTCCATGGGCAAAGACATCGGTGCGGAGATCCAGTCCAACGTGATCAACTGACTGGCCCTGTGCTTTATTTATGGTCATTGAGAATGCAAGGTGGCCAGGAAACTGTCGCCGTTTCACAGCAAAAGCAATTGGTTCAACTGATGGAGCAATGGTGATGCATGGGATGAAACCCTTTTTGCCATTGTGTTCACCTAGAAGCTGAATCTCCAGTGAGGTGTCATTCTCGTGAGAATTCCTCTGGTGCCATCACAAAGACCATTTGTTAGATCCAGATTTCGGAGAATCATGATTGGGTGCCCTACCTTGAAAGCCAATTTGGCCAAAGGCAGTCCAGATGCACGGATAGAGTTGAGATATTCCATATGGTGGAAAAAATATTCTCAAGGCAAAGAATTTATGCAGCAACATGTTATTGAGCTCATCCACATCATCATTGCATGCGGAGAGAATTGTGTGCTCCAGGAAGTACTCACCCTGATTATGGTCTGCAGGTATGGTCGAGATCCCAGGATAGATTGTGTCTATCATAGATGGAACAGCTTTGGGGCTTCATAACTTCAGGAAGTTCAATGTCAGAAGCATCTATATTCTTCCACTTCCAACATACAGGAGCCATTTTGCTAAGTCTTTTCCTCCTGTCGTGCATCAGGCCCACCAAGACATATATTCTGTGTCAGGTATAGTCTCCCGTAGTCAGACTCCAAATAAAAATCAAGGCAGTCGAAATTTTTATTCATGTGGAGTCTGATCGAAGTTCAGGGGTTCGAACCGGACCTGAGGAAAAGGTGGCCATCCCGTGACTGCACGCATGCACGTGCAGGTTGATCGGAGCGAGATTCATTCCCCCAAGCTCACCCGCTGAGATTTCACCTTGTTGGTGAGGGAGGCACTTTGCCGAATGGACCCAATCTTGCCATCCATCTTTTTTCCCCGAGCCTTTTTGGTGCAGAACCACTCAGAACTGTTGGATACCCCATGTCCTACTGCAAAACGATGCCAATTGAATCCATTTGAAGCTAAAAAGCTTTGAAACTTCGTGGGAGAACTGACAGCGGTTCCAAAACTACATTCTGACCGTGTTCTCTCATCTTATAACTCTCTTTGGCCTTGATCGAGGTCAAACGGTCAGATCACACGCTCACGTGCAGTCATCTTTTGATCACGTTCCGGTAGGTCCGGATCGGACCCCAACACTTAGGACAGACTATGTCAGGTATAGTATTTCGACCTTTGGCCTCACCTCAGCAGATTGTTGAATCTGAGCAGGCTGAGGAGCATTTTGAGGCTGACAATGTCTCTGTGGGCTGTCAAGGACAGAAATTTAATGTTCCTGCCTTTGAGAGGCAATCCAAGCACGCTGAAGAGTATTTGGAGGAGTTTTGATCCGTTTAGACAACCAATAATCCATGTCAATTTTTTATATCAGAAAAAGCTTGCATTTCAGAGACAGGCTACAGATAATTTAAATCAGGGGGGCAGAATCAGCAGATACATAAACATGACAGGCAGAAAGTTGGCAGAGTGATGGCAAGATGGCAAGATATTGACAGATAGGGGTAGACAGTTGAACTGGAAACTCAAAACAGAACTTGAGAATAGGGATCCCCACCGTACCGTATACGGTTACAGGTGCAAACTATACGGCAGTTACGGGTCGGAAAAATTGGCCTATACGGGACGGTATACGGGACGGGTTTACGGGCCGTATATACGGTATACGGGCACCCAGAACGATAAAATAGCTGGGTAAGTGGTGTCAAAAACAATAAATCCAACCAGTTCTTACCTGTTCTTGTATGTGTCGACCTTCGGCTTCCACACTGGGGTCCTCCTAGGCACGTTAAAATACTGCCGTACCGTACCCGTAACCGTACAAGGCGCACCAGAAGGTAATACGGGATGGTACGGGTTACCGTTGATACGGCCTGGATACAACCAGCCGTAAATTCATTCTTTTAGCGGTGTATTACGACTCCACAGGGCCCCTGCCCGGTGATATACAATTAGAGTTAGAGTGAGCTCCGAGCTGCTAGCTGTGTATTAATGATGCCAGAGCATGTATCCAGTTGTGGGCGCGCTAAGGCTCGGTCCTTTTACCATTGAGGGTCAGCATAGCGCTCCGCGGGGCGTATACGTGCACAGACAGAGTTATTCCTGTATTTCCGGGATATGGCTTGCCCTGTTGGCTAGATGCCATACCAAGGAGATTAAACATTAAAAGCCTAGACGAACAGTTGTGGACTAGTAGTGTCCAAAAGCACTGGACTGACCAGTCTGCAGAATGATATTGTCGAGTCCGCGGAAGCGGACTCTGACTAGATACCTGACAAACCGAGGGGCGAAGGCCCCGTGGGACTGCCAAAGTTGACGAGCAAGAGCCCGCGGAGAGTGTCCGCGGACTCAGTACTCTGGAAATAGACCCATGTGACGGACGCAACGCGCCCGCGGGAGACCAAACAAGAGCATTGCAGCGATCACTGATCTGAGGGATCGGACAGGCACCGTTGGCCGAAGTTGAGCTGTACACACGGCACAGTAGGACAAATATCGTACCAGCTTACCCGCTGGGAGATGACACAATGGCTGGGATTATCAACCATGCCGGCACAGGACGTACCCTTCCGCGGGGCAGCCATGGACACGAATGTGTTCGGCTCCTCTGCGGGAATTTCAAATATACCCAAAACGGGTCCGCGGAGTCATTCAACATGACTCTCGACTGCCGACCCACCAAACTAGAGAGGCCTTGGCCGTGCGTTTCTTCCTATTCCGCTCTGTATTAGTCAGTCTCTCTTATTTCCTGTTACACATCTGCCGTTTGTAATTTATTTAGAAAGTAGTATAAAAGCCCATGGAAAACCCGCAGTACAGCAGTTCATCCTTGCCCGCGGAGGTGCCCAGACAGTAGTCGAACGGCACCTGCCATTAACCAGCCTCGATGTCCTCTGTATCCGTGCAGAGATTTGTGATATAAAACATCTCTTTGTGTAGATTCATTAAATTGAAGCTTTGATATTTGTTGGCTCTAAAAAGCTTTAAGTTCATCTTAAGCCTTCTACACCTTGCTTCACTCCGCGGAGTTGAGAAACCGTAAACGAACCTTGTTAAGTGGCAAGGTCGGCTATTGGAATTGCTCCCCGCTTTAGTAGGACGGTCGTAGCCAGGGTATTGGAATCGCTCCCGTTGATGCGACTGTCCCGGGGCCAAGCGTGGAAATGAGCTGCTAACACACAACCCAAAATACCAAACACTTCCTTAACTACCCGGAGGGACAGACTGCAAGTTTGGGGATTCCAACGTGGTAAACGTTGTATGCAATCTGAATTCACTACACTAATGTAGAGCAAAAGCCGAAGCTTTAGATAATGTTCTGCTTAGTTCGTTCAATTGGTCTTCTAGGCGCTCAGAGGAGCCACTAGTGACGATTGGAACGTAGGTTTGTTCAACGGGGTTGTAGGGATTACTCCCAGGTGATCAATATGATCGATAGGTTTGCCAAATCTGCCTTAAGCAATGTTGCTTCAAGCCAAAGTCTGATGCCAAATATCCAAATGTTCCTTATGCCTTTCCTAAATCCTGATCCAAAGTTCCTTATAATCTAATCCATACAGTCACTGACAATTGTGATCTGGAACTGCCGACAGCGTGGGGCTATTAATTCCCACCTAAGTCCGTTATCTCAGTCAACAATGCCTCTTATATGTTTCAGAATCCCTCAGTCCCAATATGTGATTCAGGCAGCAATGCGAACCAATAGATTCAAGCAATGACTTCGTCCCAATAGCCAACAACTTGGAAGCTTATGGCAAATCGTAGCCTCCTTGAACAAGGACAATACAATTCAACCAACCAGCAAATCAATTGAACACCCCCAGACAGTGACTAAGCTTCCAGAAGCAACCAGTGGGGTACACTGGCCGCCTGAGGGGCAGGATCCTGTGTCCTACTACTGCTAAACGACCTGCTTTTATACAAACTGGGTGACTAAATAAGGAAACGAGAATATACAAAGCTTTAATGTCCAAACGAAACAATAGCTAATGTTGTAAATAGCTTAAGTGTAGCAAACTGAACCTGTTGAACGTTAGTTTGTGTCGAAATTGGTCTAAAATGGTATATTGGCTGCAAAACTATGCCGCCAGGCCACGTATTTGGCTTACAAACACCTGTCAAAGCCAAAGTCCGTGATTTCGGGATAACTCCGCAGTCCATTGTTCTGTCAAAGCAGCCCATTGTCCTGTCAAAGTAGTGCATTGTTCTGGCGAACCAATGCTCCCTATTGGCTGCTCCTTCAGCCCTTTCTGCCCGAAGGCTCGGACAACTGCTCGGTCCGAGCAAGTCCGATCTATTCCGAGTCATGGCGGAATATTATTAGCCCGCCTGGCTGATGCCATCCGTCCAACTGTTTAGCCACTGATCTCCGAAGGTTTCCGATGCCTCGGAGACATCCTGGACATCCCGAACGAGTGTGACGTGTAGTCACAGTGACAGAACTGTCACAAATGAACCAATTGTGCTCGCAACGACCACAATGACTCTGCCGACATGATTCGAATCCAACCAATGCTCCTTGGGTCGCCCAATAGTCTAGATGGATGGTGGATGCTACCCTTGTTCGGAACACATGTAGATAAACCCCAATTCTGTCACAGAATGGTTGGGTAGATCTTTAGCTAAAGCTTTGGTTCCCTCTTGGAATCCAACCCATAGTAGTATCATCATCCAAGTCAGGCTCCGCTACTCCAGTACATGCATAGCTTCCTAGCTAGCTGCTCGGGTCTCACACTAGCCCTCATACGGACATATGACAGCCTTATAATGCAGTACAGAAATCGGAAAATAGTGCATTTTCACGTCTGGTCATTCTGCCGGCTTATCACCGTATAGCAGGGTGGTCGTATCCGAGTGACTGTTGGAATCACCCCCGTTGAGCAGGATGGTCACAGTTTGCCTTTGTATTGGAATCGCTCCCCACCTTAGTAGGACGGTCGTACAATTGTGCAGAGATCCCGAGGACCCATAAGTTGGTAGTCCGAGGACACTTTCATATTTCCATACACCCCGAAAATACCCTCCGCAGTATCAGAGTGGTTGACTATTAGTGGTTATTTATAACTACTGCGCTCCGCGGAAGTCCTAACAAGGCTTTCTTAGAGTTGATATTGTTCAAACTATACGAGAGAAGGATCAATCTTACCTGTATACTTCAGGGTGACCCAAACTCAATTATTAGCACATTGTATTGGTTGTGTGTAGTGTGTTGTGTGTGTTGGTTGGTTTTAGTGTGATTTCTCCTCTGAGTTTTCTATCTATATCTAGCTACATTTTGCAGCCTATACGTTGGTGCACCGTTTCACCGTATGAACCTGTAACCATATACCATATTGTACAGTTACAGTGGGGATCCCTATTTGAGAAGACAGCAAAATATATGAGAGATGGGGCACACCTGAGGCAGTCAGAGGAAAGATGCGGGGCAGAGGGAAGTTGGGTTAGATGAAAACCTCGAGGTGGGCTCGAGGAGCACCGTGATGCAGCGGGAGAAGAGGCTGCCGCTGCGCGGTGGAGAGTCACGTGAATATATCACCTGATTATATCACATGATTTATCAAAAAAGCTGTGTCCGTTGTCTCTTCTTATATAGGATATCCTCCCTAATGATGAAGTCGCGAAGATAAAGCTTCTTGTGGAGCCTTCACTTGGGGAGTATCAATCTTGGCCTGATCCCTGGGGTAACCTAGCTACATCAGTGATTGCAATTAACTTAGATATCTCAGGAAAAGACTGGGAAGACAGGCGGAGAGGAACAGCTTGAATCAAAGTTATGATTAAATTAAGCAAACTAAGGCTCTGAACGTGCAATGTTCCAAGTCAGAATAGTTATTAATTTGCCAGCGGTTTGTCGGAGCGCTCTGATCTCATGTATTCAGCTTCTCGGGGCTGATATTGCTGTTTGCGGATGCTTTCAGTTCACTTTGAACCAGAGAATAAAACTCTGCAGGTCTGGACACATGACGGAATTGGCATCCTCGCCGCACGCTGCAGTGTCCAGTGCAGATATAGAATGTGGGGCAAGCGGCCCCTGGATCGGCCCTGACAGCAGCGCATGATCGTCCGGTTTTAGTGGACGTTGAGGGCGAGTAAGGGGAGACCGAGACAGTTGTGGTCGCTGCCCGAAGGAGGCCAGCTGCCGTCTTCATGAAACAAGTGTTGGCCAGTGTCTAACACAGGCATCAATGTGCTCAACGTGACTATCTGGTCCTGCGTAATGGTCTGGAGTTCACCGCATACGTCCGCTAGGCAGTGCTTCGCGACACCAGTCATCTCGAATATCAGGTCTGGGAGTCAAGGATGAAGGTGGTGGTCTGCACGCTCAGTGATGCGGGCAGTAGTCTCATTGATGATGGGTGGTGTCGAATGCAGAGAACAATAGGCAGCCGCAGTGCTTAATGGCAGTCATCTCCGAAAGGTTTGGGCTGCCTGCTCAATCTACGGGGTGTGGCATGCATGAGTCTGCATTGCACGGTGTCTCAGATGCCATCAAATAGGGGCTGAACGCAAGCTGGACTACGCACATGTGATGCACCAAACACCGCCACCGTTTTGAACAGGTCGACACTGCCCACTACTGGCTCTTCTAGGTAAAGCCCATGATCAGCACAAACAGTAGAAACCTCCCTATCACCAGTAAGGATTCATGAGAGAGTTCCCTCCCTCATCGCTGAAATCTATTATACCAAAGATGGGGGTCACGTGAAATGACAACGGAGCCTTCCCATTGGTTCTTTATCTTTGAGACAAACATCAGGACAAACAATGATGCCGGCTTCTTGACAGCCGGACTCCCGAAAACGATCCGCTGCTGCAACCATGCTCCTCCAACCTCGGGAGCCTTCCAATGTCATTTACACAGGAGCTGCTCCTCTGACGCTGTCCCTAATTCCCAACTAATTCCTCAATTTAATTCACCAGCTTTGACATTTTTCCTGCATTTCTCTTGCATTTCTCACGGGCATGCAAGGCTCGAGCGGGTAGTGGTATGCGAGTCACTCAGTCTTCAGGCTTGACGGGTGCAGGGAATCTCTGAAAAGATCTACATCAGCTGGTTACATGTATACGGGTACGGGCTCCTTGACTTGGAATCTGCTATATTGTTCTATTTCAATGCCATTGCTTAAGTTCAGCCACGGGCCTAGGTGCTTTGTTTTTCTGTCTCTGTGTTCAGGCACGTCCAGGGGTGCGAGATTATGCTTGATTTATCCCCCACATTCTCTGTCTTTCTGAGTCTTTCCATGCAATCCTATTCTATATCTTTGCCTGCCACGGGAAGGTTCAACCGGGTAACGGGAGATCGGTAACAAGAGGTGCCAGACTTTATTGTGGAAAGTCTACAGCATCTGAATCACTTGGTCCTCAGGCTTTACTGGTGTGTTCCAGTGTTTCTGAAAAAATTGATCTCCATGAACCGATTATGCTCTCCTGTCTACGGGTACGAGCTACTTCAAGTTGGCATCTGCCATCTTGCTCTATTTCAATGTTGTTTGGGTTTGGCAACGAGTGCTTCAATTTTCTGTCTTTGAAACTATGCCAGTGTCGGATATGCTGGTTTTTACCCCGCCTACGGGTGCAGACTATGGGGGTCTTTCGCAGATTTGATCTGAGACCACGGGCCACGGGCATGAATTCTAAAATGCTTCCTCCGTCTTTCGATTCAACTGGGTCCTGCTATCATTTATAGTACTCTCCTAGGTCTCTTTCAGAATGGGGATAGGATGTGAATGCATAGATCAAGTTCCAACGAAAATCGGACAACTGGGACACGAGGAACCAACCAAAGGTTGGTGACGAGTGTCCCACCTGAAGACTTGCACAGTTCAACATGAGATTGTTTCCAACTATTGTAACGGAGACAGGTCCGGAGCTGAGCTTCATGCAATCCTGTACATTGTACATTGACTTCTGAAATCTGACTTTTATTTCCGTGGCATGAGCCACGGGTCCAAGCTAGTGCAAAGTACATAGCCAGTCGCGCAGCCATCTCGCTGCTGTGATGTAAGGTTCGAAACGCCGAAGACTGATTATATTACAATTACGTGAGAAACCGTTGGGAATGATGGGCGGCTTAATTTCTGGAGCACAATTGCGAAGCTATCGAACGCAACCGTGATCAATTGATGCACCATTCAACTTAGTCTCTCGTAGACAGATGCTTCAACACGAAGCTCGTGCCTCGCTTGTTGAACATTCAACTAGACTTTTATCCTAGACTCAAATGCTTCTCAAAACCTCCAAACGTATTAGTACCATGTTATCGTCCCTTATTCCAAAACCAACGACTCAGCGCTCGAGAAGCGATGGGTTCGCAGTTGGAATGGCTCTGTGGATTTTCTCTCTACAATTTGAGGCAAACGTGAAATCGAACCTTGGCAGAGACGTACAACCATCGACGTTCGAGACCGCCAGATCTAGCACCCCAATTTTACACCAATCCGGAGGGAATCCATGGCCTAGAATTCCGCCCTGCTAAATAAGATTTACAAGTTCCTAGAGCAAATTTTAGCAAATCCGTATTGAACGGAGGAATGTATCCTTCGACTGGACCAGTCAACGGTCAAGTTCGGTTTAAGAGTCAGAAGGGCTGATAGAGTTTGGGTGACTTCTGTCCGAAGGTCCGATTTCTTTCTCGCAGTCGAAGAACCTAATAATTCCTGCGTTAAATACGGGTTTGCCAGCGAATCAAAGTTGAAACCCTTGGGACCAAAGAATCTATCGAGTTCTGGATCCACCTTTGAAGCACTTGGGAGAAGTCTCGATTTCGTTGCAGCAGAAGGAAGTACCGCGTTGAATACGGATTGCCAGCGAATCGAATTAAGCCCTTATTTCCCAAAGGTCCAGGCCCAGGATCATGGCATTCCTTGCATCCCTTTGGATGATGGAACATGGGCGAGGTTTATTTGTGGGGACTATCGGGGGCCTCGAACATTTTGGAATTGTGTGGAAGCTTGCTGATTATACGTCTCGGAGTCTGATAAAAGGAAAGAGCCCAGGACCTCAGCTCGCCTTCAATTGCCATGGGATAGAAGTCGGAGGTGGTCCTAGGATGAAAAAGTGATACTAAGCAATCTTATTTAGCCGGGGACGAATTCTAGGCCATGGACTCCCTGCTGTTCCGGACTGACGAGGTTGAGTCGGTACGACCATCAGGGCCTCGAACGTTGTGTTTGAAGCTTGCTGGTCGTAAGTAGTTCTCAGGCCTAGGGTTCGAAAACATGTTTGCCTCAACATTGGAGTACATAAACCCAGTCCACGGAATACTTCTCAAATCTCAATACTCAAGACAGACTCCTGATTTGTTCAACTCCAAAAGAATTCGCAACCTCAGTTGAACCTAATTGCCTCGAACTAAAACCAAGCTAAAGCTCAGAGATGCACCTAGGGTTCTTACAGCATGGTACTGATAAGTTTGGAGGATCTGAGAAGCATTTGAGTCCAGGAAAAAATCAATAGTCGGATGTTGCATCGCCTTTCGGCGACTTCTCTACGACCCTAATTCTTCGTCAAAAATTAAGCCGTATCCCATCACCCGTCTATTCCCGGTATGCAAAATACCGAAGTCTCACCAATGAGATGTACAACCGTACGCAGCCCATTAAAGCGCCATCAAACAATGTGCAGCTGACCGGTAACAGCCTGGACGCGTACAAGCCGCTTGTATTCCGCGGGCTCGAGCGTCTACGGCTGCATCTGAAGCGCCTTAATCGCGATGCTCGCCAATCTGCGCCGATCCTGCAGTACGTCATCCTCCTCGACATTCCGCAACAAATTGTTGAAGTTGAGTTTCAGTTTCAGTCTGGTGTCATTCAACGTAAAGTGATGTACTTCACGCTAAGCCACAATATAAACTGAAATCGAACTCTTCGGGTTATTTTCGTTTCTGCAATTCTCGCTTTATCTCCGCTCCTGTCTTAAAAAAATCGAAGTCAGGTCTTATAAGGTCCTTGAGCTTGATAAACGTGGGAACGGGAAAACATTGGCTTGGGAGCTCCGTCGGTGCTGCATGACGCTCCTGTCTCCGCAGGGTATCCATGCCTAGCACAATTCCGACGTGCCTTGACTCAACTAGTCATTCTCTGGCACTTTGGACTTCGGAGTAAGGTTTCAATGCGCCGCCCCTCATGGCGGTGTGGGTGTGCCTTTTCATCGCTGTCCGCCATGAAACTCAACGCAATTGCACCCACGCCAAATGATCGGGATTACCTCCAGTGCTGGGTTAAATTTAGATTCGGGGTTGTAATTTCCACATGACGGAGGAGGGTCTGTCGTAAAGTATAATTAGGGTAGCCCGCTGCGCGGCAGGGCCCGCTATCTATCTATTAAGTACCTCACATTGTGAATGCTGATAAACACATATCATGATGCACCAACTACGATGGAGCTCCCCCAATATGACTGCAGACTCTATGCGTCTCTTTAACAAGTTCGCATGCGGCAGAATACAGGTTGGTACCATGTACAGTTTTCAACCGTGAAGTGAAACGGCACGTGGAAGCGAAACACCGGGCCATTCACCACCTTGCAGGTTGTCGCGCACTCAAAAATTTGGGACATTGATCACCTTCCTGTTAAACTCCCAGTCACCGAAGGATTTGTGAAAGAAACGTTTATAGGCCCGGTTCCGTCCAAGTTTCTCTCGGCATTCACTTTCCAGATTTGTACCATGATAAATGCACAGCTCACGCACCACTTTGAGTTGGCTCAGGGTATCCCGGGGGCTTCCGTGTTCCATACTCTTGGTTTATTCCAGGAGTTCCCTTGCTACTTCCCCGTGGGTTTTCGGATCACTGGACAGTGATTTCCGCTTCTCCCCATCTCCCAAGCTTTTTCGTGAGACGTTTATGTACTACTCGGTATCTAAGCTATCACAGCGATCTGGCCCTGGACGACTGTAGTGTACATTAGGGTGTGTGTACGTCGGTACAGCACCTGCTTGTTCCTTATAGGGACCTTGGCAGTAATACTATCCTCCTCCTCCTCCGAGGTCAGTGATTATGAATATCACCTGTCAAATATGTCCACGGATAAGCTTCATTTGCGGGGTTCCAACCGTTTCCCTTCCACATTAGTTGGCCATATTTGACTTTCATGAAAGATTGCCCTCCATGATCACACAGTTCTTTGAATTGAACCGATATACGACAAAGTATGATGTCACTGGAGCACCATTTAGCTCACAGTTGGCCTGAGCGTTTCGCTTCACAGTTAAAAACTGTATTGAGAACTTACAGTCAAACTCCGGGTCCAATGTATTGAGTTTGATGTCAATGGTACATGTTGTTGAGGGTTAGTTCTCCGCAGGGCTATCGCCGGCAGTACCAATTTAAACCCTGCTGCCTTTAATACCAATTGCCGTCCTGCTCACCACAGACTTTCCGTCGCTCCTTACACCTCGCAGCCCTGGGGTCGCATTGATGCGACCTGGAAATTAATAAAACTGCGCCGCTCGTCCCCGACCTTTGGTCGGTCCTCGCGGCCAGAAGGGGGAAAATACTGCAGACTCATGCCTAGGAAGGATCGTGAGTAAATTTATCGTGAGAAGTACAGAAGCGAGGTGTCAAGTGAAGAAGTGGTTGGCACAAGAGAAAAGTGAGTCAAAGAGTGGTGCACAGTAAAGTCTTAGTTTACTGACTTGTGTATGGAGTATTTAAAACAGGACCCCGTCTAGAGGGTTGTACCCGTAGAGCCGATGCGAAGGGCTATCAGTGTTTTCCCTGCCAGTGGACGGGGCAGAGCGGAATAAAAAAAATGGAGCTTACTTCAGGAAGAGCTTAAAACCGCAACTGTAGGAAATGTTAGACACGGAAACAGCGAATGGCACACACCGGGAGTGCCCAACATGGTGGGATGAACCCAGAAGGGGAAAATATGTGGGGTGGAAAAAAAAATGAATTTAAGGATGAATGAAACTGACAAGTAGAGACATAGGGGATAGAGGGCAAAAAAGATGAGGGAGCAGGGCAATCCAAATAATCGGACTGGCTGTTCAGGTGTGGTTAAACCATCTTACAGCCAGAAGCCGAGGGGTCGCATCAGTACAGAGCCATACCGGCGGCCCTGTGGCGCCGTCAAGGCGCCATGCTATACGGCAGTACACGGGTTTGGGCGGTTGCAGCCGATCCGAAGGTGCTCGGCCAAGTACGCCGATGGTTATTTGCGGTTGCTGGCAGACCTGTCAGCCAACTCTCGGCGTTCCTGCCGGGGGAGTCGACAGTTGCTGTGGAGCGCGCGACACAAAGGGGCACATCAAGGGAAAAGTAGACGGTTAGGAGCGAACACAATAAAGCCTGTTTAAGCAGGAAGAGTGATCGACAAGCCGTATATGGGTCAGGAACAAACCGTTACAAAGAAAAAAAATACAAATATGGACAGGTCTGAAACATTTTGCTGTTTTCCGTTGGTTTTCCGCCAATTTTTTTTTCCAAAATGGCTTTCAGGATCACCACAAAGACCCGCTACTAAAGATAGCGGGAATAAATCCCTGCACTAATTACCTCCGCCACTGAACAGTTTACGAGATACCGGCTTCAATTCAGGGTCAATCCACTTATAAAACTATCGCAGGATCTACTTAGCTGATCCCTTTCGTCCCCTCATACATCCCACCAGATGGCGCCCACCCCAGCACCGGCACCGAATGTCCAGTTCCTGTACCTGGTTCACCTCTTTGTCATCCAGCAGCTAATGTATTGAAAATATTTTTCAGCTTTGGCCCGATGCTTATCGGTGTACTCCTCAACACAACATTATATGGAGTACGCGCGATTAAATGTGGCATTTCCTTCGACTGACGGTGGAATGGTAGGTTTCACTCGTCCAGGTCGGTGCATCTTATTAAATCACGATTACTGAGTGGCCGTTCAGATGTTGATGTATTACACCCGATATAAAAGGTATTTGTATTCCATGGTGGTTGAAAAGGTTGCCGTATTCAAGGATGCATAGGGACCGAAAATGGTTCCGCTATCTTGTGCGAAAGTCCGAGGCATCCCCCGGCGAAACGCTCACTAAATTTTCATTTCAGGCACTTTATCTCCTCATCGCTGAGACTGCCAACACCGTGTTCAAAATTGGACTCATCTACGAGCCCTTGATCGTCAGATACGGTATTTTTATGTTTCTCGGTTTCTGCGCGAAATTCTGAATGGCTCGCAATTAGCAACTCCCAGGGCAGTTGAAGTCTCTCCTCTACGTGAGTATGTCAGAGTTAAATCTCGAGGATGATGTTCTAATTGCATAAACAGTTCTCCGGTCAGGTGCGTACAGTGTACCCTGTGCGGCGCAGTGCTTACGCTGAAGTATCGGTGCATTGCAGATGCCGCAGTTACAGTGAAGTTGTTTGTTCTTATTTCGGGTGCCCACTGAGTACATCGTACAGGTTGCAATATCTACGCCCGTCCAGCTATTCATAGCCTGGAGAGTGAAAATGCTCACGCAATCATACTTCTTTCCGGGTCTCATCGCTCTCCTTTCCATCATTTCCCTTGGTGAAATTTTCAACAAAAATCCTTCTTCACCGCTTCATCTTACGCATATCAGGAAGCGGAATCTTTGTCACAATCATGGCCGGTCTTCACCCCGATTACGCGTGGGTTGGGCACTTCCATCCGTTCGTCATCACCTGGCTCTCCTCGACGGCCGCGTGCGATGTCATCCTGAGCGGGGCTCTCATTTATTCCCTGGTGTGTCTTGTCGTCCTCTGCCGAGCGATTTTTATTCAATTTCGCTATAGTACACTCGCAAAACGGGTGGCCAAACCACAGACCGATATGTCGATAAGATCATCCGTTGTAAGCTTGCCCAATATTCAATCGAGACTCGGGAAGAAAATGATAAATAGTTCACAGTGACTGTGCAGACAGGATCCATTACGGCCGTTACAGCACTTCTCACTTTGCTGGTCTTCTCGTTCACGCCTGTAAGCTAATTCTTCCCACGCGCGTCGACACGTAGCTCATTTCGAATGGCGATCGCCTCCAGGGCACAACCCTGTAAGCCGAGAATTTTTCCTGTGGAACCCGAACTCACCTCTACCCTCAGTCAATTCATCTGGGCTTTCCCACTATCGAAGCTTTATACCAATGTTTTGCTCAGCACGCAAGTATCTTTTCTCTTCTATTACTGCAACTGAGGACTGAGGACACCAGGCTCAATGCGCGACCCTGGACGGACGACGCCTCGTCACGTTACACCGTGAACGCGCTCTTTGAGTCATTTGACGAGACACCTAGTGGGCAGATCAGCTCAGCTATTGTATATCTTTTCGTTCTCTTGAATGTCGCGAACATGACTGATCGTCCTTCAGGATCATGTGAGTTAAAAACACTCGCCGGACTTCAATTCTCCCGGAATGGATCACCACTAACTTGAACCTTACTGCCGTGTAGGCACACCCACACCTGGAGCTCCATCGGCGCCACTTGGAGCTGTCCACCTTTTACGCCGCGAATCGGGAGCTCACAGGCGACCTCGACAGGGTCGACGTGCACAAAATTACCCCGCTGTAATTTACGCGTTTGTGTAATCTTGCATGTATTGCTGATAGTAACCCTTCTCCAGGAGTTCCTCAAGTGTATCAATATACAATGAAAGTAAAATGATCTTTTGAAGATCGGTAATGGTGATGTGTAGTTGTTCAGTATCTAATCTGGGTCAATTCTGGCTCCGTACGCGATCGCTTAAGAATATACCGCAGCATGACTTGTCCCATTTGGACCTTGCCATCTAGACCCGAAGAAGAAGTGCGTGGACGTGCCTGCTTGGCGACACCGGAGAACTTCTCCCGGTCGTGCCTTGGCTTAGACACTGATTTCAGAGGAGGAAGTATTCATGTAAATATTCCCTGAAACTCCGTCGACATTCGTGGCGCGGTGAGCACCGCCATGTTATGCTGTGTTTGTCTTGCACGCCTATCACGTTACCGCGCATTGCACTGCTTTTCATCTTTGCCACACTACTATGTCCTGCCTAATGATGACGACGTCGCGAAAATAAAGCTTCTTCTTCCCTTCGCTTGGAGCGTATCGATCTCGAACACGCCAATAATCGACAAACTCATCGAGGAGCGCAGTAGGATTGGTGCCTACGTGGATGGTATAACTCGCTGGCGAGTGTGCCCAGAGCTAGCGCGGAGGTCGCTGGTTCGATCCCAGCCGAACTGCTTTTTAATTGAGGTGGCTGTTAACATCTGAACATCATGCTACGTGTTCCGCACGTGTCCGTGACTCTCAGCTGGTCACCAATTTGTTCCCATCTTTTACTATTTTTCTCTCACTGGTTCTTACGACGAACTGTGTGAGAGCCTGTACTCACAGTATTCGTTCAGGATCACAGTGGCCGGCAAGTCCCTATGAGCTAACCACGTGATCGAACCGTCCGCCGACCGCGCGGGTGGGCGGCTTCGCCAAACGTCCTTCAGCGCCTCAGCCTGAATAAGCGCAGTACGCACATGCACGCGGCTTTTATGTAACATACATAGATTGGAGGAGGAGGAGGAGGATTGCCTACACAGTCCCAAATTGAAACAGCAGGAAGCCGTACTACGCACATGTGACGCACCAAACACCACCACCCTTTTAACAGGCCGACACTACCTACTATTGGCTCTTCTAGGCAAAGCCCATGATCAGCACAAACAATAGAAACCTCCCTATCACCAGCAAGGAGTCATGAGAGAGTTCTCTCCCTCATCGCTGAAATGCAAAGTACATAGCCAGTCGCGCAGCCATCTCGCTGCTTTGATATAAGGTTCGAAACACCGAAGACTGATTATATTACAAGTACGCGGGAAACCGTTGGGAATGATGGGCGGCTTAATTTCTGGAGCAAAATTGCGAAGCTATCGAATGCAACCGCGATTGATGCACCATTCGACTAGATTTTTTCCTAGATTCAAATGCTTCTCAAAACCTCCAAAGTATTAGTACCACGTTGTAAGCGCCCTACGTCCATCTTTGAATTTTATTTCGAGGCAGTGAGGTTAAATTGAGGTTACGAGTTCTGTTTGGAGTAGAGCAATCGAGAGTAGTCTCTCCTGACCAACTGTCGTTCTTTGTTCCAGAACCAACGGCTCGACGCCCGAGAAGCGATATCGTTTCGCAGTTGGAACGGCTCTGGATTTTCTCTCTACTTCAAATTTGAGGCAAACGTGAAATCGAACCTTGTCAGAGACGTACAGCCAGCAATCATCAAATACGACGTTCGAGATCGCCAGATCTAGCACCCCAGTTTTACACCAATCCGGAGGGAATCCATGGCCTAGAATTCCGCCCTGCTAAATAAGATTTTCAAGTTCCTAGAGCAAATGTTATCAAATCCGTATTGAACGGAGGAATGTATCCTTCGACTGGACAGAACTCAGGACTTCTCTTAAGTAGGTAGTGGTTCAGCCCAGAACTCCATGGATGATTCCTTGGTCCCAAGGACTTCACGTTTGATCTGCTCAGTGCTGGCGACCCCGTATTCAACGTAGGAATTGTTGCATTCTTCGACTGCCAGGAAGAATTCGGGACTTCGTTCGTGACCCAAAGCTATGATCCCTTCGAACTCTGAAACCTAAGTTGAACGTTTTTTAAACCGGACTTGGACGATGAAGCGCCGCACCCGCCGGCCGAATATCCTTTGTTCGTTCTTCGCCAGGGTGGAGTCTTGCAGTAAAAAGGATTTCTGCTATCTGTTACTCTCGAACTGCTTCTGGTTTACAACTTTCCGTGTTGGTGACAGTCAATATCAATTTCAGTGAAGAAATGTCAGCCGAGCAGTGGTTTGTGGACCCGTGTGGGCGTGCTCAAGTATTTTTCAGAGTCTGTCGGCGTTTGGTTTTTGGACTCTGACCCGCCGGGCGTGCATCAAGATCCGCGCGTGGTACTCGCCACTCTGGCGGGTGTTTGAAAATAAATGCACCATGCGAATACCGAAGTCTCTCCAGTAAGATGTGGAACTTGAACCGCACGCAGGCCTTGACGCCATTTTTGGAGCTGGCCGGCAAGTAGCGGCGATCAACGGCAATGAGCGGCTCGATCGCCACGCGGTCACTGCATCGCTCTTCTCCGCCCGCCCACCACGACATTGACAACGCTCCGAGGGCCCGAGTCGACTGGGTTATAGGGCTATAGTAGTTTGAAGGGACGCCCACTGACGTGTCTACTCAGCGTGCCCGCGCACGATGGACGCGGCCAATCGGTGACGATGCGACTCGGACCTTCGCGTCGGAATGTATTCGCCTCCACGAATCCCCGAATCCACGAAGAGCAAGTATGACTCCAAGTCGACGATGATGAGGCGTGATGATGAAGCTTGAGCCATAGAGAGGGGATTCAGGTACGTTCCAGCGACCGACCTGAAGGCTAAGGGATTCAGGTACATTCCACCGAGCAAGGAAAATTCAAGACCGCCGACGACGAGTACTTCGTGTTCGCTACCTTTTCGTCATCGAACTCGCTTACGGCAGGCCCATATACGTCGGCGATCCTCGTTGCCAAGAAGGTGAGGATTCGAATTTCACGGCGTCGGCGGTAGCATTTAATTTGGCCCCAACGGCAAGAGGAGAACACTCCAAGTCTCCCAGACAAGTCCAACGCGATTGACACGAAGAATTTTTGCGGATATGCATGGAGATATCGCCCCACGGACCACGGTAATGAAGGCCTGATGGAGCTATTATACAATGGCGGGGCATCTGACAATCAAGGCATAACATGTGTTGATAATTTGCTGTGTCGAGTCGCAACGCTCTTTGTTCCGTCCCTTCTCCTCCTCCTCCCTCCGCTTCTTCCTCTTCACCCTCCCCTCCCTCCCCCCGTCATCCGCCATGAAGTCTGCTGCCGCCATTCTTTTCTCTGTGTCGCTCATTGCCTCGGCTGCCGCCCACGGCTGGGTGGGAACGCTCACCGTCGGGGGCAAGGACTACAAGGGCAACAAGCCCGTCGAGGAGACGCCGAACGGCGCGCCCAGCGTCGTGCGCCAGATCGAGAACAACCTCCCCGTGAAGGACCTCACGCTCAACGAGATCATCTGCGGCCGAGACGCCAAGCCCGCCGCACTAACCGCCACTGCTGCCGCGGGCGACACCATCCTCGTCGACTGGAACACGGCGATGCCTGACGGCAACTGGTTCCACGACGTCGGGCCCATGATGACCTACCTCGCGAGCTGCGGCAGCGCATCGTGCGCCAAGTTCGACGCCACCAAGGCCAAATGGTTCAAGATTGCTGAGCAGGGCCAGGATGCCAGCGGGAATTGGGCCCAGGCGAAGCTTGATGTGTAGTTCCCTTGCCCCTTCTTGCCGCGATTAAAATTGGATGCAGACGACGGAACTCCGGCGAGCGTAACGCTGCCCGCGAACCTCAAACCGGGCAACTACCTCCTTCGGCACGAGATCATCGCGCTCCACACCGCGCAGTCCGAAGGCGGTGCCGAGTTCTACCCGAGCTGCTCCCAGCTCACCGTGACCGGCTCGGGCACCGGAGCCCCCGCCGCAAGTGAGCTCGTCACCTTCCCCGGCGCGTACAAGCCTACCGACTCCGGCATCCTCATTGACGTGCGTTTCCCCGTCTCGCCATGGCCCTCCTCTCACTCATTCGCCCGCAGGTATACAACATGAAGAGCAAGTACCAGTTCCCCGGCCCCTCCGTCGCGGCGTTCGTGTCGGGAGGCACGCCGCCGAAAACGACCCCCGCGGGGACTACCACCACCTCCGCCTCTACGAAACACGCGACCACCACGACGCACGCCGCAGCCACCACCCACGCGGCTGCCACGACCTCTACTCACGCCGCGGCCTCGGCTTCGCCCTCCTCTTCTTCGGGACCGAAGGTCTGCAAGGGCAAGCGCTCCCGCCGTCGGTCGCTCCCCGTGCAGGCAGCCGAGCGCGAGCTGCCTGTGCAGGCCGCCGAACGCGCGCTCCCCGCGCCCATCGGCATCGCCGCGCGCCGCCGCCACATGCACCGCGTCGTCCCCCGCTCGCTGTGAGCTACGACTCCTCTGACCCCACACACGACTCCGCCCCCGCACGTTCCTTCCCCCTCCCCACCCTCTTTCTTGACCGGCTCTCGCTCGCTTGCTCTGCGCCTGCTGTCCGACCTAGCGTCACTCCCTGTCTTTTCTTCCCCCACTCCCACTTTCCTCTTTTCTGATGACCCAGTGTCCCTCCCCTCCCGGCCCAGCGCCGTCCTCCTGTGGCCCAGCGCCACGTATACAGATACAGACCCAGTGTCTACTTCTCTCTCTATCGCGCCAGCGCACACGTTTCTTGTAACAATCCGATCCGAGCCTCAGCCTAGCGCTGTTATTGTACGTAACGTTAAGCAAATCGATTTCTTGATGATCTTGCATGCTACCGTCTAATCTTGCCTCCCTACGTCCTGCCGCACGGTCACTCGTAGGGAGGGAAGACGGTTTGCATTCCCGACGCGTGTTTGCATCATGATTTCGTACATACGTGATTTGTGCCAGTTGCTTTGGGATTCGAAGTTGCCATAATGACCGCCCATCAATATTGATCTGGGTCGGGCGCCTGCACGTACACGACCCACTCTCCTGCCTTCGTTCTCGTTCCATTACAGTATCTTGTCTCGTTGACTTGAGGGCGGCGTGCAAGGTCGCAGAGTTTTCGCCCTGTGTGCATCCAGATCCCCGCGCCACGCTCTGCTCAGCGCTCCCATGGGCTCGGAAGGCAAGAATGCCATTGCATCTGCACAACATCTCGTCCGCGTATTGGCGCTGCAGCGTATCGCAGCCCTCTGCCCGCCTCGTCGACTCCGACCGAGGCGCCATTCGATCGCATGGGTCATAGAGGCTTGCCAGCCGCCCCAAATAAGAAGTCTCCTAGGAGCTAACCACGCGATCGAACTGTTTGACCGTTCGCCAAACGTCTTTCGGCCCGAATACGCGCAGTACGTACAAATCCGGCGACATGCACTAGGCTTGTTTTCGAACGCCCGCCAGAGTGGCGAGTACGATCTTAATGGACGCACGGCGGGTTGGATTCCAAAAACCAAACAACAATGCCGCCAAACTCTGGAAAATGCTGAAGTACGCCCACACGGATCCACAAGCCACCGCTCGGCCTACATCTCGGCACTTCTCGGCACTGAGATCAATGACGATTGTAACAGATAACTTCGGTTTAAGAGTTAGAAGGGATGATAGAGTTTGGGTGACTTCTGTGCGAAGGTCCGATTTCTTTCTCGCAGTCGAAGAACCTAATAATTCCTGCGTTAAATACGGGTTTGCCAGCGAATCAAAGTTGAAGCCCTTGGGACCAAGGAATCTATCGAGTTGTGAACCCAGCTTTGAAGCACTTGGGAGAAGTCTCGATTTCGTTGCAGCAGAAGGACGTACTGCGTTGAATACGGATTGCCAGCGAATCGAATTAAGCCCTTATTTTCCAAAGGTCCAGGCCCAGGATCAGGACATTCCTTACATCCCTTTGGACTGATGTAGCATGGGCGAGGTTTATTTGTTAGGACTATCGGGGGGCCACGAACATTTTTGAGATTGTGTGGAAGCTTGCTGGCTGTACGTCTCGGAGTCCGATAGAAAGGAAAAAGCCCAGGACCTCAGCTCGCCTTCAATTGCCATGGGATAGAAGTCGGAGGATGAAAAAGTGATACTAAGCAATCTTATTTAGCCGGGGACGAATTCAAGGCCATATACTCCCTGCACTTTCCGGACTGACGAGGTTGAGTCGGTACGACCATCAGGGCCTCGAACGTCGTGTTTGAAGCTTGCGGGTCGTAAGTAGTTCTCAGGCCTAGGGTTCGAAAACATGTTTGCCTCAACATTGAAGTACATACGGAATACTTCTCAAATCTCAATATTCAAGACAGACTCCTCTGATTTGCTCAATTCCAAAAGAATTCGCAACCTCACTTGAACCTAATTGCCTCGAACTAAAACCAAGCTAAAGCTGAGAGATGCACCTAGGGTTCTGACAGCATGGTACTGACAAGTTTGGAGTATTTGAGAAGCATTTGAGTCCAGGAAAAAATCAATAGTCGGATGTTGCATCGCCTTTCGGCGACTTCTCTACGACCCTAATTCTTCGTCAAAAATTAAGCCCATCACCCATCTATTCATGTATACGTACGACAGGCAAAATACCGAAGTCTCACCACTGAGATGTGTGACCGTATGCAGCCCATCAAACAATGTGAAGTTGGCCGGCAGGTACCCCTTCAATGACAGGTCGGACGCGTACAAACCGCTTATGCTCCCCGGGCTCGAGCGTCTACGGCTGCATCTGGAGCGCCTTAATCGCGACACTCGCCAATCTGCGGCGATCTTGCAGTACAACAAATTGTTGAAGTTGAGTTTCAGTTTCAGTCCGGTGTCATTCAACGTAAAGTGATGCACTTCACGCTAAGCCACAATATAAACGGAGACCGAGCTTTTCGGGTCATTTTCGTTTCTGCAATTCTCGCGGTCCCGTCTTAAAAAGTTCTACGGCAGAAGGTCTCATAAGATCCTCGAGCTCGATAAACGCTGGAATGGGAGAACATTGGCTTGGGAGCTCTCTCGGTGCTGCATGACACTCCTGCCTCCGCAGGGCATCCATGCCTAGCACAATTTCATGCCTTGACTCGACTAGTCATTCTCTGGCACTTTGGACTTGGGAGTAAGGTTTCAATGCGCTACCCCTCGTCGCGGCGTGGGTGTGCCATTTCGCCGTCCGCCATGAAACTCAACGTAATTGCACCCACGCCACCAATGATCGGGAGTACCTCGAGTGCTGGGTTAAATTTAGATTCGGGGTTGTAATTTCCACATGGCGGAGGAGGGTCTGTCGTAAAGTATAAAACAGTAGTATATAAAACCCTGCACTAATTACCTCCGCCACTGAGCAATTTACGAGATATCGACTTCGGAAACAAATTCAGGGTCCGATCCTCTTATAAAACTATCGTAAAATCTACTTGGCTGATCCTTTCGTCTCCTCATACATCCCACACGATGGCCATCCCAGCGCCGCCCACAGCACCGGCACCGAATGTCGAGCTCCTGTACGTGGTTCACCTGGTTGCGTTTTAGCTAGTGTATCTAAAATATTTTGCAGCTTCGGCCCGATGCTTATCGGTGTACTCCTCAACACCACACTATATGGAGTACGCGCGATTAAATGTTACATTTCCTTCGGAATCCTTCCCCTGACGGTGGAATGGTAGGTTTCACTCGTCCAGGTCGGTGCGTCTTCTTATTAAATAACGAATACTGAGTGGCCGTTCAGATGTTGATGTATTACACCCGATATAAACGGTATTTGTATTCCATGTTGGTCGGAAGGATTGTTTTATTCAACGGCGCATAGGGACCCCAAATGGTTCCGCTATCTTGTGCGAAAGTCTGAGTCATCACCCCGGCGAAACGCTCGCTAAATTTTCATTTCAGGCACTTTATCTGCTCATCGCTGAGACTGTCAATACCGCGTTCGAGATTGGGCTCATCTACGAGCCTTTGATCGTCAGATACGGTATTTTTATGTTCTTCGGTTTCTGCGCGAAATTCTGATTGGCTCGCACTTAGCAACTCCCAGGGAAGTTGAAGTCTCTCCTCTGCGTGAGTATGTCAGAGTTAAATCTCGAGGATAGGGTACTAATTGCATAAACAGTTCTCCGGCCAGGTCTGTACAGTGTACCCCTGTGCGGCGCAGTGCTTACGCTGAAGTATCGGTGCATCGCAGATGCCGGAGTTACAGTGCGTTTTTTGTTCTCATTTCGGGTGCCCTCTGAGTAGATCGTGCAGGTTGCAATATCTACGCCCGTCCAGCTTTTCATAGCATGGAGAGTGAAAATGCTCACGCAATCATATTTCTTTCCGACTCTCATTGCTCTCTTTTCCATCATTTCCCTTGGTGAAATTTTCAACAAAAATCCTTCTTCACCGCTTCGTCTTACGCATATTAGGAGGCGGACTCTCTATCACAGTCATGATCAGCCTTCACCCTGATTACGCGGGCTTTGGGGACTTCCATCCGTTCAGCATCATCTGGCTCTCCTCGACGGCCGCGTGCGATGTCATCCTGAGTGGAGCTCTCATTTATTCTCTGGTGTGTCTTATCGTCGTCTGCCGAGCGATTTTAATTCATTTTCGCTACAGTACACTCGCAAAACGGGTGGCGGAACCACGGACCGATATGTTGATAAGATCATCCGTTGTGAGCTTGCGCAATATTCAATTGAGACTCGGGAAGACAATGGTAAATATCTGTTTACAGTGACAGTACAGACAGGATCCATTATGGCCGTCACAGCACTTCTCGATCTACTGCTTTTCTGGTTCACGCCTGTAAGCTATTCTTCCCACCGTGACACGCGTCGACACATAGCTCATTTCGAATGGCGATGGCCTCCAGGGCACAACCCTGTAAGCCGAAAATTTTACCTGTGGAACCCGAACTGACCCTACCCTCAGTTCATTAATCGGGGCTTTCCCACTATCGAAGCTTTATACCAATGCTTTGCTCAGCACGCAAGTATCTTTTTGTATTTTATCCTCTATTACTGCAACTGAGGACCGAGGGCACTAGGCTCAATGCGCGGCCCTGGAAGGACGACGCCCCGTCACGTTACACCGTGAACGCGCTCTTTGAGTCATTTGACGAGACACCTACTGAGCAATTCAACTCAGCTACTGTATGTCTTTTTGTTCTCTTGGATGCCGCGACATGACTGATCGCCCTTCAGGATCATGTGAGTGTTTTCAACTCACATGACTTCAATTCTCCCGGAATGGATCAGCACTAACCTGAACTTCACTGCCGTGTAGGCGCAACCACCCCTGGAGCTCCATCAACGCCACCGGGACTCGCTGTCCACTTTTTACGCAGCGAATCGGGAGCTCACAGACGACCTCGACAGGGTCGACGTGCACAAAATTACCCCGCTGTAATTTACTGGTTTGTGTCATCTTGCATGTATTGCTGATGGTAACCCTTGTCCAGGAGTTCCTCCAGTGTATCAATATACAATGAAAGTAAAATAATTTTTGAAGATCGGTAATGGTGATGTGTAGTTGTTCAGCATCTAATCTGGGTCAATTTTGACTCCGTGCGTGATCGCTTAAGAACATGCTTATGCCGCATCATGACCTGTCCCATTTAGACCTTGTCCTCCGGACCCGAAGAAGACGTACCTGGGCGTGCCTGGACGTGCCTGCTTGGCGACGCGGGAGCACTTCCCCTGATCTTGCCTTAGATCGGCCCGTAGGTCATGTAGCCTTAGGCCAGAAACTCTGCCGACATTCGGGGCGCGGTGGAGACACCGTCATGTTATGCTGTGTTTGTCTTGCACGCCTATCACGTTACCGCGCATTGCTTTTTGAAGTTTTTCTTTTTTTGCCCCACTACTATGTCCCCCCCGTTCTCGTCCCAGCTCGGAACAAATTATTGCCCTAATGATGACGAAGTCACGAAGATAAAGTTTCTTCTTGTGGAGCCGTCCCTTCGCTTGGAGCGTATCGATCTCGAACCAGTACTCACCAATATCCACTGGCAGATCGCCATCGACAAACTCATCGAGGAGCGCAGCAGGATTGGTGCCTACGTGGACGCGCATAGGGCTTTGATATCTCCTTTTCGGGCGGCATGTATAACTCGCCAGCGAGTTATACAGCCACTTGGCCAGAGCGCCGATTGGGAGATCCCTCTTTGGGTCCACACATACCCACGCTTGGGCCGTCTGTTCGTTTTTTAAAAAACAACTTAAGCCTAGTAGACCAGTAACCGATCTGTCTACGGGACACAAGTGTCGACTTTGCATTTCAGCAATGAGGGAGGGAACTCTCTCATGACTCTTTGCTGGTGATAGGGAGGTTTCTATTGCTTGTGCTGATCATGGACGTTGCCTAGAAGAGCCAGTAGTAGTGTCGGCCGGTTCAAAACGGTGGCGATGTTTGGTGCGTCACATGTGCGTAGTAGCTTCCTGCTGTTTCATGCTGGTAATCCTCCTTCTCCTCCTCCAATCTATGTATGTTACATAAAATGTGAGTGAATGTGGGCGCCGGTCTTGTACATACTGCGCGTATTCAGGCTGAAGCGCTAAGGACGTTTGGCGAAGCCGCCACCCGGCGGACACGGTTAGGCGGTTCGATCGCGTGGTTAGCTCATAGGGGACCTCAATTTTTTAAACAAGCAGTTCGGCTGGGATCGAACCAGCGACCTCCACGCTAGCTCTGGGCACATTCGCCAGCGAGTTATACCATCCACGCAGGCACTAGTGATGTTCAGGGCCCGGCTCGGCCTGAAATCCCGGGCTTGGGCTTCAGATTTTCCAGGCCCGGGCTTGAGTCGGGCTTGAGGGAAGATGTAATAAATCAACAAGAGCAGCAGCTCTAGAGTAAAATAATGCTGTCACCCTACACCTCAAAACCAATACATACCTCAGTTTGGTGCTTTCGAACCTCACGAACACCTAATTTCCATTTTGGGACTCGGGAGTTGAAAGTTTTGAACCCGATAAAAACATGCTGCTGTCAATAATTTGGATGAGATGACTCGAAGAATACATCTGAATGGATCCACTGACTCAATGTGTGCATTTCCTGATCCAAAGTAAGGGTGAAAGCCGACCTTATAGGTGGTACTCAAGCCCGGGCTTGAGGGCCCGGCTTGGGCTTGACATCCCTCAGGCCCGAGCCCTGGGCCCGCTCAGGCCCTACATCGGGCTCGGCCTGGCGGGCCTAGGGCTTGAGGCCGAGCCCTGCACATCGCTAGTAGGCACCAATCCTGCTGCGCTCCTTGATGAGTTTGTCGATGGCGATCAGGATATTGGCAAGTTCGAGATCAATACGCTCCACAAGAAGCTTTATCTTCGCGACTTCGTCATCATTAGGAGGACATAGTACTGTGGCAAAGATGAAAAGCAGTGCAATGCGCGGTAACGTGATAGGCGTGCAAGACAAACACAGCATAACATGGCGGTGTTCACCGCGTCCCAATGTCGGTGGAGTTTCTGGGAATACTTACATGAATACTACCTATGCTGAATTCAGTGTCTAAGCTAACGCACGACCGGGAGAAGTTCTCCTGTGTCGCCAAGCAGGCACGTCCAGGCACGTCTTCTTTGGGTCTAGATGGCAAGGTCCAAATGGGACAAGTCATGCTGCGGTATGTTATACCAGGCTTTACTGGACAAAGCCCCAGTGGAAGTGGGTGGTCATGAGTTGGTACGTGTCGGCACGCATGGTCACGCGTAGACTTGCACTTCCGCATTTTCACTGTACTTTCTACATGTGCTTGACGCGTCGTGGAAAATTGGATAAGTAGAGGACCAGAGTCCTGAGGTATTTGCACGTGCTGGCCACTCACTGGCACGAGTTCCTCATCAGTGGGTTGTGTGGACATCTTGCTAGTTTCCATTCGTGCCCAATTCGTCCGCGACCAAGCCTGAAACCAATTTTATCCGGATTTCCCCCTGAACCAGCAGTATTGCCAATCCTCCCCCTATTTGGCATATGAAGAAAGTCTGATGAAGCTTGAGGTTGCAGTGTGAATGCCAGTCCAATTTCTGCATCTAATATGCAATGGTCTTCTTTCTAAGGTTCAGGGCCTAGGGTTCTGTTTTTTATTCTGGTTTATAAACCGGTTTTTATATAGTCAGGCCAGAACACCCTGTTTTTAATTCAATGTGGCTGCACTCGGCAAGGTGAATAGTGCATGAAGTCCTCAGCTTTTGGGTTTTCTCTGACCTAAGTCTGGTGGTTATAATGAATTATTCAATCAGTTTGGCCTAGAATCTGCCTGGAATGGACAGGATGGTACCCATTTACCCAAGGATAGGCATTACTTGTTCGATTAAGGGGCATACTCGTGGTTGAATCCATAAATGACGGATTCCGTGTGCTGGCCTAGGCCCTCCGAGGGCAAGAGCGCGAAAAATCGCGCTGTTCAGGTGTTTCTCATGGATTTTGCGGGACTGTTTTTAAACACGTTTATAAACACCCTGTTTATAAACAAGGAATTAAAAACTGTTTATAATTGGCTGGGGAATTAACTTCAGGCTTATTGCATTGCCCCTCCCCCGGACATTACACATGTTGCGGTTCAGAATGGTCAGTAATGAGCATCTATCATTTGAAGTTCTTTATCTCATGTCATGCATAGTCCTGATGGTGCCTGTTCAATATGGCATTCGTGGATGCGGGCCAAGGTTCAAGGTCGAAAAGACAGAATTCACAGCAGATTAAATGAGTTTTAATTTTTGTGTACTTAGTCATATCGTGCCGAAAATCTGTTGAGAAAATTATGGTTCATTCATGTCCGAACCTGCTCAGAACTTGAAGTGAACCCTTTGTGAACTGGACCGATGTCCGGTCCGGCGTTCGGAAAATCAGAGCGAACCAGAAGTCGGGTTCAGGGTTCGGATTTTTAGGGAATACTGTAACTGTACATTTACAGAGAGATCGGCCTATATTGATGTGAAATCCCTCTAGGCCAATTCGGTCAACATCGAAGTAAGAACCCTCATCCGTCCGACACTGATGGCCCCCGCGTGGGCCTGTGATCCAAAAAATGGTGCCAGTATAACAGCCCATGCAAAACCATGCAAGGTCACGCGACGCTCCATCCTTCCCTACGCAGGTCCACTCGTGGAAAGTGAGTGGAAACGGGCCCCACGCGTGACAGTGCGTGGCCACTCACTTCAACTGGGGTTTTGTCTAATAATGCCCGCGATATTATGTTATTAAGCGATAGCGCACGGAGCCAGAATTGATCCAGATTAGATACTGAACTACTACACATGACCATTACCGCGATCTTCAAAAGATCTTTACTGTCATTGTATATTGATACACTTGAGGAACTCCTGGAGAAGGGTTACTATCAGTAATACATGCAAGATTACACAAACCAGTGAATTACAGTGGGGTAATTTTGTGCACGTCGACCATGTCGAGGTCAGCTGTGAGCTCCCGATTCGCGGCGTACAAGGCGGACAGCTCCCGGTGGCGTTGATGGAGCTCCAGGGGTGGTTGCGCCTACACGGCAGTGAAGTTCAGGTTAGTGCTGATCCATTCCGGGAGAATTGAAGTCATGTGAGTTGAAAACACTCACATGATTCTGAAGGACGATCAGTCATGTTCGCGGCATCCAAGAGAACAAAAAGACATACCGTAGCTCAGTTGAATTGCTCAGTAGGTGTCTCGTCAAATGACTCAAAGAGCACGTTCACAGTGTAACGCGACGGGGCGTCGTCCGTCCAGGGCCGCGCATTGAGCCTGGTGTCATCAGTCCTCAGCTGGAGAAATAGAGGATAAAATATAAAAAGATACTTGCGTGCTGAGTAATGCATTGGTATAAAGCTTGGGTAGTGGGAAATCCCAGATGAATTGACTGAGGGTGGAGATTGAGTGTCGCGTTCCACAGGGAAAATTCTCGGCTTACAGGGCTGTGCCCTGGAGGCCATCGCCATTCGAAATGAGCTACGTGTCGCCGCGTGTGGGAAGAATTAGCTTACAGGCGTGAACAAGACCAGCAAATCGAGAAGTGCTGTGACGGCCGTAATGGATCCTGTCTGCACTGTTACTGTGAACAGATATTTACCATTTTCTTCCCGAGTCTCGATTGACTATTGCGCAGGCTTACAACGGATGATCTTGTCAACATATCGGTCCGTGGTTCCGCCACCCGTTTTGCGAGTGTACTGTAGCGAAATCGAATCAAAATCGCTCGGCAGAGGACGACAAGACACACAAGAGAATAAATGAGAGCCCCACTCAGGATGACATCGCACGCGGCCGTTGAGGAGAGCCAGGTGATGACGAACGGATGGAGGCGCCCAACCCACGCGTAATCGGGGTGAAGGCCGGCCATGATTGTGACAGAGATTCCGCCTCCTGATATGCGTAAGACGAAGCGGTGAAGAAGGATTTTGGTTGAAATTTTCACCAAGGGAAATGATGGAGAGGAGAGCGATGACAACCGGAAAGAAGTATGATTGTGTGAGCATTTTCACTCTCCAGGCTATGAAAAGCTGGACGGGTGTAGATATTGCAACCTGCACGATATACTCAGTGGGGACCCGAAGTAAGAATAAACAACACACTGTAACTGCGGCATCTGCGATACACCGATACTTCAGCGTAAGCACTGCGCCGTACAGGGCTACACTGTACGCACCTGGCCGGAGAACTGTTTATGCAATTAGAACACCATCCTCGAGATTTAACTCTGACATACTCACGCAGAGGAGAGACTTCAACTGCCCTGGGAGTTGCTAATTGCGAGCCATTCAGAACTTCGCGCAGAAACCGAGGAACATAAAGTACCGTATCTAACAATCAAAGGCTCGTAGATGAGTCCAATGTTGAACACAGTGTTGGCAGTCTCCGCGATGAGGCGATAAAGTGCCTGAAATGGAAATTTAGTGAGGGTTTCGCCAGGAGATGCCTCGGACTTTCGCACAAGATAGCGGAACCATTTTCGGTCCCTATGCACACTTGAATACGGTAACTTTTTCAACCACCATGGAATACAAATACCTCTTATATCGGGTGTAATACATCAACATCTAAACAGCTGCTCAGTATTCGTTATTTAATAAGAAGATGCACCAACTTGGACGAGTGAAACCTACCCTTCCACCGTCAGTGGAAGGAAATGCGACATTTAATTGCGCGTACTCCATACAGTGTGGTGTTGAGGAGTACACCGATAAGCATCGGGCCGAACCTGAAAAATATTTTAAAAACATTAGCTCCTGGATGACAAAGAGGTGAACCACGTACAGGAACTGGACATTCGGTGCCGGTGCTGGGTTGGGTGGCACTGGGGTGGACGCCATCTGGTGGGATGTATGAGGAGACGAAAGGGATCAGCTAAGTAGATCCTGCGATAGTTTTATAACTGGATTGTCCCTGAATTTGTTTCCGAAGTCGGTATCTCGTAAACTGTTTAGTGGCGGAGGTAATTAATGCAGGGTTTTATACTTTACGACAGACCCTCCTCCGTCATGTGGTAATTACAACCCGAATCTAGATTTAACCCAGCGCTGGAGGTCACCCCACCATTGGGTGCAATTGCGTTGAGTTTCTTGGCGGACGGCAGCGATGAAAAGTCACCCACACCGCCATATTCACTGCATTCAGCGGGCATATGGTCGCCTAGACACAGCCCCGGGCTACTGTTGTTGGCTTCGCCGGCACCCTAGCCGAGGCGCCTTGCCACCGCTCGGCGCATTCAACCGAGGACCCGCTAGCCCTCGGACCCCGGTCCCGCACCATGGCGAGCCCCGGCTACCCAGCCTCGGAGGGGCTTGACGGCACGGTTCGTCTATGGCCCGACGAGGCTGCTCGCACAGCGCGCGGTCTAGGGGGGGCCTGAACGCAGTGATTGAAACCTTACTCCGAAGTCCAAAGTGCCAGAGAATGACTAGAGGACACGTCGGAATTGTGCTAGGCATGGATACCCTGCGGAGGCAGGAGCGTCATGCAGCACCGACGGAGCTCCCAAGCCAATGTTTTCCCGTTCCCGCATTTATCAAGCTCAAGGACCTTATAAGACCTGACTTCGATTTTTTCAGGACAGGAGCGGAGATAGAGCGAGCATTGCAGAAAGGAAAATAACCCGAAGAGCTTGATTTCTGTTTATATTGTGGCTTAGCGTGAAGTGCATCACTTTACGTTGAATGACACCAGACTGAAACTGAAACTCAACTTCAACAATTTGTTGCGGAACGTCGAGGAGGATGACGTACTGCAGGATCGGCGAGCGTCGCGATTACGGCGCTCCAGATGCAGCCGTAGACGTTCGAGCCAGCGGAATATAAGCGGCTTGTACGCGTCCAGGCTGTTGCCGGTTGGTTGCCGGTCAGCTTCACATTGTTTGATGGCGCTTTAATGGGCTGCGTACGGTTGCATACTGTACCATTTCGACCGAGTGTTCAAGTGACGCGTGACGCGGGCCTCTGAACTGAACACTTTGGGTACCGGTGACGGTGACATTGGGTTTTTTGGCCCAAATAGGCTTAAAAAACGCCGAAAAAATCGGTCCGGCATCTGCCGGACTACCATTTATGGTAACTATTGATGGGATTTGTCAGAATGAACACTTGAAAAAGTGAACACCTTAGGTGACGCGTGACATAGGCCGAACACTCGGTTGAAATGGTACAGTATCTCACTGGTGAGACTTCCGTATTTTGCATGCCGGGAGACGGGTGATGGGATATGGCTTGATTTTTGACGAAGAATTAGGGTCGCAGAGAAGTCGCTGAAAGGCGATGCAGCATCCGACTATTGATTTTTTCCTGGACTCAAATGCTCATTGATCTCAGTGCCGAGATGTAGGCCGAGCGATGGCTTGTGGGCGTACTCAAGCATCTTTCGGGGTTTGGCGGGGTTGTTGCTTGGTTTTTGGAATCCAACTCGCCGTGCGTCCATCAAGATCCCTGTGCTTAAATTGTACTCGCCACTCTGGCGGGCGTTCGAAAACAAGCCGAGTGCATGTCACCGGGTTTGTACGTACTGCGCGTATTCGGGCCGAAAGACGTTTGGCGAACGAGTCGACTCAAGGATATGGATAGGGGCTTGAGCGTGACGGTCCGAAGCCGTTCGATCGCGTGATTAGCTCATAGGGGCTTGCCAGCCACCACAATTAAAAAAGCAATTCGGGCAATGGGATCGAACTAGCGACCTCCACGCTAGCTCTGGGCACACTCGCCAGCGAGTTATACATGCCACTTGGCCAGAGCACCGATTGGGAGACTTCTCCTTTGGTCCACAAATACCAACCCTTAGGCCGTCTGCGTCAAATTACTTGAGCCTAACGGAAGGTTGTTGAAGCTTCTGTCTACGAGAGACTAATCATTCTCGTAGAATTTGTGCTTTCAGTCTGACCTTCCTCCTGGCACATCCATTTATTGTATCAAGTCAGAAAGGTAAATCCGTGTTAATAATCCCCACGCCCACACCGATGACTCCATCGATAGGGTGGTCCCGGACCAAATCAATGGACAATTTAAATATTCCACTTAGGAATTCGGATGGCCCGGCGCGTAAAGACGCGTCGTCCCGGTTTAATTGTACGTGTTTTGGCCGACCTGGAGACGCGACGCGACCATCACGTCACGAACGCCTGTCAGCTCTCACCGTGACAAGCGACAAGCTTGACTCTGACATCCACCGCCTCTGCTCTTCATTCAGCCAGCCACAAAGCCAGCACTGGTAATCTTGAGTCTCTCGGTCCTCTAGTAAGTGAGCGGAACGGGTTACATGGACGAAACTCATGTCGTCTTTTTGGCTTCAAGCTGTAACTGGCTCCGACTCCTTCTCCGTGTATTTCTCGAACAAACGATTTCTCGACTACCCCGCATGGGCCCCCTCTCTACCCCCGAAGCACCTTTCATCTCCCGGTGCCCAGCGCTCCCTCCCGAAATCACCGACTCCATCATACACGAACTTGCACCAGACTTCCGAGCCCTGAGAATCTGCAGCCTGGTGTGCCACGCTTGGCTGCCTGCAAGCAGATACATCCTGCACAAAGCGCTCTCTATTCGCGGGGAAGATATCGCCCACTTTCTCGAGCTCATCGCGCCCCCAGAAAACACCTACTTTCCCAGCCTTCGATCCATCAATATCAGCTTATGCGAGAACGGACCTACGCCTGCCCTCCTTCATATCCTCCCCTGCTTGAGCTGTTTGACGGCCATCCGTATTTCTGCGAGTCTCTTCCATTACGACGAGTTCCCGACTCTCCCTCGCCTACGCACGCTCGAGCTCGTCGGCGTGCAATTCCGCTCCTTCGCGTCGTTCACCGATCTGATCTTCAAGGTCCCCCATCTGAAAAGCTTGTCAATCGAAAAGACGTCCTGGGGCTCGGCCGAAGGCTGGGCGCCTTCTGAGAAGCCGGACGCGATTCCCTCGCGGTCGAAATCATCTCCGCGCCTGGAATTAGACACATTCAGGGTCGACCTCTCCGACAATCTCCATTTTCTCGAGTGGCTTCGCTCCGAAGAGACGGGTCCGTTGGCCTGCACGCTAGCCCTGACCATGTTGGGCCCTAAGTACATCCTCACCCTGCCCGACGAAATGCTCGCCGCAGTCTCTGAATACCTCCGGCACCTTAACGTGCATCTTAAGAACCTGTTCCTCCGGTCCGAGTCGCCCAGTGAGTGCTTCCCTTTCGTCACGAAATTAATCATCCTCATTGTCAGATCCAGCACAAATCGCAACGTTAGACTTCAGCGCGAACACCGCACTTCGTTCACTTCGCCTTGACTTGCTGAAGGAGGACACATTCCACACCCACCTCACCCTACTAACTCCGTACCTTTTTGAACATCTCCCCGACGTCCTGCAGCGCTTCCGCTCCACCTGCATCGAAGAACTAATCCTCGATATTAGCTTGGCACGGGATTATCATGGTTCGAGCCGACGCCTAGTTTCGGTGCTTAGCGAGCCGCCATTTTCAAGGCTGCGAAAACTCCAGTTTAACGGACCCTGGGCCGGTGCTGATACCGATTCTGATTCTGATTCTGATTCTGATTCTGATTCTGACTTCGAAGATGGACGGCTGTTCAGAGAAGCCTTTACATTGCACGTTATCGATAAACTCCCGGTTTACGCCTCCCGCGTCATTGTCCTGTTCGACCCGGCCACGGAAAATTAAATTTTTATTGTCCTTGTTCTTGTACACATCATTCTGATATATGTGCCATTTTTCATATGTTTCTTTACAGGTCATTAAGTTCATTTAGAGCAGAAGCAAATCAGATTCAGAAATCAGAAGCCCTGCCGGAGCTTAGACGAAAGGGGGGTTGGATAGCTCGGGGAACTTCGTCTGGAGGAAATAGATCTCGTCCGTTGCCTGACGTTAAAAAGAGAAAGGAAAATTACAATCGCGAGCCCAGGGCTATTTTCGTTCTAGAGAGACATTATTTTATGCATGCAGTCGAGTCGGTAGTTGATATTGATTAGCACGAGGGATGATCGAGAAAAGGCCACTCGATGCGTCGTGGCAGGGTTTAGTAGGCTGAGAAGATCTTCCATCCTTTGGAGAATATCCATAGCGCTCCGCGCCTGTCAATGCCAAATGCCAGTCTCTCTTGACATGCACTTCATAGTACCTAAACGGGCAAAGGAGTCCACTACGATTCCAAGCGCACAGATAGTAAAGCCCTGATGATGAGTAGTTCGTTGATTCCGATACATCGCGTAGTGCTTGGACGAGTCCAAACACCAAAGAGTATCAGCAAAACAGGAAATGGTATGGAGCTCGAAAATGGATAGAGGTATGACCGATAGAAATGAAATTAGCGGAGGCGGAAATATCCTAGCCGGGTGCCTCGCCCAAGCCCTCCCATGGCGAGAATGTTAAAGGTGGAAATGTAGCGTGAGTGATTGTGTTCTTCAACCCAGTTTCAATGAACGGCTGGAGACTTGGACGTATATCGACTTGCATTTCTCGGGAGAATCGGCAAGTAACGGGCTTCAGAGGGCGCGAGGATCCTGCCCGGGACATTCTTGCCTGTATGAAACGCAACAGCGCCTCATCTGAGAGCGTAGAGCACTGAAACACAACGAGCTCTTGCAAGGTGCGGCAAGGGAGAGTGAGATCGTCCGGCGGTGTGGTAAGAACTTTCGCCAGGACGTCATCATCAGAGACAGCTGGAGACGGCGGCGCAAATGCATTATCGACCTGAAGTCGTGGATAGTTGAGGCAGAGTGAGAAGGAGGTCCATGAGGCACGCCTTCGAAAATGTGTGAAGATGTATGTCGATAAGCTCAAGGCACTTTGAACCCGGAGAAATGGGGTGAATTCGGGGGCGAGACGAAACTCGGGGTGGCCACGAAGCCTGAGATATTGCAATCTCGGTAATACGAGGCGACGAAACAGCTTTTGACCGGTAACTGTAGTGGAACACACACAGTGGAGGTACTAGTAGAGTCTTTGTGGGGTTGTGTGTTTCCACGTAGGCACTAATCCTGCTGCGCTCCGAGATGAGTTTGTCGACGGCGATTTGAATATTGGCGAGTTCCAAATCGGAACGGGGAGTAGTAGTGTGGCAAAAAGAAAAACTTCAAAAAGCAGTGCGATGCGCGGTAACGTGATAAGCGCGCAAAACAAACACAGCACACTATGACGGTGTTCACCGCGCTCCGAATGTCGGCGGAGTTTCTGGGAATACTGACATGAATACTTCCTACGTTGAATTCAGTAATCTAAGGCACGATCGGGACAAGTTCATCGGTGTCGCCAAGCAGGCACGTCCAGGCACGTCTTCTTCGGGTCTAAATGGCGCAGTGGCAAGGTCCAACATGCTGCGGCATGTTCTTAAGCGATCGCGCACGAAGTCAAAATTGTCCCAGATTACTGAATACCTACACATCACCATTATCGAGCTTCGAGAGAATATTATACTTTCATTGCATATTGATACACTTGAGGAATTCCTGGACAAGGGTTACCATCAGCAATACATGCGAGATTACACAAACCAGTAAATTACAGCGGGGTAATTTTGTGCACGTCGACCCTGTCGAGGTCGTCTGTGAGCTCCCGATTCGCTGCGTAAAAGGTGGACAGCTCCCGGTGGCGCTGATGGAGCTCCAGGGGTGGTTGCGCCTACGCGGCAATAAAGTTCAAGTTAGTGTTGATCCATTCCGGCAGAATTGAAGTCCTGCGAGTGTTTGTAACTCACATATGCATGATCCTTAAGGACGATCAGTCATGTTCGCGACATCCAAGAGAACGAAAAGACATACAATAGCTGAGCTGAATTGCTCAGTAGGTGTCTCGTCAAACGACTCAAAGAGCATGTTCACAGTGTAACGTGACGGGGCATCGTCCTTCCAGGGCCGCGCATTGAGCCTGATGGCCTCGTTCCTCAGTTGCAGTAATAGAGGATAAAATATAAAAAGATACTTGCGTGCTGAGCAAAGCATTGGTATAAAGCTTGGGTAGCGGGAAAGCCCAGATGAATAAACTGAGGGTAGGGGTCAGTTCGAGTTCCACCGGGAAGATTCTCGGCTTACAGGGTTGTGCCCTGGAGGCCATCGCCATTTGAAATGAGTTACGTGTCGACGCGTGTGGGAAGAATTAGCTTACAGGCGTGAACAAGAAGACCAGCAAATCGAGAAGGGCTGTGACGGCCGTAATGGATCCTGACTGCACTGTCACTGTGAACAGATATTTTCTTCCCGAGTCTCGATTGAATATTGCGCAGGCTTACAACGGATGATCTTGTCAACATATCGGTCCGTGGTGCGGCCACCCGTTTTGCGAGTGTACTGTAGCGAAATTGAATTGAAATCACTCGGCAGAAGACGACAAGACATACCAGGGAATAAATGAGAGCCCCGCTCAGGGTGACATCGCATGCGGCCGTCGAGGAGAGCCAGATGATGCTGAACAGATGAAAGTGCCCAAAGCACGCGTAATCAGGGTGAAGGCTGACCACGAGTGTGACAGAGATTCCGCCTCCTGATATGCGTAAGACGAAGCGGTGAAGGATTTTTGTTGAAATTTTCACCAAGGGAAATGACGGAAAGGAGAGCAATGAGAGTCGGAAAGAAATATGATTGCGTGAGCATTTTCACTCTCCAGGCTATGAAAAGCTGGACGGGCGTAGATATTGCAACCTGTACGATCTACTCAGTGGGAACCCAGAGTAAGAACAAACTACACACTGTAACTGCGGCATCTGCAGTGCACCGATACTTCAGCGTAAGGACTGCGCCGCACAGGGGTACACTGTACAGACCTGGCCGGAGAACTGTTTATGCAATTAGAACATTATCCTCGAAATTTAACTCTGACATACTCACGCAGAGGAATGACTCCAACTGCCCTGGGAGTTGCTAATTGCGAGCTATTCAGAATTTCGCGCAAACACCGAAGAACATAAAAATACCGTATCTCATGATCAAAGGCTCGTAAATGAGTCCAATGTTGAACACGGTGTTGGCAGTCTCCGCGATGAGGAGATAAAGTGCCTGAAATGAAAATTTAGCGAGTGTTTCGCCGGGGTGATGACTCAGACTTTCGCACAAGATAGCGGAACCATTTTCGATCCCTATGCACCATTGAATACAACAAGCCTTCCGACCAACATAATGGAATACAAATACCGTTTATATCGGGTGTAATACATCAACATCTGAACGACCATTCAGTATTCGTTATTTAAAAAGAATATACACCAACCTGGACCAGTGAAGCCTACCATTCCACCGTCAGTGGAAGGACTCCGAAGGAAATGTAACATTTAATCGCGCGTACTCCATATAGTGTGGTGTTGAGGAGTACACCGATAAGCATTGGACCAAAGCTGCAAAATATTTTAAATACATTAGCTGCTGGATGACAAAGAGGCGAACCACGTACAGAAGCTCAACATTCGGTGCCGATGCTGGGGTCGGGGGCGCTGGGGTGGACGCCATCGGGTGGGACGTATGAGACGAAAGAGGGGGATTAGCTAGATCCGACGATAGTTTTATAAGAGGATTGACCCTGAATTTATTTCCGAAGTCAGTATCTCGTAAACTGCTCAGTGGCGGAGGTAATTAGTGCAGGGTTCTATATAGACCCTCCTCCGCCATGTGGAAAGTACAACCCCGAACCTAAATTTAACCGCTAATCACGATCATTGGTGGCGTGGGCGCAATTGCGCTGAGTTTCTTGGCGGACGGCGATGAAAAGGCACACCCACACCGCCATGAGGGGTGGCGCATTGAAACCTTACCCCCAAGTGCCAGAAAACGACTAGTTGAGTCCAAGTTGAGTCAATGCACGTTGGAATTGTACTTGGCGTGGATACCCTGCGGAGGCAAGAACTTCATGCAGCACGAGGGAGCTCCCAAGCCAACGTTGTCCTACTCCACCGTTTATCGAGCTCGAGGATCTTATGAGACCTGCCGTAGATTTTTTTTTCAGACGGGAGCACGAGAATTGCAATGACCCGAAGAGCTCGGTCCCCGTTTATATTGTGGCTTAGCGACGTGAAATGCATCACTTTACGTTGAGTGACACCAGACTGAAACTGAAACTCAGCTTCAACAATTTGTTGTACTGCAGGATCGGCGCAGATTGGCGAGTGTCGCGATTAAGGCGCCTTGTACGCTTCCGAGCTGTCGTTGAAGGATACAACCCTGAATACGAGGATAGGCCTGCCGAACGGATCCGGGTGGAGAGGGGGGGGGGCGCGTCTGGAGGCTGAATCGCCACACGAGCGTTTTACGGTCCGACTCCAGCGCGTGAATTTTTTACGCTGGTACATTTTTAAAAGCAACCGGGCGCATCACGTACGCGCAAGATTTGAAAAAGGGAGCATTCAGTCTGTCAGCGCATGGTGTCTTCCGGTAGGGGAAATGGCGCGTACTTACAGGTATCTTCGAGACACTCGGTTGCCCACTGTATCTCAGGGTCCCCTAGTTCTAATTCGTCCGTCACGGCCGGCAGAATGTCTCAGGGTTCCTTGCAAGTCCCGCACCGCGTCTAGTCTTTGGTGGACCGTAGTAGCTTGAAAGTTAGCCTTCAAGAGAAGATCCATGTGCGATTCGACCGCTGGACGCGGAGAACAAGGAAAGAACCGTGCCCAGGCCTAGACCGCACGCAACGTGATTTCATGCCCGAAAAAGAAGCTTACTCACCACCCTCCCACCAAACCATCATGCCCGTCGAATTTCCCTAGCCATGCCGCTCGGAGACTGAGGGTGCACTCTGGCTTCGCGAATTGCCTATGGAGCCCTCAGCGATGTATGAGAGACTCAGAGGATCCGAATTTTAATTATCGTGGCCTGTGCGTTTCTACCAATTTTTCCTCGCTGGTAAGCGGTCTTTCTGAGATGCTTTTAGTGGTAGGGGTATCCGGACGGCCTTCCTGGCACATCGCAGCAGTCCACGCCCATCGCTTGATGCCTCACCGAATCCTGGGGAGGGGATTTAGGATTTTCTATGGAATGGCGTCCTAAAGCTTTTCGTCTTTCACCAATTGTCGCCGTCCTTCCTCGGCCCAGCAACCGGAGGATGTGGATCTCCTGCCCTCCACCCTCCCGTCACGGGATGCGCACCACCGCTTCCTGCAGAAGCGGGTTGTCCTTCTGCCAGCTGCGACACGGCGAAGCCATAGATTCGCCGCTCGCGTGATAGACGACCCTCTTCTTCAAATCTTCCTTCCAATCCACGAAATACTCCCCTCCGCCAGGCGCTCTCGTCACCAGCTTCCTCCTCTGGACGTGATTGAGATTGTGGAGCGGGCAGCCCTGGTCGGAGCACGTCGGCGCCACGCTGGGACGCAGGGCCGCATGTGCGGCTGCAGACCAACGAATCCGAAAGGTCGTGCGCCGGAAGCCTTCCCGTCTGCGTACGTACAGCCTGCGCCACCCCCGTGGCACAGAATAAACGCGGATGCATTGAAGGTCCGTGAGGTCCCTGACACGCCACCCTACGCTATGTACCTGCGCCCAGCCTACCATACGCCGACGAGGGGGGCTGCCACGTTCCCCTGTGCGATCCGATCCCTGAACCCCACGCCCGAGCCATGCAGCCTAGGGACGGCTCCACGCTTGAGACGACGGCTCTCCTCCTCGGCGGCCGCTGTGGCGTTACATACGGGACAGGACCCATGCACAGCTATGCGCGCTCGACGGACTCATCGCCCTTAATCTCGTGCAGCCTACACCGACGGCGAACGATGACGGTTCCGCCATTTCTCTGGGCGGCGTGGCTGCGCGACGGGATGATCTTCTCGGGAGGCATTATCCCTTGAGAGGAGCTCGCGCAGGGGGGCACAACGCCGAATTCCACTAGCCACGTGAAGGCGGGCGGCGGTGCGATAATGCGTGCTCGATGATCGCACGTCGTGGGGGAATTCGTTTGGAGAAGCTTCTGTGGGCGAGCCGCAACGCCGACACGACACGACATCACCCTCGTCTCTTCCGCGGACCGGGGCGCACCCCCGCCTGGACGTACGGACGATTTGTTCGGTCGACATCGTGGGCAGGCGGCTTCGTCACTCTGCAGACGGACCTTCGTATCTTCGGCCTCGGCCCCGTGCGCCTAGCCCAAATCCCCGGCATCGTGGACCCTCGTCCAAGCCACGCTGACGGGTGAAACTACCGCGCCGCGGGCACCTCCACTGGCGACATCGTGTGCCCCCCAGCCATCGTACTCCATCCACGCGCTCGACACCCCTCGTCCTGCTGCAGGCCCTCGATTCTAGAGTCCGATTCATCATCGTGGAGATGTCGCCCCCTCGTCCAAGGCCCTGACGCGAGGCCTCGACCTCCAGTCGCTCGCCCAAGCCCCTTAACGCGTTAGATACAAGTAACGCTGGGAGAGGTGCCACAGCCTCCTTCGCGTTTGTGCAGCTGCGGCGGGCTGAGGGTGAAGCTCGAGTGTACGCCTCTGTCTCCGTCTCCGTGTGTCTACGCCGGCTCGGCAGCTCACGAGCACGACCACCTCTCGCCGTGGTCTATACACCCCTACTCTTTGAGACTTACGGGCCACTGAATGATAGGCAGCGCCCACCCGCTCGATGAGAGGGGCGCCCCTCGAGGAGAAGGATACGCGGAAGTGCTGCGGGGCTAGGCTGCTGGATCCCCGGACTCCTGAACGCGTATATCGATGCCTTCGTACCCTTCTACGCCGCGCGTATCTCGATCCGGACAGCCAGCGCATCAGGCCGTGCGCCTCATCGCGCTCCCCTCCGGAAGCGTGGGTCCCCGAATGACGAGAGATGCTCGCTTAGTCGACGATGGAGGCGTCTGTCGGGCTGGAGGACCCCCGGGGCTGCGAGCACGGCGGCCTGTCCTTCAGGGGCTTCTTATTAAACGGAGTGTGTGCGCCGTGGCGCGCTCTTTCTACGGTTCCATGCATGTATCCAATGCCCTAGCTTTGGTCAGAAAGCTCGACTGCTCGATCCAGATGGGGCTTTGCAAACGTGAACGCACCGTATTCATCACTTTGGCTACGTTTTGCATCTGGCCATGACGGGCACCAGGAGGATGGAGGACGCGCGGAAGGGCTGCGGGCACGACTACCCATCCTTCGCGAGCCTCTTCGTACGTGCGACGCCGCATCACCACTCCCGGTCGACGAGTGCAGCCTCTCCGCGCCTCCGTTGACGTGTATCCTGACCCGAAAGTGGAGGACGCCCACAATAGATTCTCTTCGTCTTACTCTGCTCGTTTTCAGCCCCGATCTTACGCCGGCCCGGCCATGGCGTGTCGATGCGACCATTCCACAACGCCGTAGACCCGCCACCACTTGCGGCTGCAGACGCGTCGATCTTCCGCCACCGATCGCGACGCTGCGCGCCAAGTTCTGTAGTGTTTTGAGTCGGGTTTGCCATATGATGAACGTACTCAGGCTTAATAATTGAATACTCGATAGCTTCGCTTGCCCTCGCATTACTTAGAAATTCCATGTTGGGCCCTAAGTACATCCGCACCCTGCCGGACGAAATGCTCGCCGCAGTCTCTGAATACCTCCGCCACCTTAACGCGCATATCAAGCACCTGTTCCTCCGGTCCGAGTCGTCCAGTGAGTGCTTCCCTTTCTCGCGCAGTTCCAATCGCAACGCTAGACTTCAGCGCGAACACCGCACTCCGTTCACTTCGGCTTGATTTGCTGAAGGAGGACACATTCTACACACCTCACCCGACTGAGTCCGTACCTTTTTCAGCAGCTCCCCGACGTCCTCCAGCGCTTCCGCTCCGCCTGCATCGAAGAGCTCATCCTCGATATTACTTAGTGGAACACACACAGTGGAGGTAGAGTCTTTGTAGGGTTGTGTGTTCAACAACCGAATTCATTGTCTGGCTTTCGGTGGCCGGATCTCATCCCAAACAAGCAGTCGACAAGCGCGAAACGCGGGGCATTGAGATAAAATTTGCACCGCCATCACGCATGTCAGCCTGGAGTTTGTGTCGCGGGTGAGATCCAAAATCGCCAAGGAATGAGGGATATAGCTCTCCACGAGCTATACATATGGCGCCCCAGGAGAACTGGTGCCTTGCTGGCACTCATGACGCAGTTACGGTGCGTTGGAATGCAGGCCATGAAGATCTCTGCATTACAGTGGGAGTCTCCGAAAAGGAGATATCCGAGCCCTATGCGCGTCCACGTAGGCACTAATCCTGCTGCGCTCCTAGATGAGTTTGTCGACGGCGATCTGAATATTGGCGAGTTCCAAATCGATACGCTCCAAGCGAAGGGAAGGCTCCACAAGGAGAAGCTTTATCTTCGCGACTTCGTCATCATTAGGGCAATAATTTGTCCTGAGCTGGGACGAGAACGGGGAGAACATAGTAGGGCGGCAAAAAATAAAAACTTCAAAAAGCAGTGTGATGCGCGGTAACGTGGTAAGCGCGCAAGACAAACACAGCATACCATGACGGTGTTCACCGCGCTCCGAATGTCGGCGGAGTTTCGGGGAATACTGACATGAACACCTCCTACGTTGAACCCAGTAATCTAAGGCACGATCGGGACAAGTTCACCGGTGTCGCCAAGCAGGCACGTCTTCTTCGCGTCTAAATGGCAAGGTCCAAATGAGATAGGTCATGCTGCGGGGCATGTTCTTAAGCGATCGCGCACGAAGTCAAAATTGTCCCAGATTACTGAATACCTACACATCACCATTACCGAGCTTCGAAATATTATTTTACTTTCATTGTATATTGACACACTTGAGGAGGAGGAGGAGGAGGATAGTATTAATTCCTGGAGAAGGGTTACCATCGGCAATACATGCGAGATTACACAAACCAGTAAATTACAGCGGGGTAATTTTGTGCACGTCGACCCTGTCGAGGTCGTCTGTGAGCTCCCGATTCGCTGCGTAAAAAGTGGACAGCGAGTCCCAGTGGCGTTGGTGGAGCTCCAGGGGTGGTTGCACCTACACGGCAGTGAAGTTCAGGTTAGTGCTGATCCATTCCGGGAGAATTGAAGTCATGTGAGTTGAAAACACTCACATGATCCTGAAGGACGATCAGTCATGTTCGCGACATCCAAGAGAACGAAAGACATACAGTAGCTGAGCTGAATTGCTCAGTAGGTGTCTCGTCAAATGACTCAAAAAGCGCGTTCACGGTGTAACGTGACGAGGCGTCGTCCGTCCAGGGCCGCGCATTGAGCCTGGTGTCCTCAGTCCTCAGTTGCAGTAAAAGATAAAGAGATACTTGCGTGCTGAGCAAAGCATTGGTATAAAGCTTGGGTAGTGCGAAAGCCCAGATGAATAGACTGAGGGTGGGGGTGAGTTCGGGTTCCACAGGAAAAATTCTCGGCTTACAGGGTTGTGCCCTGGAGGCCATCGCCATTCGAAATGAGCTACGTGTCGACGCGTGTAGGAAGAATTAGCTTACAGGCGTGAACAAGAAGGACAGCAAATCGATAAGCGCTGTGACGGCCGTAATGGATCCTGTCTGCACTGTTACTGTGAACAGATATTTACCATTTTCTTTCCGAGTCTCAATTAAATATTGCGCAGGCTTACAACGGATGATCTTGTCAACATATCGGTCCGTGGTTCCGCCACCCGTTTTGCGAGTGTACTGTAGCGAAAATGAATTAAAATCGCTCGGCGGACGACGACAAGACACACCAGGGAATAAATGAGAGCCCCGCTCAGGATGACATCGCACGCGGCCGTCGAGGAGAGCCAGGTGATGGCGAACGGATGGAAGTGGTCAAAGGACGCGTAATCAGGGTGCAGGCTGAGCATGATTGTGACGGAGAATCCGCCTCCTGATATGCGTAAGGAAGCGGTGAAGAAGGATTTTGTTGAAATTTTCACCAAGGGAAATGATGGAGAAGAGAGCGATGACAACCGGAAAGAAGTATGATTGCGTGAGCATTTTCACTCTCCATGCTATGAAAAGCTGGACGGGCGTAGATATTGCAACCTGCGCGATCTACTCAGTGGGCACCCGAAATGAGAACAAACAACGCACTGTAACTGCGGCATCTGCGATGCACCGATACTTCAGCGTAAGGACTGCGCCGCACAGGGGTACACTGTACACACCTGGCCGGAGAACTGTTTATGCAATTAATACACCATCCCCGAGATTTAACTCTGACATACTCACGCAGAGGAATGACTTCAACTGCCCTGGGAGTTGCTAATTGCGAGCCATTCAGAATTTCGCGCAAACACCGAAGAACATAAAAATACCGTATCTCACGATCAAAGGCTCGTAGATGAGTCCAATGTTGAGCACAGTGTTGACAGTCTCAGCGATGAGGAGATAAAGTGCCTGAAATGAAAATTTAGCGAGCGCTTCGCCGGGGTGATGACTCGGACATTCGCACAAGATAGCGGAACCATTTTCGATCCCTATGCATCATTGAATACAACAAGCCTTTCGACCAACATAATGGAATGCAAACACCGTTTATATCGGGTGTAATACATCAACACCTGAACGGCCACTCAGTATTCGTTATTTAATAAGAAGATGCACCAACTTGGACGAGTGAAACCTACCATTCCAGCGTCAGTGGAAGGAAATGTGACATTTAATTGCGCGTACTCCATACAGTGTTGTGTTGAGGAGTACACCGATAAGCATCGGGCCGAAGCTGAAAAATATTTTAAAAACATTAGCTGAGGAGGTGAACCACGTACAGGAGCTCGACATTCGGTGCCGGTGCTGGAGTCGGGGGCGCTGGGGTGGACGCCATCGGGTGGGATATGAGGAGGCGAAGGAAGGGGATTAGCTAGATCCGATAGTTTTATAAGAGGATTGACCCTGAATTTATTTCTGAAATCGGTATCTCGTAAACTGCTCAGTGGCGGAGGTAATTAGTGCTGTTTTATACTTTACGAACCCTCGTCCGCCATGTGGAAATTGCAACCCCGAATCTAAATTTAACCGGTAATCCCGATCATTGGTGGCGTGCAAGTGCGTTTGAGTTTCCTGGCCGCCATGAGGGGTGGCGCATTGAAACCTTACTAGAGGATGACTAGTTGAGTCAAGGCACGTCAGAATCGTGCTAAGCATGCATACCTTGCGGAGGCAGGAGCGTCATGCAGCACCGAGGGAGCTCCCAAGCCAATGTTCTCCCGCTCCAGCGTTTATCGAGCTCGAAGATCTTATGAGACCTTTAAGACGGGAGCGCCAGAATTGCAGAAACGAAAATGACCCGAAGAGCTCGGTCTCCGTTTATATTGTATGCATCACTTTACGTTGAATGACACCAGACTGAAACTGAAACTCAACTTCAACAATCTGTTGCAGATCTTCGAGGATGACGTACTGCAGGATTGGCGCAGATTGGCGAGCGTCGCGATTAAGGCGCTTCAGATGCAGCCGTACACGCTCGAGCCCGCGGGGTATTACTATAAGCGGCTTGTACGCGTCCGAGCTGTCGTTGAAGGATACGACCCTGACTACAAGGATGGGCCTGCCGAACGGGTGGACGGCGGCGGGAGGGAGGGGGGGGGAGAGACAGACAACGCACGAGGGCCATGCGGAGCGGCGCGTCTGGAGGCCACAGGTGGGTGAATCGCCAGACGAGCGTCATACGGACCGACTCCATCGCGTGAATATATTACGCTGGTACATGCAATTTAAAAAAAAAAGCAAAACCGGGCACATCACGTACGCGCAAGATTTTAAAAAGGGAGCAATCAGTCTGCCAGCGCACGGCGTCTTCGGTAGGGGAAATGGCGCGTACGTACAGGTATCTTCGAGCCACTCGGTTGCCCGGGGTCCCCTAGTTCTAGTTCGTCCGTCACGGCCGGCGGAACGTCCTGGATCAGGGTTCCTTGCAAGTCCCGCACCGCGTCTAGTTTTTCGGCGGGCTGTAGTAGCTGAAAGTTAGCCATCAAGAGAAGATCCATGTGCGATTCGACCGCTGGACGCGGAGAACATGGCGTGCCCAGGCCTAGACCGCACGTGACGCAACGTGATTTCATACCCGAAAAAGAAGCTTACTCACCCAAGAGGCGCTTGATCTCTGGATCATGGATTCCTTCCCACGACGCCCCCCCCCCCTGGAAAAGGCAACTCCCATCAATTCCATCAACGGCTCATCGAAGCCATTTATGTTGTATTGCCGCGCTCCTCAATGTGTCGCGGGCTCAGTGTGCCCCCAATATGCTTTGAATAGTTAGTAGTCTTGCTTCTGAAGTCATTTTGGAACATAACACTGGCATATAGTGCATATAATCCATTTAATTCAGTTGCCTTCACGGGTTTTTTCATAGAACATACGTAGTTGTCTAGCAATTGGTCGAAGGCATTTGTGGCAGTCAATAGTAACACACTTAGGATAGGGACGAGGAAGAATTAGAAAAAGAGGTGACCCGAAATGCCGAGCGATGCCGTTGATCTCGCTTAGCGGACATCAGAGTCCACGATCCAGAGATCAAGCACCCCTTGTACTCACCACCCTTACTGACCACCCTACCAAGGTACCATGCCTGTCGAATGTCGGTCCAGCTCCTGGCCATGCCGCTCGGAGACTGAGTGCGCACTCTGACTTCGCGAATTGCCTATGGAGCCCTCACCGATGTATGAGACTCAGAGGACCCGAGTTTTAATTATCGTGGCCTGTGCGTTTCTACCAATTTTCCCTCGCTGGTAAGCGGTCTTTCTGAGATGCTTTCAGTGGTAGGGGTATTCGACCGGCCTTCCTGTCACATTGCAGCAGTCCACGCCCACCGCACGATACCTCACCGAATCCTGGGGAGGGGATTTAGGATTTTCTATGGAATGGCGTCCTAAAGCTTCTCGTCTTTCACCAATTGTCGCCGTCCTTCCTCGGCCCAGCAGCCGGAGGATATGGATCTCCTGCCCTCCACCCTCCCGTCACGGGATGTGCACCGCCGGTACCATCACTTTCTACTACGCTGTACAGAAGCGGGTTGTCATCTGCCAGCTGCGACACCGCGAAGCCATAGATTCGCCGCTCGCGCGATAGACGACCCTCTTCTTCAAGTCCTCCTTCCAATCCACGGAATACTCCCCTCCGCCAGGCGCTCTCGTCACCAGCTTCCTCCTCTGGACGTGAATTGAGATTGTGGAGCGGGCAGCGACGCAGCAGCACGCCAATAGAGTGCTGATAAACTGACAGCGCAGAACGTCGTTGGCAAAGCCCTGGTCGGAGCACGTTGGCGCCGCGCTGGGACGCAGAGCCGCATGTGCGGTTGCAGACCAACGAATCCGAAAGGCCGTGCGTACGTACAACCTGCGCCACCCCCGTGGCACAGAATAAACGCGGATGCATTGAAGGTCCACGAGGTCCGTGACACGCCACCCTACGCTATGTACCTGCGCCCGGCCTACCATACGCCGACGAGGGGGGCTGCCACATTCCCCTGTGCGATCCGATCCCGGAACCCCGCGCTCGAGCCATGCAGCCTAGGGACGGCTCACACTCGAGACGATGGCTCCCCTCCTCGGCGGCCGCTGTGGCGTTACATACGGGACAGGACCCATGCAAAGCTATGCGCGCTCGACGGACTCATCGCCCTTAATCTCGTGCAGCCTACACCGACGGCGAACGATGACGGTTCCGCCATTTCTCTGGGGCGGCGTGGCTGCGCGATGGGATGATCTTCTCGGGAGGCATTATCCCTTGAGAGAAGCTCGCGCAGGGGGCCCAACGCCGAATTCCACTGGCCACATGAAGGCGGGCGGCGGTGCGGTAATGCGTGCTTGATGATCGTACGTCGTGGGGGAATTCGTTTGTTGGAGAAGCTTCTGTGGGCGAGTCGCGATGTACACGACACGACATCACCCTCGCCTCCTCCGTGGACCGGGGCGCATCCCCACCACTGCAGGCAGACCTTCGTATCTTAGGCCTCGGGCCCGTGCGCCTAACTCCAAATCCCCGGCATCATGTACCCCCCATGTCCTCGTCCAAGCCCCCTTCGACGCATCGGGTGCACATAGCACCGCGCTACGCTCGTCTCTTCCTTTTCGCGCTTCCTGCGGGCGCACGCTGACGGGTGAAACGACCGTGCCGCGGGCACCTCCTCTGGAGACATCGTGTGGCCCCAGTCATCGTACACCACCGATTTTTTGCTGCCCGGCTCCCAGGTGGGAGATGCTGACCTAGCGCCGACCATCAAATGATATCAAATCTATCAAAATCGGCCGGCATTGCTGTGAGCTCACATGTCCGACGTCGAATAGATGCTGGGCGCCAGGCACTGATTAGACGCGGATTTGACCACATTTCTAGCACTGTGAGCGGAGCCCATGTCAGCATCAATTGGATATAGATGTTGTAGTCAGAACTATGCGAGCAGCGAACGAATAATGCATCCATGATTAAAATGAGCTACGGAATTGGTGGAAAATTATTATTTTGACTGGTAAGGCCACAAGAACTTCAGTGCTCATAAGAGGAAGGAATCCTTGTAAGATGGCGGGACTTTTATAAGAGAAACGCTTACAACAAGGTATTAATTGTGCGGCCACGCTTCATCCTACTGTATTGACTTGTTGCTAGTGGTTCATTTTTTGTTTACTTCAAAGACTCGTATACATTAATTACTTACTACTGGACCGGTTCGAACTTGTGACCTCACGCGCACAGTATAGTGCCGCTCCTTGGATCACCACTTTGATGTTTCATCTCCAAAACTTGTATTTGGACACAATAAATTCTGAATTTAATTGGAGACATATTAGAGTATGTATTGAGTTGTTCTGCACTTAAACTTTGAGGATCTTGGCAGTGGTATGTTATGAGGAAGGGATATGTATTTTTTGATGGCAAATGTTGCAGTTCCGTTCCTTGGATCACCCCACTTTCTCTGGCATTGCCCAGTCTTTCACCCCTATTAAACCCATTCTGAGGCCCATACGGAGCATAAGAACTCATTCGGAAGCTCCTATGCACAATTGAAGTCCGAACAAGCACTCTGAGAGCCATGGTGCATTGGGGCTCTGCCTGCCAAATATGGCCATTTCCACCTGGCATCCCTCGCACAAATTCTGCAAGCTCGGGCTTTGGTCTGATTGCCTGGATCTTTAGGAGTAATTCATAGCTCATATGGCCATCTATCGTACCAGATATTTTTTCAGCCAGAATCTCCCCAGACGATCGCAAAATGGACGAAAAGGAAAGTCACTGATGGTGTGATAAAGGATTGATTTGCCCAAAAATACGGTGTTTGGGAGCCTCAGTGAGCCTCCTCACTCAAAATTAATTCAGGGAATGCAGAAGATATACATGATTAGGAAGGTCAAGGGGTTTGAACCCAGGATGGATATATGTGCCGCAAAAAATTAATGATCCATTGATAGGTCATAATCCAAGGAGCGGCACTATACTGTACAGGAAATTCTTTATAAAATACAAAATTACTACTATACCATGAGAGCGTTTAAAAGAGGGGTTGCTTTGTATGCTTTATAGTGCTTTCAACCTTCCACCCAGCTCCCAAAGCCCGTCGCAGCCGGAGCCCGCAAATGTAAAGTCCCGCACGCCCGACTACTTATTTACTTCGTCTACTCGCTTACTTACTTGCCTCTGTACAGATTTGGTTACTACTATTTGATGCAACGAGTCCTTTCCGGCCGCTGAATTAAGTCAGCAGGGCTAGCTCTAGAGTATGACGGTCGTTCTGCACATTTATTATCCCCTGATAAATTTGTGCTTTTCCGGGTTTTTTGTGGTTATTTTGAGCTCCCCGGGTTTTTTTTCGGGCATAAAAGAAAAGCTGTTTTCTAAGACAGAAAAGTGCTCCAGCTTCTCCCGGTATAAAAGACTATGCTCACCCGGACAAAAATAACTGTGTCACTTCTTTCGGGCAGCTAGACCACGTGACCCATCACGTCCCTTGAGATCAAGATACAACACCAAACCCCACTCAATTTCCTCTGTTAATTGGCACTCTGGGATGCACAGAAATTAAAAAGACACTGTGGTGCCATACTGGATAAATTGTATGCCATATTTGTAACTATTCCGGAGCTATGGGCACTATGGGACAGCTATGGGACACTCACAAAGCTTGAAATCTCCAATACCTGCCTAGTTACAACCAGCGAAAGACCTCATACCTGTCCCATAGTGCCCATAGCTCAGGAATAGCTACAAATATAGCATATGATCTATCAAGTATGGCACCACAGTGTCTCTGTAATTTCTGTGCACCCCAGAGTGCCAATTAACAGAGGAAATTGAGTGGTGTTTGGTGTTGTATCTTGATCTCAAGGGACGTGATGGGTCACGTGGTCTAGCTGCCCGAAAGAAGTGACACAGTTATTTTTGTCCGGGTGAGCATAGTCTTTTATACCGGGAGAAGCTGGAGCATTTTTCTGTCATAGAAAACAGCTTTTCTTTTATGCCCGAAAAAAAAACCCGGGGAGCTCAAAATAACTACAAAAAACCCGGAAAAGCACAAATTTATCAGGGGATAATAAATGTGCAGAACGACCGTCATACTGGTTGACTTTCCATAAGCATAAAATATCCCTGAGCCATTTTCGAGGGTGCCAGCGATGCCATCAAATGCTGGGATATTCAAGTCGGCCTTTAACAGCCTGCATTCCCATAAGATAGAATAAATAAATCAAACTGGCCTTTATCTTTGTCCAAGGGCCGGAATGCACTCCAAGAGGCAGCAGGAAGCTGTTCGAATTTCCCTGAGATGAATTGGGAGCCTCGTGGTTCCAAATGAGGGTGCAGAGTGGTCATTCACCACCCAAAACGGTTTATTCCATCTAATATAATCTATCGGAGGGGTCCCTACCCCCTCTACAGATTAACATAGATTTGTCTTAAATCTTGTACGTTTCTCTGTCTCCCACTTGATGGGGTCCTGACAGCTGCCTCGGCATCTCGCCGAAATGAACGAAAATAATACGCACAGACTTTTCTATGCTTATGGAAAGTCATCCACTAGAGGTCGAACTCAAAGGATAGGTAAACTGTGTGCAGGCAGTAAGAAAAATGAAGTCTCTACCTCAGTAGTGCTAGTAAGAACTCAAGAACTCAATGTAAGAATAAAAATAAAAATAAAAAACTAGTATGTTCTGAGTTGGCGGGGACCTCGGGCATTTAAATAGACAGTGCGCAACTCAGAAAAGTACACCACTGAGATGTAGTGATGTAATTTGGAGGGCCCTGTAAATGTGAGTTAAGTTAAAATGACAGCCGTCTCGTAGATATCCAGGAGTCTCCGCCGAGGATTGGACAAATGCGGCACTTGAAAAGCAGACTACTAGGATCTTGGCGGAAGTCTAGCAGAAGGTAAGGAAGCCTGGAAAAAGACCAAGAATGCCCCGTGGTATACTCGCCTTCGATGTCGTAGTCGCGCCTCTTCTGGATGGACCAGGCTGCCGAATTTGTTAAACATACCTCTTCGAGACTGGGCAAGTTCCTCGCGGAAGCGGACTTAGAGGATTCAGATGATGAAGAACGTGACACGATATATTCATTGCTGAAGAGCGTCGACGCGCCGACATGGGGCGGAGGTAGGACTCGACGTCGATTTGAGGCAGGGAAGACGCGGCCGATCACGCCTCACGTTGTGTCACAATTGATGCCAGCAAGATGTTGGACGGAGGCCGGACAATCAGTAAAATTTCAAGCACAAATTCATGTATGTTTCAGGCTTATAACTAAGACGTTAATTTAACGTGGTTTCTGACTCAAATCAGGATTGAAATTAAGCCTAAATCTATGAGGGCCGAATCACCTCGGCACAACCGCCTACCCAAAAACGGTGGTGTACTCCATGCACGGGCTCGACACTCCTCGTCCTGCTGCAGGCCCTCGACGCGTCGGATACACGGTACTCTAGAGTCCGATCGTCATCGTGGAGAGGCCGCCCCCTCGTCCAAGGCCCTGACGCGAGGCCTGGACCTCCACTCGCTTGCCCAAGCCCCTCGACGTGTTAGATACATGTAACGCTGGGGGAGATGCCACAGCCTCCTTCGCGTTTGTGCAGCTGCAGCGGACTGGCGAGTGAACCTCGAGCATGCGGCTGCGTCTCCGTCTCCGTGTGTCTACGCCCGGACTGCTCGCTTGGCTCGGCAGCCCACGAGCACGGCCATCCCTCGCCGTGGTCTTTGCACCCCTGCTGCTTGAGACGTACGGGTCACGGAACGATGAGCGGTGCTCGCCTGCTCGACGAGAAGGCACCCCTCGATGGGGAGGAAGATACGCGGAAGTGCTGCGGGGCTAGGCTGCTGGATCCTCGGACTCCTGAACGCGTATATCGATGCCTTCGTACCCTTCTACGCCGCACGTACCTCGATCCGGACAGCCAGCGCATCAGCCTCATCGCGCTCCCTTCCGGAAGCGTGGGTCCCTGAATGACGAGAGATGGTCACTTAGTCGACGATGGAGGCGTCTGTCGGGCTGGAGGACCCCCGGGGCTGCGAGCACGGCTGCCTGTCCTTCAAGGGCTTCTTATTAGGCGGAGTGTGCCGTGGCGCGCTCTTTCTACGGGATTATTCTAATAGGAAGCCCGGTTTCCCGGAGAAACCCCTCCCAGATAGGAAGTGTTATTGGGAACCCGGGTTTCCTGAGAAACCCCTCGCCGAATGATCCATTGATGCCCGCAGGCCCGCGGACACTAAGTGAGCAGTTAGAATTTTCATTAATGAACGTTTGAGACAGAGCAAAGTCCTATTCCGTTTGGTATGTACATTTCGAGCGGTTGTGTCCCTCCTTTCGGCACAGCGCATGCGCCCGGAGCGGGATTTTTGAGGTACGGAAGCAGTCAATTGCGAGGTATCATTCTGGTGTGGAATAGACGAGAGATTCCGAGAGAGGAGATACCATGTCAAGGAGGGAATTGCTGACCGACCTCACTGAACGCCTCAGGTTTTATACAAGAGCTCGCAACTTCGGGTGGGTCAGTAGAAATTGACTAAATGCTGCAAGTGAGGTACGAGCTTCATTTTGTTGAATTGTCTGTCTACGAGACACTAGCTAAATGCAGGGCACCGTCGAGGCGCATCACCGGTACTGCGTTAGCGATGTACCAGATTTGACGGAGCATACTACTTTGGGCCCACGATATTCTTCGTTGGCCACGGCCCGCTCTGTACCTGCGCGCGACAATATTCGCCTCGAGCACATGATTGCTGGCCAGCTGGGGATGTAAAAGATTCAGACAAAAATGATTAAATGTGGTGCAGACTTTTGTGACCTTAAAGGCTCGGCATGGTGGAGCCACTCGGCCGTGGCCGGAACTTCGCCGGAACTTCGGAAGGGTTTCTCATTAGACATTTGAAAGAGTTCCCTGATGGGAGGGGTTTCTCTGGGAAACCGGGTTTCCCATTAGAATAATCCCTTTCTACGGTTCCATGCATGTATCCAATACCCTACCTTTGGTCAGAATGCTCGATCCAGAAGGGGCTTTGCACACGTGAACGCACCTTATTCATCACTTTGGCTACGTTTTGCTTGCGTTTTGCATCATGACGGGCACCAGGAGGATGGAGGACGCGCGGAAGGGCTGCGGGCACGACTACCCATTCTTCGCGAGCCTCTTCGTACGTGCGACGCCGCATCACCACCCCCGCTCGACAAGTGCAGCCTCTCCGCGCCTCCGTTGACGTGTATCCTGACCCGAAAGTGGAGGGCGCCCACGATAGATTCTCTTCGTCTTACTCTCTTCGTTTTCAGCCCGCTCTTATGCCGGCGCGGCCATGGCGTGTCGATGGGAGCAGTATTCCACGCCGTAGACCCGCCACTTGCGGCTGCAGACGCGTCGAATCCTCCGCCACCGTTCGCGACGCTGGCATTGGACGCGCGCCAAGTTCTGTAGGGTTTTGAGGCTAAGTCGGGTTGCTATGTAACAAATGTATTCATGCTTCAGGGCTTTAGCAACGACTGAGTACTCGACAGCTTCTCTTGCCCTCGCATTACTTAGAATGACTTCCCCGCGTGCACTACACTAGGATATGGAGATTTTATACACAGACGGACGCGCAGCTGTAACCTACATATTCAAGATGCAAGCGGTTCCACAGGCGATAGCGATAGCGATGTTCCCTTCACAAGATTTGGGTAATAGTGTGCGGATGGATCTAGGCGCGCGACACGCGCGGCCTCTTAGCCTTCTTAGGCGTGGCTCCCTCCGTTTCCTCGCTGTCGTGCGGGCGCTTGAGCATCAACCCGCGCATCTCATGGCCCACCGCAAGAAGCGCGTCGCGGCATTCTATTCCCGGCGCATCGGTAGGTATGAGGAGCAGCGCGTCCGAGAGGCGCGCGACGATGCTCTTGAACTGCGCCCGCGGGATGCTCAGGGTGTCATCCGCTGTGCTCGAGCCCTCTGCCTCTACTGATATCAGGAGTAATCACAACGAATAAGAGCGAGTGGGGTAAACGAGAATATGGATAGACGCACCCTCAGCCATCTCGTCTACGGGCGGCGAAACCTTTTTAGTTTTAGTTTTAGGAGTTTTAGGCTTGCTGGGAGACTTTGTGGGGGTGCTGCGCGCAGCCGCTGCTTTTTTCGGGGCGGGGCGCTTGGAGGGAGCCACCGAGCCTTTCTTCTTGGTCTTCAAGTAATCTTCTTGCGCTTCAGGTGTCACCTGGAACCAGGTGTATTGTGCGCACTGCAAATAATAACCAGCTGAGAACAAGCGGACATTCGGAAATTCGAGAAACACAAACGGTCTTTCGGCGCTTGTCGATTTTGTCCTGCTCCTCGCGGGTCAGGACTCGGGAATCCATCCTGGAGTCGTGTTCATTAACTATATAGCAACCGATACGGTAGATGGGGATAGATGACGACGGAAAAACACGCACGAGCATCCGTGGTCGGTGACAAATCGGTTTAACTCCGCCTCGACATCCGGTTCGAGTTGGAACTTGAGAACGAGAGTGTTGGCAAGGCCGTCGCTCGTATCTACCTCCTCAAGGTGCGTAAGAAACGCCTGCTTCGCCTGTGGACGCGTCAGCGCGCTTGGAAAGTCATGGATGCCACTGGCGCGCAGCCCGAATTGCAGAGCCGGCACAGGGTCCTAGGAGGATGGCATACCTTGTGGAGGGTGAAATCTTCTTCCCCGTCGTACGGGCGACTGGGAGATGACATTGGTCGCAAAGACCGCGAAAAGAAGGCAGAAGAAAGAAAGAAGGAAGCAAGGAAGCTCGGGGCAGTAGTGTAACAGGACCAAGCAGAGAACACTGCCACAGCGCGCCTTGCCTCACACCGTCATGGCTTCTCCCTTCACCTCAAAGCTTGGGACAAATTATTGTCCGCAAGACGACGAGATACCGGCGATTCAATGCATTATCACTGAAACCGCCGTTCGAATGAAGGTTCTTGACGATGAAATCGCCGATTTGCAGAAGGCCCTCGGTAAACTGATGGAGGAGCGCGACAGGCTCAATGCCTACGTGGATGCCCACCAGGCTCTTCTTTCACCGGTTCGCCGACTTCCCCTCGATATCATCCAAGAAATCTTTGTAGCCTGCCTGCCGATGTATCGCAACTGTGCCATGAGCGCCATGGAAGCGCCTGTACTCTTAGGGCGCATCTGCAGCTCCTGGAGAACCATATCCCTCTCGACACCTCGCCTCTGGTCCAAGCTCCACATTGTCGACCCCCGATTCCCATTCGAATCATCGCCGAGTTTAGTCGAGGAGAAACTGGAGCAAATCGTTGAGGCCACCAGCGTGTGGCTAAGGCGATCCGGCCAGCGCGCGCTGTCCATATCGCTGCATTCTGAACTCGTTTCCCCTGGACTCGTTTCAACCGCGCAAGATCGCCTTGCGAAGGCTATCGTCCCATTTGCATCTCGTTGGGAGCATATCACTTTTGTGATATCGTCTCCAGCATTGGCGACTTTTTCGCACTTCACAGCAGCCGATTTGCCCAAGTTGAAGTCTATCTCTCTACTTGAATACAACTCTTATACCGGGGATGCCGCAGAAACAATCCAATGGAGTTCCTGGGGCCTCTTCCAGGCTCTTGACGTATCTAGCGTTGGCATTTCACTGACAAGTAATTACAACCCGCTGGAGCTACCCCTTCGCTGGAGCCGATTAACGACCTTGTCCCTCTCGCAAGGATGGAGGCGCGGAGGCCGTTCGGTTACCAGCACCATAGCTCGTCAGGTGCTCGCCAGGTGCCCCGAGCTGCGTGTCTGCAAGCTAGTCGTCTACGACAATCGGACAAATATCCCGACCTCGGAGCCCGACCTCGAGCTCCCATTCCTTCACACACTTAGCGTACAGTGCGGCGACCTTGATTTCCCCGTTTGCCAGCTTTTCGACTCGCTTTCACTCCCCCTCTTGCGGCATTTCAAGCTCCGGGGATATTGCCGAGTCGATAGCGATATCTCCTTCGCCCCTTTCTTGCTGCTACTCCGCGATTACAAACTCTCGACATAAACGTGGAAGCTTTCACGAGATTTTCGCTAACAACATGCTTCCACAATCTGCCCCCTACCGTTCAGAAACTGCAGTTTCTCGACATTTCAAGGAATTGGGCGACTCCAAGCGAGCTCGATGTCTTCAGTGATGAAATTTTGGCGCTCCTTACCGACTCCTCTGCCCCCAGTTGCCCTGGTCTACAAGAGCTCCGCATAGACGACTGTCAGTTCTTTTCTGACAAGGAGCTCCTGCGTTTCATCCTCGCGCGGATGACATATGAAGGGAATCGCACTCTTACCAGGGTCGAAGCCCATTTCCAGCGACAGGTTCAGCTCGATATCCTTCCGGAACTCCAGCCGTTTATCGAGACAGGTCTTCACGTTGAACTAGATTATCTCCCGCCTCTGACTTTGCGCTTTTCGCCTTGGGAGGGATTGTCTGGCGATAATCTGCCTGAGATCTTTTCCTAAACTATCCCGTCCGAAATATTTGTATCTTGAGCTTGTTGCTCGGACGCATTTTCATACATGGTTTCATACCTGCACCTGGCTCTGTTTCCCCAACTCGCTAAATTCATGTAAGGCATGTTGAAAATAGGAGCAAGTGACCCAGTATCGTACGCTCAGGCAATTCTGGGGCGTTAAAAGAACTGAATTCTCTCAACGCAAAAATATGACAGAAGTGTGCATTCTATCAGGGTGCATCGGTGTGCATCTGATGTAACCGATAGTCCGTCCGTCTCAAAGCCGGTCTAGGTATTGATCGAGAGCAGGAATCACGGGCTGAAAACAGTTATAATATGTTCAAGAGGAATTCAGAGCGACAAGACGAACATTGAGGCCCTTCCGGACACGGATCTTCGTGACGAGTTCTTCCATTTTGCCTCCCTTCGCCAGAGGAGCTATATTATCATCATCAGCAGCGTGTTCAAAATAAAGAAACGATGGGAAGGAAAATCTCATACATCCGGGCATCACTTCCCAGTGGTCGAACACGTTCTGAGGAAACACCTGTCCTCGGGTAGCGGCGGCCAACACGCTGGTGAAGCCAAACGACTCGGAAACGGGGAGGTACGCTTTGATCGTGAACATAGACGTCCCTGGGCGGCGTTCATCGCTGTCACGGTCGCTCAGAATCTGCGCGCGCCGCTTGTTGAGGCATGCGTAGACGTCTCCGACGACCGCCTCGGGGGATTGAATTTCGACTGAACAGAATGAGAATGAAAATCGAAGAAGCTTCAGGCAAAGCAGCACATACGGAGATATATGGGCTCCATGAGCGCGGGTTCGGCGAGGAGGCAAGCGGCGTTAATTACACGGCGAACAGTGGGAATAATCTGTCCACCCCCACGGTGGATCGCGTCACCATGTAGCTGGGGATGTTGAGTTTGAACCAATTGTAACCACGATGGAAAGGACACTTACCAAGGCGTCCATTAAATTGAACCGGATGCCCCGCATGGTTTCCTCGACACAGACACCCTCAGTGGCTGCCCATTGCAGCCCGGCGACACACGAATCCTTGATTTCCTGCAGATATGCAATGCCTTTCGTCACGTCCACAAATAGGTTGGGCCCAGTATTGTCCGGCCCAAACGCCCAGATCTTTCGTGCATCGGTGACGTCCCATCCGTACTCGTCGGCGAGAGCGCGCGCACGAATCTTGAAGTCCTGCCTGGGATCAACCTTACCGTCCTCGATTGCTAAGGTCAGCTCGTCGCCGAGGGGCATGGCCTTGAGGTATAGGCGGTTGTGCTTGTTCTGGGACTTTGCGAGCGCGACGATCGAAGATTCTGCTGTAACTGTTTCGCGGTACGGAACGACTGGCCGGGAAACCTTGAGCGGGATGCCGGCATGATCCTCCTCGAGATCCTGTATTTTCATTATTATTTTGTCGCGCAGTAATACAACCACACGCGCCTTTATACATATTTCGACGTGCATCTCGCCTGCGCCAGCGACGATATGTTCCCCGGTCTCGGCGATCCACGTCTGCACACATGGGTCCGATTTCGAGAGTCGCTTAAGCCCTTCGACGAGCTTCGGCAGATCCGCCGGATTCTTGACTTCCACGGCGACCTGCACGACCGCCGCGACGGAGAACCGCATCACGCGCATATTATGCGCGCTCTCGCTCGTCGTGAGTGTCCCGCTCTTCAGCAAGAACTGATCGATGCCAACGAGGCCCACGATATTCCCCGCGGGACAATCCTCGAGCGCCTCGACGGTGCGCCCCATCATGAGCACCGTGCGCTGGATGGACTTAACAAACAGATCGTGCTTCTTCCCGGGGACATAGTTGGGCCCCTGGATGCGCACCTTGGGCCCCGCGCGTACCGTGCCCGAGAACACGCGCCCGAACGCGTAGAAGCGCCCCTTGTCGCTCGTCGGCACCATCTTGGAAATGTACACGACGAGCGGGCCGCGCGGGTCGCACGTGCGGATGCCGAGCGCGGACTCGTCGTCCATAGGGCCCTCGTACAGCGTCTCAACGCGGTACGCCTGCGCGGTCGCCGCCGACGGGAGGTGCAGCACTATCATTTCGAGGAGCGAGTCGCCCGCGGGGAGGAACTTCTGCATGACTGCCTTGAGCAGCGGCTTGCCCTCCAGCTCACGCTCGCCCGCGTCGAGCTTGATCGCCAGCTTCGCGAGCATGCCTGGGAGCGCCGCGGGGTCCGGGTGAAACATGACCGCGTCGAAGATCTTGTAGATCGGCGCCAGGACGAACATGTTGAACGCGCGCTCCAGGGCGTTCCCGGTCGCATCGTACCCCGTCGCGGTCCACTTCTTCGTGGCGGGGTTGAAATAGTTGTCGCCCCAGAGCTTCTTCATCATCTTGTCACGGTCGACGCCGAATTTCTTCGCATACCGCGCGGCGAACTGCCGTAGCGTGAACCCCCAGCCGTGCAGCCCGGACGCAAAGGCGACAGTGCCCTGGTCGGGGTACACCTGAACGTCGCCCAGCGCAGAGTCATGGTAGGTGGATATCGTCACGTTGACGCTCTCGATTGTGCGGCAGAACGACTGGTACAGCACCTCCGGGGATATCTGCAGCTCGAGCAACGCGCGGTCGACCTTGTTGATGACCACGACGGGCTTGATGCGCTCTGTGAGGGCCTGGCGCAGGACTGTTTCGGTCTGCACACAGACGCCTTCGACGGTGTCGACGACAACGAGCGCGCCGTCCGTCACGCGCAGCGCCGCCGTCACCTCGGACGAAAAATCAACGTGGCCAGGGCTCTGTGGATGGTATGTTAGAGCGCATAGAATGAACGCGATTTGCGTCACCTACATCGATCAAGTTGACCAGGAACGAAGAGCCGTCAGTTTTCTGCTTCACAGCAGACATGTCGTCCTTCCCCAGTTCGAAGTACCTGTGAATGGAATGAGCTGTGCCTTAGAAAGTTCAACTTTGGTTATATGGTACATGGACAGCGCAGTCGACTTGATCGTGATCCCGCGTTCCTTCTCGTCGGGGCGCGTGTCTGTGTAGCGCGCAGTCCCCACGTTGCTGGTCGCGATGATCCCGGCCTTGGAGACGAGCGAGTCCGTAAGCGTCGATTTCCCGTGGTCCACTGGGAGCACTCGTCAGCAGTTGCATAAGTGTGCTCGAGGTAAACAGGGTGCCCCACCGTGCGCGATGACGCTCATATTCCGGATATTCGTTGGACGATCCATGAGGCTGCGGACCTCGTCTGCGGGCGCGCATGCATCGGAACACTGGATGCGCTAGGCTCTGAATTCACTAACCGACCGTGAAGTTCCTGCGGTTTCGTTAGACAAGTTAAGCATGCACGGAAACCGTGCGCACACCATGGTTGCCTCGGGATGGGATTGAGGGTAGTCGACTAAACTAAAGATAACGAGCTAATAGTCCTCGCTAACCTTCTATAAGAGATTGAGAATTGCCGAAGGAGTCACAACTGCGCGTCCGAGGCGGAACTTGAGCGGAACCGCTATCAATGATCGCCGGAATATGCCTACCAACCATCTCAACATTCCGACATATCTGAGAGGCGAGCAGAAGGGAAGAATAAAGGGAAGAATATCATACTAGCGGAGGTGTAACATAAAACTATGAACATGAAAGCGGGAGTATGATTCTAGAGTCAAACGGGAATATGATTGTAATTCAGAGCTTCTGCTTCTTGCTGAGGCTGTCGGAGGACCCAGTTGCGTCCAAATGCGCGGCGTTCGCGGTGCGTTTGAGGGCCTGGCTCGTGCCCAGCGGCGCGGGAGTGGAGCCCCCAGCCGGCGCGGTCTTGGAGCTCCCTGCCTTGGAACCCCCCGCGGGCGCCTTCTGGGGGTTCTTCGCGAGATACTCCTGCTGTGCCTGCGGCGACACGGTCACAGAGCTGAATATCATGAGCTGTGGATGAGTTAGACTCAAGCAGTCGCTCAGAGGACAGTAGACACACCGATTTACGCGTCTTGTTGAACTTGTCCTGCTCCTCGCGCGTGATCTTCCTTTGCGACGCGCTGTGGACTTGACGCGTCGGCGATAAACGTGAAGGGGAAGGAGATCAAACACGTACGAGCACCCGTGGTCCTTGACATACTTGTTGAACGCCTTCTTCATGTCCGGAACGAGATGGAAGGTGATGATCTCGCTGGTGACAGGTCCATTGCTCGTGTCCACCGTCGAGAGATGGTTAAGGAACAAATTCTTCGCCTACACAAAGATCAGGACGAGGAAGAATGGAAAAACTCTGATTACGCACGTCGTCCAACGCCTTACGAGCGCGTCCGGAGACTTGTGCGAACGACGAGCGGTTGATGCCATCGCCGTCACCCCAGCCGTAAGGATCGTGAGAGTGGATGCCGTAAGGGTCAAGCCAGTCATTGTAGGCGCGTCCACGTCCAAACATAATGGGATAGATAGTGTGTGGAGGAAAGAGTTTGGTTGGCACGGATGGGGGGCAAGAAAGAAAGGTGAAAGAGAGCACGTGCCACGCGCTGTGTGTTCATGTTTGGAAACCATGCGCACGGACCACCAAACTTCCGTTTTGGGTCGACAAGTTCAACTTATACATTACGCTTCATTTTACAGTATCCAGGTATTGTGTTCGAGGCTAAAGTCAAGCTAATCCTGCAGCAGCCCTCATACGAGGGTAGTCAGGTGTTCCGAGCCCCGTGACAGGGTCCCACCCATTTGTTGCCGAAAATCCCCTACGAATGTTCGTTCAGTGCTTGGGTTTACCGCCCAAAAAAATACTCACTGCGTTCCACAGCCGGGATTGTTTCCACTGACGATATCATTAAACGCTCCAGGATTGGCATACAACCAAGGATTCAAGAACCCCATCACAGGCTTCCCAGCATTTAACCGTTCTTCATTTAGCAGTGCAATAATCGCCGCGAATATTGGGCTAGAGCACGAAGTGCCCTCGACGAGTTTCGCCTGACCTTCGTGGATTATTTCCAACTTGTACCCCTGAGCCGAGACATCCGGATAGCCTCGTCCGCTGCGGTTGAATCGCCCGGTATACTGGGAGCCAAGTTGTTCGAGATATTTGTTGACGGCGGCAGATTCTAGTTTGTTCCGAGGGTTGGTTCGACGCGCATCAATGCAAAAGATAAGCTCACGCCAGTCTTGCTGGGAGTAATAGTTAGAAAAACCTAGAAGAACAAATTGGTGTCGTTGTCAAGTCGTTGAAGGGTCTGTCCTGAGAGAGAAAATACCTCCAGCGGAGAACGGTGCCGCTTCCCTAAAGAAATGGATAAGAAGGAATTCTTGCCGGAGCGGAAACCGGAGGCTGACTCTGGTATATTCTGGGTTCCTCCCACGAGGGTCACGCTACAAACAAGAGTTGAGAATTACCAAATAGAGATTAAATGATAAAACGAAACTAAGGGCAGCTTGGGAACGCTGACACGAAATTTCTGCATCCATTTCCCTGTTGCTCTAGCGTCAGAAAATGTATGTCCGTTCCTGACAGTCAACTCACCTGAGTGGCAGCTACGCCTCCATCCCCGGAAGAGAATAAAAGAGATACACCTGTGGGGACAGTTTCATCTCAAGTTATTCCAAGTTACAATGTGCGTACCCCGCGCGCTGAGCTTCATGTACGCGTCGCACAATGAACTATTTGGAGGTCAGGATCCAGAAGTTCCAATAGAATCACCAACGCACTGCGCAAGCGACTCAGGCACCGCATCTTCGCTGCTAAAATCGTAGCTGGTCGTAATAACTTGGGGCGGATCGTCTTCCTCCAGTAACGCATTGGCAAGATCCAAAAACCCGTCCATGCTATCCCCAATATTTTGCCCAACCGTGATAAACGTAACAGGGGCCCCCGTAAGGCTGACCGTGTACTGCAAGTCCACTGCCTACATATTCAAATGAGCCACTGTGAGGAGTGGTAGATAAATTGAAATATGCGCACCGCCTCAACTCCCGGGTAATACTGCTCGTTCCGCCCTCCGTCCAGTGTCAAGATGGAAAAGCTGGTCGAACTCGGTATATCGGGCCTCAATCCCTTCAGGAACGTAGATAAGTCTTCGGCGCTTGCGAATTCATCGTTGAACCCGGGCACGGCCAGTTGGCTCGCCGAATTCCTGTTCGCCGGTGATGGAGGAATGTTGTAGAGCGTCAGCAGACATGCGGGTGTTATGTCATCTTTCGGGTATTAGATATTGAGTTGTTCATGCAATATGCATCCATGCGTACCTGTGCACCCGTCCGTTGAGTTCATTCCGTTCGTGTCCCCTCGCAGCTTTGCGGTCGAAATTAACGAGGAATCGGACACAGGCCCAGCGAACCTAATTGATATTCAGCATAGGCCTTGTCATCGTGCCAGGCACAAAGATAATAAACGTACGAAATTGTCGGGTGAATGAGTCGGATATGAGTATTCCGAAGCGTGGCAGGGATGGAATACGCGAGCGTGCGGATGTAGCGCTTCCCGCTCGGGATTGGACGTACGTAGAGAAGTTCGCGTCTAGCATTTGGTTGGCTGTGCCAAGTGCGATAGGGAACGCGATCCAGTTGCCTGCGGCTGAAATATTTTTGGAGTTTATTATGCCGTGCTGAGCGAGCCAGTCGGCGACAAGAGCGTGCGTAGTGGTCGAGGGACGAGCGTATGCCACCACCTAAGGGAGGATGAGCGGTGGATTTTCAAGTAATCAAGAGGATCCCACCTGCTCTTTCGAAAGCCAGTTTCCGTAGGTTGGGCTCGAAGGTGCGCTGATTTCTTTAAGAGTTGCCTCGAGACCTGCTCGATCACTCGAGACCAAGTTGATGCGCAGGTTAAGGATGGTACTGTCTGCAGGAGGACTTAAATCGAGAAAGTCTGGAGGGACACGGGCTACACGTTCGTGGACAATCATCTGCTCTGTAATGGGACTCGCGAAGACATGCAAGCAGAGAAATGCGAGGGTGTAGTGGGCATGCAGCATAACGCAGTGCTTGAAAACGAGGCCATTGCGCCCTTCATTTAAAGACGGCCTGACGTAAAAGGAATACCATGGGTCGGAGCTTGAGAATTCCAGCGACTAGCGCCAAGAAATTCGAACCAGGGGCAACCCGAGGAAGGTTTTAGAGCCGCAGACTGCAGCGTCTAAAATTTGTTCATCAATTGCATAGGCACATTCAACCACCCGGTCTTGAGAGGGTTTCAGACTGGGAAGCTTTGCAGTAACTTGCCCATGTTGCATGTGAGTGAAACAACCACTCGGAAGGCCGCCGATGGACCTTGAAGAACTGGCCCAGGCAGTCTGGCTCGCCGCCATAAGTCCTCAAAGACCGCATTGAATCTTTAGCCGGGTTGCGTGGAAGAAGCGCTGCAGCTGAGCTTGTGCCTTGGTATATGCTGCGCAGACAACAAAACATGAATTCGCCGGTGGAAGTTGGCGGAAGAGCTATTACGTGGTCATGAACCATCGGCAATCAAACGAGCACACAGCTGGCCGCCGCCAAACTTTTTGCCCAACTTTTGCCACTCCCCACAGGCTGCTCCTGGACCGATTAACCACGTCCACATCGAAATGGAGCGCCAGCATATTCCATTCGATGTGCAGGAGCTGGTCGACCACTGCATTCGGTTCGTTGTCCCTGAATCAGCTGATTTGACATCCGACTTGCGGGCTTGCGCCCTGCCAGTGGTTTCCCGTTCTTGGGTTTATGGCGCCCAGTCACGTATTTTCAGAAATCTCTTCCTGCTTTCCCTGATAAGGGCAAACAACGATCGCTCCTGGTCCCATCGACGGCAGATATTGGACGGTTCCCCGCACCTCATTCACCACATCCGCCGACTTCATGTCGACGTGTACGCACTCTCAAACGAGGCATTTTCGGCGCTCAGCAATCTCCCATTTACCAAGCTGGTTTAGGTGTACATTCGCCATGGCGCTCGTGTGCCGACCTCTGTCGGAACCGCCATGGAGCAGCTACTCAGCCTTCCCACTCTCCAGCGCCTGCGAATATTGGCCAATTTCCGCGAACCATCGGTCTATCTCCATATCTGGGACCGCTGCTCTCCCAGTATCAAACACCTGGAACTGTCTTGTGGCAGTCCCTCGCCTGAACCTGTGTGTCCTAGTCCCCACCCGTTCAGCCCCTATAGCGCTGGAGTCACTATGGATTCTGACATTGCGCTATATGAGCGAGTGGCTGATGCACGATTTGTATCCGTTGGACATCTCCCACCTAAAGTTATTATCGCTCGACCGTGCGACTGACCAGCTACTTCGGTGGCCTAAGTTTGCACCGGCCCTTCGAACGATTGAAATTCTCGACTTTGCTGCTTCGGTGTGTATCCGCCACACTCATAATTTCAGGGCTCACATCAGTGCGCAGTTCAACACCAATGTCGTTGACCTTTCTTCACTCCCAAACCTCGTCCTTGTCCGCATAGCGGTAGCTGATGATGGGTGCCTAATGGCGCTCGACGCACTCTCCACGATCTCGACGCCGAACTGCATCCGAAAGATCGTCATCCACGGAGGTTTCCTCGACCGCCTCTGCTGTGAGCAGCTCGACTGCAAACTTGCCTCCCTCCCGGTGCACTCAGGACCCACGGTTGAATTTGAGATGGACTCTATCTGGGGTGGACTGACAATCGACGATGTTCACCAATACTTCCCCCAGATGGCCTCAAGGAATCTGGTACGCCTCCTCCTTTTTTTCTTCGCGAGCGTAGGCTATATAATTATTCCTGTACTTTTCCTATTACAGAATTTCTCGGGCGTGTAATAGCGGTACCAATATTACGCCTCACATCGAGACCAGCTCGAAGCTGATGGGGGTATCATATTTCAGACGTCGAAATATTCATTGCGTTGGCCATGCTCTGCCGCAGCGCACCAGTCGTTTGCAGAAGTGGGTTGCTTTGATCTTGAGTATATTCATAGATCGTGCTCTTCGAGAAAAAATAATAATGAAGGGATGCCTCAGATCTCAAAGGCCTTCTCCAACGTAAAATGATGTTTGCCCCAGGCCCTCTGAAGAAATGCTGTCAGGTTTACTGGCACTAGGGTCAAAATTCAGAACGCTGGGATATTATGGCACCGGATATACGCGTCGTTCAATCCAAAGAATATTAAACAGATCTCCCAGATTTATTTGCTTTCCAGAATAATTGTCCGTGAACAGAGGCAGCTACTAAACACATTGTCAGATTAGCCACAGATCCTTGTCCTTCTCACCGTCATGTCCACGGTACCCCCGAAATCCTGGGCGAGATATTCCTCGAGCTCATGGACAACTGTATCAGCTCAGCCGCCGTTGCGCAAGGACCCCAATGGTCGGCTAGCCAGGTCTGCAGAGCCTGGAGGGACGCAGCGCTGTCCACATCCCCGCTTTGGGCCACATTCACTGTCGTTCTCGACCACCCCCAGGATTCCACGACATTTCCCTACCAGCTGCTTATAACCCAAGCCCACATCCGTCGTTCGGGAAGCATCCCGTTGTCTTTGAAGGTGGAGATGGCTTCGCTTCGGACGGCGCGTCCACTCATGACGTCCCATGTCGTCCTCGACGCGCTCGTATCAGTGTCCACCCGATGGGGGTGTATCGAATTTTCATCCAACTTCGATGCGTCGCTGTTTGCGAGCCTTGCCCCTGTCTATGGCTCCCTACAGTCTCTCACAACTGTTGTTTTCAAGTTTCGCCATCCCGGAAACACCACCCTACACATGTTTTCCGTTGCGCCTCAGCTTCGCCACGCAACTGTCTGGATTAGAGGTCCGCTCGACGAATATGTACCGGTGCAACAAGCGGTGGTCCTCCCTTGGTCGCAGTTGACGAGCCTGAGCGTGTGCCACAGCAATGTCCTCCATCTTCGCCCAATTCTCACGCAATGCCCGAGCCTTGTTGATTGTACCATCATTGGGTACTATAGACCATCCACCCAACACCTGAAAGCGCCCTACATCCTTCCGAACCTCGTGAAGCTGATTATCAGAGGCCCAGAAACCGTTCTCGACGAATTAATCCTCCCGTCTCTGCGATCTTTCATGCTTGCGATCGACCTCCGGTACATCACCAGGCCCGCTCATGTATTGAATTTCTTTAGGCGGTCTGGCGGGAAGCTCGCCATTCTCGTTTACCGGGGCAGATATCCGCTGCATTCATTTTGTGCGCCCCTGGACGGCCTCGTAGAGCTTTCTATCAACGAACTTCACGACGACGACATCGAGGGCATGACCCGCCTCCCCGGCACGCCTATGTCTCCTTCCCGGACTGCAGGTGCTGAAAATTCAGATGTATGTCACCCGTCAAGCGCCGCTCCTCCTTCGCATGTTCGAGTCGCGCATCGATGTGTCGGATCCTACCGCGGGATTGCGTCGCATATCACTGGGCGGAGACCGGAGCTTTCTCCCGCCTCATATCCAGAGTAGTCTCATAACATAGCAGCTTGCTTGCTTTTTGCGCATGCATTCAATGCTACTAGTCCTGCTGGTCGCATACGGCAAAGGCAGGTGTATATCGCCAACGCTAGGGATACAAACGGGTATGGAAATTTGACAAAGTACAAATAATATAAAGAATGTGGATACACAATTATATGTGCGAGATAAAGGGAGTGTAGGGCCCATGGTGGGTGATAAGATAACGATTCCGAGTGGTGAATGAAGGGATCTCGAGGACTAGCGAGATTGTCGTGGGGTATGTGATGCTGAGGTATGTGATGCTGGGGTATGTGGTCTGTGGTGGGTCGGAAAGATGAGCCGCGAGGGACTCTATATGATGCAATGGCGATGAGCTGAGAAAGGGGGATCAGCCGCAGGAGAGAGGTTAACGAACGAATGAGCGTACTGGGAGGCTCAATACGCCGATGAAATTTCTGCCTCTCATGCGACAACGCACGATCCAGAGGACCCGGTGCTTCGGTCATAGTCGATAGTGTCGATTTGGGGGAGCTCCTCGACTGCTGATGATGCAGGTTGCTCGGGAGCAGAGGACGAGATGTATGCAATAGTAGAGAGGATGGTGGTGAAGGCGTCCATAGCAGTTGCAAAAGAGTACGTGAAGGATGCGACGCGAACGAAGTCAAAAGTCAAAGAAGCTTCGGGAGATGGGCAAAGTTTCTGGATCTTTCGGCTCGAGGTGGGCGCTACTTATACCATCCATGAAGACCGCGCGGATAAAGAAGATGGCGAAGACAATTGGCCGCATTCTCGCCTATTCTCGCGTCTATTGTGTTCGTTCGGCACGCTGTCAGCGAATTAAGAGATCAACGCCATTTGGCTGTTCGGCGGGATTTGTTGGTCCAAAATACAAAAGACCTAGCGGGGAAGTACATCAGAAAGGGACGCCATCATATTCTATGACAATAAAGTCGCCGCTGCGCGGTGTGCATGGTGGGCGGAAGACAATTGGGTGTCACGCATAACGGCGTGACAGTCTCCCGATTTTTCCCACCGACTTGACCGACCGCCCTTTTTGCTTGAACGCCATTCCTCTCCAGTTCTGACTCGAAAATTTCAAGAAGTTTATGTTATCGTGTGTGAATAATATGAATTCATGTGCCGAAACTTCTCAGAATTTAACCATTGTTCAATTGTTCAACTTCCAAGTTCCCACTGGCAGAGCGCTAGCGTCGTTAAATGCGAAATCCGCGACGATTGTAGATTTGGACAATCATGATAGGTTTCACGTTGGGTCCCCGGATCAAAATAGGTAAATAGCAATACACGTGCAGCAAGCACTTTGGATAATTTCTGAGCATGTATTGAGTTCGAACCGCTGTTCACGGCGAATCTGAGAGCAAAATGGGTGAAGGATGATAGCCAAGCCTCACCTCAACTTCTCGACTATTTTCTCATTTCCATTCTTCGCACAGGGCGGGATCGAGAACGGTTTTCACTCTTCCCAGCCTGAGCGACTGCCGAAAGCTGCGTCTCTTCTCTGATGTGCTAACCGCTGACGCAACGGGCGGCGCCCCGCGTTTAGGGCGCGGCAGGACTTCGTCCGATCCCAAGGACGGTGCCTCCATGGACAGCGATTTGGGAGATACAGGGGTCGGCAGACTCGTGCAGATCAGTGGGGAGTGTTCCGCTGCGGACGAATCGCTGTCTCTCCTCGATGCGAGCGGCATCGAAATGAGAAGGGGAACGGATAGGCGTCGGAGGCGTTTCGGGCGGGTCGACATGGTGGCTTGAGCTCACAAGCTGTTTTTCTCGAAGCAAGGTCATTTTAAATGTGCCCCCGCGGATGCAATCGGGAATTAATTAAGTAAGACATGCTTCTTGCCTTAGGGGTACATTCCAGGATAGAATTGATGCTGGTTCACTTTCTCCTATTTTCGACAGTGTCCCTTAAATTTCGCGAGTTACGAAAGCTGAGCCAGTGTGCAGGCATGAAACCATTTATGAAAATTCTTCGTCTGCGTAACAAGCTCAAGATACAAATATTTATGGACGGGAGAGTTTAGAAGAAGATCTGAGGGGGATTATCACCAGACAGTCCCTCCCAAGGCGAAAAGCGTAAAGCCAGAGGCGGGAGATAATCTAGTTCGACGTGAAGACCTGTCTCGATAAACGGCTGGAGTTCTGACAGGATATCGAGCTGAACTTGTCGCTGGAACCGGACTTGGACCCGGGTCAGTGTGCGGTTCCCACCATCTGTCATCCGCGCGAGGATGAAACGCAGGAGCTCCTTGTCAGAAAAGAACTGACAGTCGTCTATGCGGAGCTCTTGTAGGCCAGGGCAACAGGGGGCAGAGGAGTCGGTAAGGAGCGTCAAAATGTCGTCGCTGAGCACATCGAGCTCGCTTGGAGTCGCCCAATCAGTAGAGATGTCGACCAGCTGCAGTTTCTGAACGGTAGGGGGTAAGCCGCGGAAGAATACTGCTAGCGAGGATCTCGTGAAAGCCTCGACGTTTATGTCGAGGGTTTGGAATCGCGGAGTAGCAGCAAGGAAAGGGGCGAAGGAGATGTCGCTATCGACTCGGCAATATCCCCGGAGCTTGAAATGCCGCAAGAGGGGGAGTGAAAGCGAGTCGAAAAGCTGGCAAAGGGCGAAACCAATGTCGCCGCACTGTAGGCTGAGTGTATGGAGGAATGGGAGTTCGAGATCGGGTTCCGAGGTTGGGGAAACGGAATCGGTCCGGCCATCGTAGACGATTAGCTTGCAGACCTGCAGCTCGGGGCACCTAGCAAGCACCTGACGGGCTATTTTACTGGTAACCGAACGGCCTCCGGGCCCCCATCCTTGCGAGAGTGACAGGTTAGTTAACCTACTCCAGCGAAGAGGCAGTTCCAGCGGGTTGTAACTGTTCAGCGAAATGCCAACGCTAGATACGTCAGGAGCCTGAAAGAGGCCCCAGGAACTCCATTGGATTTTATTTGCGGCATCCACTGTATGAGGGTCATATAGTCGCACGGCGATAGACTTCAACATGGGCACATCGGCCGCTGTGAAGTGTGAAAAAGTCGCCAATGCTGGAGACGAGGTCACAAAAGTGATATGCTCCCAGCGGGATGAAAATGGGACGATAGCCTTCGCAAGGCGATCGTGCACGGGTGGAATGAGTCCAGGGGCGTTGAGTTCAGAATGAAGCGATATGGACAGCGCGCACTGGCCGGATCGCCGCAGCCACGCGCTGGTGACCGCAAGGATTTGCTCCAGCTTCTCCTCTACTAAAATCGGGGATGATTCGAATGGGAAGCTGGGCTCGACAATGTGGAGCCTGGACCAGAGACGAGGTATCGAGAGGGATATGGTTCTCCAGGAGCTGCAGATGCGCCCTAAGAGTACAGGCGCTTCCATGGCGCTCATGGCGCAGTTGCGATACATCGGCAGGCAGGCTACAAAGATTTCGTGGATGATATCGAGGGGTAATCGGCGAACCGGCGAAAGAAGAGCCTGGTGGGCGTCCACGTAGGCATTGAGCCTGTCGCGCTCCTCCGTCAGTTTATCGAGGGCCTTCTGCAAATCGGCGATTTCATCGTCAAGACCCTTAACTCGAACGGCGGTTTCAGCGAGAATGCACTGAATCGCCGGTATCTCGTCGTCCTGTGGACAATAATTTGTCCCCAGCTTTGAGGTGAAAGGGGACGCCATGACGGTTGCGAGCAAGATAGCGGCAGTGCAGGTCACGGTCACGTGGATTACATAATTTGCTATTTCTTATGATTTGCCTCCGTCGCGAGGAAAGGAGGAAGAGGGTGAGTGGATCGGGATCAAAATGTATTTGAGTCCTAAAGCGCTCGAGCTGACCATAAGTTAGACTCAGCCTAGCTACTGTGGATTCTATCAAACGCAATAATAAGACAGACATTACTTCTCCAGCCTTGCAGCAGGCACATGGAAGCGCTCCTGCAATACGATGAAGCTCAAGACTGTCATAAGCACCCGTGCTCTGTCATCAATCGCCCCCTGTGCAAGAAATGCAGGGTAATCTAGATATTCGGCCAGTATGCCTCGGATGTATGGCCAGTTAAATACTCCGAGACGCTCCACACTCGCCGGTGTGATGCGTTTCCTGAGATGGCCTTGAAGCGGAGCTGGCCCAGTAGCCACACAGCGAGGAGGCGGGTTGAAGGGCATTTTCTTCCGGGTGTAGATTTCCTCCGTCACGAAAGGCTTGACCGCTTGCCGGAGGATCCATTTCTCGGTGAAAGTCGACTTGTTGGGCCCATCTCCTGCGTTCGGCATAATTTTTACAGACCTGAAAAGAAACGAAATTCAGCACTGCCGAGGCACTCAATGGCTAGATAGTGAGATACATACGGGGGTAAGGTGTTCACGTATTCGATTAAATGGTGGTCGAGGAATGCAACACGGCTTTCGATGGAGTTTGTCATGTCGTTACGATCCCCCATTTGGTTCAAAATAATTTTCGTCAAAAGACATTTTGTGGTAACGTACTGTAGTAACAACATCCTTCAAGTGACTTTTCAGCGAAGAAACTCATATTACATACCATAGCAACATTCAACTTTGCCAAGTGCCGGGTAGGGAGTGCTGGCGAACACGAGGATCGAGCCCTTCGGCAACGCACCGCGCGATTTCGGGAGGGCCTGTAGCTTCAAGAACACGTGGATGGAACATCGGGCGGTGGACGGGAGCCAACGTGGTCATGACATGGTGGGCGCTGACCTTGATGAGGCTGGTGTCTTTCATATTCATCACCATGGGTGACAGTTGAGGAATGCCCGGCGACGCCTCCAATTCAATAACCATGTTGCGACGCTCAGCCTCCGAAGGAACAGCAATTCCTAGGCTTTCAGCTGAGCCATCCGCTGTTCGAAGATAATCAAGAAGAAGGAACCCATATCCGGCGAAAATCTCGTCGGAGCCCTCACCGGACAGAACAACCTGGGCGATGTTGGAGATTAATGCTAAATGCGGCATGATTGAAAAAGAGATCCGACCTTATAGCCACTGCGACGAACAGCGTTCGATAAGAGAATTTTTCCGGCGCCATGGAAGGTGGTGTTCGGCTGCTCGGAATGCCAGATAGATTCCTCAAGGACATCGACCAATGCTGCTTCGGTGGCCTTGACCATGTGTATTTCAGCATCGAGGTAAGCCGCAGTCCGCCCCGCAATGGGAGATTCGTCGGCTGTTTCGTTCTCTGCAGATGGTAAAAACATGTAGATATAATCCAAGTAGATGTCAACCTCACCAACATAAGCCAACGTGAAGGCAGTTACATTTGCGTTCGGGTCCTTTTCGCGGAGAAGGTGGGTAGCAATACCAGCGATGGCGGAGCTATCGATTCCACCGCTGAGGTATATAGCCAGCGGGACATCAGAACGCAATCGCAGACGGACCGACTCCGTTAGAAGTTTCCGAACATTGGACACCATCGAGTCAATTGTTTCGGTGGGCTGAGAAGTCGCTGGAGAATACGAGAGGTACCAGTACCGTTCGGTTTGGATGTACCCTGTGGACCCACAGAGCGCAAAATGGCCCGCCGCTAGCTGGTTTTAGTTAGCTAAACTAGAATAGAGCTAAACTAAGGATAGATACTTTGAAAACACCTTTGAACCGAGTTCGCCATTGTGGACAATGCTGTCGACATCCCATTCGGCACTCCAGCCGAGGCCCATGAAAGCTTTCATCTCACTAGCGAAGAGCACGCGGCCATTGAAGACTGTGTAGTATAGCGGCTTGATCCCAAAGCGGTCCCGCGCCGCAAACAGCAGACGGCGTTTGACGTCGTACAGAACGAACGCGAACTCCCCTCGCAAGTTGAAAAGGAGATTTATCCCGTCTCGCTTGTACCTAGATGACATTATATCTTTCAGCAGGCCATTTAGACGATACACATACAATTGCACCACCAACTCCGAGTCCGACTTGGACTTGAATGCAAATCCTTCCTTCTCCATGTCGGCACGGATGCGTTCGTAGTCGTAGATCTCCCCAGTTACGACACCATGAATCAGGCCCTCCTCGTCGGACATAGGTTGCTGTCCAGTTGCCAGGTCAATTATCGACAGTCTAACGTGCCCGAGACCTATAATGAGACGAATAATAAAACTCAACACCTATTCGAGGAAGCACCCACCAACACGCGCATCAGCCGAAACATAGGTTCCCCGCGAATCGGGGCCGCGGTGCTTGATGATCTCGAGCGAAGCTTCGAGCCTGGCCTTGAACTCGTCGACTGACGGCGGAGTCACCGTGTCTGGATGAAAAACAACTGTGAGACCACACATTTCGTTGTGGGCGATTAACATCCCGTCGGCACATTCGTACGCATATATATCTGTCCGCTGACAGCCTCGGCTCGCCGGCGCGAAGATGGTTGCTCTTAACTAAAGTCAGTTAGATCCCCATCTTACTGGGACCCCACCTGACGAATTGTGTATGATTGGATACCCGCCGACGTTCATGCAAACATTACACAAATTGGATGTTAAAAATGTGTTCCTGCACCGGCGATCATCCGCGTTCTCACAGTCCAATGATAGCTTCAACTAGGTCAGGTTGGGAATGGTAGAAATCGAGCACTGTGAGTCGAGTAAGCATGCTACAAATGCAATGATGCTGAAAAGACGTGCAGACGATGCCAAAATGCTTCCCTTTATGTTGTCTAAACCACGGCAAGAGACGCTCGTTCATTCCCTTCGTTGATGCGTCCCCCAAGGCGATAATCTGGACGGAGGGATATATCAGGTACATCGGGAGGGAAATGCAACTGCTCACGTTCGGGGTCACCGGCACGGTGTCGGCGTTCGAATGAGCGCTTGTAAACGAGATATACAGAACTTCCGCGGCCACCCCGGGGGATGATATGGCCTTCGCCAAATGCCCCGTGACCGCCGCGAATTTCGACGTGATATTAGCATCTGCCCCAGAATTAGGGGGCACTAGAGGCCGGAATGTGTCCTGCAGGTGTGCAACATCAGTCATGATACGAAGGTCATTTTCTATTCCCACCTGGATGCACGCAAGTCGTTTGGGGTCTTTGTTGTAGATCAGCTTGATGTCCCCGCCGTTGGGGGTCCACTGTTCAGCGTCGAGATGGATCCCAAATGGGTTTGAGGGAGGAGATAGAAACTGGTAGGTAAATCGCTGGAGCAAGATTAGCTTGCCGCGTGCCGCGCCTAACGTCCCTAGCTGATTGAAAGTTCATTAACTGAGTATATTACATGTGATGCACATTACCAAGCCCGCAGCTGGGAGCCAGAACCTCTTACCAAGCTCATTATTCAAAGTGGCGAATAGGAGCTCCTCGAATTTCTGATCGTAGAGGGTGTTCGAGCCTTCCTCTTGATTGATAGACACAAGTACAGTTTCTGTGGGGTGAGCGATAAGCCAGTTGTAGAGCCCATAAAGGACGTCCTGTAATGTAGTTGTCGGTCCGAGCAGTGCGACCCCTTCGATTGCGATCAGCCATCTCATGAAACTATGAGACGAAGTGATAACCATGATAAAAGCCGATTGTGTCATTTCCAGGGTTATAGCCCAACCGCAGATCAAAGACCCGAATGCCATCGTTCAATGACTGAACCAAGGAGCGATCTTGACAGCGAAAGAATGCAGCTGCGCGGATACTGAAAAAAAAAATTGTATAGTAGGAGAGAGATTGGGGGATGCGACATAAGCTCACGGTCCGGTGTATTTGATGAGTTCAGCCTGTCTCGCCTCGGAATAGTCCCCTCAATAAAAATTCAGTTGCCACTTAATGCGGAGAAGGGATGCTAGAGTACATGTCGCGGCGTCATGGGTTCCAGGAAGGTTCATATCCACGATTCTCGTATCGTCGCTGAGTTTTGCCATCCAGTCATACGTGGAGGAAGATGGGGAGTATCCATTATCGCGACCTGTACTCTGTGAGTCTCTTCCCGTGTACGAGGTGCTACCCACCAAGAATCGGTGCCGCACGCTCGAGAATTTCGGATAAAGCGCTTTCGGCGAGGTATTGAGAGGGCTCCGACTTCGACGACGACATGGTGGTTGGTGGCGACCACTGTGTGACGAACGTGCCACTTGCGAACGCGTGACCGAGGCGCGTTGACTGGATCGTCAAAATAGTCCAAAACACCGGTCCTGAATCTTCCTGAATCCCCTCACGCGGCGGCATTTATAGCTATGCCAAGGGGATTTTCAAGAAACGCAAAGTAGAAGGAATTTCATGCATCTTCTCGACTCGGGACTTACCTTTCCAACATCGATTTGCCGACTCGGAGCTTCTCGAGTTCCGAATGCTCTCCGAGAGCTTCAACCGGACCAGCTCAGGAATCCCTGAGGTGAAACCTGTTCAAGACCGGATTTTGAGCAACGAATTGACAAGTTTCAGCGTGTTACAGATCGTATTTCAGAAATACAGCGCATACGGCACATAAGTAACAGGCAGCAAAAACCTACAACACCAGAGGCGGCACATTGAAACGCTCCTGCAGAACTATATAGCTCAACACACCCATAAGCGCAGCTGCCCGCGGGTCGATTGCGCCGTGTGCAGGAAATCCGGGTGCCGCCAGATAGCTGTCCAGCAAATCCTTGATATGGGGCCAGTGCAGGAACCCTACGCGCTCCACGCTTGTCTGCGTGACTCGGGCCGCCAGGTGCTGCTGGAGGGGCATGAGCTCTGACTCTGAAATAGCGCGATTTGCAGGAGGTGGGTTGTACGGGGCCTTCTTTCGGGTATAGATCTCCTCGGTAACGAATGGTTTGACAGCCTCGCGGAGGATCCATTTTTCGGTCAGCGCCCACTGGCCTGGCTTATCACCAGCGAGTGGCATCGTTTTCACGGATCTGAGATGGTGTCAATGAAATTAAAAAGGTTTACCGAAGGAGTCGTACGGCGGCAGGGAGTTGACGTATTCAACCAAGTGGTGATCGAGGAACGGAACCCGACTCTCGATGGAATTCGCCATGTCGTTTCGATCCCCAGCCGCATTGAGAATCGCGTTGGTCATGAGCGTCTGTCGGTCGAGTCAGATCGGCCAGTTGAATCTCTGCCTAGAGAAAAAAAGACCTTCGAAGTGATATACTACAACAGTTAATCAGAATTTTATTCGGTGGCTATTCAGGCTGGCTCACCATCGCAACGTTGAGACTATGCCACCGCCCGGAGACGGAGTTGTCGCGGACTCTGGCGTCTATCGCCTCCGCAAGTCCGCGTGTGACATCTTGCATACCGCAGGTGTCCCAAATTTTGGGATGGAACACGGCACTGGAGAGTGAGAATATTGACGCCACAACACGGTGCGTACTAATTGCCACCAGACTGGAGGCGACTCTGTTGGTAGGAAGTGCGCCGGGGGAACTAAACTGCGGTGCGCCTGACTTCTTCTCCAACTGTTGGAGGATGGCGCGGCGCTCCCCGTCGGAAGGAAGCGAGATTCCTAGAGCGGCAGCCGCAGGGTCCGCGTTCCGGAAATAGTCGGGCGGGAACCAGCCGTAGCCGCCAAATAGCTCGTCCGAACCTTCGCCCGAGAGGGCGACCTATTAGTATGTAAGCTAAAAATACCAGAGATTCAGACGGACGAGCTGAACCTTGAACCCCTTGCTTTGCGTGTACCTGGATAAAATAATTTTCCCAGCTCCGTGGAAAGTAGTATTGACTTGTTCAGAATGCCAGATTGATTCTTCCAGCGAGCCTATTAACGCGGCCTCGTCAACGTTCACCATGTGGATTTCTGCACCAAGATGGGCTGCGGTTCGCGCAGCAATTGGGCCCTCATCGTTCTCCTGCTCGTCGCCTGTCAGAAATTTAGCGCGGCTCGATGCATAATTCGTTGGAATTATAGAAACGTACTTGGGTACGCCAAAGTAAATGTGGTCAACTTGCTGTCGGGGTTTTTCTCTCGAAGGAGGTGGGTGGCGATACCTGCAACCGCAGAGCTGTCCAGCCCACCGCTGAGGTAGACCGCGAGCGGCACATCCGAACGAAGGCGTAGACGTACCGCCTCCACCAAAAGTGTGCGCACCGTTGAAACCATCGACTCAAGAGTTGACGTGGGGAGCGCGGTCGCAGCTGGGAACGAAAGGTCCCAGTATGGCTGGACTTTGATATACCCCGAGTTTCGACACAGTGCAAAATTTCCAGGGAGGATCTGCCCGCCAAATCAGCCCCACGTATTCGGGATTCAGTTGTGTTAATACCTTCTTGACGCCTTTAAATATCGTACGATCGTCGCAAATATCGCCGCTTTGAACGATGCTCTCGATATCCCACTCGGCCTGCCATCCGAGCCCCATGAACGCCTTTATTTCACTCGCGAACATGACGCGCCCATTAGAGATCGTATAATACAGGGGCTTGATTCCGAATCTGTCGCGCGCCACGAACAACAAGCGCCGCTCGACGTCGTAAAGTACAAACGCGAACTCGCCGCGAAGGTTGCACAACAAATTGACTCCATCGCGTTTATACCTTCAAACAGTAAGCCACATGCGCTGGCGATCCTACGTTGGGTACGTACAATTGAACCACAAGCTCCGAGTCGGATTTGGATTTGAAGGAGAATCCCTCACGCTCCAACTCAGCCCGGATGCGGTCGTGATCATAGATTTCTCCCGTAACGACACAGTGAATCAACTGGTCTTTATCAGCAAGAGGCTGCTGGCCCGTCGGGAGGTCGATAATAGATAATCGAACGTGACCCAGTCCTAGGTCTCCTCAGCGGCGTATAGCACCCGAATAATTCACAATTCTCACCCACGCGAGCATCTGGAGAGACGTATGTGCCAGAGGAATCCGGGCCTCGGTGCTGGATTATCTTGAGCGATGTTTGAAGTCCATGAGTGAAAGCTTCCACCGATGGCCGTGCTACTGTGTCTGGATAATAAACTGCGATAAGTCCACACATTTGGATTGTGGGGAGAGATGTGGGGAAGGGCGATTCGACTGCAGACCTTTTCACAACGTATGACTTACGGCATACGAGATCCGTGAGGAAGCCCGTGAGTCTCCACGGGTAATATTCACTGCATTCCGAGGCCCCGAAGGCAGAGCCTGTGTCGCTTTACCGAGGTATGCCGAGACATGTGGGCACATGCGTCTAGATATGTAGGCACATGTGTCTAGATACCTCGACATACCTCGGCATAGGGACACAGCCTCTGTCTCCGGGGCCCCGGAACGCAGTGATTATCACCAAATTACTGTAAACTTGGAGGCACTTGACTGAGGACTCTGCCTTGACTGTTTCTGTCAGTTCCAGTAATAACCGTTCTCCCTCAAGTTGCTCCATGATTTCGGCGTAGGATTAATCTTCTATAGAAAACCTTCAAAGTCTCGCGTGGGTAACCGCGAATTCTGTGTGAACTCAGATTGAAGCCAGATCACTGGTTTGATGCGCTCGGCAGAGGAGGTCTCGGCGGAGGAACTTCGAAGTCCTGGACCATTCACATGAAAATTTTCATATTCAGGTTGTATTCAGGAAGCACGCAGTTTCAACTCCATTTCCACGCGAACCCCGAGGTAATCGCGCCCGCGGAGGTATTATCCAGGTTCAGAACTGCGGTTTGAACATTGATGCACGTGATCGAGTCGCGTTGACTGAGTGGTCACAACAATCCCAAACACCGCTGCTGGCTGACTATAACCGCGAAGGACTCGCGGCGGCCTCAGAGGCATCAATCTTGTCAATTTCATATGCGTACGGCCGACAAATACGAAGAAGTGTTCGTCCTCGCCGCCGTTGTGTTTTTTGGCATACTGTACTGGGAATTAAATATAGATCAATCAACGCCACGACGCAACGCCACCGTGCTGACGTCGTCTCGAAGCAGCACGAGGCGACACTGACACACTGAGGCTGAGGCGTCTACTAGTACCATCTTCAATCATAGCACTTCAGTCAGCCAGCGACGACAATGGCAGAAGGCAGAGCGTCCCCAACGCCGTCGGACGCACACCCCAAGCTCTCTCATCCTCCGCCTCCCTTCGATTCTGAGGAGGCGGATGTCATTCTACGCACATCCGACGGCCTCGACTTTCGCGTCTTCCAACTCGTTCTCTCACTGGCCTCCCCATTCTTCAAAACCATGTTCGGCCTCCCCCAGACACCTCATTCATCGCAGGTGGTCGACGTTCAAATCGTACCTACTCAAGAAGACAGCGACGTCCTCGACAGCCTACTCCGCTTCTGCTATCCGTGCGCAGATCCCGTCATTGACACGCTAGACGAGCTGCACAGTGTTATCGAGGCGATGATGAAGTATCAAATGCACGAAGCAGTAAAACGAGCAAAACAACAGCTGCGTGCGTTTGCGAAAGCTAAGCCCGTCGCTGTGTTCGCGATCTCGTGCCGCTACGAGTGGGAAGACTTGGCAAAGACGGCAGCCAGAGCGTCATTGGCCTTCCCCCTGCGTAAATTTGACAAGAAATCACCAGTGAAGGAGTTGAAGCACCTCACGGGAGAACAGCACCAGGCGCTGTTGTATTACCACTCGAAGTGCTCGGTTGCGGTCGCCAATATTTTCTCCGATTTGAAGTGGTTGAATACGGATGCCGGCTGGGTCTGGTTCACCTGTCAGGCATGTCTTCCCCACCCTTCACCACAGCCATTTGCCTCTCGCCTCGGACTCGGGTACGGGAACGACACGCGCCACGTCAGACGGTGGTTTATGGATTTCATGGAACGAACCAGAACGATATTGATCGACTGCCCCGGAGAGCTCGTCGGCACCCTTGATATAGTTACGCCCGTTCTGAAGCAAACTCACGGCTGCAAGAATTGCCGTGAATTAGCTTTGGAGCAGTTATTCAAGTTTAGGAACGAGGCGCTTAACCCCAAAATTCGCGAAGAAATCGACAAAGTGGGCATCCTCGTACACGGTCGTCTGCAGATTATTCATTATTTTCTTCGCACAGGTAACTCTGGAATTGACTTTTTGAAAGCCGGCAGGTGCAGAAGAGGAAGTTAAGCGGAACAGAAGTCGTATTACGTACGCCTCGAATATTGCCCATTCTGTAAAGAAGAGAACATTTTGGGAAATCGAAATGCGTGAACTAAAAGCATAGATTTCTTCGAGTCGAATTCTCACGTTTTTCCGGCGAACAGCAAGCAAAATCAATTTCGTAACATCAACTTTTGGCGGACAATTTCTCGGCTATACCCTGGAGAATAGCTTCAAGTGATCCAAACCGACTCTCCAGTTTCTCCTCCAGAGCCGCCATCTTCGAGTCTAGTCCCAACATCTTCGTTTCCAGCTCGGAGAGCCTCACGTCGGTAGTCAGCGGCTCTGGGATCGGCTCGCTGTCGAGGATCTGGACAAGCGGATCGCTGAGTGTGTGCTTTGGAGACACCCCGTCCGGCAGGGCAGTAGCGCGCTTAGTGTCGCAGTCTACGCAAACGTACGTGTCCTCAACTAGAGGTGAAGGGCTTAGTAACAGATTGAGTACTTGTTAATTGAGCTCGACGTACCACACGCGACGCAGACCCAGCACGGGCAGGAAACGGGCTCGCCACAACAACAGCAGATTTTCTCCGACTGGGACGATTTTGTCTTGTTCGCATGACTGCCCGTCTTTCCTCCGCCTTCAATACGGGCAAGAAGAGAGTTCGCCTCATGGAAAGCCTTCTTGACTCTGGTCGCCACGACGCGGGCTTCTGGGATAAGCCACGCCATCTCACCGTCGTGAATACGGCGAAAGGTCTTGACCAGAATATGGGAGCTCGTGTGGACAAAGGTGTCACGTTCCGGCGTTTGCTCGATGCACTCGCTGCACAGATCGATGTTATCAAAGAAAAGGTCGTCAATGCATTGGATGCAGAGCAATCGCGTGTCGCGTATGTGGCGGTGGCAGGAGTCGCAATTGCGGGCGCTAGGGACGTGTTGGAAATTGACCAACGGAGACAAAGCGATGAAGGCACATACTAGTGTGTAAGTTTCTGCATCTCAAACTCTGCAACTGAGTCATAGAATCGAGCGTCACAGGAACGCATTTCAGCCCTAAAGCGGGTAAGCTCCTCGGTCTCCTCATCATCCAAAGGCGTCCATGGCGTGAGATCCTGTATGGTCGTCTTGTGTCGTACGGCTAATTCAATGTATCGTTTTCGTTCGGCGAAGCGTTTCTTCAAGTAAGGCCAGGTAAGCCGTGTGCGCTGGACTTCATCGATCGTGGCGGCGATGGCGAATCCCCATCGTGCGCGAGCGCGATTTTCTTTAGCCTGCGCATCGGTGTACCGGAAGCGATAGACAGCAGAGGGAGTGCGGCGGAAGATGAAGGGATAGGTGGAGGTGGAGCTTTCAGCAGAGCTTTCAGAGTCGTCATCGGTGGCATTGCTTGATGCCTCAGTGTCCTTCTCTTCAGCCTCATCCGCGGCTCCGTTGCCTTTCGCATCTTCCACTGTATCCTCATCAACCCAGTCCGACTCTTTCTCCCCAGCACCAGCACCTTCACCGGCCGCAGCAGCATCCTCCTCGTTCGCCGGCTCTGGTTTCTCCGTCTCCTCAGCCTCACTCCCTCCGTCCTCGTCGTCCTTGGCCGCCTCTACCATTTCGGTCACCTCGGCCTCCTTAGCCTCACTCCCAGCGTCACTCGCTCCGTCCTCGTCGTCCTTGACCGCCTCTGCCTTCTCGGTCTCCTTAGCCTCATCCCCGGCATCACTCGCTCCATCCTCGCCTTCGCTCTCGCTCTCAGAACCAGAACTTGAGCTTGTCTCGCTCGAGTCACTTGTCCCACTTGACTCGCGCCCCACCTCGTCTTCGCTATCCTCAGACGACGACGACGACGACGAGTCGTCATCTTCATTGCCCGACTCCCAAAAGCCCGTAATGGTGTCCGTCTCCGGATTGTACTGGCCCGTGCACATCGCCTTGAATCCATCTGGCCACAAAATCGTGAATTCGACCTTGCGCTCCTCGGTGACTGTCCCCGACACGTCCAGAATATCAAGGTGGTTCTCAGCGGCGCCCGCGAGCTTGTCGCCGGTGCGCGTGAGGACCAAGGACAACGTCCCTTCGGGCGCGGAGATCTTCCCATCCTCGTCCTCTTGAATCTGCCCAGTCCATGTGCCGTCGAGCGGATCCACGAGCGGCTCCGGCGGCGGATGGAGGGTCTCGAAATCATACACATCCCTCGGCGCGTCCTCGGTATCGTACCGCAGCCAGTCGATGGTCATCTTCGCGAAGATAGCTTTCGCCGTGGCGTCATCGTCATCGGGGCCGGGGCCCAAATCCTCGTTCTCGTCCTCAAAGCCGTCCTCCTCGTTCCACTGGAGGGAGATATTGTTGATCACGTCGCGCTTGTACTCGCCATAGGTCAGCTGGAACTATAAAAGAGGTGACGTTAGGAGGGGAGAGCACAGGATATTACTGAAGGCGTACCATGCCAAACGCAAAATGACCTAGGCGCTCTTTAACGTTCATGGAGGTCGACTGGAAGATAGCTGAGAGGCATTAAGCAAGCGGGTTAGAAGAGCGCATCACCGGCGGCGCAGGACAGACGGACCTGCTAAGTTCTGCGTCCGCTCGTCGACCGCCTTGAATACGGTCGTCAGCGAGTTGGTCATCACGTCGAACTCGCCCTCGTCGAGTATGTGTATGCACGCCAGCCGCATGATGTCGTAGTGACGCTTCAGCAGGTGATAGAGCAGGGGGTAGAGGTACTGACCACAAAATCAGTAAGAGGACACGTAGTGGAGATGGAACGTACGCGCTCGATCCGCCCCGGGCCTGTTATCAGTCGTAACGTCGCTGTATCGTCGATCTCATAGAGCAGCCCGTCGAGCTGCGTCTGCAGCCTATCCGCCTCCGACTTCTTAAACAGGTCCGCCAAGCGCCTGAGGTGTGAATTCTCGTACGCCGGGCTCGGGGCCGAGCGTGTCGCGCGCAGGAGCAGTTCAACCCGTCGTATCATCAGCCCAGCGAAGTACTTGTCCGCTGACTGAATATTCCCCGGCTTCACGCGTTGCTCCAAAAGCGTCATCATCGCGACGAGGATGTTATAGATCCGGTTCTTGTACCACGTCACCGTCGAGTGCCAACCCGCTGCCCAGAAGGCCACCCAGCTCAACAAGCTGCAGCCGCATGGGTGAGCGGAAGGTATAATGAGGATCGATCGACAACGCACCTCCAGCCCGCGGGCCGCGACACTGCGAAGTCGTTCGCTTCCTTGATGCTGACGAAACCCGTCCCGTCGTCGTCAACGGCCTCGAGGATAGGCTGCAGATGCGCGACGTTGATGTACGAGAGCGCCCAGCGGTCGTCTTCGAGCTTCGCCTCGGCCGGGAGTTCCGCGTCCGCGAGTACAGGCGACATGAGCGGCGAGGCGGGGACAGAGCCCGCCGTAGAACCCATACGGCTCTCTGCGACGGCGATGTCGATATTGCTGAACTTGTCGGTGTAGTAGTCATTCAAGGCGAGGACGAAGTGGCGCGCCTTGACGCTCCCCTTCCAGCCCTGCTCCTTCCACATCGCCTGGAGATCCTACGTGGGGATGAGTGAAAGAAGGTGGGCGGAAGAAGAGAGCTACGCACCGCGTCCAGGATCTTTTCGTGCGCGCCACCCGAGAGGACGTGGATGATGTGCTCGCCCGTCAGGCTGATGGTGTCCGTCAGCTGCTTGCTCTGCATGTCCAGCTTGCGGTCGAAGAGCTTGATGTTCTTCTTGAACGCCTCGTCCACGTCCTCCGCCAGCTCTTTGGTCAGCATCGTCTTCGCGACCGAGATGTCCCCGCTGCCCGAGCGCGCGGGGTCGATCCCCGCGATGCTCTCTCCGCTCTTCGACACGAGCTCCAGCAGCGTCCCGTCGTTCTCCACAACCGCCTTCGCGCCGCCCTTCTCGTCGATGAACTTCTGCACGTCGCGCTCGCGGGGCGTGTCGAGCTTGCGGAACAGCGCCTCCATCTGCGCTTCGATCGCCTTGAGGTGCACGTCCTGCCCGTCGAGCTTCTTGTTCGCCGCGTCCACCCCTAGCGCCGTGTGCACCTTCAGCGCGAAACCGATATCCTTCTTGTGCGTCTCGAACATCTTCACGTACCCCGCCAGCCGGCCTTCGTAGATCTTCGACTTCAGCGTTTTGGCTGGACGAGTAGTGAGTGGGCGATGCTGGCGCGCGACGAAGGACACATACCGAGGAAGCTCTTCTTCATGTACACGTCGCACGCGCTCCCGCAGGCCGTGATGCTCTTTGCGATGGACTCCATCAGGCCCGAAAAGCGGTCGTTAGCGTCGTCCCGTCGGGACCCTTCTCCTGCGGGTCCCGCATTGTGCGGAGCCTTGGGGCGGAGTACATCAGATCGTGCTCGAGAGGAAGAATGAAGCCCGGCGCACTGGAAGAGGATGACCATCATGTCCTGCATCTGGATCTTGACCGCCAGCACCTTCTTGTTGTTCTGCCGCCGCGTAGAGTCGAGCGTTATTACCAGCTTGAACGCGGTGACCGCCACTGGGGGAGTACGCGTAGGCGACAGAGCACGCGTAGATGAGGATGCTACACACCTCCAACGAACGGATGCAGTTGCCCCAACGCATCGAGCCCCTTCATCACCACTGCGGACGTCTCCGCAAAGGTCGTGATCGTGTTCTCGATAGACTTCACGTCTATATTAGCGGCCGACGCGAGCGCGCTCGCTGCGCTACTTATGGTCGAGGCGTTCGCCGTATAGAACGTATTGAGAGTTTCATACGCCTCGCTCGCCTTGCCGATCGGGACGCTCAGCCTGTCCTCTACGATCCATGGCTGATCAGCGATGAGAGATAAAAACGGGACCAAGTATGCGCACCGATTTTATCGATCGAGCCTTGCGACCGGGTAGATCGACGGCTGCGAAGGCGGCCTTGTAGCCCGTCTCGATGGCGGAGGGACTATCGACCTTCATGGTGGCTGCGCGGATACCGCACCGCCGCGGAGCGCCGAATCGAGGACTCGCGGTGGCCTTCAGCGGGCGGCGTGTCGGTCGTCACTTGTATCGCAGGCGGCGCGTCCGTGAGTGTGTAGCGCTTCGCTTCAGGACTGGCCATGACGCGAAGAGTCGAGGAACTTGTGTCGAAATCGATGAAGCCTTTGGTGGAATCGAGAGTGTATGGGGAGGAGCTGCTGCGCTGGGTGTAGTAGGAAAGGGTCTAAGCCTGCAATCGGGGTCATCTTAGAGCGCCGGGCGCTGGTTGGGCGCTGGCGCTTAATACCGCTTAAGGTTGGACATAGTTTTGATGGCACAACTTCCTATCTGTCGAAAATCGGTGGCCGAGAGATTGTCGATCCGAAGGATCGCGGGGATATCCATTTGGAGCTTGCAAGTCGCATGGCCTCAGGGCCTGCAGCGGTTTGGCGTCGCCCAAGGCTCGAAATAACTGGGAGTCGTGGTAATCCAGGATCCTGGATAATCGCAACAGCGCCAGGCACGGTTGGCATTCCACGCGGATAGCACGAGATTTCCACATACCTCATTGTCAAGGGATCAACGTTCATCACACCAATGAATGGCTTGGTCAGGATCGAGGCGGTTCAACACATGTAACTTTGTCAGCAAATATCCCCGCCACGGAAACGGAATTAAACGCGACTTGTAGCTCTTAAGCACCAAATTAACCTCCTACAACGCGGAAATTCGGGGTACTCACCTGGCGCAAGAATATCATGACCCAGCGATTAGGTCCGATGTTTGAAGTTCCCGGCCCGTTCCCCCCCAGCCAGACGATTCACCTGCCCATAGAAATACGAGGGCTCCTTCAGCCAAAACAATGTTAACATCATCAATGGGCGCCTCAAAATGAATGCTGCATCTACATACATACTTCGCTCGCGTTTTAGAGTTCGTTTCACCCGTCCACAACGGTGGTTGCCGTCAAAATCCCGGAAGACGGGAATCGTCGGGCTGCTTGCTCATCCGCTGTATAACCGGTGTTCCCGAACTCGTCGCATCCTTGGACGACCACTAGCGCCTGGCGTATTAATATCGTCGACCGGCGCTTCAAAATTAATAACTGTACCTTGTTTAGAATCCCACAAGCGCTAGTCTCAGAGCCTCAAAAGACAAAAAGCCGCGGACAACCGCATCCATGCGAATATACATCCCGTCCCCATCGCGGCCAGTTGTGCTAGCATATGACTGGCCTCCAAGTCTAGGGAGGTCTTGAAAGGAGCTCGAACAGGAGGTGCGCGGCCTAGCCCATCACACCTGCCAGCGCTGAGGACTGGCAACGTATACAGGAGCGCGTCTAATGCTCCCTCGATTAGACGCGCCGCAGACACGGAGAGCTCCGTGTCGATAGCACGCAGACGGAGTTCATGGTTCGTCAGCTTTAGCCAACCTTGCCCTTACACAACTGTTCCAGACGTTGAACAAGAGATTCAGAGGAAGAAGGATGAAGTTGGAAGCAAAAGTTGGTTTACGACTTGTCACAGTGACGTAAGACTCACACTGCCCGTAACGCCCATCTTCCCCATTCCCCATTTTATTCTGTATTCACCGCACCAGACCAGGGACCGAGAACGAGCGGGAGCCTATAATATTCCCAGAGATATGATATGATATGATGCGCAAAGAGTATGCACGAGCGCTGTATAACAATTCGTAGATATGCACAGCTGAAACAGTGTGTAATAGCAGAGGAGACAGACAGACAGACAAAACAGGGATTCCAGAACCCAGATCCGAGTCCGCGAATGAGTATGTACGAGCCGAGGCCGATGTGAGTCGATGAGCGGGCAGATGTGATGCGAGGAGAGGAGAGGTCCGATGATGCGAGAGGAGAGGTGGGCGGATGAGTGCGTTTGTTAGGAGGACATAGATGGTGAGGTGCGTCGAGATGCAGAGGTTATGAGCCACAGGCGCGATGCGAGATGACAAGGTGGGGAAGGTGGGTAATGCGATGAGTGTATTGGTTGGGAGTGCATAGATAGAGAGGTCACGCAGCCGCCCACGGATCCTCAGGCGCCGGTGCGAGCGCCGTCGGCGGCGGCGAGAGCGCGGGCGAGCTCGTCCGTGACGTCTGCGGGTCGAAATCCAGCGGCAGCGCGCCGCGCCGGGGCGTCGGCACATCCCCATCCCCAGGCGTACGGAGCCCCGGTCCAAGCAGCCCTGCGTCTGCGTCCTCCTCCAACGGCGGCGGGGGCATGCCGGTCGGCGCGAACTCGAGCGGCTCGTCGTCGTCCGTCGAGTACGCGGAGAGGTGCGGCGAGGGCGGGGGGATGTGTGGGGAGGAGGACGGGATATTCGGGGACGTAGATGGGGACCTCACGGGGCTCTTCGTGCCCACCTCGGAGCTCGAGCGCGAGCGTGTGAGGCGGCGCTCGGGGCTGCCCGCGAGGCTGAGGCTCGAGTGGCTGCTGTGATTCTGCGTGAAGCTCAGGCGGCTCCCCGTCCTTAGCTCCACGTTCTCTCCCTCGATGAGCCGCAGCGCGCTCCGTAGCGCCGCCTTCTCCTCCTGCGCCTCCCGCAGCTCCTCCCGTGTCTCCCGCGCCTCCCGCACCTCCTCCCTTAGCTCGATCTTCGTGCGCTTGAGCTCCTCCGTGAGCGGCTTTAGCTTCGCGAGCTCGTTTTCGGCGTCCGCGCGGCGCATGCGCTCGCTCGCGACCATGCGGTTTGCCTCCTCGAACAGCGCCTGGCTCAGCGCCTCGATCTCCGCCTCGAGCGCGGCCTTGTCTTGCGCCGCCCGCGCCGCCTCCGCGCGCGCCTTCTCCGCCGCCTGGTGCTCCCGCTCGGCCTCCTGCCTTGCCTTTTCCGCGCTCGCGCGCGCGGTCTGCAGCGCCGCCCCGAGTTCGTCCTCGTGCGATGCGTGCAGGCTCGGCAGGCTCGGCGACGTGAGGTGTGTCTGGTGCGTCTGCGTGGTCGGCGTCCCCGGCCGCCCGTTGAAGAACGTCTTGAAGAATCGACTGCTCCCGTCCGTCGGCGACCCGTTCGGATTCGGGGTCGGCGGATTCGGGGTGGTGCTCCCGTCGCCGGACACGGCGCGCTCCGCATCGCCGCTACCGCTGCGCGAGTTCGCGGTGCCGCTCGCGCGGCGCCAGCCGACGTCGCGCCCGCCGCCGCCGCCCGACTTGAGCGCCTCCTCGAGCATCTCGTTGTTCGCGATGACGAGCTGCAGGTTCGACTTGGCGACGTTCAGCTGCAGCTCGAGCTCCGCCTGGCTCTTGTACGCCTCGCTCAGGAGCGCGGACTGCCCGTCAATCAGTATTCTTGTAGTATACAAAACACAGCGCACTCACCAGCTCGGTAACGCGGTTGATGACCATGTTGAGCGCAGAGCGGAGGTCCTCCTCCTGCCCGTGCGAGCTCACGCGGCGGGCATCGTGCAGCTCCTGCTCGACCGTCAGGAAGATCTGGTGCGATCCATGCGGCTTCTGTTGCGTCGCGTTCAGGCTGTCGCTCCGCCGAGGCAGCCCACCACCAGAGCCGCCGTTTTGCAGCGACGAGGGAAAGTGCAGCATCCGGGTTGTGGTCGCCTACAGTATAGGCTATAGAAAGCGCTGATATCCGTGCTGTATATAAACGCCGAGTAATGGGATCGCGGGCCTGCAGAGACTCGGGAGCGAGCAAGGGGAGGTAAAGCTGCAGATTTTGCTTGCCCAAAGACGACGAGATCTACAGGAAATCAAGAAGAAGGGGCGCTGAAAGGCACCAGCAGGGAGCCGCGAGGTACAAGGAGTGTCACGCGTGACCCGCCCTGAGCGTGACACGCGATCAGAGCCATTTATTCCTCCTGCCAGCTCCATTCATGGCGTTGGGAGGGGGCGCTCACTATGGAAAAATACGACCGCTCGGGGAATCCGGACCAGTATGAACCGCTTCCGCGACTCGGAATACGTACTCGTTACTCAACTGGATTTCGTCGTCTCCAAGTCTTGATTTTTTTTTCCCAAGGGGACTCCGTGCTTTCTCCCTTGATGATTCATTTCTCCTGGAACGAGCTTCATTGGTGCACCCTCGAACCTCAAAGCGGCTGGATTGTCTTCATCACTATGCTGAACAACCTGGCTCGGACCTCAATGAGACACGCACCAAAATGAAAATGTAACCAGAAGCCCTCCGGGTTTCCTGGTCAATTAATATTAGTTCTTCCTGACATCGAAACGGGGCCCACTATTCTTCAAAGTCCCTTGGCTCTTGGGCTCGCTGTTTGCTCCGTGCGAGGCGAAATCGTACTTCAATCCCTCGAGCAAGCGGGGCAACTCAGGGGAACGTCCTCGGCCGAGCTACAGGAAAACTGGTCCGTACAACCGCAGCTTGTTCTGATCACGCAGAAGGTCGTCCATCAAGTGGCCAGAAATCTACCTCAATTCGGGTCTACCGTCCTGTCCACGCACATTGAAATTTGTATCAGAATGGAGGTGGAGTTCATTAATATTGCTAGGACTACGCTCCACATGGGGACTTTTTTTTTGGATTCTTTGCTTCAGGTCCAGGCTGATGTCGTCATCTCAGCAAACTTCGAAGGTCACACGCAGGTCTGCACTCTGGAACCTCCGAATGACTCGTTTTTACAACGGCAAATTGCTCCGTCGTCACTCCTCTATCATTGTGCACCATTCATGTGGGAAGGCACAAACATCCGTCCCGGAACGTCGAGAAACAGCGCGTGCACATTGTTTCTAACTCTCGTCAGCTCGTCGTCATGAGCGCGGCGAACTCGTGGTCCAGACTAGCCTCTCCGCCAGAGATCACCTTAGTTGCTTTCCTAATCATGCTAAGCAGTACTGCCGGCCATGGAACGCTTCCATCTTGTTCTGTCGATTTGTGAACGAAGGAACGGGATCGTCCTCGAGATCGACACATTCTCTCGAAGAGTGACTAGCAAGGTACTTCTACCGTGGTCGTCCTGCTCGTGGCACTTATCTCCTTGTAGGACCTGTATAGGCTCGATGCTTTGTCGAAGCTAAGCCGAACTTCATCAATCCATCTCCGAGTCCTTTTTCGCCTTTGCGGCTTTCAAGCCAGTCTTAGACTACTCCTGGTGCTTCCGCGTCTCAACGATTGCTCGTGGACGGGAGGATCCCGGTTTGCGTATCCTCTGGGCCTTGTATTGAATCGGTGGTCATCACGCCTGCCAAGGTTCGGACCAAAGTCTGGACGTTTGCGAAAATGGGTATCCGGCATTTTTCATACTCAAGATTGGGAACAGTTCGAATCTGAGATCTCTAGAGGATGTGCTTAGTCTTCGAGGAGCGCGTCTTGTGCTCTCAAATTAGTTCTAAAAGGCTAGCGCGTTTCAGAGCATGATAAGTCCCGCTAAGTCTGCGTCAGGGGCTAAAGGCGAGGATCGTATTTTGTTTGTCTTCAACTTAATATTGACGCTTTTTTTCTAGATGTTGAGGAGCGATTTAACAAAGGGGCTCCTCTCGAAATGTTTCATCCCGTTGTTCAGAAGATCTCGAAAGGAAAGGCTACCACGGCTGGGGTCTTCCACAAGCAAAACCTTGTAGACTCATACTGATATACGTGCGTATTTGCTGTGATCGGTCGAGCTTATTTAGAGCTGAATTTATGATGCTCGGAAGGTGGAAGGAAGGAAGGTGTTTGATTACACCTCTGAAAATGGAGTCTGTCTTGCCGACCTTTTCCGGTGAGATCCTGTTCGGTCCATCGTTGTTGGCTACAGCCTTTCCTCTGGAAGTATACGACTTTTCGTGGACTTCTGTTTTGGTAGACTCTTTCGTAGACTTCTGGGCCCACGGTCTTTCTGCTCATCTCACCGTATCATCGTTTGCAAAAAATTGGTTGTGCGGTGGAATTACAATCTCGCGTTATACAACCGTATGTTATGCACCTTGGTAGTCTATGTCTGTCTTAAGCTTCTGCGCCGCGCGTGTGTTCTCGGGTGTCTGTCACGGTCTTCTCGTACCAGACTCGGATATCTGCTGTATTCGGTTGAAAGACCACGAATATAAGGTGACGCGATGGCGATCGTTTGTTCGGATGGCAGATATCTGTCTTCTCGCGTTGGACGTCTGCTAGATTCGTCTGAGAGGCCGTGATAAGGTAAACGAGTTCTAAATTTTTCAAGTTCGGCAACAAGTGTGTTGATGCTGTCCAGACATAGCGAGACCATGTTTGTGATTCCATCTCGTGTTTGGGCATTCTCTAGATTTTTTTTGGTTCAATTTGACGAGGTGTGTAGAAATAGTTCCTTGCCTCCCGTCGGACTTTGCGGAAGAAAGCTTGTTGATACTGTGAGAGCTTTTCGTCAGAAATAAACTATACTAGAACTCCTCAAAGATTACCTTGCGGGCTTGGATATTTCACACGCGAATAAACATTTATTATTGTTTCGCGAAGGTCTTCCATCACTTTTACAGCTTCTGGAGAGTGACCTTATATGAAAACCTCGGATGGATGAACACTGATTGATACTCACCTCCTAAAGTCAGAGGCCCGTTGTTAGTAGACACTAAACTGATTTCTTCCCGATAATCAGGAGGGAAACCAGCGAAACGTGGTTCCAATGCTCTTGAGCATGAGAAACACAGGGAGCTGGTCCCTTCGGTGAGTAACAGTGCGGACGTGTCTGCTTATTGTATTCAGCTTTACGGAATGCACGCACAGCGGCACTCACTAAGCGGTAGGGGCTGTTTGTTCATATCCAACCGATTTCGTCTCTGGGTTTCGACGACCGTACGATTCAATGGGGATTTGGACAAAGCTGGCTTCTTGGCAAACACCTCCAAAAACTGCGGAAATGAAGGAAAAAATTCGACCTTCGTCGTGGTTTTCGGTCGCAGGTGACCTTCATACTACGACACGTCCTACACGATGGAGTATCCGAATCGATTAAGCAGATACGGTGGCTCCTGGCACATCTTTGACATAGCTGGACACAAGGCGTTTAAATATACCTAGTGTGCGCACGATCAGTGCACATACCAAGGAGTTGTTGTTATTCCATTCCAAAATTTCCGGTGTACCCATTCATCCTCCGCTATCTAGTCGGCTTCGAGTCGTCAGTTCTGCGATCCTTTGCCAAAATTTGTTCTCGAGCGTCTTTGGATCCATGCCACTGGCATTCGTGAGACCCGTGGATAATACCGGAGTATCTGAGGAAACCACATTGAGGTGGTCACCCTCGCCCGGAGGCATATTTCCGCTATCGCGGATCCTAGATGGGGACCGTGAACGCCTTGGATCCATCGTGCTTGTAATCGTGGTGAAAAAGAGGAAAGGTGTGGATCATCACATGACTATAAAGGACGTCTTCGCTCTCTCCGCTTCCGTGCACGGTGCTCTGACACTTGCATCGTGTGTTTTGAACGACCCGCCTAGCTCGTTACCAGTCTGTTTATGAATGGCAAAAAAAAATGTGACAAGCACTTTGCTGTAGGCAGACTGGTACAATTCGGAGCGATGGATTAGGCTGAGCCTGTTTTTGGCTTGTTTTTTGAATGTTTTGCAACCCGTGCCCTGCACCCGGTGAACCCTGTTTAATTTACATAAACTCTACTATCCAGTACGTGCCCCATCTCTCCAGATCCAGATCCCCTATCCAGTTCCTCCCCGACTCTATCAGCGAGCCCTCCTCCCATGTCTGCGATGCTACCCATGCTACCCATGACCATGACATCTTTGCGCCAAAGGGTCAGCACCAGTGTATCCAGCTCTACTGCCGCTCCCACATCTACTGTCTCTGCCGTTTGCATGACTGCCTCCAGCATGGAAGGCGTGTACGCCTCTACATCGATGCACTCGGGGCAACCGTCCACGAAAGGCAGTGCTGGTCCGGACTGGGCACGCACTGCCTCTTCTCTTGTGCCCAGGAGGATTCAAACTGCCGAAATCGTCGGAAGCGCAGTGGGAGGTGCATTCCTCATCGCCGCTGTCTTGGTCACTGCCATTTGTTTTCTGCGCCCCCACGCAAGCCGATGGCCGCGCTGTCTAACCACTCTGCGTCGGCGAGCCTCAACCCCGTGCTGGGGGGAGAGGTCCCAGTGCCACCCCATCGTATACGGTATACTGCCTGTTTAAACTCGAGTCCCGCTTTGACGCATTGACGTTTCTGGTGCGAAGGCCGAACTCTGATCGAAGCGTTCTTGTAGGTCCCCCCTGCGTACGACGATGAGGCCTGGGACAGAGGAGTGGGAGACGGCTCTGGTTGATTCCCGCGTACATTTAGGGCCTTCGAATTCTTCGGCCTACACTCCTTCCCCAATTCTGTGGCGTCCCCTAGTTGCAACGAATCGAAACAAAGGCTGGTAGTGGCACTCTCCCGTACTTCTTGCTACCAGCAATTCACAATATTGACAACCTATACTCATGTCGCCGCGTGTAGCATCTAACAGTTTCCACTAAGTGAGTCATTGTGCCGCCCTTTAGAGGATTTGATCAACATCGAGATTCAACTGATTATTTGGCATTAGCCTAGGTAATTATCGGTAGGATGGCTGGATTGTTGTGCTGGATGTCAAAATATAAGATCCCTGGAGAATCCAGCTCACAAGATGCAACATGACGTCACGTGCTCATGGTTGAAATTTGACAACTATTCAAGGCCTGAAGCAGGTTTCAAGCCGCGGGCTGACGGACGTACACACAAGCCTTTAAGAGGCGAATCTATCTGCTGCCCTGCACCGTGGTCTCTGCTCACCTTCGCTGCCGTCCCAAACCTTCTCACCCGCAGGGCGGCCCTTGCCGAGTCAGCGCGATGCCCATGCTTCCGACGGTGTGTCTTCACCACCCACTCGCCTGCATGGTATTGGATGTCATAAACTAAAAATGAACGTACCGCGTTGCGACTGGACATAAACGAAGGTTCAGATAGGATATAGCAAGAAAAGAATGTATATGCGGCACGAGACCAAGAAAATACACTAGACGGATTGAGTTACGTGGAGCTCGTCACAATTTAGCGCTGCAAGCCGTAGTAGTTATCAACATCATTGCAAGCTCGTCTTCGAGGCTCCTGCACAAACGTCAAGGCCGGTAGAGGAAGGCATCGCAACGGCATACTTACCAGTAAAGCTCGTCCAAGTCTGAGGTAACGTTCCACGGAGTCCCAAACGAATGGCTCTGGAAGCCGATTGGCACAACGGATTGGGTGGCCAACACCACGAGCTCTGGAACCACGCGCTGCATAAAGATTATTACCCTACCCTTGTCTACCTGGCGATCCTTCTTTGGCGTCACGAGGATAGCTACCCCAGGTGCGCCGGGCATACGGCAAGTGTCGCGCGTCTGCTGTAGCTGGATCACGTAAGAGTCCCTCGTGTCTTTTTCGAAAACGGCGAGGGGTGCCGTGACGATGTTGGTGATGGAGAGCCGTCGCCGTGCCGGGAGACCAGTTGCAAGCGGCACCATCTTAACGAAAACCAAGAGTACGGTGAGGTAGGGGGGATTGGAGTGGTGGAGCGCGCCGATAGCTCTCATGGCGTAAATGAGAAGATGCATCGAGATATATTTGTGGTCTAAGAGGTTTCGGCAGAGATGCATGGCGAGGACGTCGTCGTCGTCGTATCGAATACAATTTTTTTTGTGGGTCGGCCTACCACGTCGGATCGCAAGGTCAGTGTATCCGCTTAGGCAAGGAACTCGACACACCAATGTTTTCGCTGACACACCTCATCGCAATACACCGCAGTACCGCACTGGATCAATCACCGCGTCAGCAAGGTCGGAACGAGATGTAAGGAACGGTTGCCAACCCCTCTACAAGTCTTAATTTCGCGCTTCCATTTGATGGTCTTACACGATGCACAAGTCCCAGCTCTGAGATCCTTTGGTATACGTATACTGGAATCTGGAACGACGATTGCACTGCTTCCCGATTTATTTCGGACCGGGCGAGGAACGGCTGCGGATCCATGCGCCGACGGAAAGTCTGCCTCCAGAATGGACATACCAGTGAGGAAGTCCCGACTGCGTCCGGAACTCTCGTGCTCGCGCAAAATCTTTGCAAACGCCGCTGTCGCAGCTTTGTCCATTGGTTCCGCAGTGAGCACGTTGGCCAGGTCAACGAGGGCTTCCATAAGTCGGCCTTGCCTATGGCGCGCCAGTGCACGGCGATATCTGGCCTTGTAGAATCGAGCATCTCGCATAAGTGCCATAGTCGCACTACACTCCGCCATTGGAAACCTGATGGATTGAGTCAAGCGTCTGGTCGGCGAGATGAATTGAACCCCGACTTCTGTAGCTTAAGCTGAACCAATGCCAAGTTTGAGAGGTAAATTGGTGAGTTTAGGGTATCGGCTTTGTTCGCGGCCTGGTACAGCTTGCCAGCTTCCTGGAATTTCCCTTCATTGAAGAGCGTCCTTGCCTGATAATGTGAGTCCAAGAAGTCCAAGAATCGAGCACCCTAAAATACCTCGTTATTTAGCCGAGTCGCTTCATTTTCTGCGTTGTCCATGGGGCGTAGATGACGGGAAGAGGCAAGCGCGAAAAGATGTGTCCGATATGTGTCATTGCAGGCTGCCGGAGCTTGCCGATTTTCCACGCCGGAACGACTCCTGCTCAAGAGGACCCTTGGCCCTTCCTAGTCCTTCAATAACCCATCCCGCTCCGATGTTATGGTTCTGCCCGCCCTCGACCACGGCCATTCAGGCGTACTTGACAGATCAGTTGCTGTGTAAGTTCAAAATGGGAACAAATTCCCGCGTGCATTTAATTATCTCCTTTAACTCGTTCCTTCACATAGAAAAAAGATGGTAGCAGGAGTTGATAGAAATTTGTGAAGTTGTCAATTTTTACCCATGTTGCGGTAAATTTCGCAGCTGGAGGTCAAAATATACGGATGATCGAGGACGGAGGAGATGCACCAGGATGTCACGTGGGGATCGGTTGACAATTGTGTACTACGGAGCGGTTTTCAAAATGCACGCATAGGAATACACAGACTAATATAATTCAATGGGATCACCGTTTAAAATTTGAAAGTCAGTACATGGAAACGTTCCTGGAGAACGATGTAACCAAGGACGGTCATTCAATAGCAAACGAGCCATCGCGCCGTGGGAAGGAATTTGCGGGGACTCCAGATAATTGGCGAGGGCATCTCTGATGAACGGCCAGGAAATGAATCCCAGTCGCTCAATGTTGGCCTGAGTGATACGATTCTTGAGGAGGACTTGAAGCGGGAGGGGGTCGGCAGCCGGCGAGGGACGGTCAGATGGAGGCGGATTAGAGGGCATCTTCTTCCGGACATACAGCTCCTCTGTGATGAACGGTTTTATGGCCTGTCGGAGGATCCATTTCTCAATCAAGCGCCACGTTCCAGGCTGGTCTCCTGCGATTGGCATTACCTTGATCGATCTGAGATAAATTGGCATTAGAAGAGGATGTTTGAGTAGCTGATTGCATACGGAGGTAAGGCATTCACGTATTCGACGAGTTGATGGTCCAGATATGCAGTGCGACTCTCGATGGAGCTAGTTCGGCCCGAACTTTGCTCAAAAATCGAGAACATCTATCGTTTTCAGCTTAGCTGTAACCACCTCAGCTCAGGTTTAAATCCCTATGTTCGGGCATAGAAACATCCGAAATTTGGGCGTACCAATCTCTTGATATTTAGTCTGGGAGGGACCTATGAAACCACGCCAAGTACGTTGGGCGATGAAATATACACAGGATGCAATGACATACGATCAATTGCTTAGGATACTGTGAACTCGACGAAGATGGGAATGAGAAAGTGGGCGAGAACAATGATGTACTCGTGGATATATCTGTCTCCAAAGCGGAGGATGTTCTGAGGGTGGGGCAAATTATAGTATGTGTAGAACGGGTAAGCACACTCCGGGCAATTTAAATTAGGCACACGAGGTTGAGATGGCAAGACAATGCGTACTCGATCAACGGTTTTGGAGTGAATCGTCAGGATAAGTAAGACTCAGGATAATATTATACTTAGTAATTGAAGGTATATAGGTAATAGGTGGCGCTAGCCGTATAGAGTATATGCTTGTTTAAAGACCGGTGAAACTGAAGCGATGAAGCAAAAAGTGCAGTGGTAAGAGAGTGTGGTGTATATGAAGATGAGAATGAAGCAAATAAGGAAAGAGTCTCGCAATTGCTTGCACAGAACCAGTCCACTAATCCACCCACTCGATCAACTCGCGATTCACCTTATCCAACGTCAACCCATTCAAAAGTGCTTTGGGCACGTATTCCGGCGTCTTGCCGTCGCCCAGGCACTCCATGCGCGTCTTCACCGTCCTGTGTACGCGCACCTTTGCCCATCGCGGGTTGAGCGGTACTTGGCCCTTCGCCACGGCGGCGGCGGCGTCAGTCAGCGCCGCATCGACGGGCGGGAGAATCGTGCGCCCGCGGCCGAAGTTTTGGCGGTACTTGAATTTGCCCTTTACGACGGACCATATCTGCAGCGGCGTGATCTCGAGGCCCCACCACTGTGCGCGGTTGATCACCAGCTGGTCGTAGATGGGCGCGAGCGCGTCGACGAGGTCGAGTTTCTCCTCGCTGTAGGTGGCGTAGACGGAGAAGTCCGGCACCGCGGGCTTCGGGGGCGGCTTGAACCAGCTCGCCACCCACGACGAGGCGCGGCTGAGCACGCCAGGCTTCGGTATGTTTGACACCCTGAGGTCCGGTGTGCATTCAATGGCTGCAGGCCGCGGTTTTACGACGGGATAGAGCGAGTCGGGCGCGATGCCGATGGCGGCGATTTCTGCGGGGTCGAACATCATCCCGTTCTTGGTCTTGAAGCACTCGCGCACCATCCAGCGCAGTGCGATATGTGCCAAGTTTGGGCGCGTACCATTGAGTACTATATTCCGACATTTGATGAGCAACAGCGAGGACAGCCCACTGATGAAGAACTTACCAGACCCACCGCCGACATCTGGAAGCACAGAAGTCAGAAATTGTCGAACATGATCGTTTTGGCGACTGGCTTACCGCAGTGGCAGCCGGAGAAACCACACCTGACCGACATCCGTGACTACGGGGCGCGGCTGTCTCTTCGGGTCGGTGCTTGGCGGGTTCCACATATTCGACCTGAATCGCGCGCGGTGTTCGTCCAGCGATACGGCATGCCTAAAGGTTCGCACCGAGAAATTGCTGGCCGTGAACGGCAGGGTTTTCGCCCGGATGACGCCGACGGAGTTGACTGTGTCCCTGTGGAATAATAGGTCAGTCGGTTGTGCTGGTGCGGTATAGTGCAGATACCTACCACACCCCGATGAACTCGATGACGATGCTCTTGCAATCATTCTTCTTGCGGAACGCCGTAGAGTTTATCCATGTATCGTTCTCAAACGACTGGAACGCGGGCCGGACCTGGTCCTTGCGGGCAAGGGGCAGCAGCCCGACCTTGTTCACCATGGCACCGACGCTAGAGCGGGTCAGTTCGACACTGAATAACAAGAGCACTGAGGAGTGGACTTACGCGCGAGCGGTGTATGCACCCCGCGAGAAGCCTTCGACGCGTTCAGATTAGCGGTCGACCGGCCAGGGTGCAAGCAACACCTACCAAACATGCAGATCTTATCGCCTTCACGGTCTGATATTATCCAGGCCAAAGTGAGCAACGCGACCCACAACAAAAGAGATGGGAACCATACAGTTCTGCATGATCCATTCGTAGCCCTCTATATAACCGTCAGTGATCTTCAGTTTTCCAGGCCAAGTAGTACGCACCGATAATATGGTTCTCTAAGCTCCACGCAATGGCCTTGTCGAATATCTAGTGCACTTCATCAGAGATGTCAGACGAATGAATGGGATGAAGCTACCCTCGACGCGCTGGCGACGAGGGGGACGTCAGTTTTCGTGCCCGGAAAATGAGTGTTGTGTGTCCCAATCCCCGGCTGCATTCGGAATGCACATCAGAGTCTGCAGGTCTCGCACGGCGCACGGGCGATGGCGCACCTGGTAGAACACGCGCTGCCGCTCCGGATCGTCCAGCGGGTGGAGCATATTCCGCAGCGCAATTACGTTGGAGATCTGGAGCATGCGCACAAATATGAGACGGGCGTTTCGGCAGACAGAATAAGAATGGCACGCACATCTTTGTCATCCCTACAAGCCAGCGAATCAGATACATTTCGACGACGGCACAGGGAGAAGGCAGGAGACTCACGTGTCGCCCGTCCCGTCGAACAGCAGAACAAGCGTGCGGTATCCGCCATCATGGGCAGGCGGGTAGGGCGCGACGTGCGCTTTCGACGCTCTGTTCTGACTCGATAGCAGCGGGGTTGTCTCGTTCGACATTCTTGGCTTGAGATCTGGCACTGGCAACCTGGGTTGGACAGCTGGGAGCTGGAGCCTGGTACCTGTTATTCTTTTATTTATGTCGCCAGTCGGTGCTAGCTCCGGTTTGAGGTTATGACAGGCCAATGCAAGGGCAAGGGCCATCGGAATGCATCTTCGCCCTTGATTTCAATACCAGACATGACAGGCGAATGACATTCGGAATGCATCTTCGCCCTTGATTTCAACCGTCCCAAAAGGGGAGCGGCCAACCTGGGCCAGAGCTCTGAGACGTTCAGCGAAGAAGGAGTCGCAATGCCAATCGTACAGCAGGAGTAAGTGCGAGTAAGCTTTTGCCATGATCCGAGTCTGAGCAAGATCTGAGATCAATTTAGCCGAGCGACATGTCACGTGCGGGACGCAACTGTTGATCGGCGTCTTCGCTAGGTTGCAACTTGCTCCAATCGTTCGTGTTCTTGTTTTGAATCTACAGAGGCACTGGCCCTTGTGTTGCTGCTGGCTTTTCGAGCAAACCGCGGGCGGCGGGCGGACTACTTAGTAGGACAACGATTGGCGCCAAATTGACGCGCGGCGGCAAGTCCCAGCAACGCCATCGTATGTACAGGTGGGTGACTGCACCTTATATCATCGCCCGATAAGCACATGAGAATTCTCGACGGGTGCTCTTCCGAACTGCCGCTCAGGCGGTAGGTAGGTAGGTAGAATTACACGGCCGGCCCGAATAAAAGACCGTGGCCGCACATCACGGCCTATGTCGAAGTCCGGCTTGAGTCCGGCCACGTAAATTTCGCGGGAATTTATTCCTGTAATACGTATCCAGCGCCGCCTACGGCGCCGACCCGATTTTTTTCTTCCCGCGAGTGGGCCGAGAACTCCCGGTGCGTTGACCGTTCTATTGCTCTAACCCGTATCTTGACTGGTTTTCCCAGGTTTCGCCTTCTAAAATCGTTCCGCGGCGCCGCCAGCATTGATGCAGCCCTGCGAGCGCCCAGACGACGGCGAGCAACGCACCATTCCTGGTGAGCTCACCCTCGCGACGTGCCCGCATGCTCAAGCTTACGTTTTTCCCAGCGCTTTTTTTCAAGAAATTCCCCTGCGCGGCCCCCGATGAGGTACGCCCGCCTCCCAACGCGTTCTGAACCATATTCTGACGCGTTTTTAGCGCCCTTTTTTTTCGAAAAATCTGCGCTGCGCGTCTAACACCGCACGTTTATTTTTTCTCTGAGGCAGCCTAGTCAAAGTCGGTCTCGCGCTCACGTCTCCGGGCCAATTATAGGTGGCCGAGCTTGCCAAGCGGGGCAAGCTCGCAATGCATTTTTACGCTGAGAGGGAGATATCGATGTGTTGGTAGAGTTACGTGCCATGTCAGTAATGGTAGGGTTCAGATAGCGCATTCATCAAGTCCATGCAGCGTAGTTCAAGCGGAATCCGCGTAGCTCGAACTGCACCCGTCACATCCCATTCACCGCTCTGCTCCTTCACCACGTCGCCTGGTCGTGGCTGACGAGGCGAACCCCCGAGTCGCTATGGATAGACGTGGTTGATTCGACTGCGTACGTCTCGCCTGATGACTCGGAGCGTACTGACGATACATCTGGTGTACCCGCACCAGACGCGAATTGCACAGCACCCTGCGGTACTGCTCCATCTAGTAATCCTCTCAAGCGCGAAGACCTGTTGCTCAGGGAAGACGCTCGCCCAGGACGCCTGATTCTCGCAGCATTGGAAGCAGAAGAGAACACGAGCTCAGGGGCAACAATCTCGCCAAAGGTCCGCGAGAGCTTCGCCATGTTGCGGCGGCGACCCGTCTCCTCCTCTGCAGCCATTGCAGCCGCGGATGGCGTCGCGGGTGAGCTGGAGTTGAAACTGATGCCCGATGTTGGTGAGAGCGGACTCGGAGAAGGGAGGGTACCGGAGGCGATGGACGCGCCGATGGGCAGGCGTAGGAAAAGGACCGGGTGGTTAGATTCCCTGGCGGCTCCAGAGCCGCGGAGGGATGAGTTTGCGAAAGACGCCGTGTAATGGTGTCCTGGTATAGAAGCGGGTTCGCTGGCTGTGGCACAAAGTGGTGTCTCACCCAGGAGGGCTTCGACCTTGCGCGCCGAGCGCATGAGCCGCGCGCGCTGGGAGTGGGCGAGCATAGGTACTGGGAGAAATTGTGTCGAGGTTAGGTGTCGATATTATGGGTGGTTAAAGTAAGAAGTTGTGGCCAAGGGTTTAGACAGGGCCATGATGACGCCCTCTCTTTTATACCTCCATCGAAGCAGGTAAGACAACGGGAACGGAGATTACTCGATTCGGACGCGGGGCGGTGGACGGTGTTGTCAAGTTTCCGCCACACCCGATCTCTCCTATCATAAGTCTCACATCTGAGCGTTCTGTGATTGTCATGTCTCGAGAAACCGAGAATACATCAGTTCGAATTAGCCCTGATTTTTTTTGAGAAAAAAAACTCACTATTATAGGCATGCTCCCGCCGTCCCCGACTGAGCGAGGAAGCGGAAGCGGCTTCTTACCTTCAACGTTTCTGGGTCCTATCCCGTCTATGGGCGATGCTACACAACGGGGTTATGGAACCGACCAAGATAGAACAACATCTGCTATCCCATATCATGCATGAGTCGTGAACCAGAAAGTCGACATGCAACTCAATTCTCTTCACTCTCTGCAGATACAGGATACCGACCATTACATCCACTGGCACCAGACCCGTCCGTTTGTTCACAAATCCGAGGTAAATATAATTGGCTGAATGTAGCGGACGGAACTGATCTGCGACACAAGGGCACCGGGCGGCGTTATCTCCACAACGATAAAGTCCTGTCCATGCATTCAGTGAGACACGAAGCGATATATATGGCTATAACGCACCTGAATTTTGATCAGGCCCCCATCGAAAGCACCGACTCCGACGTCAGCATCGCAGCGTAGCTCGCCGTCCCAATCTAGCGTAGCGGTGCACTGAGCGCTTTGGTTGGTGCCCGCCGGACACGGACGGGGGGTACACTGTGCGATGGTTACATTGCGCGTGATCGGGCAGCCGTGCATATTGACGACGATATCTCGCTGGATGGAACATTGGATGATTGGTTTCCAACTGGCATCATGTGTGCAAAAGTGCTGAAGCAGCCAGATTGGACCGGTGAGTTGGATGTGGAAAGGAACGGCATCCCGCAGCTCAACAAGCTTCGTGCTCGGCACGAAAAACTGAGTAAATGTGGGCGTGAAGCATAAATATGAAATTGGTAGGGCTTACGGAGAACTGGAGAGGTTCAATCGAGACGTGCGAGAGACCGGGTAATTTTATCAAGGTCTGTCGCCATTCTTCCGGTATTGATTTGACTTCGGAGAGGAAGGCCCGCGAGGCACTCACGAGCCGCGGGGTTCGCGATCCAGATCCAGGGTTATAATGAAATGGAACCGCCATCCTTCAAACAATATCAGTTTAAATCCTCTCAGCCAAGAAGCACTCACGTCTTGTCGATGGATAGGCATTGAAATTTGTGGTCATTTCTCGTTACGACGATTGAAACAGAGTAAGTGCTCTTCACGAAAAAACCAGGCAAGCTGATCTCGTATGAAGGTGGGAGTGGATTGATTGCGTAATTATCATCACGAAAGTTGAGAGGTAGCAGCACCGAAAATGGAAGCCTATCGGGGCAAAGAGGGCCCTGACCATCACGCGGCCACACGATGTAGGTTGCACGAAGAGTCCTGGTCGTCATACAGCCACGGTCTGTAACGGTGACGTCCATTTGGCCTCGGAGCTGAAAAATGTTCATCGAAACTCGATAGATACGGAAGTAGACCTCACCTGTAAAGTGATGCCAGCCACAGTCACGGACTGCTCAATAGCCAAGGCGCCGGTAATTCGAGCTCCGCGTCCGTAAACGGGGAGTTCTGGACCCTCCGCCTGTCCATGTAAGATCAAGGTCTCCCGTCCGCACTTCCGCCAATAGTTTCCGGTGGCACGCTGTGTGACGCCGGGCGTTCGATCCAGCAATTGCTCTCCACGAGGAAGATTCGCGGAATACGCGGGCAAGAGCAACGAAGTTCGAGATACGGCCTCTGCAAGATGTGGGCTGGAAGTCATAAGAGTCAGCTTGTCACCGGCAGAGATTTAAACGCGTCGCAAGTTCGCACCACTGTCTGCGGACGGTCTCAATTTGAGAGCCGAGCCAACAGCAGATATGCCTCGGCGTATCCAAGACTCAGGGCAGCGAATATAGACGACCAATTCACAGGCAACGGAGCGTAGCTGGCCAGTTTGCGCCCCTCACCGGGAGAGTGTCTTCTGCTGAGAGAGCCAGAGTTGGAGACGAGTGGGGGAGAGAGGAAAGCAAAACGATTGCAAAGGTTCGGGTTAGGGTTGGCATCAGTCACGGGATCAATATGCGCGATTCGAACGCGTCAACAAGGAACAACAGAGCGCTTTCTTCGCAAACCGTTTCCGCAAAAGAAGGCCGGAATAAATCCTACCAATCTAAGATCATGGAAAATCAATTCTGTTGCAGTTTTTCCTCTTTTTGAAAATCTCAGCACAATCCTTCTTTGCTGCCTTTCACTTCCGTCCTTTGAGACCATTGTAACGCCCGAAACAATTAAACAAAGACTGATTTTCATCGACCTGTATAAAGGGCGAAGAATGTGCTGGATTTGCCACTTTTACGTCTTCCTCAAAATTCTGCGCTGGTCGCCAATGTGTTCCAGATCTATGCAGGCCGCGTCTTGTTGCCATCTTAATACTCTCGGCATTGGTCGCATCCCACCCGAAATCCTATCCGAAATATTCATCTGCGCGATATCACCCGGAGTGATAGAATAGAGCATGGTGTAGAGGCAGTGTTCCGCCTCCCTCGGCTATGGGCTTCATTCTCCATCAGCATCTTCACGCGCGATCCGGATGCAAATCTACTGGCCACATATATCACACGCTCGAGGGATATTCCATTGACAGTCGAGCTCAATGTGAAAACCTTGCATGAGTTCATTCCGTTTCTTGCTGGCATGCGTGTGGTGGGTTGCTACTCCACTGCTATCAAGATCCACAGAAGATCCGCATAGTTCGACAGCATACTTGGAAGACCATCATATTACGCTACCTGGCCTCTCAGCTTTCGAGGGCACCTGCCGAAGAAAACGAATTTAAATATCTCGTCGCCCGGATCTCATCCCATTAGTGTCAAATCGCGCGCCTCCGTGTCTGAAAATTGTGTGTTCGCGTTAATGCATCCCGAACACCAACTTAAAACCGATCTTATTATCCATCCAGATACCATTTTACTCCTCGCAACCAGGTCAAGGATCCCTTGTGTCATGTATATATAATCATCGGTGGGATCTCTATCCGTGGATCTCTTCCACCCTCCCCTCGTTCTTCCTCCCGGCCCCAGCTGAAAGGCTTCCATTACCCTACATATCAACGTTTTTCTGCGAGCACTCTGGTGATTGACCCACCATGGCTGCAAACAGCTTCACTTACAGCCCTTTGCGGAACTTAGGGTGTGGCCTTTTTATTTTATTTTATTTTATTGATGTTTTGGATATTTCAGCTCTACTGAACATAGTTCTTCCCCTACACTGGTTGAAGATTCCAAATTTTTGAGTCAAAAAATTGGTGAAAAATGTTTTAAGTTTCACAGAGGTTTTTCGCCAAAAATGTAGGTAAAAAAGTTGAATCATTTTCAAAAGTTTCTCAACTTTAGGTGAAATTTCCAAAATAAAATGGAAAACTCTCACTGGTGGAAGATTTCAAGTTTTTCAGTGAAAAAATTGGTGAAAAATATTTTGAGTTTTACAGAAGTTTTTTGCCAAAAATGTAGGTAAAAAACTTGAATCATTTTCAAAAGTTTTCCAACTTTAGGGGAAATTTTCAAAATAAAATGGAAAACTGCTGAAAAACTCTTGAGTTTTTCACCTACTTTTTGGCAAAAAACTTGTGTAAAAGCCAAACTAATTTTCACCAATTTTTTCACTCAAAAACTCGAAATCTTCCACCAGTGTCTTGAGTTTTTCACCTACATTTTTGGCGAAAAACTTGTGTAAAAATTCAAAACATTTTTCACCAGTTTTTTCAGTCAAAAATTTGAAAGCTTCAACCAGTGACCAGTGCAATTCCCTTGAAACTAGGATCAATAGATTTGCCCTGGGATTCCCGAGGGGGTGATGTTTGAAAATATGTTAGAAGCGTGGGAATTGCCTTTTTCGGCAAATTTCAAGGCATCTTCTTATATCCGCTCTAGCATTAAATATACTGATCCAATTAACTTGGTTTTTGGATATATCATACTTACATGTGTTGACTAGGGGTGACATGCCCAGATAAGGATTTAAATGTTTTGTTCACATCTGGCATAGGACTTAAAACTGGTTGAAATTGAATACTGTAAGGCTTTTAAACAATGAGGTATTGAAAGAGATTCTGGATATACGTACCAATATTTCGTTGGGACGGCCTAACACGACAGGAGATGGGGTTGAATGGGAAAGTAGTTGAGGTGGGAGGCACTCGGACAATAAACATTGAATTGAACGGCCTCCGTCTACAACAGCAGCGCACTTGTCAATCTAGAGAAATGGACTTTGCCCTGCGAGCAACAGGAGCACTGTGGTACGATTGTGCTGATGCCTCTGGGGTCATAAAAAATGCAAAAGGAGCGAATGGCGAGTTGTTGAACTGGGCTGTGACTTTTCGCATACTCGGCGGGTTAGTGAAAAGTAAGATGGTGGTTGGCGCGAGAAAGAAATTGGTTTGTCAGCCATTTCAGGCTGATGGATTATCCCACGCTATGCTTTGCCTATCTTGCTTCTTCCGCCCATGACCGTCGTTCCTCCCGAACTTATAGACGCAATCATCCAGGATGTGGACACAGCGTCCTCAAGTCCTGTTCTCTCGCTGGATGAAGCCTCCTTCGGTCCTTTCCTCTTCATTACATGTAACCCTCCAAGATTCCATTATGCGGCCAGTGGCCAAACCCTGCAGGCTCAACAATATCGGCCGATGCACAATCGCCGGACAGTCTGAATTCCACCGTTGGAGTTCTTTAGGACCTGCAGCTCTCGCCATTATCGATTTCATTTAGCGGGAGGAACGTTCCGGGCTCCATGTCCTGTTTATCGCCTCCCTCTGTTGGCCCTTCTCATCTTCTCCGCACCGGCGCTGTCCTTTTTCAGTGTTGGGGTGTCTACTGATGTCTCTGACCCCGCGCCTTCTCCCCCCGCGGCTCCAGAAATGCTCAGTTGCTGTTTTCCCTCGGGTCTAATCGCGTCTGCGACTAGGTTAGGTCTAGAGAAAGTCTGCAAATTGGGCCTCATGCCCTACGCGCAGGGAAGCGGCAATATCTTGTCATCTGTGGCTGCTACACTGCAATACGCGTGAATACGCGTGACGTGAGTTCTGCACTCCAACGGTTCATGATGTTTTTCCCAATCCCTCTCTTTTAGCCTGAACACTCGGGAAAGTATCCAGCACATTGGATCCACTTGCTCCTGTGATCAGCGCAGCCCGGTCGTTTTCTTGGAGCCACGCGAAAAGGAAATGGGTGGTAAATACCTGGCAAGTTTCTCCCTTTCTTAAGGAGACCGGTACCCTTACTGAAGGAATTCCAGATACCAGGCTGGCCCATCACACAGATTCCCCACGGTATTTTCTTGCTTACTAGGTTCCTCCACGGTGCTGATGTACTTTCAAGGAGTTACAAATCAACGTTGAGACGCACATCAGGAAAAAATCACAAGGCTACGGCCATCAAAAAGCGCTATGGCGTGCTACCGTAGCGCTCTGTAGTGCTGTAGCTAAGTGATTTTTTCCTGATGCAGACAAATGTCCAGTATGATGGAAGGTCCATTATAAACTCGAAATGAAGTAGTTTCCCACCCATGCCTGTTTATTTTCTCGCTTTGTAACCTTACCTGTCGTGCTACTCCGAAGTCTTTGGGACAGCTGAACACGGAAAGCTGCCATGCGCTGAAAAGGTCTTGTAATCACTTGCTAGAGAGAGACCTTGGCCAACGAAGCGTTGACTGTCAGATTAACTCTTGGTCTCGAGTAATTCTTGGCTCCCAGAACTACTCAACGGAGCTCCGTGCGGAGCATGCTACATCAAGTTTTCGCCATCGGGGACAATATTTGATACAGCGATAAATAGTAAAAACGTACGCTCAATGCCGGCTGTTGTAAAGACGAATGATATACCCGTATGCGACTCGGAGGCGATCGAGTAAGAAGACTTAGTGAATCGTGTCCCTCGATACCCGTCGCAAAATTGCACGAAAAGACTTGGAAGTCGCGCGAGAAAGCCTTCTGGAATCTTTCCTGAAGCACCGCGTCAAAATCGGGAGAAGCCACCGTCTGTACGGAGGAATTAGATGTGGTCTCAATCCACAGAAATACCATACCTCTGCCATTTTGTTGAAACTCTCGCCCTCAGCTGAGACTACGAAATCCCATACAGACACTCCTCCTCCAAGCGAATTAACCACAGCATTCAACTGCAAATTTTCTTCGTCGTCTTTCTTGGAAAATGCCTAAGGAGTGTATTGCATCAGAGCTAGTTCTTGTTCAATAGTGATAGAAAAGACGCACGAAGTCATATTTGAAAATATTGCTTTGAACGATCGGAAGGGCGTTAAACCGTTCAATCGTTCCGAGGATGTATGTTTGGAACTCTTCAACAGAGACTTCAGGGAGCATCTCCATGAACTGAACGCGGACACGGTCTTTTCGAAGAGACATATCTGGTGGGAAGAGCAGACGGTATGTGGTTTTTTACGTCTTGACGCCTTTTATATCAGAAGTGTATTTTGGAGGTCCGATATCGAGCCGAGCAACCGAGTTTTCTGTATCATGGGGCTCATGTGCCCCACGCCAAGAGACACACACGAGAGTTCTAAAAGACGCGTGAAATTCAACCAAAAAAAAGTTGAACATGCCGTTCTCGGCATCCCTCCGGATCACGCAGTCCAGCAAACACCAGCAAACGTCGACAAAGTCCCGGTAAAATTCTTATCCCGGTCAACATCTGCCGGCCAAACTTACCACGATACTCCAGTCGTGGCCGCGCGAGTCCTGAGTCCGCTCGTCGCCACGCACTTCAACAAGTGCAAACTCGCCCCACCCGTGAACACTCACTTAAACTGGAGTTTTGACCAATAACGACCGCCATATGGCTGTCCGGCCACCGCGGACAACTTGTTGGCAGCCTGACTTGTCTCCCGAAACCAACCCGCCACCAGCGTCTCCATGAAAATCCATGTGCGTTGATTGCTCCTTGAAATAGGGTGCTCGGCTCACCGTCCGTCTATAATTACATCCAGTTCCGATCCTAGCACCCACCACCCCGACCTCCACGGGCAATAAACGGTGACTCGGAGACCCCAACGTCATCATCCAAATATCCATATCATGCACCAAATTTGCACCCAACTCAAGGATCTTTTGCTCGGGCGATCAAGAGTCAAAGGTAGGGTCTTCCTCCGATCCATTTGACAAGTTCCAATGGAGTCGAAAGTGACCCCTGTCGACATGGTCCAGAAAACCCCGAAAACTACGGGTCAAATGTCCGTGTCTTCTCCACCGGATGGTCGACATAACCGGACTTTGTGGAGCCGAATTACTATGCCAGATGTCAATGCGGGGAAAGATAGGCAACGTTTCGAGCGCTCCGGCTTCGTAGTTCGGCTCAGCTACATATATAAAGGTACCGTTCCGGTGGGCCCTTCCGAAAGCCGTCCTCTTTCTTTCTACCATGGCGTCCGAATACCCAGAATTCCCAAAGCGCGGTTCACCCACTGGCCACGGACCAACCACCCGATCCGAATTCAATCTAGAGCAGACCATCCCGCCCACGAACACCCACAGGACGTTGGTTCTCTGCTTCGATGGAACGGGCGATCAGTTCGACGCAACAAACTCTAATGTGATCAACTTTTTCACGATGCTGAAGAAAGACGATAAGAGGCAGCAGTTGGTGTATTATCAGGTCGGCAATCGTTTTTCTTTCTTTCTTTCTTTGGCGCGGGATAATTGACGCCCACCACAGGCCGGGATTGGTACATACTCGATCCCACAAATTGCTCATCCGAAGCTGGCGAAGTTGCATAGAGCGGTAGATGCGATGCTCGGGAATCATTTGAATGCGCATGTGATGGGTGAATTGTCTTTATTCTTCAGGTTGGGTCGATCGCTGCAACTCTTTTCTAGGTGGATACGAATTCTTGATGCAGAATTGTGAGTTTTTCTTTCAACGCACGGATACTTTTTTATTTATTTGTTTCAAACCCAGACCAACACGGAGACAAGATCTGCTTATTTGGGTAGGTCGAAAATCTGAATAGATGTTACGATACTTGATCTACCGTGCAGATTTTCTCGTGGGGCATATGTACGTCTCCAAACTCCATTCTTTTCCGTTCCAGACTCAACGGTGGCGAAAAGACTGCTCGCGCTCTTGCCGGAATGTAAGCCAGAGAATGTTCATCACGCTACTGAAACCTGACCAATGCCACAGGCTGCACAAGGTTAATTATTAATTCAGAATTGTTCCAACGATAGATCCCAACTATTTTCAGGTTGGATTATTGCCCAAATGCAATCATCAACAGGTTTTTCAGTTCCTTTCGCCGATCGTGTCATGATAACTCACCGCGGCCACGAAGGTTCCCTTTGCCTACAAGATGTACTCGCGGGAGGACGAGTTGGGGTGGGAGCAGGTAAATTCGGCCGCCTCGGCGTTCAATTAGTGGTAATTAATATATTCGTCAGAGCACGGCGTTCAAGAAAGCGTTTTCCATTGACGTCGACATAGAGCTAGTCGCTGTTTGGTGCGTTATCTCTCCGGCGTCCGAGATGTTCAGCTAATATAGAAATAGGGACACGGTCAGCTCCGTTGGATTCATTCCCAAGATCCTCCCATTCACCCGCACGAACACCAACATCCGCTACTTTCGTCATGCGATAGCGCTAGACGAGCACCGTGCTCGGTTTCTGCCCAACTTCTGGGCGCGGCACACCTCACAATCGGAGCGTGGTCTGCAGCCCGGTGAAATGCCCAAGTCGCGCCGCCAGACATCCGAACACAAGTCTCTGAATGATCTCGAGACAGAGTATACTGGTGGGTATATTTTTTATAAACATTTTGCGATTTCACCCTTTCATGTCGACAGATGGGGGACATTTTGAGACTCACGTTGAGGAGGTTTGGTTTGCCGGGTGCCATTGCGGTGGGTTTATCACTTTTCGAACTTGGGGCATAAGGAACCTATGCGGATCCACTAGACGTTGGAGGCGGCGCCCTTCCGAACGCGGCTCGCAACAGCCTCGCACGCATCCCTCTCCGTTGGATGATCCGCCAGTGCTTCCTCCTAAAAACAGGGATCCTTTTCCACGGCGATATGCTGCGTCTCGTCGGCATGGACCCCGCGACCCTCCACCCGCGTGTCCTCCCTCGCCCACCGGCTCTCATGAAGTCCCCGCAAGACTCCCGGCGCAGCACGATGACGAAAGCAAGCTCGCTGTTTGACCTCGACTTTCGGAGCGAAGAGGAGGAGGAACTGGCTGACGCGCTGAGTTCGATCAACGACGAATTGAAGAAGAGGAAGGTGTGGTGGATCCTCGAACTTCTTCCGCAGACGCTTCGCTACCAAGAAAATGATGATTCATGGACTCAGAAACTCGAGTATTGTTTTTTCTTTCGTGTTCCGTGTACTCGTTACTGATATTGCTTGCTATATAGAGTGCACAAGGGCCGTGGAAGGCATATCCCGCGGCAGTCGACGCACGGGGTTAACATTCATCGCTCAGTGAAGATGCGCATGGAGGCGATGGGATATCATCCCAAAGCGAACCTGAAGCCGACGACGGTGCCTACTTGGGTCGATTAATGAGCCGTTTGTCCTTCTTGTAATTTTGTACCTGTACCACCGTCGTAGTACCTTAAACTTGATCCAAAGAGTAGTTCTGTTTCTCCGGCTCTGTTTTTGCAGAATGTGAAAAATGGAGAGAATTTCAACGAGCCTGGTACATCAGCATGTTCTTGCTGCAAAAATGCAACCATGTTGAGTTTGAAGTTGAACATTCTCGGCAGTCCCCGTGCCGGCCGGACCGCGGCTCTCCCATCATTCCTCTCTTCACCATTTTGGTCTCCAACTCTTGGGCAAGTCCTCCTGCTTCCGCACAAAGATTTTCTGCTTTTTCACAACACACCGCTGAGGCTCTTGCCGGCATGTACAACAGTCATCTGGCCAAGGCGCTAACTGGGCGGACCGGAACGCGAGGGCGGCACAAAGCGGCCAACGGTTCCGAAGCTCGTCGACGTATCACATGTGCTGGAACGCGCCAGGAACGCGGAGATCCATAAAATAAATATCCTCGGCGACATAACGCAATGCACTGCTCTCCACCTGCCTCGGAGTACCCACAACGATGTTGCTCAGTCTTCTCCTCTTGCAAGCCTCGGTCGCCTTGGCATGGGACACGTTCACCGTGCCGCACCTGGCGGGCGCGGACGACACGCCGGGCCTGCTGGCGTTGGTGACGAACCACTCCAGCAACGCGACGATCATGTTCAGCAAGGGCACCACGTACAACATCTTCACCGCGGTCAAGTTCCCCGTGTTGACGAACGTGGAGGTACGTATTGAGGGGAACTTGACGTATCTGACGAATATTACGGCGATACAAGGTGCGCAGCTCGAAATGACACGGAAATATTCATGTATTACCTCTAGATGTCGTCGGGTCATCGGTATGCATTGCTCGCGCCTCATTATCAGCTACTCGGCTCATTCGTCTTAGAACTTCCCGGGATCATGGTTCACCTTCACCGGCGGGAACTTAACGTTACTCTGCGCGGCTCTACTGATCCTAAGTGGGGCTGGGTTGACGGACACGGGCAGGCTGTTCGTCCCTCCCCTCTAAATGATTTTTTCTCTCTACTTATTCCCCTTCCTATTTCTCAGTGGTGGGACGCGATCCAAGAAGTCAATCGTCCGCACGGTTGGGCCTTCAACCACATCACCAACGGAGCCATCCGCGATATGAAGCTGTGGAAGGTAGTCCCCATCCTTCAATAATTTCTGACTGTATGACTGACTTGACTTACTGCGTGTATTCAGCCCATAGGATGGAATTTCGCTACTAGCGGTGCGGTGAACGTACACGTACAGTATATAATAACCTCATCATGGCTGTCTCGGATACCTCGGTAACCTCCGCTGTGCACTGTTCCGAGTCCGTTTCGCTGTGCGCTAACATGTAACCTCCCAGTCGTTCCCATTCAACACGTAAGTTCCTCCTCACCTAGTAATAAATACCATTGCCCATTGGCTGATATTCTACACAGCGACGGTACATTTCCTCCTATGTAAACAGTCCAACCACCGACTGACTCGCTGCAGGCTTCTCTGCGGGCCGGTCGAACCTGCTCTTCGAGAACAACGTCGTCTACAACGGCGACGACTGCCTCACCGTCGGGAGCGGGGCTATAAACATCACCTGGCGGTCCGTTTTATTCCAGATTATCCTTCGTTCCTGCCAAGTCCGCTGATGGATGGACCATATGTGTGCATGTAGGAATGGGTACTGCGAAGGCAGACACGGGCTGTCGATTGGATCTCTCGGCGAGGGTGGGGCGGTCGCTAATGTGCAGAATATATTGTGCCTCCGTGACTCCTTCATATTTCAATGGGATCTGGCCCGCGACCCAACGTCTCGAGCACGCTGAATAACACGCACATCCAAGATTTCTTGTTTGAGGGCTTTTCTGGGACTATCCGCGAGTACGTCTTCCTTCCCTCTTCCTTTTCCTCCTTCACTCCTTCCCTGCCTCCTCTCTTCCTATATATACTAGCTCCGTTTCAGCGTACCCTACGTCGAAGGCTCCTGCATCACCGACCCATGCTGGTACTTCGTGCCAAACGCCACCGGGCGCGAAGTCGCCATCCTCGACCTCTACCCGGGGACCGCCACCAACGTCCTCGCGAAAGATATCTTTGATGTGAGGACGGAGACGGGGAGGGAGGTGGCCGTTATGTGTAATGCTACTACAGCGAGTCTTGCCTTTTAATTTTAATTTTTTTCTTTTTCTTTTTTGAGAGAGGTTGATTAATTGATTGAAAGGTGACGAACGACGTTGGGTTCAAGTGCTGGGATGGACCTTTTATTAGGACGAAGGCGGGGCTGTAGGGGCTGCCTCTGCCCAGTAGGCTTTATACCAAAAAAAGGTTTCATTTCAAGGAGGATTAACGCATCGAAACGAAAGGGCTGCCCGCTTATTTAAACGCTTGAGTATTAGGTGAGAATCCGATGCTCTAAGGTCCGTAAAAAGTTGTGGCGGTGCTGATGCGTCATCAATATCTTGTACCCGCCGGAGAATGCCGAGACATTAGGTAAGAGGGGAGGGGGGGGGGGTCCAGGCGTCTTAACTCACTTTTGCTTTTGAAATTTGCTCAGCTCCCTCTGAAAGTGCATTTAGAAGGTTAAAAAATCCGGGTTTTTTTCATGTTGGAAGGAGGTGATTAGGTCATCGCTACTATTTGTACTCGGCTTTGTATATAATTGGTTCTCTTGACCCGATACAACGACCATCTCAACATTTCGGGCCCACTCGAAAAGTCTCCAAGGGTGACCATTTGACTGTATCAATAATCGGGACGGATTCGCTGCTGGATGGTCTCCGATTGAGGCCAAAAAATAGCCTTCTTCACTTAATTTCCTGGGAAACCTTCCCGATTTGGTGCTTCCATAACTCGGCTAAGAGGGAGGGGGGGGGGGGGGATCTGAGGACCTTAAGTCAGTTTTTATACCTAGTGTAGGAAATTTCTGAGGTGGGTACCTCTTGATCTTGTTGCGCGCCGAAAGTTTGACGTTCTCGTGTGAGGAACGAGAGTACTATCGTTCACCTAGCTTTGCAAAGCAATTTTGATGTCAGTTTTCTGGGGTCGTTAAGCATCCGTCTGGCTTCGCTTGTTGACAGAAAGATATGAAAATGCAAGATCCGAAGTGGCTTAATTTTTGAGGACGAATTGAAGCCACAGGAAAGTCGCCGGGAGCGTGGTGTGTTTTTAATTGGGCAATTACATAGCTTTGCAAAAAGATCAAAACACAACTGTTGATTTTTTCCTGGCCTCAAATGAGGCCTAGTTACTCAAACTACCACCCAGATACACTTAATACCCCAATGGGTCCCTGCTCCTTTTCTTCTGAGGGAATTGGAGTGCGAGAAAGGTGAAAGAAGTGGATTTTTGCAAAGGTGGGTCAACGATAGTAAGGTTTGTGCACAAGCGGGTTGGAGGTCACGCCGTCGCTTCTTGTTTCTACTCCACGACCAGCGTCGTTCCTCCACTCTCAACGGCGTCTCTCCGAGTCCGACTGTATTTTTCACCCCAACTTCAGCCTCAGCACACAGCGGGCACGTGGTGCGCCTCAGCCCGGTAATATCTATACACCGCGGTCTGACTTGGAGGCTCGTCCTCTCGCTGAATCAACAGCTCCGACGAGAAAAGAATGTTCGCGTCGGACTGATCGGGGAGATAGCGGGATACCCGCGCCACGGTCTAGAGCTGAATCTCTCCGACTTGCGGCGGACGTTCTTGGGTTGAAGTTCGCCATCCGTTTACCCGACCTTGGGAGGCCGCGGGAGAAAGGCACAAAGCGTGCATGTGGCTAGCGAGGCACGAGCTTCGTGTTGAAGCGTCTGTCTACGAGAGACTACTGCCACTGGCTGCGTAATCTTGGCTTACTTGGTCGGACCAACCGGCCTCAACAACGACAACTGCATGAATTCCGCTCGTGGGACTGGACTCATGGGCCGTTCATATATAATTCAGTCATGACAGCCGTTGGTCTATCCAAGAAAGACCGGAACGCCAAGACCCAAATTCCCCTCGAAAATTCGACATCAAAACTCGCTACTGGATGGCTGGACCCTCGCGCGCGCTCGAAGGTTGAACATAATCTCCAACGAGGCCGGGCATGCGTTTATTGTCAACGACGCAAAATCGCAAGGTTTATTTCCCCGTCTATAATGTTTCCGCGTGTGAGAATATCCCTTTCGTTCATGCGATGCGACGGAGTGTAGGTTATTCTCCCAGCATTTTCTCTTTCTCTCTCTCTCTGATTGAATTGACAGACGACCCGTATGCGGACAATGCTCGAGCACATCGCGGGCGGATAAGTGTGAATACAGGGACGCGGGCCGGTCCATAGAAGAGATAGGTCACGTATCCGTACCGAGTGCCGGACGACCAACACGCGCCCGCGTTCGCCCCCGCGCCACTGCTGCTGTCCGCGCCACGCGTCAGCCACGCCTCGTCGAGTGTGCGCTTGGCGGGTGCGTGTATTGAAAGAAGATATCAGTCGAATTGAAAGCCGCATTTGCCGCATTTACGAGCTCGAGCATCCCGAAGAAGCCGCCGGTGAATCGGTTTTTCTTCATAATCCGTATCAACAACCTCAGCGTCTGGCCCTGATACCCAGTCTACCTACCATACGGGATGACTCGGGAACTCCTTGTATGTATCCTCTTCTCCTCCTAGCCTGTTTCTCACATGTTCGACCTCAGCACCCACGCAAACCACTCCTACTAATACCTGGTGGAACGTGCCGGAACCTAGTATTGACATGGTTCAAACCTTGTAAGCACTGTGCTTATGCGAATACCATAGCCTGATGTATTTGTTTTAGACTCGACGGCTTTCTTTCATATGCAACTGAATGGGGTTTCTTCCTGGACACCTCTGATTTCCATCGCGACGCCCTACTACCGCTTCCAATGGGGCATCACTCCAGGCCATTCCCCGCTCTTTTGACTGCGGTGTATCTCGTTGGGATTACACTCTCCGACTCGGAGGATGTGAAGGTACAAGAGAAGACTTTTCTGTCTCGTGCTCTATCGTCTCTGCCGGTGTCGCTATCTGGGACCCATCCCCGAAAAACGATACATGCGTTGCAGACGGAGATTCTCCTCTCAAACTATTTCTATGCTGCTGGGAGATTGCTGGAGGGAAGATACCATACCACTGCTGCAGTCTCCCTCACAGTCAGCAGTGTGCTTGTGAAATTAAACGGCGAACAGCCATCTGGCGCCACCGTCGAGGAGGTGGGCCTCGATGTTGCCTGGGCGACAATCATTCTGGGCAAGTCGTGGGTGGTGGCGCTGTCTTCCCAGGCGAATTTCAATTACTGCGGTCGAATCCTCAACGAGTGGGCGCTGACTACGTCGGCACAGACCTTGCTTGCCGCATGTATATCTACGCTGTTTTAATTGTTCATGTCCGAGTCTGGCATGTCATGTAATATACAATATATTCTTAGAAGGAGGGATTGCCGACATGAGGTCCCAGCGCTGGAATGGCCGATGCCCGTGCTACATACACAAGGCCTAAATGTATGCTAAAGCCGGCACGGACAGCACACATTTCGAGAGTTTCGAGTTCAAACAGGTTGTGCCATTAATAGTGCCTCGATGATTCACTACCATTCTCACTGCGGGGAGCAGAAAGCCTCTAGACCTCTAAAAATTCTCCAACTGAAGTCAGCTGTGTTAAATGGAAATATTCATCAAGCAAAAGTGGTTTAGAAAGATTGGTTGAAAAAGAAGTACCTGTGTTCACCGTGAAAATAATACTGAGGGATATGGATAATGCACCGATCTCGCAAGGATTGAATAGACAATGATGCATGGCAGATTGGAAATATGAATGAAAATACAAAGAGGTGGTGCCTCCGGTTCAGAGGTTCAAACTGAGAATCGGAAAGATTCGGTGATCAGATCAAGTTACGAGTACTTATGTAATCGTTCTTTTGATCAAACGCAGATGAGGTTTTTGCAGGCTCGTCGCAAATGTCCCATCTCAAGTTTGTAAAGAAAATAGTGGCTATGCTAGTGATTTTAGCGGCTGTGTTGAATGGATTTTAGTGGCTATGCTTAACTTCACTTCATTTTTTGTGACTATTTAGTGGCCATGCTGTGGCCGTGCTTGCTTGTGTAATATTCGCTCTATTGTTGAGAGTTCGAATCTTGATCCTCCACATCTTTTTTTTCTTTTTCTTTTCTAACACCCTGCCCTGTCTTTGCCATGGGCAGTCGCTGCAATGTCATGTTGCAGTATGGCTTCTCCTCTCCATCACAGTCCTGCAGCATAACATTCTCTTTGCCTTGGAAGCTGCACACATTGTGACACTGTCCTCAGGCACAAGGAAATCCCCTGCAGCACTCTATCTATGCTTTCACTCGGGATTGCCCATGCTATCTCGGCACATGATGAATATTTAGAGCCCCGTGCTGGGACCCTTGGTTCCCTGGGGCTAAATTTATTTCCCAATCATTGCAGGAGGTATAGGATAACAGAAAACTGAATTAATTGACCCCAGGTGAACCAGTTTTGGTGCAAGGACTTCAACATCACATCAGTGCCTAATATCAGCCAAATAAATGTAGGAGAGCCCCGTAATGGGACCTTTGGACCTCTGGGGCCAAATTTATTTTCCAAGCATTGCAGGAGGTATAGGATAACAGCAAAATGAAGTACTAGACTCCAGGTGAACCCTTTCCAGCATATGGACTTCAACATCAGATCAGTGCCAAACAAGAACCAAATAAATGTAGGAGAGCCCCGTGCTGGGACCCTTGGTTCACTGGAGCTAAATTATTTCCCGAGCATCGCAGGAGGTATAGGATACCAGCAAAATGAAGTACTTGACCCCAGGTGAACCCTTTCCGGCATATTGACTTCAACATCAGTTCCGTGCCAAACAAGAACCAAATAAATGTAGGAGAGCTGATGGGACCCTTGGTTCCTGCCGCCCAAATATAATTAACAAGCTTCACATTAGGTATAGGATGTAAGGAATCCGTAAGCCATACATATATATGCTATAATTTTTTGTTCTCTCTTACCTGTGTAATCTTACCCCGAGTGCTCATGTGTAGTTATATGTCATGTGAAAGTAGTCAGCAATTAGACACGTGCAATCTACTTTTCACCCAAACTTGTCGCCCATTCGGCCTTCATCCTTCGTCGAGTAACTCCGAAGGCTCGTCGAGTACCTCCGAGCACCTGAAGGCACGGGCAATCCCTTAATAGAATTATCTTCTTCACGAACTACTTGAACGATCTCTTAACGACAAGACTAGCGTTTACACGTGGCAATCGTCCGCACTCCCCCTCTCTCGATTCATAGGGATGGCCACGGGTTTTTCATCGCTTTTATGTAATCACAACGTTGAGCTCGACTGTACAATTTTTTTGAGCCCAGGAGTAGCACAATCTGTGAACTGACTGAGTTATGGTTCTATCAAGTTTGGTGCTGGAAATGGAAACGCTGCTGTCTCCAATAGCAAATTTAGCGCCTAAACCCGCGGGTCCGAGACCCGCGGGTTTCGAACCATGTTCAAAGGTCCTGTCACATATGTATGTGACCTTGGGGTTTCAAACTTGTTTTAATCATAACTCAGTCAGTTCTCAACCGTTCTGGATGTTTTTGGGCTCAAAAAATTCGCAGAGTCGAGCTCTACGTCGCCATTACATAAAACCCGCGGGTTTACCCGTGACCATCCCTACTCTCGAATATTCGGCTAGGGGCAGAGATTAGTGTATAGGAGTTCGGATATCCGATCTCCTGCTAGTCTTTATAGAATGGGACTGTAATTCTAAGTCAATACCACATTGTAAACCTCTCGAGCCCGCCAGGAGCACTCACTCGACGGAATCCCGCTTAGGCTCTGTGAAGCCTTACATAGGATCTCAGAATAATAGTACATTTTGCCCCATGTGAACCCATCTATCTCACTGGATGACCTTCAACTCTAGAAGGAGTGTAATACTTCCATTTTCGACCCTCCAACATAATCATCCCTACATTATACCCACTCACTCCAGTTCAGTACTTACATTTGGAATCCATGTCGCTCCCAATACTGTACTCTCTTACTGAATTAATCTGCTAAACCACCAATACACATTGAAGTCAACTAATATATCTTGATCAATGATGAGAATTTGCAGTCACATTATCTACAGGCTTAGTCGTCAGCGGTGCTGGCTCGTATTATTTCTCCAGCCTAACTGAAAATTAATGACTGAAAAAAAAAACCCCCCTTTACATAAGTACGAGTGCCTGCCGGGCTTTGCCACGGCTCTCACCCCCAAGTCTAGTCGTCTACACCGTTGGCTGCATATAATCAGCTTTTAATTGTTTCTCGTCGCTCACTTGGCTCGGAAATTGCTGTGTAAATTTTTTGCTCCTTGAACATCTGGCTCAATTAACTGAAATTCAGGATCAGCCGTGGCATTTTCTCGGGTTGCGTCGAGCCAGTCTCAGCGTAGATACATACCATCCGCTCTCATTTTAGTCAAAAATTGTTTCCGTATGGCGTGGTTCGAGGACCAATAGGTCTATTTACCACCAATAAATACCTTGAACATGAAATTGAATTCTATTGATGTCCAGCCCTACTGGTTATTTCTCTCTTTACTTGGGGGTGAGGGCCGTGGCAAAGCCCGGCAGGCACTCGTACTTATGTACAGGGTTTTTTTTAGTCGTTACTTCTAAGCTAAGCACAGAAGGTATACAATAACAGCAGAATGCTATACTTTCACCCAAGTGAACACATACTGTTGGTAAACTTCAACTTCATATGAGTGGCAAATATAACCCGAACAAATGTCGGAGAGCCCCGTGATGGGACCCTTTGTCCTCCGGGGTCAGTTTTTTTATTTAGAAGCATAGCAGATGGTATCAGATAGCAGGAAAATATGTGATTTGACCCTTGGTGAACCCATTTTTGCGGATGAACTTCAACTTCATATTAGTGCCAAACATCAACCAAATAAATGTTGAAGAGCCCCGTGATGGGACCGTTAGTTCCTTGAGGCCAATCTTTTTTTACAAACATGGCAAAAGGTATGAGATACCACGAAAATATGTGATTTGACCCCAGGTGAACCCATTTCTGCGGATGAACTTCAACTTCATATCAGCGCCAAACATCAATCAAATAATGTCAGAGAGCCCCGTGATGGGACCATTAGTTCCTCAGGGCCAATCTTTTTTTTACAAGCATCGCAGAAGGTATTAGATACCACAAAATTATGTAATTTGACCCCAGGTGAACCCATTTCTTCGGCTGAGCTTCAACTTCATATGAGTGCCAAATATAACCCAAATAAATGACGGAGAGCCCTGTGATGAGACTCTTGGTTCTGGGGAGCCAATTTATTTTTTCAGAACATCACAGAAGGGCTGAAATAACAGCAAAATATGAGACTTTACCCCAGGTGGACACCTCTGCGGATGAACCTCAACTTCAGATGTATGCCAAACATTATCAAAATAAAAAAACGGAGGTAGGCCCCGTGATAGAACCCTTGGTCCTTCCTGGCTGAATTCTATAACAAAGTTTTCCTCAGGTAAACCAATTTGACGGACGAACCTCGACTTCAGACGAGTGTCAAACTCCTGGATAGTGAACTATAATTAATGATCAATCACAGATACACTGCACTCACTTCTCACTGCCAGGAGCAGCCTCGCGAAGGGCCTGGTGCACAACTCCACCATAGTCTTAGACCCGCAACACAGGATACCGACGAACTGGGAAGCGGTGCATCTGCTCTTCAACGTAAGTGCTGAGTGCCTCCACAGTGCGTGGGGCTCACGCCGCAGCTGCAGTTGTATAATGCCGTGTGGAAAGATGCAAAGAATGTGACGTCGGCCTCACAGGTGTGCTGGGAGAGTCCTACTCGACTTCCCGAACACTGCCGCAGGCGTCATCAAGCGCAACGACATGTGCTGCACCACAGCCGGCAGCATGGCATAGAGTGCACAGAGCTTCTGCGGCATGTATCAAGAGGACATATGAGCACACCTTGGATGCATCGAAAGGGGGATCAAGCTGTAAAAGCGTGGGGCAGGACTGCACAAAGGGACGTTGGGGAGTGTCGGCAGGTGTTAAATATAGCATCTCAAGACGCGGCCACGAGGGCACTGAAGAAAGCGAAGAATATGATTTTCACATCCAGCAGTGTAATGGAGAAGAGGCGAGCAACATCCGGAGAGGTAAAAAAAGAATGTCAACGACTCACCGCACCTGTGTCTACATCTGCGTCTGCGTCTGCATCTGCAGCTGCGTCTGTACGAGGGGCGGTGGGCGGGTAAGATATACCGAGCTCAAAGAGCTGCCGTGCAGGCAGGGAGTGCTGCAGAGGATTCCCTTGTGCCTGAGGACAGTGTCACGATGAGAAGCTTCCGACCACTGTTGGGCAGCCAAGACAGCCACATCGTGGGGCAGGCAGCATCTGGGAGGGCGGAGATAAGTGTGGCAGGGCGGCAAAGAGATTGATATGCAGCGGGACTGCGATGGAGTGGCAGGTACAGAGGAGAAGGCATACTGCCACATGCCATTGCACTGCCCATGGTGACGACAAGGCAGGGTGCTAGAAAAGAACAAGAAAAAAAGATGCGGAGGATCAAGAATCGAACTCTCAACAGTAGAGCGAATATTACACAAGCAAGCATGGCCACAGCATGGCCACTAAATAGTCACAAAAAATGAAGTGAAGTTAAGCATAGCCACTAAAATCCATTCAACACAGCCACTAGATTCATTAGCATAGCCACTATTTTCTTTACAAACTTGAGATGGGACATTTTGCGACGAGCCTGCAAAAACCTCATCTGAGTTTGATCAAAAGAACGATTACATAAGTACTCGTAATAAAAATTGCTTTGAACTTACGGTTCTTTTTTGGCCATTAGCCATTCCTTTCAGATTGCTGACCGACTCTGAGGTTTCCAGACGGGATCCAGCTTCGCAGCTGATGGCAGATTCTCAGCTCAAAGTCAACCGAAGTCAACTCGCACTACTTTGATGCTGTGCCGCGACAAGTACCGCGAACTTTGATGCGCCTCTTTGCTGCCGCCACGCGCCCTCCGCCCGTCTGCGCACTTCCGCCTCAAATCAGCGCCGTCTTTGGAAATATTCACCATGCCGAGGAAATTTATAGCACCCTGTGCCGTGTTCCCTGAGATTCACCGTATTTGGACAAGCCAGCAATGTCGGCCAAGTGGATCAACACCGACCACAGGACAAGAGAGTATGAGCTCAGCGCTCACCTATTCTTGAAACGTCTGTCTACAAGAGACTAGACCACAAGGCGGTTGGTTCATTTGGGCTTAAACTCAAACTTGAAACCGTGTTCGCGGGTTGTAACAAGCAACAAGAGTGTCCCGGGGCGCGAAGCGCCCTAGCACTTCATTTGAGAAAACAGAGAGCCCGGGACGGATTTAGGCTCGTCCCCGAGCACGACCTTTTGGAGGGTCCTATGTTGCGGCCCACATAGTGACAATTCGTCGTCGCAGTCGCAAAAGGCGTGGTCGAAATGCCGACCTACTTGTTGGCCGTGTCAAAGACGGAGTAGAACCGCCGTAGGAAGATGAAGCCATTGACCTGCAGTCAAGTCCGCAAATTTGTTGCGCTGGTCGTGGCAGTAACGTAGACCATGCAAGGCCCTCTGACCACTTCCCTCCGCAAAATCTCGCTGATGTCCAGCGGAGTCCGAAGGCGTCAGACAGCGCAATTTTATGAAGAGATAGAAGAGAGACATCATTTCCAGGAACCCTTGAACAATACTCAAACAGCCCGGTTGTCTCATTGAACAAGGTTAAAGGTGGGTCGTTAAATTGAATTTCGAGCTTACAGCTGTTCTCGAAATTAATGAGACCGTCACTTTTTTTTTCTCATTCCCAAAAAGGAAGTCAGGTGCGAGAACACTGATTCAAGTCCAGTATGCGGGCTAGCAAAGCTTGGCTATGTTCCGGGGTCGTTCCATTCAAATTTTCAGTGGAAAAACTCAGTGCAACGTCCAGAATCGAAGGAAAAGAAGGCATGTTCAAGTCACGTGGACATAAAGCCGATCGGATCGTTTCGGCCACTGTCAACACAGCGGCTGCTCAAATCTCTTCGTTCAATACCTCATTGAGACCCGGACCCACTCGCAAAGGCTCCGGCCCCAAATCATGGTGCGTTTTGTGTAGGTAACTATACCTTCCTTTTTGGGAACTTCAAAAAAAAAATCTGACCAGTCTCATTAATTTCGAGAACAGCTGTAAGTTGGTCGCGTGCTCTAGCTGTGCCTGTCAAACGGCAAACTCAAAGACACATCAGTGGGCCTCATCGGTTGCTGCGGCGCCTTTGGAATCGCCGATGTTCGTGCTGCCCTGGGAAGTAATGTACTATCAACAAGATTGGATGGTGGAGCGTCGAGTATATATGTAGTACTTGACGCGCGGTTACAAGCAACGGCAACAAGATGGTGCCGGAGCGCTAGCGCCAGGAGCCCGCGATTGATGCTCGCGTGCAGCTCGGGAAACGTCGAACATGTACAGTAGTTTAGGGCCGCCATCAGACTTTCTGCAAATTTCTGGACACGCTCTTGACAGCTCTTGATCGCTCTGGAATCGATCGTTCCAGACCTCAAGTCGCAAGAGGTCAAGGTAGGTCTAATTTACCTCTCAAGTCAAAAAAAAACTTTTGCCTACGGGTTGAATGCTCGTTTTCTTCGCTGATGGCAATATATATTTTTATGAAATTTTCAATTCCAGAGGAAAAGAGCTTCCAGAGCGCAAGAAATTTGCGGAAAAGCTGATGGCTTCGGCCAATTAAAGAAAGCAAGATATCTGGCAGTCCTACCTCCGAGCCGAGAAACAACAAAACTCATGTTACACCAGTAATGAGGAGACCAGTCGCAGCGTGATGGCTGAACTGGCAAACGCGAATGTCACGTTGACACGCTGGATACAAAATGGCAAGGACTTACGCCCTTAAAGCGCTGCGAAAGGCTGTTCAACTCTTGGTTGATTACGCCACGTGACTGTTGAATTTGGCGAGACGTGATCGTCGCGTCGCCAGAGGCGATGCAAGCAAGCCGAAATAATGGACGAGTGACCCATACATCGATGGCTCGGCCACGGGACTTCTGTACTGCATATGAGTTATCGAGTGCAATTTACTCCCACAGAAAGAAAACCTGGACATCGCCGTGGTGTTTCACTTGTGACTCGAGTCCGGTATTGGTGACTCGTGTCCGTGAGTCAGGGATTTCTTTGCGCGCTGTGCTGGAAGGCAAAAAATCTAGCAACGGCTTGTTTCGATCAAGCGACCTCCGGATTGCTGAGACTCCTCAAGGAGAGGGTATATGAGACCGGCACACTTCCAGCTGTGCTAGGGTGCTGTTGATCTTTGTGCCATTCGTCCAACCTCAGTTAGTAGTTTCATGTCAACCAGTGATATTTGCATACATATCGCGAATTCTAAAGAGACAAAATGCGGCCAAGTATTCATCATTCCAGGTCCCACACCTTCACGTCCACGCCCAGCTCCTTCATCTGGAAAAGCCCTTCGCGTGCCGAATGGTCTGACACCTCCGTAATTTCGAGGAGCATCAGCCCCGGTGTCACATCACTTCTGCTTTGGACCTGCGAGTGCACCGTGCGCAGGAACCCCTGGGTCGGGAACGCTGCGTCAACGTCCAGCGTGGGAGTGCAGGAAGCACGCCCGGGCGTGCAGTGCCGGCATCGCGAGCGAGCCCATTCACGAACTCGGGCATCAGTACCGCGGCAGTGGGCGTGAGGTCCTCAAGCACTGGCATGCACTTGAAAAATTCGAGCGCTTTGCTGGTGACTCGCGCCACGGGGTCACTTATCATCAGAGAGAATGACTGGAGGGGGCAGGAGGACCGCGCTGACAAGGGCGGTGAGGTGGGGGAGCACAGCGCCGTTCTTGCATTCAATTTCGAGGGTATCAAGGTTGGGAAGCGTGAGGCAGTCGAGGAAGTCCCCGGCATGGCCGAGAGGTTCATTGAATTCCGCGATGGATAATATTCGTAGGTGAGGAAGGTCTATCACCTTTTGCGGACCAATGGTGGAATAGTGGCCCGGGGGTCGATACGGCACACCACGAGATTCTGCATCCTGTGGATGCTCCTCAGGGAGAAATCTTCTGCCTGCGAGGAGTAGGAGGTCAGTTGCTCCCAGGGGAGGTCGACGAACATGGATGTGTTGCAATCGTCGCCGATTGAGGCTCTACGCAGTAGTGCTGCTGCTTTGAACGCTTCATGCGACCGTCTCGTGAAGCGGGTGGAAACAACATGGCAACACAATTTCCAGTAACACCCCATGACCAACGACCGCAAGAAAGCTGGCTGAACAATCTACGAAAGAAACGGTCAGGGTGCTCAGCCCACGGAACAATAGCTGGGAGGATCCGTCGCGAACTTTCGTCGCGAAAGGAATAATTGACAATAGCAGCATCCGCAATCGTTCTCTGGTTGACGAGGGCATTAGGATCCGACGGAGATTCCGGGCGGTCCGAGGGGACGGAGCAGGAGCAAATAAATCGCCAGAGGAGCGTGTTAGGCAGCACAGTTCGGTGGGCCCTGCGGAATTTGATTCACCATGAGGCGGATGAACATGCAGAGACGCGAATAAAACTAAGCGCGAAGGCGGCGTGACGTCCTGTGGGTGGGGTCAGAAGCATCTGGCGCTCAATGTTCAAGTTGAATTCATACGCACCCGAGGAGTGAGACGAGGTGGTAGAGACACATGAAAGAGCATCACAATGGAAGCGACAGGGGATTCATGATATCCCACGGAGGTGAATGAATTGCTCCTCCCTTCGATCTCGTCCCCGGCTGACAAATTCATCGCTGGATTTCGACTTGATTGAACTTGAACGGGGCGGTCCGGGTCGAGCGATGGCGGGGCTGAATAGCATTAGGAGGTATGAAGCTGGTTTTATGAAGCTATTGTCCGGCCAATCCCGCCAACTTGAGTGATCCCATTCGATGAATGAACGTGTTCATCTCCTCATCTCGTCCGCCCCGCGAACGTTTGAGGACGCACGCGGGCGTGCCCGTGCGTGTATGTGGATGTGTGCCCTTCGATCTGCTGCGATTCAAGAACGTCTGGTCACTGTGGGCGAAGGATCAAAGGCAGATGGGGTTCTACTTTAATTTATACTTCCTCCGGACAACCCAGGACCGGAGACATGTGAACGACGCACATGAGTGCACCATCGCTATATCAACGATCACCTGAACGAGTGTGTTATCTCCAACGGAGGTGAATGCAAATTGAATTCCAACTTCAATCCCTTTGGTCCTCGGACATCGCCGGTATCGCCGACTGACAAATCATGGTTGAATTCAACTTCAACTGGCAATACATGAACTCGGAACTTCAATTCAGTTTAGCTCGACGCTTTTCCATGTGTCACGGACCTCCTCTCGCCTCCCAGGTGTGCGGATGCCAGCAATCGTGTGGTGGATTAGCGCCCGGATGGGGGTGGCTAGGTGGTAGCTACTGGCAGCGGGAGAATCTCCTCATCAACGATCGGGACGGGGCCCGCGTATCCGGCGAGAGACGTATACGAGTGCACCCGACTGGCCTGGAGATTGTATTACAGCTGTCCACCCCCGGAGGGGAACGCCCACGCCGCCGCCGCCGCCGCCGCCGCCGCCTCTGATCGGGTGGCGCGGGTGGATAACCGAGCGTTGGATTGATTATTTACAGGGGGGATTCTTATTCCAGATGGGTAAGTCCAACTTCAAGCAATGCATACTTCGACCGAAATGTTAACAGTTAGACGCGCGCGCAGACGTACGTACGCCGCGCTCGGCAATCGTGCAAATCCGTTCTAATATATACATCGAGATAAGATAAATAAGATTCAGGCATCGTCGTGGTTCCGCACTTGACATAACGGCAGTCAAGGCGCGATTCGATATACTAGCATTGGACTCCAGGAACTTCGCCGGAAGGCGGGCAGCATCTCCGCAATCCAATTCAACTAGCAGCGGTTCACCGTCAAGGGACAAGTGCTTATTAATTATTCCCAAGGAACTAGACTAGCATCCGGGCGAGGCACATGAATCCGCCATTGCCATACCGACCGACGATAAACCCTGGATGAATTGCAACATCCCTTTGATCCTTCAGCCGACGTTTTCGGCTGACAAATCATTGTTGAATTCAAGTTCGACTTGCGATTAAACTTCAACGTGGCTTGGTTGGAGCCATCGCTGACTTGAGTTTCAACCGGCGGGGTTACGTATTCATTTACTCACCGCTTTTCATGGGTGCGGGGTAAGGATTGGCGGCTGGATGGGGATGGGCGTTGGTAGGTATCTGGCAGCGGGAGAAGAGGACGGGGCCCGAGTATCCGATCAAGCGGACGCGGGCGACGGGTGCAGCATCTGGAGATTGTGGCCCTGCGAAGGGCATATACAGGGGTAATGCCGCCGCCGCCGCCCCTGATCGTGGACGCGGCGGATTACCGAGCGTAGTTGGATTTATGTCGCCGGTGGACTTGAGTGGCCTTCAACCGCCTAGACGCCGTACGTACAAGATAGGTCCCAGCCACTCGTGTCGTGAAATGAAGGAAGGGATTAGCGGCTCGGCGGTTGGTATGCATCTGTGACTGGGCGGGTGGGAGGATATCAGCGATAGCGGAATCCGAGTTTTTGCGCGGGGAAGGGACGACGCGGGAGGCGGGTAGCCGACAGTACCCGACAGGGCCGGGAGATTGTGGCGTCGGCAGCCCGACAGAGAAGGATGTTACCGCCGACGCCGACGCCGACGCCGACGAGCGCCGATGGATTTGCTCAGGGGTCTACTTGAGCAGTGGTTGAACTAGCTTGAACCAGGACGGCCATTGAACAAAACAGGACAACGCGCTACGTTAGCACGTACGTACGTCCCCGGTAATTAAGCAAGAAGGGATTTGCAGCTGGATGGGGAAGGTGGTAGGTATCTGGCAGGGCGGGAACTATCAACGATGACAGGATGACGGAGCAGTGGCGGAACCCGAGTCTCCGGACGGGATGTCTCGGGATGTGGGGGATGTGGGGACGCGGCATGTGGCGCCAAGGAGCTTCACACCAACGTGGCCTGAGGTTCAACTTGAACTTGAACTTGAAATGCCGTTCGAACAACTTTTTTAATGCAGAAGTTTGAATTCCATTGAGCGGCAGGTACGTACGATACCAGCATGCATAACGCGTCCGGTGATGGGTTTCGCGGACGGGTTGGGAGCGGGCCGTCGCCCGCGGGGTTGATGCAAGATGAGATTCAGACTTTTCTCCTGATGTCTCTTAAGTCCGTCAATTCAACGGATCGCATCGCGGGTGGTCGTTCGGTGCTTGCCATAGCCGACGCGGGGGTGGATCGATATTATTCGAGATCCGATGTGATGCGGGATGGGGTGATAAGATTTGATTCTTGAAGCTTGAAGCCCATTGGCAACGCGGCATCGGGTAGCCTAGATGACGGATGTCAAGGACGTCCGCGCGCTTGTCCGCACCGGGGTCGACGCGTACTCCATTGGCATGCATTGAAAGGGTGGATGATAGTGGTGCCAACGGGACCGGGAGGCGATTGTATACATATGCGCCGGCAAGGGCCGACGCTGATTAACGCTGGCGGGCGGTCGGGGAGTTGCGGAATGATAGTGACGGTGTGGGTGGGTGGGTCAGGGGGCTCGAGCTGTTCAACCACGAACAAAAAACGCTGGGTCGCTACTGCAGGGGTGGTTGAATTATCAGGGGAGCTTAATTTGAAAAGCACTGACTTGCATACGCGGGGCAGAGATTTAAACTTTTAAATCTGGCAGTCTCCGTTGATTCACCGATGTCCGGGCAGGTGGCCCGCGCTTGATATACATAGCTACATAGCCGGAGCTCTGACCGGTGATACCAGGACGCCGGCCTGACGCGGGGTACGGAGGATCGAGATTGGGCGGGGAGATAAGATTAGAGAAGGACGGGTAGATGATAGGTGGTATGAACCCCGGGCCGGGTAGGTGGAAATGGATTGGAAGGTGATGAACATCGCGGCGGGAGAATGAAAGAAAGACTGTGGTCCTGGAAGAAGGCGTTATGAAAATGTTGAAGACCGCGAACGCACGTTGACCTTTTTTTTTTCATTTGCGGAGGGTGCATTTCTGTGTTTGTTGTATTTCCAGAGTCGGACAGTTGATCTTCTTCTGTGAGTGTTTGTTAAGAACTCATGTTTGTTGAGAATACACGCTGGAGATGATAGTTCAGGGATTCAGTCCGATAATTATTTCAACAAGTACTGTAGCAGTTGTCCCGTAGGAGGTGTGTGGAAGGGAAAAATGACCGGTATGATTTATGGCCGATACTCTCCTAGCTTGTTGTACGTGAGTATCAGGTAAGGCAGGGAAGCGCAGAATTAATGCTGACGTCTCCGAAGAGGCCGAAGTCCGTTCAACTTCAACTTCAAATTTCAACCATGATTAGTCGGCCGCGACGTCGGCATTGGCGCCGCCGACGAGTTGCACCCCGCGTAGATGCCCGTCGTGGTCGGTCGAAGCTGATACGGCGATACCAGGGACCCCGGTATGACGCGGGATACGGAGAATCGAGATTCCCCTTCGTCCTCCGTGACGGGTTGATGTGGACCCGGGGATGGGATGCGAGGTGATAAGATTCGACGGAAACGGGTATGTCCGGACATACCACCTATCGCTGACCCATCTCCGAGCCGACGTGTACTTGGACCTGGAATTGAGGGAGAAGTGTGATGGGACGGGAGGAGGTAGATCGGAAGGCTGATGGGAAAGGTTACTCGGCGGGTGATGGGAAGGTTACTGGAGGGTGATAGCCATCACGGCGGAAGAATGAATTATGAAGGATGTATACATATGACGTCGGACTCGCGGCGAAAACAACGAGGAACAAGGACAATACGAAATTGAGAGAATGGACGAATGAGACATCCTCCCACGGCTCCCCGTGTGGCATGTTGAATTCTTCGTGGATGGTATGTCTTTGGGCTAAGTAGTCGATGGGAATTTCGATTTCATGTACTTCAAGAGGGTGTGCTACGAAGGACTCAGATTTTCCGCAGGGGCGAGGGCTGGGATCAGCAGGGTTCGTTGGTTTAATGTTGTATTCGGGATGATGCGGAGGAATTGTTCGGGATGGCGCGTGCCGGAGGTGGAAGCGATCTCGGGGTGTGTGGGATTTGGGGGTGTTGGACAGACGCAGGTGGGCAGTGAATTGAACAGCCTCTTGTGCTCATGCAGGAGGTGTGGAAGCCTCGTCCTCCGAGCGAGGTAGAACCATACTGATTACTGGAGAGAACGAAATGTCCGATAGCTGACGCCGGGTTCCCGTTCGTTCCCGCTCATCTTACCATTGATGTGATTCGAGTTCAAGTCACGATTGACGCTGCATTGAGTTAGATGACGCGTTCGGATTGGCGGCCCCTGTCCTCACGGAGGCCTGGTTCTGCGGCCAGTGGTTTACTGTAAATAGTTAATTAAATGACTCGAATGGATGGATGACACATTGCCAAGAGCAGCCAGAAGTGATGCAATTTCAAGTAAGAGTATATAGGACTCGGAGACCTGGAGGAAGAAGTATGCGGACGATAGGAAATCAAAGCAGAGCATTCGATGGGATTCCCAGTCGTGATTGGATGCTGCGGCGAGGATTGACGCGAGTCCACGTGCGGAGCCTCATGCGAAAGCTGTCGCACCGGGATATTATTAGGTGCGCACGCAAGTCGTGGTGGTTGATTATGTAATTAAATTTAAAATGGTTGGACGAATCGTTACATGATAGAGAAACTTGAACTTTGAGGGGGAAGGGGAAGGATTCAAGGGAGGCCCGGGGGCGATGAGAATTTCGAGATACAACAGCAGATTGAAACACCAGCTATTTCACGAACAGGTGAATTTCCACCACACTAGTGGGCCGACATGATGCGTGCGGCCGCCTTCAATGGTAGCGAGTAAGTCTGAGTTAGTCGGCGCCAGCGTCGCCTGTCATCCTCCCGCGGTCGTTCGTCGAGCCCCTGGAAACCCGGCCTCTCCTCTACCCGTCGGACAATATTGATCTCCTCCACGTAGACTCGGTCTCCGCACAGAGACGTTCTTTCTGATTCTCCCGCCCTGTTCAGTGGCGAATACCACGGCCGCCGCCCGTCCGCTCCCGGGCCTGTTCTTCGGACGATCGCCGGTGTACGTGTATACGTGCGCCAGGTAAAGTTTGAACCGAATTCCAACCTCCGGGCCAAAACGTTCAAGTTCACGTTCGAATTTTTTTTTTTCAACCACGATTATGTCAGCCGGGGATGTCGGCGTTCCGTTGGTCGTTGGTGGTGAACCGATACATACCAAAAACGGGCGACGCCGATTCAGACTTGTAAATCTGGCACTTTCTGATGTTGCCGTTGATTCGATTTATAGTAACGGATCTCGGGCGGGTGGTCCGCACCTGTCCCTGGCCGCACAGGGCCCGGGATAACGCCGGGCTGACGCGGGGTACGGAGGATCGAGATCCCGAGGGATGATTAGATTAGAGACGAGGAGCTGATAGGTGGTTTGGTATCTCCGGACACACCCGGACACGGCACGGGGCCCAAGTACTAGTACAGGTGCAAGTGGAGGTGGATTGGAAGGTGATACGCATCGCGGTGCGAAAATGCCCTTGGAAGTGCTGATCCAATAACTGTCGGATTTTTCTTGGGAAAACGCAGCGAGGGCCCAGCCTCCCGGGATTTTCATCAATATCAGTCCAGTTCATTAAATGATTCCGCAAATGAAGTTGGGATCAGCATTGGATCAGCGGGACGACATCGAGGCGGACCAGGATTCGGAGGGCATAAGCAGGGTCGGTTAGTTTAATTTTACGGTGATGCGGGGCGGAGGGGATATCCCAGGATATGGATGGAAAGAAGTGATGTCGGGCCGTGTGGGACTCGAGGTTGCCTGATGCACGGTAAGAGATGTCGACTTGATGCACAATGACTCCCAAAGGCAATTCCTAAGTGTGAGTGGGTCAGACACGAGCTCGAGTCAGAAGAGGCAGAGTCAGACTCGGAGTCATTCCTGGAGAGAATGAAATAGCTCTTGCTCAGGGTGGGAACACCCAGCGAGGGCCCAGCCTACCGGAATTTTCATTAATTTCAGGTCATTAACTGGTTGTGGGCGAGGCTGGGATCAGGGACGGCAAGATGGAATGAAGAATCAGACTGTATAAGGAGAGACGAGTTTAATTTTACGGTGATGCGTGCGGAGGATATCCCGGGATGCCAGTGTGGATGGAAAGAAGTGATGTCGGGCCGTCTGAACTGCTTCATCGTGCGGTAGTTACCTGATGCACGGAGAGCAGTTCTGTCCCGACCCTGGCGATATGAATCATGATGCCTTGACCTGCGAGTCATACCGATTCCTGGAGAGAACGAAATGAAATTTCTGTTCTGTGACAGTGCTCATGCCAAAAAGAGATCATAGGCCGTCCGAGTCGCCGGATTCCCGTTTATCGCAGCATTGACATTGATGTGATTCCCCAGTTTTAATTACGCGCACGATTGGCGCTGAGATATCTAGGATTGACACTGCGCCAATTTGGAATGCGTGGCCACGCGCGCGCCGCGTGGCGGGGGCGTTGCGCTGGGATAAGGATTGGTTGCGCACTGGTCGATTAATTAGCTGTATGGACGGATAAGCGTCGGGATATTTACATGTACTACTCAGCTAGTAGATCTGCGGAACAGCGACAGCAGTAATATATCGGGCAAATTACTTAATAAGGCGAGGCATTCAGGAGTCGGAAGACTCGGGGAGGCTGGGAAATTCCGAGGGGCCGACAACAGAGTTACGACAGAAGATCGAAGCAACCACAGTATGAATGACCGGGAGTTATGATCACGATTGACGCTGGGCACGTTATGGATGTAACCTCATGCAGGGTTGATTGGGTCCGCGTGCAGCTCAGTGCGGATGAAATAAATTAAGTGAGTCCCGGGGGACGGCTGAAATCGCAGTCGGCGGAGAGTCGGCGGCGATGGCAATGTCAATCCGTCCCAGAGGACGACTCGGAACAGGAGGTCGAAGCGCAACAGCAGTGAGACTGGAATGGGACGGAGATTGGAACTCATGATCGACGCTGCGCCAAGTTAGACGCAGTATTCTGGGATTGGCGCGCGCCTCGCGTAGGCCACGTTGCAGGGTTGATTTTATTCGGTATTAGGTATTGCGTGCGGTGTAGGTCCTGGTCAATTAAACCAAATTAAATGAATGGACAGCAGAACGAAGGCCCAGAGGGATCCGCAGGGCAACCGGCCAGCATGAGAAAATTTTGAGGCGCCGACAAAGATACGATGGAAGATGGAAATCGAAGCGCAACAGCAGTGAGCTTGAATGAGTGACCGGGAGAACTCATGATTGCCGTTGCGCCAAGTTGAGAGCAGCCAAAATAAATTATAAATTGGATTGGCGCTATACACGCGCGAGCCTCGTGCGGAGAAAGATTGGCTAATCTAGGTGATATGGTCGAGATGATACATGTATCGGCCCTACAAACATGCGAGGTACGAGCTACTTCATTTGTAGCGTCTGTCTACGAGAGACTATATCGGCCCTGCCCGCCGTCCCGGAATTAATTCAGCACATCCAGACTGCGTCGAGGATATCTGTGTGATGCGCAGGGAGGGAGGGAGCGTCGGTGAGCCTGAGAATCTTCTAAAGAACCTTTACATCCAGTAGTGCAACTGGGAGAACAGAAGATCGAAGCGCAACAAGTGCGAGAAAGACAGAACACTCACTCATTGGTATAATTGACGCTAGCTGCGCCGGCGGCCAGTGACAGGATCCAGCGCCTCGTGTAAGAGGCGTTACCGCGCCGAGTTCACTGGTTCCGCTAACCTGTAACGAATAAATTAATTCCTGGTGAACGAGCGAACGAGCAGCGGAATACTATAATAACGGCAGGGGAGGGGGAGGATTCTAGAGATATAAAGACATGATGTCCGAACAGAGAGAACATCAGGGAAACGGAAACACGGGGAGCCTGCGAATCCATCCGGAAGTATGTATGACGGCGGATGTACTGTATGACGACGGGAGATCGAAGCGCGTGCCAACGGCAGTAAGTTTAGCTCAGCGACGGGATAGTTCTGATCTGCGACGGGATAGATATAATAGAGCGGGACACGCATGAAAAGTTGTGATTGACGCTGCGCCTGGCCATGCGCGGCGCGCACCCATACCCACGTTCGCGGCCGCCCTTCTCAATCGATATCGGATTCGCGTCGGCCGCGGTGCAGCGCGCGTGCACGGCAGGGGAGTGCTGTAAACGAAATAAAAATAAAAATTCCGGACGTGTACTGTAAATGAACGAACGAACGAACGAACGAACCGCAACTAAGGAACGAGAGAAAAAAAAGAAATTCAGGGAGATCCGGCGAGTACGACAATCCCTCTAGTAGTATGAATGTATGACGATGGAAGATAGAAGCACAACAGCTGTGCCAACTTTGGATGCAGCCAAAATAAATTCTGAATTAGATTGGCGCTGTCCACGCGCGAGCCTCGTGTAGTCTACTCACTGGTCCAACGCCCTCTACACCGTGAGTCGGGTTGGACCAGAGAGTAGGGTTGACTACTTTAAACGAAATAAATTATTCGCATGAATAGATAGACAAGTGGATGGATAGATGGATGAACGACTCGGAGCCGTAGCGCGACTCTGAGGAGCGAGAGACATTTATTACAACAAGACCCGGCGCGTCGAGGAATTCGAGAACGTGCGCCGATAATTATAACAGGAGATCAACGCGCAACCAACCACAGCGAAGTTCGATGAATGACCGCCGACGGCGAGTGATAAGATAGGACTCCTTCAGCGCCTCGTGCGGCTCGTCGACCGCACTGGCGAGTCATACTGTAACTGGCTGTCAATGAGATACTAAGATTGGAAACAAAAAAAAAAAATCGAATAAGCGATCCACAGAGGAGCCTGAAGTGAACCGATCAATCCAGAAGCGCGATGATCCAGCCCTCAGATTGACCCCGGAATCAAAGGCAACCGCAATGATTGCCGCTGCGCCAACTTTGGATGCGGTCAGTCGTCTGCATCGGGGTGAGTGCATTTTCTGTATAGAATAGGATTGGCGCTAAGAATGCGGCGGGTGGGCTAGTCTCTCGTAGACAGACGCTACAGAGGAAGTAGCTCGTACCTCGCATGTCTGTAGCGGGGGGCGGGGCACCGATGGATGTTCCGCTGCACTGTACAACAAATGAAACGAATAAATCAATTCCGGATTTATACAATGAACCCAAGACCAAACTGGAGAGGGAAGGAAAGGAAAGAAGATCCGGTGAGACTGAGATAATCAGAAGACAAGAGATGATCGATATCGACGCAACAGCAGTGAGCTTGGATGAGTGACCGGGACGGGCCTGGATTAGATTATGTATATATAGCAGCGCTCAGCTGAATTGGACTCGTACGCCCGAGTTTTAAATTGGATTGGATTGTCGCCAGTCCTAGTCCACGGGTGGGGGGGCGCCACACCGGTGACTCGGTCGGGTTGGGTTGTTCTTGGACGGGGACGCGTTCCGAGAATTACTAGCCATCAAGGTTTTTTTTAAAAATCAACCACGTACGTAGTTGGGCTGGTAGTAAGGGTCGTGGAGGTGGGTCGGCGCCGGTGGTGAAATCATCGCGATCATGGCGCCGGAAGATCGAGATTGTGATTATGACACCGGCGGAAGATCCACACGCAACAGCAATGAGTTTGACTGGGAAAAGACGCTAGGGACAGGACTCCTCCAGCGCCTCGTGGAGAAAGCGGTGCATCAGAGAGCCGGCGTAATTGGGTAGAAAAGAATTAATTGAGCTTGGAGTTGGACGAGGAACAGCACACGTGCAGGTGTATCGAAGGGAAGGGAGGGACGGGCGAGGCTGGGAGTCTGGAAGTAACAGAAGGAAGTAAAAGAAGATCGTGAATGTATTCAGATGGGTGACCGGGAGAATAATGATTGACGCTGCGTCAATTTTAGATGCACTCAAGTTCTGAATCGGATTGGCGCTGTAAGCCGTACTGCGGAAAGGAACCGAGTCAGCGCGGATGAGAATGCCGGCAGAAGTATCAGCGCCACAGAAGGGAAGTAGAAAGCAACTGCAACGACAGCGGGAAGGGAATGCATCATGCATGCATGATTGACGCTGCGCCAACTTTGGATGCAGCATAATAAATTCTGAATTGAGTTGGATCGGCGCCAAGGATGTTTGCGCCTCGTGCAGAAAGCGTTGGGCAGTGCGTATTGCGTCCGGTTACCTGCTAGTAGAAATGGAACGAAATAAATTAGTGTAAATCCGAGTGAACGAAGGAAGGGGTTGAGCGGGAGATCCGGCGAGCCTGAGAAGAGAACCCATCCAGAAGTATCAGAATCACAGAAGGCAAGTAGAAAGCAACAACAGGGAATGAAGAGTCGTGATTGACGCTGAAGAGAATCTATGTAGAAGTATCACAGAAGCAACTACAACAACAACAGCGGGAAGGGAATGGATCATGATCGACGCTGCGCCAACTTTGGATGTAACCTTGTGCATTGGATTGGCGCCGGCCTCGTGCGAGAGGCGTTGTGCCAAAGAGTCCGCCACTGAGTCCGCGCACTGTAAACGAAATAAACAAGTTAAACGAAGTAAAATCAAACCAGCGACGCGGAACATTAGTATTAATCGCGTGGGCGTGGGCACAGGCAGAGTCGGCAGGAGAGTCGGCGACGCTGAGAATTCGAATCCCGAATCCCCGAAGCGCAGCGCAACAGCTTTCCGTCCTTCCACGGCAGTGAGCTTCAATGCTGGACAGGTAGGTGCAGTGTGCCGGGCCCGGCATGTACAGTAGGCCTATAATACTAAAGTTGTCGTGCGTGCCTCCAAGCCGTCACGGTCGTAATTGAGGTGACGGCAGCGCGAGGGATTGGAGGCCTAGGCCATGGCCGTGGCCAGCAATTTGCGCGCGAGGGGATAGCTACATATCAGCATCACTTGGGGAGGAATATCGAGCGTGGCGGCGCAGTCGGGTTGGGACGCAGTCTGGACGGGAAATTTTAATTGATTAAGGAAACATATACATAGCTGGACGCGGTGGACCGAGACGCTGAAAATGCACCAATCGCACTGTGCTGTGGAAAGGAGAGTCGACGAGGCGCCGGTGCCGACGAGGATAAAAAAAACAAACAGCAGATTGATGAGTGACGCTGCGCCAACTTTGGATGTAAACCCTGTGCATTGGATTGGCGCTAGCCACGTTGGACCAGTCCGCCGGGGACCGCCGGGGATCGCTACTGAGTCCGCGCGTAGGTCTCAGGGCTGTAAATAAAATAAACCATGGAATATTAATCGCGTGGGCACAGGCAGAGTCGGCGAGCCTGCGAATCCGCGGCCGAGTATGGCGCCATCCTCGTCCATCCATCCCGCCATCCCGAGTCTTGACACCGGACTCGGAGATCGAACAGCTTTCCTTTCCGGCCTTCCACAGCAGTTGCCTGCTCACCCGCCGCGGCGGCAATGGCATGACTGCGCGTGAGTCAGCGTCTCTCGTCGGCCAGATCAAGGGAAGTGGAGGCAGAGCAATATACACGCGAGGGGATACCTATCCGCCGGCGGAAAGGGCGATTCCTCGTGGTGCGGAAGGTGTGGAATTGCAGGAAGGACGGAATTGGCCATGGGGGTCTAGGCCTCGGCCAGCAGCAATTTGCACGGTAGGGGATCGCAGATAGTTATCAGTATCAGTGATCACTGGGGAAGGAATCTCGCCTCCCGGGGATGGAGAACCGCGTCGCCCTCATGATGCAGCTCACCTAACGCTCACCTCATAAGTTAGATGTCGAATCTGGATCTCGGCAGGACATCAGACTCGCTTGCGCCGGGGATGGGGATGAAGTCTGATGCTTGTTATCATTTCATCTCCCTCCCTGCCAGTGACACTGACTGAATCAATGTATTGATAGAGTGGGTGAGTGAAATGAATTGCCGCGGCACACAGGTAAAGTGACGGGAGTGACGAGAGCGGCAGCCCGGAGTCCGGACCCGGGGGTAAGTGTAATTGGGGCAAGGGTATTTTGATAGGCCGGGAAGCAAAAGCAAATCAAGCAGAGTCAGGCAGGCTGCTAACTAACGAATCAATCTTTGGGAAGAGGGGACCGCGGAATGGTCCTCTGTGAGGCGATCGGATGGCCACTTCTGTGGACATCCGATAACCAAGACTCCGGGGTGTGGTGGGTGGGCCGTAAAATCTTGAGGCTGAAGTCGAGAGGGCGGGAAGGAAGAATGATTTGATGCCATCATTCCTCGTCCTCTCTTAGTCAGCCGGCTTTGCGCTTTGCCTCGCGGGCTCGTCTCAGCTCAAGCTGTCTGGACGAGTCACGAACACATGCAAGCGTTGCTTCTGTGTACCACCAAAGTCGACCTACGCCTTCTTCCAATGACGCCGACGCCGGCAAGAGCAAGACAGAGACGCAGGCAGCAAGACGCGCACGGACCCATAGACTAGTACTGCGAGGAGCAGCAGCAGCAGAGAAGATATTCAAGAGAGAAGGATACATCAGAAGATGGACGCGCTGCGCTCGCTCGTGCAGCCGCTCGTGAACGGGTCGTCTGTCGTCGACGGCATGAAGCTCGTCGTCCTCGGCGGCACCGTCGAGACCGCCCGCCGCGTCAGCAGCTTGGCGTGGAACCATTTCGTTAATTGTAAGTGCACCCCTGCCGCCTCTTCCTCTTCCTTCCCTTCTTCATCCCGGTCTCTCCCGTTCTCTCCCCTTCCTCTTGTCTCTTCCGTCTTCGATGCTGCGAGGGGTACTGATGCAGACCCAGCGTTCTTCCTCACGGCGCACTTCTCCGAGGAGGACCACCCGTACGACTGGCTCATGCTGTGGCTCTCGCGCCGGTGAGTGCCCGCTCTGTGGTACAATAAGGGGGAAGAGGCTGATTGGTTGCGTGCTCTCTTCTCGTTCCCTGCTATTTCGGTCCCTTCCTTTCCGTGCCTACTCGACGCCCTCTGCGGATTTACAATTTACTCGACGCCGACGCTGACGACGACTGCACCACGATCCGACTGCGCCTTGGACGCTGACTCAAATGACCGGACGCAAATGACTGGACGCAAATGACTGGACGCCACATACCCGCCTCCGCTACGCCGTACATACGCCTCCCGACGCCGACTGCCCCTTGACTACGACTGCACGCAAATGACCCGACTGGACGCAAATGACTGGACGCCACATACCCGATTTCCTTCGTTTGTAGTGTCTGTCTACGAGAGATTACTCGTTCTCTATCAAACCAAATGGATAACTTGAATCACATCAATCTTCATACTGTCGGGTAGCTGGCATTCCGTACCATCGATTTGCATCCAAGCTTTCTCAGGAATACCCAACTGTGGGCTAGTCTCTCGTAGACAGACGCTTCAACAGATGAAGCTCGTACCTCGCTTGTTGAACTGTGGGCTCAAAAAATGTGAAACTGCTTGAACATTTCACTTCACCATTAAATACTGTATCGGAGTTACTTGACGCGGCAAGTCCCAGCATAGCCATCGTGCAGGTGGGAGAATGCAGCAAGCAGCGTCAGTGTGACTGCACCTTATATCATCACCCGATTAGCAAATGAGAATTCTCGACGGATGCCAGTGGTGGAGACAAAACATGGAAACACAAACTTGAACTCGATTGGACGCTACAGTCACGGTCACGGTACAATGGAATACGTGGGGTACGACATTAATTATCTCTTACTTCCAGCTGTGCTACGGTGCTGTTGATGTTCGTCCCATTCATCCCTCAATTGCAAATTTTACACTAACCAGGGATATTTGCATACATATCGCGAATTCTAAAGAGACAAGTCACAAAATGCGGCCAGGTATTCATCATTCCAGGTCCCACACCTTCACGTCCACTCCCAGCTCCTTCATCCGGAAAAGTCCTTCGCGTGCCAAATGGTCTGACACCCCAGTGATTTCGAGGACCATCAGCCCCGGTGTGACATCGCTTCTGCTTTGGACCCGCGAGCGCACCATGCGCAGGAACCCCTGGGTCATGAACGCTGCGTCGACGTCCAGCGTGTGGAGCGCGGGAAGCACGCCCGGGCGCGCAGTGCCGGCATCGCGAGCGAGCCCATTAACGAACTCGGGCATCAGGACCGCGGCAGCGAGCGTGAGGTCCTCAAGCGCTGGCGTGCGCTTGAAAAATTCGAGCGCTTCGCTGGCGACTCGCGCCACGGGGTCGCTCATCGTCAAAGAGAATGTCTGGAGGGGACAGGAGGACCGCGTGACAAGGGCGGTGAGGTGGGGAAGCACAGCGCCGTTCTTGCATTCAATTTCGAGGGTATCCAGGTTGGGAAGCGTGAGGCAGTCGAGGAAGTCCCCGGCATGGCCGAGAGGCTCGTTGGATTCCGCGATGGATAAAGTTCGTAGGTGAGGAAGGTGTATCGCCTTTTGCGGACCAATACTGTAATAGTGGGGGTCGATACGGCACACCACGAGATTCTGCATCCTGCGGAGGCTCCTGAGGAAGAAATCCTCCGCCTGCGAGGAGTAGGAGGTTAATTGCTCCCAGGGAAGGTCGACGAACATGGATGTGTCGCAATCATCGCCGATTGAAAATCTGCGCAGCAGGGGAGCTGTTTTGAACGCTTCAAGAATGGGGCGCCCTTCGTCGCTGCCACCCGGCAAACGATATAGAAATATGTCCAAAGTGCGCAGGGACTGCACCTGTCTCTGAATCGGCGCAAGAGTCAGAAGCAGGGGCGCGGGCATGTAGAGTTCGACGTCCGCCCAGCGGTGCGACTCGGCCATTAGCAACTCGAGCGCCGGATGTGCGTCGAGGTGCGTTTCACAGGAGACTTTTACAATGAGAGGATGGTTTCCGGACCGTTGGAGGGCGAGCCGGACGATATGGACAATATGCTTCGGTGCGGGTCGCCAGAGGCAGAATTTCGCGTCGTATGGATCCAGAGATATGTCAATTTCGGACCACAGGCTCGGGGTGGACAGGGCAATGGCTCTCCAGCGTGAACACACTTTCCCGAGGACCCACGGTGCTGTGCGGGAATCAAGCCTCGTGAACGGCTCATTGGCAACACAAATCACGAAGATTTTTGCCAGTAGGTCCGGCGGGAACCGCCGAAGAGGCGACAACAGAGATTTGAGCTTGAGTATTTCGTCTTCAGTTTCGCTGGTAGCCATCATCTTGGCATGAAGATGCACATGATAAGGATTATTCGGGTTAAAGACGCGGGATATAGTGGCCCAAGATGATTTGAGGGTCATTTTTTTGAAGCAGTGGCTCCTGTCGAAAAATAAGCCAAAGATAATCGTTTCGCTTCTGATTCCTGGGACGCACCGTGAGAAAATTAGATGTGAGACGTTGAATATTGGAGGAGTGCTGAAAGCCGAGTTCGATGCGAGGGAACAAGAGGGAAAGTGAGCCCAACCGCCCATTATAAACGCAGACGAGGACAAAGAGGTCAGAGTATAGGCGACGGTCGTGAGGGCGTACAATACTTGAAAGGACTTGAAGGCAGGAAGAGAGTCCAATAAAAGGTCAACCGGTTGGCAATGGCAAGAACAAAGCTTGAAAGAAAAACATAAAGGCAATTATTACAGTAGTGTTCGCGCCATTCATTAAGGGTCCTTCCATGAACGAGCTGCGAAATTTGACATTGGTTGTCTACCACAAAGAGCAACCTGCAGCGCTTCATCTGTTACTGATACTGGTGAAGGCACTGTGACTATACAAGATTGAGTGATCACACGTGATCGTCGCGTCGAAAAAATCGACACAAGCAGCAGCAAATATTGGGCATATAGTGCACGTTGTACAAGGAATCTGAGCGGGCGATTAGCGCAAGGACTCGAATGAAACATCGGTTCGAGAACGCCCATAAAATTATCTTCCCGGATCTGCACAAATTCCAAAGATGAGGAGGAATGGTTTGGTGCTGAGCGACAAAAGGAATCAGCAGAGTGGGTGTCAAATGCGCGTCACCCACGAATCCACCGAAAAACAAATCATCCCCAGTCCCCGACCCAAAGAAACCAGCCATTGACCAATATTTCACATTGAAGACAAGCAACCGACAAAGATAGTACACGGGAAGACGACGATGGGGATGAATGGATGGATGGATGAGATGAGATGAGATGAGCTACGTAGCGACAACGTTTACGACGGCGCCGCCGCGCGCGCTCCTCGTTAGTCAGGAACGGCGCTGCGTGCCGCGACCAGGCAGGAGATACGTGAGATGCAGCAGTAAGACATACAGATGGGCGAGATAGAGCCGGAGCAGGGCCATAGGATACAGGAGCGCTAGCGCGGGATGCAGGGTGGTGGGTGGGAGGAGCAGCGGGGATGCAGATGCAAATGCGAGGTGGGGGGACGGGCGTCCGGCGGCGAGTCATAACCAGCTGGCCGATGGGCCCCAGCCGGACGGGGGCGGCGGGTGGCTCGTCCACTGCGAGTGCGTCGGGCGCGGGGGCGCCCAGGGGGAGATGCGGCGCGGCTGGCGCGTGCGGTCCACATCGTCGTCCTCACTCTCGGAGCTCTCGCTGTCGCTTTCGGGGATGACGACGACAGGCGGGTCCTCCATCTTGTCCTCTGCTGCTGGCGTCGCGTCGGTCGTGGTCGTCTCCGTGGTGGTATCCGCTGGCGATATCGGCGGCGCAGTTACATCTGTGGGTGGGGCAGCTTGACCGTCGACCGTTGGTGCAGGTGTCGCCTCAGGCTCGGTCGTCTTCGTTGTTGCAGCAGGGACCACGGGTATCACAACAACAGCGGCCGCCACCTCCGCCGCCTTGGCCTTGTCCGCCTCGCCCTTCTCCTTCACCTTGGCCGCCTCCGCCGCCTTCTTCGCCGCCTCCTTCTCCGCCGCCGCCTTCCGCTTCTTCTCGCGCTGCGCATCCCATCTTAGCACCTGAAAGAATGCAAGAAAAGGGGCAAAACGCACCTCGACCTTCTCCCGACTCTCCTTCGCCTCCTTCTCCTTTTGCAGGCGCTCGCGCATCTCGCGCTCCGACACGACCCACGTCGCCGCCTCCATCGCCGCCGCCTCGGGCCGCGACTTGTTCTTGAGCAAATCTGCAGCACATGCAACCCATCAATCAGCCATCTCGTCCGAACAATCGATAACGCGCGGGGTGATGGATGGAAACATGATAGGTACAGTAGCAGCATATGTAAAGAAGAGGTGCGAGAGAAAAGAGGAAGGAGAGCGAAAGAGACGACGCACAGCCCTGCAGCGCCGCGACACTGAACTCGCCCTCCGGAATCGAGTCCGCGAAGCGCTTCGCGAGGCCCGCGAGCGTCTTGCCGTCGAGCGGGCGCGCCGAGTGTTGCGCCGAGACGATCTCAGGCGCGACGGGCGGCGGCAGGTACGCCTTGTTCGAGCTCCCGAACTGCGGCAGCGCGGGCACCTCCTTCGGCGCGGCAGCCTTCTTCGCCGCGGGGCTCCCCCCGGCGCTCGAGCCCGACGACGACGACGTCAGCGTCGAGGCAGACCACAGCGAGGACGTCGACGCGCTCGCGCTCTGCGGCGTCCCGGGCAGCTCGATCTCGCCGTCGTCGAGCGGCAGCTCGTCCTCGTCCGTGCTCGGGAAGAAGTTGCGGAAGAGCGCCTCCGCCTGCCACTTGCTCGAGTTCTTGAACTCGACCCACACGTCCATGCGCCCCGGGCGCGACAGCGCGGGGTCGAGCTTCTCCAGGTGGTTCGTCGTCCTGCGCGGCGGTCAGCGGGGCAGGAGACAAGGACGAGATGGGAAGCACGCACGCGAAGAGAATCCGCCCCTCGGCCGCCGCGACGCCGTCCAGCGCGTTCAGGAGCCCGCTCAGACTCAGCGTGTTCAGGTCGCTCATCCCGTCGCGCTCGCGGTCACGCAGCTCCTTCTCGCGCGAGCGGCGCTTCGGTGGAAGCTCGGGGCCCTCCGTGGCAGGGCCGTTGTCCTCCGTGCGCGACACGGAGCGCGTGAAGGCTGCGTCGAGGTCTTCCAAGAGGAGATGGCTCCCTAGATGTGGTGTCAGTATGCTGAGAGGGAGAACGAGGGAAGGGCGCGGGAGAAGCGGAAAAAGGAGAGGCGGAGAGATACCCAGCGGGTGGAGGAGCAGGAAGATGGAGGGAAGCCAGCGCGGGGGCAGACGAAACGCAGAAGATGAAGAGGGGGACGCGGGGATGGACGAAGACAAGAACAGCAATGGGTAAGGAGGTGAGAGTGCGAGGGGAGGGGGAGCCGGAGAGATGAGAAGGAAGCCGTGGAGAGGCTGGGGAAAGTCAAGGGCGTCGCGGCGGGGTAGGAGGGAGAGGCGACGAACGGCGCGGACGAGGAGAGCAGGAGGAGGTGATGCCGGCGCGGGAAGTAGGAAAGGGCAGGGGGCGGGTGGGGTAGGAAAGCGCGTATGGGGGACGCGGGCAAGGGAGCGGCGGAAAGTCGACAAGCCTCAAGCGCTCGAAAGAGCTCGAGGAGGGGCGAACAGCGGGAGGGAGGGGATGGATCCAACGATGAAGGACGAAAGGGCGTCTCCAGATAGAGGGACAGCTCGGAAGGAGTGTGGGAGGAGGACGAAGAAGAGGTAGGAGGAGCGGAGGGTCGCGAATCGTGGCGGGTGCGCCGGGGAACGAGATGGACGAAACAACGCACCTTCGGCACCCTCCCCATAAGCCCCATCAACACGCTATCGCTGATCCACGCGCTCGACAGCGACACCACGTAGATGTCCAGCATTAACTGCCCACACTCCAATTAGTATTCTTTCTTTTGTTTTCTTGACGCAGACGAAGAGACGCTTCACGCACCTCGCCCGCAATCGCATGTATGAGCGACGACTTGCCCGAGCCGGGCACGCCGTGCAGGAGGTACCCGCGCCGGAACGGGATCCCGCGGTCTGCGTACCACTGCGAGACGACGTGTCAGCGTTCACATCAGCAGTAAAGTAGATAGAGAAAAGGAGGGGGGACGAGGGACGAGGGAAGAGGAAGGAAGGGGAGGAGGGAGGAAGAGAGGGAGGGAAGGGAGGAGCAAGCGCGCATAACGTTCCAGATGTCACGAGTCGACTCGACAAGCGCCCGACGGCAACAAAACACTCGACAAACACCCCAGCGCGATCTGATGACACCAGCCCCGCCCGCGGAGCACACTCTTCCACACCGCCCGCGCCACGCCACGCCCAGCATCCAGTTGCCCACCAGCTGCGGCCGCGGTCGGCAAAGGCGCGAGCTGGGAGGCATCCCCCCGGCCGCGTGAGCCCATAGCACGCCTGCGCCGCCCGACGAAGACATGGACCAAATACAGCTGCGCCTCCCCTTTCCCCTCACTGGTCTGAGGGCCCTTCAGCTCGACTCGTACGCACCTTCTCGCTCGCCAAAAAATCCCGCGCATCGCCCAGGAGCATCTCCTTGACGCCCGGATCGAGCACGATGCTCCCCATGGGCCGCTTGTGCCGCGCGTCCGCCCAGCGCCACGAGCCGTGCGGGTCCGCGAAGAAGATCTGCGGGGCGCGTTAGTAAGTGTGGGTAGGGGCGTCAGCGGGGTGTAAAAAGGGAGAGGGGGAAGGGAGGAGAGGGAGGGGGAAGTGGGGAGGGAGGGGAGGGAAGGACGGGACGTGAATTCGATTTAAGCACGGGGGGAGAAGGACAAGGGGGAGTATGTGGCGCATAAAGGGGGGCGGGGCGCAGATGGCGAAAGGGTACGGTGGACTGGATGGGGGAAGCGCGTAGCACGACGGAATGTGGGGCTCGAGAAGAAGGAAGCAGGGCGCAAGGCTGGAACGAGGCGCGCAGAAAGGCCGGGGAAAGAGCGCGGAGGGGGAGTGTGGTAAGTACGGGATGTAACGCGTCGAGGTCGGGATGTAACGTGTGACGCATAAGGACGGGGAGCGCGGAACGGACGGGGTGTATAGATAGGCGAGGACGGGATGCGCGTAGACGGCAGTGGTACCGAGGGCAGGAAAGGATTGAGGCAAGGCCAAGGAGGAGCGCACAGTGGGCGAAGTAGGCAAAAGAAGCGCGGACGGAGCGGAGCGGGAATGACGGGAAGAAAGAACGGCAGCGCGTAACGTAGCAAAGGATGGAACGCGTGAGGGTGAAGACGGGGAGCAGACGCACCTGTATCCGATGCACCGCCTCGGCCTCGTACTCGCGCTTCGCCTGCAGCACGAGCGCCTTGAGGATCGTGTTCGAGCGCGCGACGACGCTGCGATGAAACGGTGTTAGCGAGCGTCGGGTAGCGAGCGTCGGGGTAGAATGGGTTAAGAGAGAAGAAGGGAGAAGAGGGAGAAGAGGGAGAGGATACGACAGCGAAAGAGAGGACTCCGTCGCCCCCAGCAACAATAACGGCACACAGAGGCGTGCACCACCGAGCCCGCGACCCGACACGTCTCCCCCGGCCGATGGAACGCTCCGCGCGCACTGCACCCCGGCTCCGGCTCCGGCACCCCTTCCCGCCCCCTCCGCAGACACGCAGACACGAGACGAGGGTAGCACGCCTGCAGCACCGGGCACACCCATAGCCCGTCCGCGGCACGAGGCCGCCCCACACGAGCCCGTGGAAGGACCCGCCTCCACCACTCGAGTTCACCCCGCAGCCCCCCCCCCCCCCCCCCCCAGGACGCGCGCGGCGCGAATACAGCTGCGCCTCCCCTCTGGTTCTCCTGCGCCACCCCGCTCGCACCCAGAGCCCGAGCCCTGCCTCGTATACACGCCCTCTCCCCCCTGGTTCTCCTTCTCCTCCCCTCTCTCCTCGTCTCAAAAGCACGCAGACAAGAAACGCAAAAAAAAAAAAACGCAGAGACAGAGAGAACACCAAAAAAACGCAAGCAAAAAAAACGCACCTAACGCTCAACACCTCCTCCCCGCCGCTCCCCCGCCCCCGCCGCACACGGAGCCAGTGCCCGCGCCAGTAGATCGTGTGCGTGGAGTCGAACGTCGGCTGGAAGATCACGCGCGTCTTCGAGGCGCCTGCGAAGTGAATCAGCAAGCGAAGTGTACGAACGCGAATCAGTAAGCGAAGTGTAAGAACGCGAATCAGTAAGCGAAGATTTTTTTTAAAAAATTATTGAGGAGGAGGAGGGAAGAGCAGGGGAGGTCGAAAGAGGAGGAGGGAAGATCGAAAGACGGGAAAAAACCCGGGGCGCGGAAGGGGAGGGAAGGGAGGGCAGGGATGGGGAAGTGTGCGTCGAGGGAAAGGAAAGGAATTAAGAAGGACGGGGCGGGGCGCGGGGGATCGGCGAGGAGGCGGTGCGTATGCGTGGTGAATAGGCGAGAGAAGCGCGCGACGCAGAGACGAGAAAGGAGAAGCGGTGTGGGCGGGATAAGAGGAAAACGCCGCAAGGATGCGGGGGTGGGGCTCCGGACGGGACGGCGGAAGGGGAGGGACGGAACAGAATGGAGCGGAGGCAACGTGCGCATGAAAGCCAGGAAGCGCAGGCAGGAATGCGGATAATCGTGCAAGGGAGGGGAACGGGAACGGGAACCAGCACGCACCGACGCCGCCCTCGTCCTCGAGCTCGCCGAACACGGGGTCGCCCTCCCAGCCCTGCGCCTGCGCGGCGTGCGCCGCGCGCGTCGTCGTCTCGAACTCGCGCGAGCGCTGCCATTCGGGGCTGCGGCGTTAGCATTCGTTGTACAGGGCGGCGTGAATATTATTGGGTGTGGCGAGTTGTCCAGTCCATCGGTCAACGGGTACGTCGGAGTCGGCGGGTGTGGCGTTAATGTTGATATAATTGGGTATCCGCCGTTGATATTAAGGGCGTGCGGGGCGTCGGGGCGCGGATGTGGCGGCGCGGCGGCGCGGAGTTGTGCACCGTTAATGTGGCGCGGTCCGTCAGGTCCAGGAGTCCGTGGCATAATGTGGCATTGCGGCGTCCGGCGTGCGGGGCGTCGGGCAACGGATGTGGCGGCGGGGCAGGTCCAGGGGTCCGCGGAGAATGTGGGCATGTGGCGTGCGGGGAGATGGCGGGTAACGGCAAGGCATTGCGTTAGGCAGGGCATCGCGTTAGGCAATCGTAAGGCGGTCGGGTATGTGGCGTCCAGTCGGGTCATTCGAGTCGCGGCAGTCGTAGTCGAGTCGGGAGGCGTATGTACGGCGTAGCGGAGGCGGGTATGTGGCGTCCAGTCATTTGCGTCGGGTCATTCGAGTCAGCGTCCAAAGGCGCAGTCGGGTCGTAGTCGGGGCGCAGTCGGCGTCGGCGTCGAGTAAATTGAAAATCCGCAGAGGGCGTCGAGTAGGCACGGAAAGGAAGAGAAGGGAACGAGAAGAAAGCACACAACCAATCAGCCTCCCTTCTACCACACTAGACGGAGGCGGAGACTCACCGCCGGGAAAGCCAGAGCATGAGCCAGTCGTACGGGTGGTCCTCCTCGGAGAAGTGCGCCGTGAGGAAGAACGCTGCGTGCGCATCAGTACCACCGTTATAACACAGAGGAAAGGTGAAGGATGAAGATGAAGGGAAGGGAAGGAAGAGCAACGAGGAAGGGAGGCAGGAGGGACACACAATTAACGAAGTGGTTCCAGGCCGAGCTGCTGACGCGGCGGGCGGTCTCGACGGTGCCGCCGAGGACGACGAGCTTCATGCCGTCGACGACAGACGACCCGTTCACGAGCGGCTGCACGAGCGAGCGCAGCGCGTCCATCTTCTAATCTTCTTCTGTCTGTTCCGACAGTATGTATTCTGTATATTGGGTGTGTGGGTCCGTGCGCGAGCTCTGTCGGCGTCCTGTCTTGCTCTTGCTCTTGTTCGCTGCCCTCGGTGGAAGCGGTATGGAAGAAGGCGTAGGTCGACTGTGGTGGTACACAGTAACAGAAGCAACGCTTGCGTGTGTCCGTGACTCGCCCAGCCTGACTCCTTCCTGCTTGATTTGCTTTCGCTTCCCGGCCTATCAAACCACCCTTACCCCAAATTACATCTTACCCCGGGCCCGGACTCCGGCAGCCGCCCGCTCGCACTCTCGTCACTTTTTTTAACACGCTCTCGTTACCTTTACACCGTAATTGACACCAATTCATTTCCCTCTATCATATCAGAATCAGGCTTCTCCCTGCCGTCACCCCCGGCGCAAGCGACTCTGATGTCCTGCCGAGATCTGGATCCAGATCCATCATGAGGTGAGATGAAGACACAGCGATTCTCCATCCCCGGGAGGCGATATTCCTTCCCCAGTGATACTGATAGCTATCTGCCAGTGCGATCCCCTACCGTGCAAATTGCTGCTGGCCGAGGCCCTAGGCCTCCGAGCCCGATTGCCTCCATGGTGCTGCGTTCCGGAATTCCATGCGGACGGACACCTCCAATGCCATTACGACTGCAATTTCACGAGGATGCGCAATCGATATCGCCCTGGAGCAGGCGGACTGGCCGACGCTCGACGCTGACTCACGCCATTGCCGCCGCGGCGGGTGAGCAGGCAACTGCTGTGGAACGCCAGAAAGGACAGCTGTTCGATCTCCGAGTCCGGTGTCACGACTCGGGATGGCGGAGTGGGTGGATGGCGCCATACTCGGCCGCGGATTCGCAGGCTCGCCGCGCCTCCCTCTTCCTTTCCCTCCCACGGACGAAATTCGCTGCCCCGTCCATTTTCTGCGATATCTGTCCACTCGGCGGAGGTAATTTATCAAGTTCATTTAGTGCGCGGAGACACCACCCCGATACCGATACCGGTGCCGATCCCCGGCTCGCTGGTCCAACGCGGCCAGCGCCAATCCAATTCAGAATTTTATTTATTTTTGGCTGATAAGTTGGCGCAGCGTCACTCTGTTTAAATTCGTTTTATCCTCATCTTGTCCGCGCCTCCCGATTCCCATTTTCGCCGACGCTCCTTTCCGCAATTCTTTTCCAATTTTTTTCCATACGACGAGCCCAGCTACATATTTCCTTAATCTTAATTAATTAAATATTTCCAGCCCACCTCTCCCGACCGACCCACCCACCCCGAGCGACATCCCGTCCCAGTGATAAATACTACTGATTCAGATACACAGCTATCCCCTCGCGCGTATATTGCCTTGTAATTGCATTTGCCTTCAATTTGCCTTCCCTGCCTTCCCTGCAATTCCACACCTTCCACACGCTAGCAAGGAGGTGAATGACGCGTAACCGCGAGGTGACTCACTCGCAGTCACGCCGGGCGGGGGCATTCCACCTGTCCCTGTCGGGCGATTACACCTGGCCCTGTCGGGCGTCGAGCACGCGATATACGATCACTAGCTGCTGTGGACGGAAGGGAAGGAAAGGAAGGAACGCTGTTGCGCCGCGGCGCTTCGACGCCCGCCGTAACTGTAACCTGTAAATTTCTCATCGTCGCCGGGTGGTCCTCCAGTCCTACTAGCCAGCATTTCTCGCTCGTTGGGATTCATTATCACAACACTCACTGCCCATGAAGCAAGCGGTCGCTGCAACGCCTTGACGAGGCCCGCGCCAAAATTAATCCAATCCAACCCAGAATTAGAATTTGCTGTCGTGCTTCGATCTTCGATCTCCCGGCGTCATCCCGCCTCTGACCCATACTCGGGAAGAGCCCCGGATCGCCCTCGTCCCCCCTGTCCATTCCATTCCCACGCTCCTAATAATATTCCTCCGTTCGTTCAGCAGGAATTCATCTACTCCATTTGTTCCTTATGATGTACAGCGGGCAGCGCAGCCAATAAACCAATCAACCCGACGCGCTGGTGCAGCGCGCCCCGCGCGAGGCGCTGAAGCCTGCGGACTCCGCCGGCGCAGCGAGCGCCAATCACGAGGTTTATCTCTGCCGACTCGGACGGATTCGAGCGCACTGCTGTTGTTGCGATCTTCGATCTTCGAGGTTCGCTAGCGCTGCTGGATGTATCAATCTTCTTCGAAGACCGTCGATATATACATCATCGAGTCTCCCTTGAATCACCCGCAACCCTCAGTCAGGCTCGTTCCTCTGCGCTTTAGCCATGTTCGTTCGTTTTTAATTTATTCCACAGCGGACCCTCGTGCAACGCGCCCTCCGCGAGGCGGAATACTAATAGCAGCGCCGATCCGACTCAAATTTGGCTGCGTCCAAGTTGGCGCAGCGTCAATCATGATTCCGTGTCCCGTCTTTTCCCGCCCGACGACTCATTCAAATCTCACTGCTGTTATCTCTTCGATCTTCCATCGTAACTTTGTCGGCGCCTCGATATTTCTCATCCTGGATTCCAATATCCACCTATAAATCCACAGCACTATCTATGTTCAATTATTGATGTACCGATCTAGACTGCGTTACCACCCACCCAAAGTAAACAAGCAACCCTGCCACGACACGAGGCTCGCGCATGTACAGCGCCAGTCCAATTCAGAATTTATCTTAGTTGCCACTCTTAACTTGGCGCAGCGCCAATCATGCATGCCCTTCCCGCTGTTGTTGCTTTCTACTTCCCTTCTGTGATATGATACTTCTGCCGGCATCCCCATCCTCATCCTCGCCTCTTCTTTCCGCAGTACGGCCCGCGCGTGTACAGCGCCAATCCGATTCAAAATTAGAATTTATTTTGGCTGCGTCCAAGGTTGGTGGAGCGTCAATCATTATTCTCCCGATCACTCGTTCGAATACATTCACGATCTTCTTTTACTTCCTTCCGTTACTTCCAGACTCCCAGCCTCGCCCGGCGGCTCTCTCCTCCCTCCCTTCCTTTCAACACACCTTACACCTTACGTGCGCTATTCCTTCAGCTCCCTCGTCGAGCTACACGTTCAATAATTTTTCCTACCCCAATTAATATTAAGCCGGCTCCGAGTCTGCGGTGCAACGCATTCTATGCGCGGCGCTCGCTGAGGTACTACTACTCCTGTCCCTGGCCGCCGGCGCAGCTAGCGTCAATCACGCCTTCTAGCCGCTCATTGCTGTTGCGCTTCGATCTCCCGGCGTCATACCAGTAATCGTTGGATGGCTTCTCATCGGCGCCGACTCCGACTCTTCGCAGACCTGTACGACCGCTCCTTCCCAGCTCAACTACGTGGTTGGTTAATTAATATAATGCTTGACTACCCGTCACGGTGATTCTCGGAAAGCGTCACCAATCCACCCGACTCGCGGGCTCAGGCGAACTTGGCGCAGCGTCAATCATGATCATGCATACGTGTCCCGCTCTATTATATCTATCCCGTCGCAGATCAAAACTATCCCGTCGCTGAGCTAAACTTACTGCCGTTGGCATGCGCTTCGATCTTCCGTCGTCATGCAGCACTTCCGGATGGATTCGCAGGCTCCCGGGTTTCCGTTTCCCTGATGTTCTCTCTGTTCGGTCGTCATTTATATTTATACCTTTGGAACCCCCCCGCCACGAGTATTCCGCTGCTCGTTCGCTCGTTCACCAGGAATTAATTTATTCGTTTACAGGTTAGCGGAAACAGTGAACTCGGCGCGGTAAGCCTCTTACACGAGGCGCTGGATCCTGTCACTGGCCGCCGGCGCAGCTAGCGTTAATCATATCAATGAGTGAGTGTTCTGTCTTTCCCGCACTTGTTGCGCTTCGATCTTCTGTTCTCCCAATTGCGCTGCTGGATGTAAAGGTTCTTCAGACGCTTCTCAGGCTCACCGACGCTCCCTCCCTCCCTGCGCATCCATCCCCCTTTCCACGCAGATATCCTCGGCGCAGTCTGTATGTGTCGAATTAATTCCGGGACGGCGTGCAGGGCCAATACATGTATATATCATCTCGACCATATCACCTAGATTCACCGACCCTTCTCCGCACGAGGTCTGCGCGTGCACAGCGCCAATCCCATTCAGAATTTATTTGGCTGCTCTTAACTTGGCGGTAGCGGCAATCATGAGTTCTCCCGGTCACTCATTCAAGCTCACTGCTGTTGCGCTTCGATTTCCATCTTCCATGCTCAGAATTTCTCATGCTGGCCGGTTGCCCTGCAGATCCCTCTGGGCTTTCGTTCTGCTGTCCATTCATTAATTTGGTTTCATTGACCAGGACCTACACCGCACGCAATACCTAATACCGAATAAAATCGACCCTGCAACGTGGTCCATGCGAGGCGCCAATCCGATTCAATTCAGGGCGTTGCCTACTTTGTAGCAGCGTCGATCATGAGTTCCAATCTCCGTCCTATTTCAATCTCACTGCTGTTGCGCTTCGGCGTCCTGTTCCGGGTCGTCCTCCGGGACGGATTGTCATTGCCATCGCCGCCGACTCCCCGCCGACTGCGATATCAGTCGTCCCCCGGGACTCACTTGATTTATTTCATCTGCACTGAGCTGCACGCGGACCCAATCAACCCTGCATGAGGTTACATCCATAACGTGCCCAGCGTCAATCATGATCATGACTCCCAGGTCATTTCGTTCTCCAGGAATCGGTATGACTCGCAGGCCAAGGCATCATGATCCATATCACCAGGGTCGGGACAGAACTGCTCTCCGTGCATCAGGTAACTACCGGACGACGAAGCAGTTCACACGGCCCGACATCAGTTCTTTCCATCCACACTGGCATCCCGGGATATCCTCCGCACGCATCACCGTAAAATTAATCTGATTCTTGATTCCATCTTGCCGTCCCTGATCCCAGCCTCGCTCACAACCAGTTAATGACCTGAAATTAATGAAAATTATGGTAGGCTGGGCCCTCGCTGGGTGCTCCCACCCTGAGCAAGAGCTATTTCATTCTCCCCAGGAATGATTCCGAGTCTGACCCTGCCTCTTCTGACTCGAGCTCGAGCTCCACCCCTTTCTGTCTGACCCACTCACACTTGGGAGTTGCCTTTGGGAGTCATTGTGCATCAAGTCAACATCTCTTACCGTGCATCAGGCAACCTCGAGTCCCACACGGCCCGACATCACTTCTTTCCATCCATATCCCGGGATATCCTCCGCCCGCATCACCGTAAAATTAAACTAACCGACCCTGCTTATGCCCTCCGAGTTCTGGTCCGCCTCGATGTCGTCCCGCTGATCCAATGCTGATCCCAACTTCATTTTGCAGAATCACTTAATGAACTGGACTGATATTAATGAAAATCCCGGGAGGCTGGGCCCTCGCTGGGTGTTCCCGGCAAAAATCTACCAGTTATTACATCAGCACTTCCAAGGGCATTTTCACACCGCGATGCGTATCACCTTCCAATCCACCTCCACTTGCACCTGTACTAGTACTTGGGCCCCGTGCCGTATCCGGGTGTGTTCGGAGATACCAAACCACCTATCAGCTCCTCTCTCTAATCTAATCATCCCTCGGAATCTCGATCCTCCGTATCCCGCGTCATCCCGGCGTTATCCCGGGCCCTGTGCGGCCAGGGACAGATGCGGACCACCCGCCCGAGATCCGTTACTCTAAATCGAATCACCGGGAACATCCGAAAATGCCAGATTTACAGGTAGAATCTGCATCTCATCCTTGGTATCAGCTCACCACCAACCAGCGAAACGCCGACATCCCCGGCTGACATGATCGTGGTTGAAAAAAAGAAAAACGAACTTGAACTCGAACGTTTTGGCCCGGAGGTTGGAATTCAAGGTTCAAGCTTTACCTGGCGCATGTATGCACGTCCGCCGGTGATCGTGCGAGGGGCAGGCCCCGGGGCGGACGGGCGGCGGCCGTGATATCTGCCACTGGACAGGGCGGGAGAACATCAGAAGGAACGTTTCTGTACGGGGACCGAGTCTACGTGGAGGAGATTCATGTTGCCGCACGAGTAGAGGAGAGGCCGGGTTGCCAGGGGTACGACGAACGGCCGCGGGAGGATAACAGGCGACGCTGGCGCCGACTAACTCAGACTACTCACTACCATTGCATGTATCACGCCGGCCCAACGCGGTGGAAATTCACTAGTTCGTTAAAGAACTGATGCTTCGATCTGATGTTGTATTTCGGGATTCTCCTCGTCCCCGGGCCTCCTTGAATCCTTCCCTGGACCGTTCCCCCTCAAAGTTCAAATTTCTCCTATGTATCCATTCGTCCAACCATTTTAAATTTAATTAATCAACCACCACGACCTGCGTGCGCACCTAATAATATTCCGGTGCGACAGCTTTCGCATGAGGTCCGCGCGTGGACTCGCGTCAACCCTCGCCGCAGCATCCAATCACGATTGGGAATCCCATCGAATGCTCCGCTTTGATTTACTATTGTCCGCATACTTCTTCCTCCAGGTCTCCGAGTCCTATATGCTCTTACTTGAAATTGCATCACTTCTGGCTGCTCTTGGCAATGTGTCATCCATCCATTCGAGTCATTTATTTATTTATTTACAGTAAACCACTGGCCGCGGAACCGGGCCTCCGTGAGGACAGGGGCCGCGCGCCAATCCGAACGCGTCATCTAACTTAACGCAGCGTCAATCGTGACTTGAACTTGAATCACATCAATGGTAAGATGAGCGGGAACGAACGGGAACCCGGCGTCAGCTATCAGATATTTCATTTCGTTCTCTCCAGGAAGCAGTGTGATTCTACCTCGCTCGGAAGACGAGGCTTCCATACCTCCTGCATGAGTACCAGAGGCTGTTTAGTGCTGCGCACCTGCGCACCTCCGAATCCCACACACTCCGACATCACTTCCATCTCCCGCATTCCGGGCGCAGAACAGTTCCTCGGCATCACCCTGAATACAACATCAAACCAGCGAACCTTGCTGATCCCAGTCATCGCCCTGCGGATATTCTGAGTCCTTCGGAGCACACTTCTTGAAGAACACGAAATCGAAATTTCCATGTACTACTGTACTATTTCGACCAAGTCTTCAGTCACGGGTCACAGCGCCCGCTGAATTGAAGACTTTTCAATTGGGCCACAGGTCACTGGAGGCGTTGAATAGTTGGCCGTTTTATCGGGTTCCAGGGCCGAAAATCCAAAATTTTCCCCAGTCCTATATCAACTGTTGGACAGAAATTCGATACAAAATGTCCTTAAATTTGGCCCAGTCGCGCCGGAAATTTGGACATGTCCGCCAATTTGGTCTGTTTTCGAGGCCAAATGTGAGTTGAAAACTTGCAAAATGAAGGGTTGAAATAGCAGTCACAGGTCCCAGCGGCCGTTGAATTGATGGCATTTGAAGACTTTGGGTCACTGGTCACAGGCCGTGAAGACTTGGTCGAAATAGTACAGTATCCCAAGAATATACCATCCACGAAGAATTCAACATGCCATGCGACGGGCCATAGGAGGATGCCTCGTTCGTCCATTCTTTCAGTTTCGTATCGTCCTTGCTCATCGTTATTTTCGCAGCGAGTCCGACGTCATATTTCTACACATATCCTTCATAATTCATTCTTCCACCGCGATGGCTATCACCCTTCCAGTAACCTTTCCATCAGCCTTCCGATCTACCTCCTTCCGTCCCATCACGCTTCTCCCTCAATTCCAGGTCCAATTACACGTCGGCTCGGAGACGGGTAAGTGATAGGTGGTATGTCCGGAGGCACCCAATCCCGCATCCCGCATCACCCCGCAACAGAATTCGGAATCAGAGAAGGAAGAGAATAAGATTGGCGGATCTCGATGATAGATCCTCCGTACCCCGCATCAACGCCAACGCCGACATCCTCGGCTGACTAAGCATGGTTGAAATTCCAAGTTGAACGGACGTCGGCCTTGGTTCTATGCTCCCCTCCCTGCCTGATGTTCACGTACAACAAGTCCGGACACAAATAATGACTCGGAGGAAAGAGTCTCCGTCTCCGTGCGGGGCCGGTCGCCCTTCCTTTCCACACACCATCTACGAGGCAAGGCAATTCGTCCTGCTACGGTACTTACGGGTTGAATTAATTCTCCGACTGCGTCACAATCTAATACCAGGGTCCCACCTCCGGCGTGCGTTCTCCCGCAGAAGAAGATTAACTGTCCGAGAAAATACTCCGCAAAAAAAAAGACAATTTCAACGTGCGCCCTCCAAGACCATAATCTTTCTTTCAATCTCATCGCGATTTTTATCACCTTCCGGGGTTCATACCACTTATCAGCTACCCGTCTCCAATCTTATCACCCCGCCGAATTTCGGTCCTCCGTACCCCGCGTCAGGCCGGCGTCCTGGTATCACCGGTCATAGTTATATCGAGCTCCATCTATATCGAGTGCGGGCCACCCGAGAACCGTTGAATCAGCGGAGACTACCAGATTTAAAAGTTTAAATCTCTGCCCCGCGTATCAGTCCTGCGACGGCTCGCGCACCTTGAACCAGTTGCGTTGCCAGTTCATTTCAAGTCGGCCTCAGAATTCAACCACCCCGCAGCAGCTACCTAGCGTGTTTTTTGTCGTAGTTGAACCGCACTCAGCTGAGCCCCCCGCCCGACCCGCCCGGCTGCACTGTCACTATTATTCCGCAATTCCCCCGACCGCCCGCCAGCATTTATCAGCGTCGGCCCTCCGCCGGCGCTACGTATACAATCGCCTCCCGGTGCCGCTGGTGCCGCACTTTCATGCATTCCAAATTTCCAATGGAGTACGCGTCGACCCCGGAGGAGGAGGAGGATATATTATGCGAGAAAGCGCGCGGACGTCCTTGGCATAGCCGCCCGTCGTCTAGGCTACCCTGGGTCTTCAAGCGTCGAGAATCAAATCTTATCACCCCTGCATCTCGCATCACATCGATTCCGAATCTCGCATAATATTGATCCACCGCTGCGTCGGTTATGTCAAACACGGAACGAGCACCCGCGATGCGATCCGTTGAATTGACGGACTTGAACACATCAGAGGAAAGTCTGGAAAAGTCTGAATCTCATCTTGCAGTTGGCAACCTCACGAGCGACGACCCGCCCGCTCCTGCCCCGTCTGTGAAGCCCGCCACCCGTCTTCCGGACGCGTTATGCATTGGTATGTACATGCCTCTAGTTCAAATTCCTGCACTAACAAGTTGTTCGGACGGCAGTTCAAGTTGAAGTTCAACTGTCGCCACATGCCGCGTCCCCACATCCCCCCACACCCGACACATCCCGTCCAGAGACTCGGGTTCCACCATTCCTCCGTCATCCTGTCATCGCTGATAGTTCCCGCCCTGCCAGATACCTACCACCTTCCCCATCCAGCTGCAAATCCCTTCTTGCTTAATTACCGGGGGCGTACGTACACGCTAACGTAGAGTTTTGTCCTCTTTTGTCCAAAGGCAGGCCGTTCCGGTTCAAGTTAGTTCAAGCAGTGTTCAAGCGCACGCAATAAAAAATCCAGCGGCGCTCGGCGGCGTCGGCGGTAACATCTTCTCTGCCGATGCCACAATCTCGCGGCCCTGTCGGGTACTGTCGGCTACCCGCCTCCCGCGTCCTCCCTTCTCCGCGCAGAGACTTGGATTCCGCCATCGCTGATATTCTCCCACCCGCCCAGCCACAGATGCATACCAACCACTCAACCGCCAATCCTTTCCTTCCTTTCACGACACAATTGGCTGGGACCTATCTTGTACGTACGGCGTCTAGGGGTAATTTGAACAAGACAGCAGTTGAAGGTCACTCAAGTCCACCAGCGACATAAATTCAACTACGCTCGGTAATCCGCCGCGCCCACGATCAGGGGCGGCGGCGGCGGCGGCTTTTCCACCCTCCATTAGTATGCCCTTCCCGGCGCCACAATCTCCTGACGCTGCACCCGTCGCCCGCGTCCGCTTGCTCGGATACTCGGGCCCTGTCCTGAGGTCCTTCTCCCGCTGCCAGATACCTACCAACGCCCCATCCCCATCCAGCCGCCAATCCTTACCCCGCACCGGCCGTACGTACGTCTGCCATGAGGAGCGGTGAGTAAATGTATACGTAACCCCGTCGGTTGAAGGTCAAGTAAGTGACGGCTCCAACCACATTGAAGTTCAATCGCAACTTGAAGTTGGGATAATTCTAATCAGCAACCCCCCGTACTCGTGTACGGGGGGTTGCCAAATAGCAGATTGCTATTAGTATCAGCAACCCCTACAATGTTGTGATCCCGGCTGATCGCAGAACATCGCTCGCCGGGTGATTCGGCATATTCGGCATCTATGCCGGACGGTAGAGGTCGCGCTCCTAGTTTAGGTCGCGCTTTGCGTCTTGGAGATCTTGCTTATCAGCTTGCTACCCCAGTAATACACTGTTTTTATCGCTATTTCTTTTTAGCCTACTGTGTGGTATAGCCTTCTTACCCTCCTTTCCCACCTCTGAATTCTGCAGGAATTTTCCTCGGTAGTATTTAAGAGACTGCCTGGTACTGCCAGGGTGGTAGTAGTTCTAGATCACTGGCTGATGTTCGGGGTCACCAAAACTGTTGTTCACGGAGCCACCAACCGAGTCGGAACCAGGCCAGTTGTCCTGAGGAAACTAGATTCGGTACTAAAATGATGGCATAGGCAGTCTGAACCCAGTCTGTTTTTGCCAGCCATGCACTTGTAAAAATAATTGCGCTCCAGGAGTTATAGTCGGAGCGCACTCTGCCGCATGCGGCATCACTCTCAATGTGCCGGCATATTGATCCGAGGAGATCGGCAATCAGCAAGTTGCTGATTAGAATTATCCAGGAAGTTGAACTGAATTCAACCATGATTTGTCAGCCAGGGACGTCGGTCGAGGACTGAAGGGAGTAAGGCAATTCATCCAGGATATCACGCACCCTCTATCGGCAGTCGATATGGCGATGGAGGATTCATGTGCCTCGCCCGGATGCTGGTCCAATTCCTTGGGAATAGTGAATACATCAGCACTTGTCACTTGAAGATGAAACACTGCGTTCAGCCGCTCCCTCGCCCAGAAGCCGGTGAGTTCTGCCGAGGTGCCGGAGACGGCCTCGTCACAAGATCAGGCTATGTCTAGGCGACCGCGATGGGGTCAGTGCGAGGCAAATAGCAGTACATAGCAATGCCTCCCCACGGCTCGCCGGCACCTCGGCAGAACTAGATTTCGGTCGTGGCGAGGGACCGGCTGAACGCAGTGAAAGACCGTTAGTTGAATCAATGAACGGGAGTACGTGAATGGGTACGGAGATACAGTCGGTTTCAAAAGTTTGTACGGGTTTTCCAAATCGGTGCTGCTCCTGATGTGCTTACAGTTGTTTGCGGCGACACGGTGTTCTGACTTCACCATTGGACCCAGTGAGACTCCACCTTGGTTGCAGCCCTCGCCAGTGATGTACCACAAAAAAAAAAAGTCAACTTTGCGGGGGTTTCGGACTTCGGTATTTAGGCCCTTCGGCCGATGGCTCAAAAATCCTTCAATTCAATGTCCTCTGCACTGGCAATGTATTGTAGACTTGTTATACAGAAGCCACACAAACAGGAAAGTATATGGATGGGCAAAATGAATTCAGAATGTCCCAGTTAACGGACGCCTGGAAGATGCGGCAGCAAACAACTGTAAGCACATCAGGAGCAGCACCAATTTGAAAAACCCGTACAAACTTTTGAAACCAGCTGTACTGCTCACCTTCTGGACAAACTTTCTCAGGGCAGTCGAATGGCGCATTGACTGCCGTTGTATCAACTGCGGAGCGACCAGTAGACGGCATAAAGCCTGAATCTTTGTCATTTCGAATATTCCAGATTGTGTGCCATGCAGTGGATACCAGAATGGCAAACAGTCTTCCCATTGCAGGGCTAATTAAGTTTTAAAGAATCCGTACCGAAACGTGACAGATGTTGAGATTCATAATAGATGGCTTAAGTCTGTTAATTCCGCACTACGACGAGATCGAATCCTCACCAATAAACTGAAATTCAATAATCTTGCACTAAATAAGGATCTCGTCTTAAGGACATGGAGTGGTCTACTAATGAATGAAGATTCACTGCTGGATGACTGGACATACACAGTGGGGGTTTTAGTGGGTATACAGCCGCTGAGATTGAATGATTCAAAAAATGGGATAGGATAACTTTATGAAGGCTGGAGTCCCACACTATGGTATCTGTGCGTAATGGCATTTCCTCCCTGGACAACTTCCCCGGCATTAACTAGAATTTTCTGGTAGACCCAGCGGATGACTTTTGGAATGCTTCTGCAGACAGAATCTCATTATCCCAAAAGCTCCAAAATAAATAAATAAATAAAGCCTGAATCTTATCTTATCTTATCTTATCTCCCGATTTGCACGATTGCCGAGCACATCGTACGTCTGCCCGTGCAATTGTGATTCAGTGTGACCATTTCGGTTGAAGTAGGCGTTAAAATTGAAGTCACCCGCCTGGAATAAGTATTCCCCTCAATCCAACACGCTCAGTCATCCACCCGCGCCACCCGATCAGAGGCGGCGGTGGCGGCGGCGTGAACGTTCCCCTCTGTCGGGTGGACAGCGGTATTACGATCTTCAGGCCAGTCGGGTGCGCTCGTGTACCCGTCTCTCACCGTATCCTCGGGCCCCTTCTCGATCGTTGATGATATTCTCCCGCTGTCAGATATCTAGCCTAGCCACCCCCATCCGGCCGCGAATCCCCACATGATTGCTGGCATCCGCACACGTGGGGGTCAGTAATGCATTATGCATCTGCATTCGTAAAAACACCGAGTTAAACCAAGAGGTTTCTGTAATTATCAGTTGAACTCTTGAGACTTGAGATAGAATTCAACAATGATTTGTCAGCCGGCGATGTCCGAAGATTGGAGTGATATTCAATCAATATTCAATATGAATTGAAGTAGAACTCTATATGCCTTTGATCCTTCGCCACAGTGACCAGACGGTCTTGAATGGAAGCAGATCGAAACCCACACAGCGTGCGTCCTCAAATGTTCGCGGGTCGGACAACCTGAGCATCTGAACACGTTCATCCGTCTAATGGGATCATTCAAGTTGACGAGATTGGCCGGACAATACTTTCATCTTGCTTCACAAAACCAGCTTCATACCTCCTCCTGTCATTCATTCCGCCCCGCTCGTCGGTCGACTCGGATCGCCCCGAAATCCCCATTGTGCTAATTACTCGTCAACCGCAAAATTCGGATCCATCAATAATTCGGTTCCTTTCTTACGTTCTCTCAGTCAGCCTTGTTTCTCGATGGGACTCTCCGCAATCTTTGCCAGCCTCTGAGACTCATATGCATGCTCCATGCCTGCTGAATAATCACTAGTGCTCCATTTTACCAATGCCAATGTACCCAACAGGTCAGACTGCTGTCTAATATTCTCAGTGGAAATCACCAATGATAGCCCGGTTTCAGCAAAGTTGACAGCTCTTGGAATATCATTGTGATTTTCATAAAAATATCCTGACAGGATATCATAGAAACGGCCTGGGGAGAGGTTTTAGTAACTAATGTAAATGGATATTAACTTATGACCCACATTTAAGATCTATATCATCAAAATATCTGAAAGACTCCAGAGCCTGGTCCACAATATGCTGTGCCTTGCAGTAAATCCCCGCTCCTTGCAAAATCACTGCTCCTTGCAACAGCGAAAATCACATGAAAATAATGATTGACTGAGTGGTCTAGCATGCTCTACAATGATGTCTATGCCTTCCAAGCACTTGAAATTGGCCAAATATCTTTCAAAATCCCCACCATGGATCAAAACATTTTTTATTTTTGTGTGGAGACAGGCTCCCCGGTCCTTGCAACAGAAAAATGGGCTCTAGAAATGACACTGCAGAAATATCAAAATTTTGAATCATACATATCCAAGTATGGACTAAGTAGTATAGATCCACATCTTGAGTTAACCAGAACTACAAACAATTGGCCTCGGACGAGGGGAAACAAAAATGTGTTGCAAGGAGCGGGGATTTACTGTAGCAACAGGATGATATGTGTATGCTGAAAGGACATGTAGGTTGAAATACACCTCCAATCTATGGTTTCTTGGCTGTGGAAAAACAATGGGGATAAGGTCTATTACTGGGCTGAAACCATATCCAGCTATGCGACTGAAGTGGTCGAAGTAACATGCATAGTAGATTGTATTCACGAGATCAGGGTTATCTGGGTTGAGACCCTTTACGTGGATGTTTGCCAAGTTGGATGCTATTCAACCTACCATCCCTGGGTTGGAAGCAGTTCTATGATATGTTTCGTAGACCTCGAGGAGCTCCTGAAAGTGTTGAAGAAGAGGTTGAACAATGTGGGCCATAGGGGTTTGTGTTCTTTGGATGTATTCCCTGATGGGAACCAATGATTTCAGTCGTTTCTGGTCATCAAGGTATGCCAAAGATGTGTGAAGCAGCATGGCTTTGCAGGCTAAGATGTTGTCAATTGGCAGCTTGCTTTGCAGTAGTTCAGTATCTGAAAGGCCATCTGCGAGAATGGAAAGTAAGCTCAACAACTCCCGGGACTCTGGCAGAGACAGGATGCGAGGGCTTTCAAGGGACAGTGAGATTGATAAATCCAAATTTGAGTGTTGGTCCCGGCCTTAGAGAGGAGAAAGGTCCTCCCCTCCTCTCATCGATCCATTACACTGGAGAAAACTTCATAGTCTCTACCAAATGAGTAATGAGGTCAATTGCCAAGGGCATGTTATCCATGAGGAGCACTTTACCTTGCATTCATTCATTCACCATATGATATCAGAATCAGGCTTCCCTCCTGCCGTTATACGGCCTCATCTCAGATCAGTATTAATCTCGGGTCAGATAATCAAAGACAGCGCTTGCGGGGAAGGATCTGGGTGCTGCCATGCTGGAATAACATAACGGCCGAGTTCTCCATGCCCGGAAGGCGATATTCCTTCTCCGAGTGATAGCTATCCCCTCGGGTGTATATTACCTGGCCTAGGCCTCCAATTCCTTGCCTTCAATTCCATGAGGACAAACACCTTCGACGTTACCCACGAGGGGGCGCGCAATCTCCCTTTACGCCGACGGCAGACTTGCTGATAGGTATCCCCTTGCGTGTATATTGCAATCTCCCTTGGCCATTGACGCCGACGGTAGACTCTGACTCACTCGCAGTCATGCCGCCGGGGCGGGTGAACAAGCTAAAATCACCAACTGCTGTAAAGGAAAGCTGTTGCGCTCTCCGAGTCTGTTGTCAAGAACAAGATGGCGGGATGACGGATGGCGACATACTTGGATTCGCAGGCTCGCCGCGTTTCCCTCCCTCCCTCCTTGTCCTCCTTTTCCCACTAAGACCCAAGACTAATTGATGGGCGCAGCCAAATGTGACTAAATTAATCCTGGAGTCCAGACGCTGCGTCACCACTCAACGCAGCCAATCAACCCGTTTGCGCAACGCGGCGTGCGCGAGGCGCCGACTCGGAATTAATCCTATCCCTGGCTGCGCGTCGATCATGCGGCCCTTCCCGCTTTTACTTTCCATCTATGTTCTACTTTTCAATTTTGTCGCAAGCTCCCCTTGCTTCTCTCTCTCTCCTACGGTTTCCTCTACTGTTCGTCTATTTATTCGTGTCTCCCTCTACCCGTCACTGTTTGTTCTTTCATTATTGATTTAAGTACTAGTATTCCGTTTGCAGGACAGTGCAGTCAGATAACCCCCGCGTGCGTGTTCGGCGCCGATCCAATTCAGAATTTGGCTGCATCCAAGTTGGCGCAGCGTCAATCATGCATGATTCATTCCCTTCCCGCTGTTGTTGCTTTCTGCTTACCTTCTGTGATTCCTCTACTGTAGATGGGTTCTCTTCTCAGATTCATCCCATCTCTCTCGTTCCTTCCCCTCATCCATCTTTCATTGTTTAATTTATTTCACGGCAGAGCACGAACGACCAATATCAATCACAACCCAACCCACTAGTACCGGTGCAACGCGGCTCGTGCATGTACATCGCCAATCCAATCCAGAAATAGTGCTCCTGACTTGGCGCAACGTCAATTGCTGTCGTGCTTCAATCTCCCAGCGTCATACCTGTGGACGGATTCCCAGGCCCGCTGTGGTCCATTTATTCTTCGATTTTGTATCCAATCTTAGTTTCTCATTCCCGGTCAGCTTCAATCATTTTCACTTTCATTCACAGGCAGTATAGTATGACGCACAACCTGCGCGTCCGAGTCACCACCCAATCACCCCGACTCGCCGGTGCGGTGCGGTGCAACGCCCTCCGCACGAGGCGCTTAAGGAGTCCTATCTTATCACTGGCCGTCGGCGGTCATTCATCTAACCTTACTGTTGTTGGTTCTTCTGTTATCGGCGCATGTTCTCGAATTTCTCGACGTGCCGCGTCTTCTTGAATGTCTCTCGCTCCTCAGAACCGGTCTAAGCTTCCGATTCGTTCATCCATCCGTCCACTTATGTATCTATTTATTCAGGCCAGTAATTTACTTCTTTCCAAGTACTTAGTCACCCCGACCCTGGCCCACTGGTCCAACGCCCTCTACACGAGGCGCGCGCGTGTACAGCGCCAATCGGAATTCCGATTCCGAATTTGGCTGTTCTTAACTTAACTCGGCGCAGCGTCAATCATGCCTGTCTTATCCTGCAAGCTTGCTCCCATCTTCCGGCGCCATAAGGAACTGCTGCGGGATGGATGGACGAATTCTCAGGCGCTCCGGGTCTCCCTCGAACTACCCTGTTCTATTTCCTTTCTGCAGTATAGCGTTGAAACCAATGAAACCGCACTCGTGCACGCGCCCCGCATAAGGTGACTCGGTTGCATCCCACATTGATACAGCGTCAATCACAAGTAGACTAATTAATGCCAACCTCACTACGGTTGCTTCTATCTTCCAGCGGATGGATTCTCTTCCCAGCCTCGCCGAGTTTCCCTTCCTCCCTTCAAGTTTTGGTTTTCCATGGCCAAATTCCTTCAAGCACCATTCATTCATTCACCGATCTATTCGTTCTTTGCTTTATTTGATTTACCTGCCAGTGCGGGCGGACATCAAGTACTACCCAGAAAGTATACACTGAGCGTACTAATGAGTGCAGTCACGGTCGCACGCGCGAGGCCCGCGCGCGGACTGGCGCCAATCCGGAGGCTGTATCCAAGGAAAACTTCACGCTGCTTCCAAGGTAAACCTGGCGCAGTGTCGGTCCTATTTCAACGCCAATCCATCGTCGCACTCATCGAATCAATCATACCTGGGAAATCACATCACACCACGATCAATGCTGCGATGATTCATGAACGGGAATCCGGCGTCTATGAGGACGCTGAGCGCCGGGCAACAGCTTTTTCACTTTATTTCATTCTCTCCAGGAATGAGGAAATCACATCACATCACATCATGATCAATGCTACGATGAACGGGAATCCGGCGTCTATGAGGACGCTGAGCCCTGAGCAAGAGCTATTTCATTCTCTCCAGGAAGGACTCCGAGTCCGACCCTGCCTCTTCTGACTTGAGCTCCATCCCTCTCTGTCCGATTCACTCAACCTTCAAGTCGATAGATATCTCTTACCGTGCGTGCATCAGGCCACCTCGAGTCCCACATGGCCCGACATCCTTCTCTCCATCCACATCTCGGGATGTCCTCCGCGCGCATCACCCCAAAATCAAACTCACGAGCGTCTCCTTATACCGTCCGACTCTTGATTCCATCTTGCCGTCCCTGATCCCAACTTCATTTTGCGGAATCACTTAATGAACTGGACAGAAATTAATGAGAATTCCGGTAGGCTGGGCCCTCGTTGGGGTTTCCCAACAAAAATCCCCCGTTATTGCATCACCACTTCCATTTTCGCACCGCGATACGTATCACCTTCCAATCCACGTGCACCTCCACTTGCACCTGTACTAGTACTTGGGCCCCGGGCCGTGTCCGGGTGTGTCCGGAGATACCAAACCACCTCAACTCCTCGTTTCTAATCTAATCATCCCTCGGAATCTCGATCGTCCGTACCCCGCGTCAGCCCGGCGTTATCCCGGACCCTGTGCGGCCAGGGACAGGTGCGGACCACCCGCCCGAGATCCGTTACCAGTGTTCGCCTTAAGGCCTTGAAAATCGGCTTGCTGGCAAGCTAAGGCTTAGCTTAAGGTTCAGGCCTTAAGATAAGGCCTCGCCGAAGGCCTTAGTTCCGAAAAAGGAAATACATTCTCGGAAACTTAGAACGCCAAAAACTGTCGCAATTACTCTCCGTACACCTCCGAATTATCGATCTCAACCTCGCCATCATCGGGGGTGTTGTCCGCCGCGTCCAACTCGGCCATAACCTGCATATAAATCTGCTCCTCTTCCTGCGCGCGCCGCGCCATTCGCTCGCCACGCCTAGTACGGAGGGACTCCTTGGCTGTCTTCACAAACAGGCGCTCGAGAGAAATGGGCTGCCACTTGCGAGGGGCGCGAAGCTGGTTGAGACGCGGTGGGTTGGGAACAACGGGGACATCTTCCTCGTCGTTTTCCTCGTCCTCCTCGGCCTCGGCTTCCTGCGCATCCGTAATCCAGCGCGCCATCTCGGTGCGCCAACCCTCCGCTGACTGCACAAGAGCCCGCCCGCGCTCGCTCGGGTCTTCGTCAGCCTGGTCCTGGAGAAGGTTTGCGTACCGCGGAACGTCAAGTAAAGTGCTGGCGGCCTTGTGATTGTGTCGAACTTGACGAGTCTTGATCAAGCCCGCTTTGCGATGCTCAGAACGAATTTTTGCATCAATCTGACAACAGAGTGAGAAGAGCGCAACGACGCTGGATGAAGGACCTACCTTCAAAGCCTTCTCCGTTTTCGGGAGGCCGAGCCGGTTGCGACGGTCTTTTGTATGGTTACTATAGATCGAATCAATGGTAACATCAGAAAGTACCAGATTTGCAAGTCTGAATCGGCGTCGCTCGTTCTTATGTATCGGTTCAACCACCAACGAAACGCCGACATCCCCGGCTGACATAATCGTGGTTGAAAAAAAAAAAAAGAATTGAACTTGAACTTGGACTCGAACGTTTTGGCCACGGCCGACGGCCTCAAGGTTGGAATTCAAGGTTCAAGCTTTCGCTGGCGCATGCATACACGTCCGCCGGCGATCGTGCGAAGGAGGGCGGACGGGCGGCGGCCGTGATATTTGTAACTGGACAGGGCGGGAGAACATCAGAAGGAACGTTTCTGTACGGGGACCGAGTCTATGTGGAGGAGATTCATGTTGCCGCACGGGTAAAGGAGAGGCCGGGCTGCCAGGGGTACGAAGAACGACCGCGGGAGGATAACAGGCGACGCTGGCGCCGACTAACTCAGACTACTCACTACCATTGCATGTATCACGCCGGCCCAACGCGGTGGAAATTCACTAGTTCGTTAAAGAACTGATGCTTCGATCTGATGTTGTATCCATTCGTCCAACCATTTTAATTAATCCATCACGACGACCTGCGTGCGCACCTTACAATATCCCGGTGCAATACCTTTCGCACGAGGTCCGCGTGTGGACCGGCGTCAGTCCTGTTTTGCCGCAGTATCAATCCAATCATATATACTCTTACTTGAACCATTTCTCAATGGGCCATTGCGTAATATCTCATCCATCCATTTGAAGCATTTATTTAATTATTTACAGTCAACGCATCATCTAACTTAACATAGCGTCAATAATGACTTAAACTCGAATCACATCAATGGTAAGATGAGCGGAACGAACGGGAACTCAGCGTCAGCTATCAGACATTTCATTTCTAAAATGTTCTCCAGGAATCAGTGTTATTTGACCTCGCTCGGAGGACGAGGCTTCCGTACTTCCTGCATGACCATAAGGGTCTATTCGACGCTGCCCACCTCCGTACCTCCGAATCCCACACATCCCGACATCACTTCCACCTCCCGCACTCCGGGCGCACGACATCCCGGACAATTCCTTCGCATCATTCCGAATACAAAATTAAACCAACGAGCCTTGCTGATCCCAGCCACCCGTCACCCAGCGAATACTGCGAAGTGAACCCTTCGGAGCACACCCTGCAGATCTTGAAGTACATGAAATCGAAATCCCTACTGACTACCCCAAAAACATACCACCCACGAGGAATTCAACATGCCATGCGGGGGGCCGTGGGAGGATGCCTCGTTAATTTCGCATCGTCCTTGCTCATCGTTATTGTCGTAGCGAGTCCGACGTCATATGCATACATCCTTCATAATTCACTCTTCCGCCGCGATGACTATCGCCCTTCCAATGACCTTCCCATCACCCGTCCAGCAACCTTCCTATCATCCTTCCAGTCTACCTCCCGTCCTCCCGTCCCATCACGCTTCTTCCTCACTTTCATCACCCCGCATCCCATCCCCGGGTCCACATCAGCCCGTCACGGAGGACGAAGGGGAATCTCGATTCTGTACCCCGCGTCATACCGGGGTCCTGATATCGCCGTATCAGCTTCGACCGACCGCGACGGGAATTTACGCGAGGTGCAACTCGTCGGGGGCGCCAACGCCGACGTCGCCGGCTGACTAGTCATGGTTGAAATTTAAAATTGAAGTTGAACGGACTTCGGCCTCTTCGGAGACGTTAGCATCCATTTCCACCTACCCGGCCCGGGGTTCATACACCTATCATCTACCCTTCCTTCTCTAATCTTATCACCCCGCCCAATCTCGATCCTCCGTACCCCGCGTCAGGCCGGCGTCCTAGTAGGCTAGTATCACCGGTCAGAGCTCCGGCTATGTATGTCAAGCGCGGGCCACCTGCCCGGGCATCGGTGAATCAGCGGAGACTGCCAGATTTAAAAGTTTAAATGTCTGCCCCGCGCATCAGTTCCGCGACGGCTCACGCACCATGAACCGCTAGGCTACACCCAATCAAGCTGCAGTTTGGTTGCGTATGCAAGTCAGTGCTCTTCAAATTCAAGCTCCCCTGATAATTCAACCACCCCTGCAGTAGCGACCCAGCGCTTTTTTCGTGGTTGAGCACTCAGCTCGAGCCTCCTGACCCACCCACCCATACTGTCACTATTATTGCGCAACTCCCCGACCGCCCGCCAGCATTAATCAGTGTCGGCCCTTGCCGGCGCATATGTATACAATCACCTCCCGGTCCCGTTGGCGCCACTATCATCCACCCTTTCAATGCGTACGCGTCGACCCCGGTGCGGACAAGCGCGCGGACGTCTTTGACATTGCCGCCCGTCACCTAGGCTACCCGAGGCCGCGTTGCCAATGGGTCTTCAAGCTTCAAGAATCAAATCTTATCACCCAATCCCGCATCACATCGGATCTCGAATAATATCGATCCACCCCCGCGTCGGCTATGGCAAACACGAAACGACCACCCGTGATGCGATCCGTTGAATTGACGGACTTAAGAGACATCAGGAAAAAAGTCTGAATCTCATCTTGCATCAACCCCGCGGGCGACGGCCGCTCCCGACCCGTCCGCGAAACCCATCACCCATCTTCCGGACGCGTTATGCATGCCGGTATCGTACGTACCTGCCGCTCAATGGAATTCAAACTTCTGCACTAAAAAAGTTGTTCAAACGGCATTCCAAGTTGAAGTTCAACTTGAACCCCAGGCCACGTTGGTGTGAAGCTCCTTGGCGCCACATGCCGCGTCCCCACATCCCGAGACATCCTGTCCGGAGACTCCGCCACTGCTCCGTCATCCTGTCATCGTTGATAGTTCCCGCCCTGCCAGATACCTACCACCTTCCCCATCCAGCTGCAAATCCCTCTTGCTTAATTACCGGGGACGTAAGTACGTGCTAACGTAGCGCGTTGTCCTGTTTTGTTCAAAGGCCGTCCCGGTTCAAGCTAGTTCAACCACTGCTCAAGTACACCCCTGAGCAAATCCGTCGGCGCTCGTCGGCTTCGGCTTCGGCGGTAACATCCTTCTCTGTCGGGCTGCCGACGCCACAATCTCCCGGCCCTGTCGGGCACTGTCGGCTACCCGCCTCCCGCGTCGTCCCTTCTCCGCGCAAAGACTCGGATTCCGCCATCGCTGATATTCTCCCACCCGCCCAGCCACAGATGCATACCAACCGCCGAGCCGCTAATCCCTTCCTTCCTTTCACGAGACGAGTGACAGGGACCTGTCTTGTACGTACGGCGTCTAGGGGTAATTCGAACAAGACAGCGGTTGAAGGCCACTCAAATCCACCGGCGACATAAATTCAACTACGCTCGGTAATCCGCCGCGCCCACGATCAGGGCCGGCGGAGGCCCTTCATACATGCGTCTCCGCGACGCCACAATCGCCGGACGCTACACCCGTCGCTCGGATAGTCGGGCCCGTCCTGATGTTCTTCTCCCGCTGCCAGATACCTACCAACGCCCCATCCCCATCCAGCCGCCAATCCTTACCCCGCACCGGCTACGTACGTCTGCCATGAAGAGCGGTGAGTAAATATACGTAAATCCGCCGGTTGAAGTCCAGGTCAGCGATGGCTCCAACCAAGCCACTTTGAAGTTTAATCGCAAGTTGAACTTGAATTCAACCATGATCTGTCAGCCGGGAACGTCGGCCGAAGGATCAAAGGGATGGTGCAATTCATCCAGGGTCTCTATCGTCGGTCGGTATGGCAATAGAGAATTCATGTGCCTCGCCCGGATACTAGTCTAGTTCCTTGGGAATAATTGATAAGCACTTGTCCCTTGAAGGTGACCTACCGCTAGCTGAATGGGATGGCGGAGATGTTGCCCACCTTCCGGAAGTTCTCCGGAGAGTCCATATCAAATCGCCATTGACTGCCGTTATATCAAGTGCGGAATCACCACCCAAGATCCCAGGCTATCCCAGGAATGTACATTGTACATACCGGCTGAATCTTATCTTATCTTATCTCGAGTTATATATCAGGACGGATTTGCACGATTGCCGAGTACGGCGTACGTGCGTCTGCGCGCGCGCGTCTAACTGTTAACATTTCGGTCGAAGTATGCATTGCTTGAAGTTGAACTGGAATAAGAATTCCCCTTGTAAATAATCAATCCAACTCGGTTACCCACCCGCGCCACCCGATCAGAGGCGGCGGCGGCGGCGGCGTAGGCGTTCCCGTCCGGGGGTGGACAGCGGTAATACAATCTCCAGGCCAGTCGGATGCGCTTGGGTACGGATACTCGGGCCCCGTCCCAATCGTTGATGAGAAGGTTCTCCCGCTGCCAGATAGCTACCACCTAGCCACCCCCATCCGGGCGCTAATCCCCACACGATTGCTGGCATCCGCACACCTGAGAAGAGGTCCGTGACACATATGTAAAGCATCGAGCCAGACTGAGTTGAAGTTCCAAGTTTATGTAATTGCCAGTTGAAGTTCAACCATGATTTGTCAGTCGGCGATACCGGCGATGTCCGAGGACCAAAGGGATTGCAGTTGGAATTCACCTCCGTTGGAGATAACACGCTCGTTCTGGTGATCGTTGATATAGCGATGGTGCACTCATGTGCGTCGTTCACATGCCTCCGGTCCTGGGTTGAGGAAGTTATAAATTAAAGTAGAACCCCATCTGCCTTTGATCCTTCGCCCACAGTGACCAGACGTTCTTGAATCGCAGCAGATCGAACGCACGGGCACGCACGCATCCTCGAACGTTCGCGGGGCGGACAAAATGAGGAGATGAACACGTTCATCCATCGAATGGGTTCACTCAGGTTGGCGGGATTGGCCGGACAATAGCTTCATGAAACCAGCTTCATACCTCCTACTGCTATTCAGCCCCGCCATCGGTCGACCCGGAGAGCCCCGTTCAAGTTCCACCAAGTCGAAATCCAGCCATGATTTGTCAGCCGGGGACATCATCGGCTGGACCAAAGGGAGGAGCAATTAACAGCAGACAAAGGGCAGGCAATTTTTCCCATCACCCCTAAAAAAATGCCTGCCCTTTGTCTGCCCTTTGTCCTCTCTTTGTCTGTGAAAGAGACTTTGTCTGCATTTGAAGATCCATCAACCACCTGCGGACCACATGCATTTAAAGCATTTGGCTTCCACATGTGTGGGACCTTGCCCCTGGTGTCCATCCCCTCAGACTGTCCGGAATCTCCGTCCTGATCCTAATGCCCTCTTCAACCAGAGAACGATTGCGGATGCTGCTATTGTCAATTATTCCTCTCGTGACGAACGTCCCCGATGCATCCGCCTAGCTATTGTTCCGTGGGCAAGGTATCCGCGTATCTGCACAATCTCAACACGCATTTGACGCGTTTGAGCATGACGGCTGGAGAATTCAGTAAGTGGGTAGTCATGCGCAAAAACCCACATCGACACAGCAACAGTTAATCTGGATCTTTCCGTGAATACCGTGATGCGGTTGATCTGCTTCACGCAGCAGTGAGCTCTCATTGAACTTCTGGTTCGGGAAATGGAGTCTGTACGTCTTCTCCGGGCTTCCAGCGGCATCGGAACGATAGCTCCTCTTCCCTGTCTGCACGAACTGATAATTGAAGTCGGCAGCACCGTGATGCGCTTCAACCCTTGCTTCGCTTCCTCACCTTAGCTTCAAGGCGTACGGGGACCCGGGCCTTTGAACCCGGAGTGTGGACCGGTGAACACCGTGGCGAGCTGATGGATCCAAGGGCCCCCTGGGATTATGGGCGAGAAGGGTTTTCGCGCGCGGAGTTCCGAGCTGTACTCCAGGATGAGTTTCCAGAACATGCAAGCCGATATTCTCCCATCTCACTGACTGAGATAGCCCGGTATGCCATCGATTTTTGCGCTTGTCGTCGCTCATGTGGCTTTCAGCTCGCTTCAGCACTAGACTCACGAACTTGTCTTTATTTCCTTCCCAATCGAATGCTTTCCCCTTCCACTGGCACAGAATCAACTGAAGGTTAGGAACTGTGGCAGGCTTCCTTTCACGCGAGTCCGCGCATTATTTCCCTTGGGGTGGTACAGCTGGAAACACGACCTTGAACTCAAACAATATCTTTTTAATTGTTCGTCCTTGTTGTGTTCATGTTGATACAGATGTCACCTCCGCTGATCCCAACATCACGCCTTCGACTCGCCGCCAGCAGACTACCGAGTCTCCACAGGCCCCCGGTCACTCAGGCCTCAGCCGGTCCGCTGGAGGGCCCAAATTTTGGTTGATTTACCTTACAATTTTTGGGCTCCGAGTTGTCGACATTGATTGACCTTACCTCGGACCGACTTTGGACCGACTTCTCCGCTAAAAATTGATGTGAGGGCCAATTTTTTCTCGTTTTTCGCCCCCCCCCCCCCCCGCTGCTTCATCAGGAAAAACCCAAATGCTATGAAAGACACATGGGTGGCTATATATGTCTATATATGTCTATGGCGGTCTATTCAGGTCTATGACAATAGTCCCTGGACTCTGTGTGTCTATGAGTGTCTATGAGTAACTATATGTATTTCTCCGTGGCCGGTACTCACCTTCGGAGTCTATGAGTATCCTCCCATCTCGCAACACCAATGTGTGTCGGAGATTTGAAATCTGCATTTTAAGAGGAGACACCGGATGGAAGGCCTTATAAGGCCTTCTGAAAGCCTTATAAAACTTCTTTCCTCTTATAACGCATTTTGGCACTCTTGCAACCACCTTGTAATGCCTTATAAAGGGGCCACAAGAGTCAAAGTCATAAGAGCATTTGAGTTTTTTCCGACATTATTGAGGGTTGATGCACCGAAACAATGCCAAGGTTGAATATCAAGTGTGGGTCCGCTATCTTACTAACCTCCCTAAGAGACTGCTAGTATCTGTAAAGTTCCAGTACTGGCACAAGGCTTATCCGTCTCAGAATCAGTGGCCCAGTACGAGAGACGTTGTGGAACCAGTAGACATATATTATATCAATGGTGTACTGCGGGGAAACTCAAGGCTATGACAAACTCGGATACCTGGAAAGGTGGCAATGAACCAGAGCGGGAACACCGACTCCAAAGTATGTGTAGTCGATGACATGCATGTTGGGTTAAGCCATGAGCGGTTATAATAGCCCGACGGTCATGTGAACAGGTGCATCGCGATGATAGCTATATTCACTAATCGAATGTCAACAAGCACGGGAGGTGAGCAGTCCATTGGTGACTCCAAGGAGCATTGGTCACGCGCAGGCGCCGCGCAATAGTATCAAGAAACGGCAAGAGCAATGCAAGATACGGCGCCTACGAAGTTGAAGCCAACACGGAGCGAGGCACCAGAGCGAGGTGCACATATTGCTTCTGAGAGTGGCAACAAATTTCGCCACCAGAAAAGGTTGAAGGCAGAGAGCCAAGCTGGGGAGAGAGCTGCTTGTCTACATCGTTTGCAAATCCACAACCATGAAAAGAGGAATCTATAGCTAACGAGCAGAGGTCCAGACCAAGATGAGACACGAAAGCAGCGGAAAAGATACAGTGATTGTGTGGCAATGGATGCATCGCTGGGGGAGAAGGAAGAATACACCCAAAGGCTTGATCTGTCTCGATCATCTATATCGGGATGGCAACAGTCCGAAAGAACAGCGGTGCAAATCAAGCCGATGATAAAACACGATGTACCTGGGCGGAGAACTACCGGATGCGGTAGGCGTCCCAGAAGCCCTGGAACTTTCCGTGTAGATGGTGTGTATGTATCAATAAATTCGTTGAGCTTTGACCCGTGAGCGAGTCCAAGTTGTTGGCGCGCGAATCAAAAGAAACAGCTGAGACTTGAGCTGAGAAAAGGGAGAGTGGCATCGTCGAGATCCAGGCAGCGGCAGAGGGGTCAAGCAGTGATTCAATGAAGTATACGAAGCCGTGGTGCGAGTGAAGACTGGGGAGGCGCATCAGGAAAGACCTCCTTTGGCAATCCCCCTGGATTGCCCCAAAGTTCGACCTAATTGGGCTGAATATCCGCCATTAGTTTCATTACCCTCCTAGTAACATTGAAAATAACTTACCTCCAATTTGCGTCCAAATTACCTGATGTTTCCTTGCCTTGCTCCGCCATTTGGGGTTCATATCATGATAGGAAACACGTAAAAAAGTGTTGTATTCAGCAGAAATATCTACGACAGGCTCGCTCAACTGTCTACTGCTTCCTCGACCCGGCCGCTTTAGCCCCCAGCGTCCCGGCCACGTCAACTACCTCCAGGTCCAACATCGTCCCATTCTTTCCCAGCACATGCGCCGGCCAGCGAACCATCTGCGTGGACAATCAAAAGGGGGAATTGGAAAGAAATGGATAGTAACTCACGGAATAAGAATGCAAGAGTGTAGAAGACTAGACGGGCGAGTACAGATTCAAGGGGCTACTACGAAAGGAAGTACTGGGCATAACATTGAGCACGCGGAACTGCGAGGGAAATCAGTTTACTTACTTATGGGGCACCAGGGTGGATGACACATTGAAACGAGTGCGGTATTCCCACCACAGCTGCAGCCTAGACATCATTTGGTGGCCAGAGCAGACGAAACAGGGAACACACCTGAGACCACGGGTGATGAAACATACCCGGCATGTATGCGAGCCAGGGTTGAGCTGCCGAGAACACGCGTAGGGAACAAGAATATAGGGTCTGAGATTCTAAGGATCGGCGCATAGGGTGGCGCGCTGCCACATGTCAGTTTCCAGCCCGAGATGATCACCCAAAGACACACCTCGACTGGGTGCCTAGCGGAGCGGGCGGTGGCAGCCGCGGAAGCGGCTGCCAGAAGCGGAGGCTTGAGCACATATTAGAGGATGGTAAGATGGTGAATGGGGCCCTGGCAGACGCTCGGATGTACTTTGCAAGCGACGGCGCTCGGGGCTCGGGGGGATGAGGGATTATTTGGGGTGGGCCCGCGCGAGGAAGAGAAGATCAGTTTCCGCATTGCAGACAACGGGCATGACTCACAGTATAAGGCCGAGTTACATACTGTGCTAAGACTGCTGAGGAGCCATGTGGGAGCAGAGGAGGGGTCGAGATTGGAGGTGGGTTCTGAGACGACATATCAGACTTAGTAAGATTGGAGGGGGAGGAACGTTACCGAGTATAGGAATGACACGTATGGCTAGCGCTCGGGCAGCCTGGGAGTCCGTCAGTTGAGTCACATGAAACTTTACTATGGAAATACTCACTGACAGGTGAAGCCTCGAGCTGTCGAGCTGTCCTTCGCTCTCTGTGTCGATGCACTGGAGCAGGCCGCCGATCCACGCCGGAAGAGGGTGAGGTCGAGAAAGTGGGAAGTTAGATGGATGCATGACTTACAATGTGTCTGCAGTCGAATCCAGGACTATATGACAGAGGAATGAGCTGGGGAGGTGGACGGGATGGGGGGAAAGGAAGAGGGGTGTTTAACAATGTTGTGACACCATCAAAACGAACCATCCATTCGCGCTCACGTGTCCTGTTGATCCGATGGACGGACTTGAAACATTTCTACAAAGCCTGGCGCTCACCAGTTTCTCATCGTCCACGATGGCTGCCATGTACTGCCCACTTCCACAAATGTTTTGTGTCTCAATCACATTATTCAGGGCAAGTTTTGAGCCATTGACAAATACTTCGCATGGAAACACAGGAAACCTCGGTAATTTGGCCCAATTACCCTGAATTCGGGGAATCTGCCAAGCTCCTAGAAAATTGGGGGGAAATTACCAAAGGAGATTTTTCCTGATGGAAGAGGTTGGCGGAAAAAAGGCTGGCTCGAGGAAGGTCCGTGCGCAATGCTTGTTCATGTTTGCATACTCACGTGCATGTTGGTAGCTTGTCCTCTTCCGTCGCTCTTCCAGTCCTCTTCCCCCGCCGCCGGCCGGGTTCACACTTGAAGGGATAGGATTATTGGAGCTCGACGATCGCTCGCCCCGCACATATCGCCGACTGCTCAGCAAGGGATACTTGGGACTTCATGTGCGTACAGCTCGCAACTCTCGCATTGTATGCCTTTCCGTTTTGCCTTCCGCCCGTTTCGACACGGCCTCGCTCAATTCATCAAGGCCCATACCGGAGAAGCAAATGATGATCGTCAAGTTCCCGTCCTCAAGTCATCCAAATCATGGCAATATAGACTCAGTCCATGGCCGCTTCAAGTCCCAATCTAGGCCGTCTCTCATTCAAGAACATTATAAGGGCTCGGTTGTGTCACCGCCGCTAAGTCAAGCCGGCAATGCCTGCACTGATTCTCAGACCCCGACCGACGCTTTAATACCTCAAAGCGAACCATACAACTTCATTAAATCCCCTCCCAATCGCTCCACCCCCGTTCACTAAAGTCAATTGGTGTCAACCCCGGCTAGGGTTACAAGCACAACATCTCGCAAGTACATCAACTTGTGTATAAATCTTGAGGTTGGGACCGCCACATACACTGGCAGCGCGCGAAATTTCCGCAACAAAAACGATTCCAGTGGCGGCGAAGTTATTTAATTCAAGCCCTCCGATTCGTCAAGTCATGCCCTGTGCCAACATGAATCTCTCCTTCCTTATTCCGTGTTGTTTTTTGACACTGGGAGCATGTACCCTGGATGATCGACTACACCGCGGAAGTCATCCCACGGTCGGTGTTCCCGTGTTCGGGATTCTACAAGGCACGAGGATGTGTGGTGAAGAAAAGCTGGAGGAATGCGGGATGTATAGGTTGGCACGCTCTTATCTATTACGGGTTTCATGTGTTGCTACAGTGATATGATCATTTATTCTTCGTATTTTTGGTGTGATTTCTCGAGAACTATAGAAATGTATCGGCCACTATGAGCACTATGAAACACTATACATAGACAAGACCCCGACTATGAGTATCTATATGTTTCAAGTAGGTGATCCCACCTCTCTATACAGTTGGCCAGTTGTCTATAACGTCTATATCGTCTATGTAGGTCTATATAGGTCTATCTAGCAGCTTCGGTTTTTCCTGATTTTCCCGTCTGGTCAGGCGCTTCACCGCCGCCCTGTGCGAATTCCTCAAGGCGGAGTCCGCATTTTGGACTCAATTTTGGCAGGCCATTAGGTGCTGTGCTCAAAATTTTCCCTCAGCCTCCGCCCGATTTACCTCACCACGGACGCACTGTGCACGTCCTGAGCGTTGATTTACCTTACAGCAGACCGGCTGAGGCCTGAGTGCGGGGGCCTGTCTCCACCACCCGACGAACGTCTCTCCCAAGCGATCCAGGCGAGTTGAATGGCTACGGCCTCAAACGGCGCGAGTCACGTTTGCCCGTCGGAGTTAAATGTCTCTTTCTACACTGGAGCTCCGCCACATTGGTCACTGCGCTATACTTATCTCCGCTCAAATATGGGCATATTGCATTTTGAAGTCAGCTGAACCCTTGGTGACCGCGTTATTTCGATCCAGTTCCGGTCAGCAGGTTCATAAAACCATGGTCTCTTGAGTACCCATCTTAGATTCTTACTGCTTCAGCGACCAATGTGCGGACTCATCTCTGCTTTCTATCCAGACTCCGTCGAACTACCCTCTGTCGCGGATCTCAAAAAGGGCCTCGAGGCGTCTCTGGAGAATATCAAGCACCGTGGTCCGGACTCCCGGGGTATCTACATCTCCCCGGACACTCGCGTTGGTGCGCGTTGCGTGGTCCTTTGAAATCTGATTCTGAGATGGAGCAGGTCTAGGACATGTCAGGCTTGCCATCATCGATCTCCCCACGGGCCAGCAGCCTTTGTCAGATGCGGAAGAACTTGTGCATTGCGTGGTGACGGGGGAAATCTACGACCATGACCGTATTCGGGCAGAGATGGAAGGGCAGGGATATGCATTCAAGTCCAAATCGGATTCCGAACTAGTGGTGCAGCTGTATGTGATCAGTAACGACTACACTGAACAGTGAACGGGGCTAAATCTCGCCGACAGCTACAAGCGCGACGGGTTCAACCTCCTGTTCAATTTGCGCGGCGAGTTCGCTTTCGTTCTGTACGACATCAAAAGGAGACTGTTATTTGCTGCGCGGGATAGATTCGGAGTCAAGCCGCTGTATTATGCCATCACCAACGGGCGGATTTTGTTCGCTAGCGAGATGAAGGCTTTCATGGGGCTTGGATGGCAAGCGGAATGGGACATCGAGAGCATTGTAAACAACGGCAACCTTGGTGATGACCGTACACTTTTTAAAGGAGTACAGAGGGTAACTCAATGTCCAGATGAAAACTACACATCTCTGATCTTGTTTACAATAGCTGGCGCCAGGGCATTTTGCGATCTGCCGGGCCTCAGGATACCTTAAAACCCAGGCTTACTGGGATCTCTCCTACCCGTCCTCGACCGCACCCCTTTCGTCTACGCTGGATTCCATGGTCATAACGGTGCGGAGCCTGCTCGTAGATGCAGTGCGGCTGCGGCTGCGCTCTGATGTTCCGGTCTCGGTATATCTCAGCGGCGGGATTGATAGCTCTGCGGTTGCAGGAATTGCTGCTCACCTACTGTACGAAAAGGATCCGAATGCGAAGCTGACCACATTCACTTTGGTTTACAGTGGTATGTGCGGTACTAAGTGGTACTTCATGTCAATTTTGTACTGAACATGACTTTCCCTAGCGAGCGAGACCACCGACGAATCGCCAATCGCGGCGCGGACCGCTGAGTATATCGGGGCCGAACTTGTCAAAGTTGAGGCGACCGAACAGGAATTGGTCGGCGCTCTCGAGGAATCCATCTGGCATTCCGAGCAAGTGAACTCTACCTTCCACGGGGCGGGTAAGATTCTGCTCTCCAGGGCCGTCAGAAGTAAAGGCTACAAGGCTCGTACGATTATATACTATCAGTTTCCACCCACTGATATATAATGTAGGTCGTTCTGTCCGGCGAGGGATCCGATGAAATATTCGGGGGGTATCCATTCTTTCTTCCGGATTACCTCAAAGACAGAGATCCGTGTCCAGCAAGTCTAGGCTTATCACTGCCTTCCGACGCAGAACGGCGGCAATTGGCGGCAGAGATCCGGGGGAAACCCGCGGTGCCACAGATCTCACACACCCCGATGCCTATGGACAAACGCTGCACCCTGCTTAGCATAGATCCGCACATCACGGTTTCCTGGAGTCATCTTTTGCCTAATATGTTTAAACCGGACATCCTGGAAGTGGTAGGACTGCCAAATGTACTACGTTGCGTCGAAGAAGGGATCGACGCCCGCATCCGCCACCATTCTGTATCCGGAAATTGGCACAGTTTGAATGTTTCAATGGTACCATCTCCGCTTGTGCCGCGCTGGAATGAAATAGGCTGACTTCACGAAAACAGTATGTCATAACGAAAACTATACTGGACACGATACTCAGCCTGTGTGGAGATCGGGCTGATATGGCCAGCTCTGTTGAGAGTCGTGTGGCATTTTTGGATCATCACCTCGTCGAATACGTGACCCACTTGCCCCCGTATGCAACTCCCTTCTTTACTATTCCCATCTCAAACGGTTTTGCCTCAGATCCGTCAAAATAATGCCACTGGCCGGAGACCAGCCTAGGACGTGGCACTTTGTTGAAAAGTGGATCCTCAGGCAGGCCGTAAAACCGTTCGTAACAGAGGAGCTATATGTCCGCAAGAAGGTACCCTTCAATCCCCCTCCATCTGACCGTCCCGCGCCGACTGGCGAGCTACTCCCGCTTCAAGTCCTCCTCAAGAATCGGATCACTCAGGCGAATGTTGAGCGGTTGGGCTTCATTCACTGGCCATTCGTCAGAGATGCACTGTCCGATTATCTGGAGTCCCCACAATTTCCCTCCCACGGCGCGATGGATGAGAGAGCTCGTCTGCTACTAACCGTCCTTAGTTACATTGTTCTCCAGGAACGTTTCCATGTACCGACTTTCAAGTTTTGAACCTTCGTTCAGGTTTATTATATTATGCTGTGATGATCTCAATTTGTGCATTTTTGAAAGCCGCGACCGGCTTGGACTTAGGTTAAAAGTAGACGACCAATGAGCATCACGGCGTACGCCCCCACAGATGCCGCTCTCCTGAAATCTCTGTTGATCCGCATAGTTTGACATCCAGGAGAACAATTATCCCACCATTTTACCAATAAGTAGCGTAGATGAGAAACCTGGTTAATCAGTCGAAACTCGGTACCAGAGGGGAGGCACACCGACTTCGGACTTAGAGGATGTCAACCTACCGCCGCATAAAGGACAATTTACTCCGACATGGGTATACTTCTATAACGTTGTGAATTTTCAGGATACAGAGGGAGCTCCTACTGTAGGCTTTGTTTCGGTGCAACTCAGGGAACGAACGGATTCGGGGAAGGAGTGTGCGCGTAATGAAAGAATGATGCTTTAAAGGAACGCGGGGATCAATCAAAACCATCGCCTTTGGGGTGTTTCAAGCCGCATCGTCGTACGCAGGAGGCCGTGCATCAGTTTCCGTGTTGTTCGGCCTGCGGACCGTGGACGCTAATGCATCGAAGCGGGCTTCAAGTTTCAGCAGATGATCTGCCAAGGACGACTGGATGGGGGTTGCAAGGGACACGGACGCAGTAGAACTTGTCGGCTGCACCCGGGGTTGAGTCTCGCCGAGGGAGAATGGTTGGTGTACTGAACGGCTCTTCCATCGCCTCGCGCGGCGGCGCAGAAAAATAAAAGTGGCGCAGACCGCGGCGAATAAGGATGTACATCCCGCGATGACGCCGGCGATTATTGCCGGTGGAGGAGGCCTCCTTCCAGTGGCCGTCAGAGCAGTGGGTGTGCCCGTATATATTTGACCAGCACTGCTTATCTTTGACGACCAAGAGGTTGTTGATGCGGATGAGTGCAGGCTTTGAGAGCCAGAGCTAGAGGCCGTGGAGCTGAATGTGCTAGGGCTGGGGCTCGGAATCGGAGGCTGTGTCGGGGGCGATTGGCTAGGAGGGGCTGGAAGCGCGCTAGAGGGTTGATTCGCGGCGGAGCTTGAGAGGGGTGCTGAAGAACTGGAAATGGTGCTGGATATAATTTCAGCAAATTGAACGGTGTTTAATGGGTGGATCGCGTACGTGGTATAAACAAGGGCATCGAAGTCAACCACAGCCCCCTTCACAGATATAAGCACAATATAGTGAGATCCATCGGGAATGGAGGTATTGCTATAGCCTAGGACACTGCCAACTCCGGGTTGCGTTGCCTCCGTTGCCTCCGGTTGAAAACTAGCGACGTAGTCCCCGTCGATATGGATTGCGCACACGTATGTGTGCATCGTGGCAAAATAAACTGCGACAGTGGTTCCTGGACCGAATCCATTTTAGGTATGACTTATGGGACGAGTTGTTACAAACTACCTGTGAAAGTGATCGTGATCTTCCCAGCCATCGAGGTCGTGGTTCCATTGATCATTTGGCTGTAGTCATTATTTGACGTCGATGCTGATACTGGGAAGCAGCCTTTCAAGCTGCAGCGGACGGGTGAGGCGTTCGGATCGTAAAGGTGGTACCTAATAGAGGGATCTGTGTCGTCGATGGTATGGTTTGTAAGCAGCATAAGCCCGAGTGAACAAACGGATTGAGACACGAGAAGAAAGAGTGTGGGGAGCGGCTTGAGGTTCATCCTAGTAGGAGGCTCGAGGGAGGAGCGTCACGTATATGTTTGGGATTTTATAAGGATGCACCAGATATAGGCCAATACAACGGTTACCAACGGATCGTTCAGTCCTAGCTCGACGAAACATAAGATGGACTGTTAGATGACAGTTGTGGGACAGCAACGAGACCTCTTCTACCTCAGGTTCATCGTCATCATGTTCGATAAATTCATACGCATCCTTGGCGGATCTTCAGGTAAGTGGATCGTCGTGATATTTTTCAACAAGCAAGGTACGAGCTTCATGTTGAGGTGTCTGTCTACGAGAGACTACCGATATTTACTGACTGCCCAACGAAGACGTTTTGGAAATGTACAAGGCGGTTCCAGAGGATATTCATAATCAGCGCATGAAGAAAAGAGATCTACCATCAAAACAAGTGACCGGCGCTGGTGGCATCCTTTCGATGGACAATTTCAGGAATTGAGTTGGATGGCTCAAGGATGCTATATACCAGGCGTCGTAAATCAAGTGAGGCGATCTTCCCGGAGAACAACGATTTCGCCTCGCTCCTGACAACGAGTAAAGTAATAACCGTTCTCGACGGCTTAAGAGGGATAATTGAACAGTAGAGGGGCCTCGAATTGCGTTTTTCTCCGTGACGCACAGCTCCCAGGAGTGCACTCTAATGCACTACAGTCGTGGGAGTCGGGACTCGAACCTGCGACAGAATCAGCCGTGAAGTTGATCCATAAATGAAATGATATCTTTCACTGAAGACACACCTCGTGTGACTACATATTTTGGGGGAAACGGATCATCATGGAGACATGGGAGTTCAAGAAATCAAGGGAGCTAAACAGAAGAAGGGATCACATACCACGCCCTCACGCGACACAACCTCGCAGCATTTTTCCCTGTTTGGCTTCGGATCCAGCGCGTCAGTCACGTGAATGCATCAGTTTCTCATGCTATCGCCACTGCTTGCGGCTCTTGACTCAGCAATGACTGGCTTCTCAAGTTTGTTTGTTTTCGGAATCCTTGGAACCCAGGCTCAAGCGTTCGTTTGGCCGGTTGCCAGGTTACCCTTCCTGACCCGACCTACTCGGACTTGCGTGCTATGCCCTTCATTTATGGACGAGTGATATGTTTTGAAGAGCAGTCCTCGAATGTCGGGACGATTTATTGCTCACCTGAACCTCCTCGGTACTATATGCACGGCCGTTCAAGGCCGACCGTCGAATTGCGGGCGGCTTTGGCATGGTGGCTTGGTAACTGGATGACCATTGCAACGCGGGTTTCGGTGCTTCTTTGTCACTCCGATAGTCGCCGTAGTCGGCCACATATATTGATCTAAGTAAGCCCGAGAGCGGGATCTCATACCGTAACCGCAATCTACATGGTATGTGTTACCATTTTCTTGACGAAGAGCATAACTCCGGACTTAGATGACTACTGCAGCGCCTAATAGATTCACGCCTTGCCATTCGGATATTGGCCAGCACCGGCCACACTTGTCTATCCGTAAACCCGTGGTCGGCAGACCGCAATCTGCGAGGTATGTGGGACGTTTCCTATTGATTTTCTTGAAGTGGAGTGGCTACATCTTCCAGAACCACGAATCGCACCCCCCCTCGTATCGAAAAGAATACCTGTGGTCGAAAATTCTGTATGTTTGCATTGAGCCAGCTGTAATTTGTACGCCGAAGATGTGGTATGTCTTTCTGTTTTCGACATGCTAGCCCATCTCACGTGTCCTTGTAGCCGAATCTATTGGAGTATTGTGTATAACTTGGGCGCTCGGTCGGCTACCATTCCAGGGCCCGCGGCCGATATAAAACCACACTCGGGGTCCTATTTTTCTAGTTGCTCCTCCCCTCCCCTGGAAAATGTGCGGTCTCACAGCTGTTTTTCATCCAGACGGCGTCGATAGACCATCGGCCAAGGGCCTCGAAAGTCAACTCGAAGAGTCGCTCGAGATCATCAAACACCGTGGCCCTGACTCAAGGGGTATCTACATATCGCCCGATCTTCGCGTTGGTCTGTATTTCATATCCTAGATTTTCTTCGAGCTTTCGCCTCACGGATGTCATTCTAGGGTTGGGGCACCTTCGATTGTCGATAATCGACCTCTCCACCGGCCAGCAGCCCATGTCCGATGAAGACCAACTCATCCACTGTGTAGTCAACGGAGAGATATACGACCACGAACGCATCCGTGGCGAACTGGAGAGCGAAGGGTACTCCTTCAAATCTAAATCCGACTCGGAGCTTGTAGTGCAACTGTTGGTCATGCTGGATTCTTTCAATGTCTACGGTCTTACTCTATCCCTAGGTACAAGCGAGATGGAATCAATCTCCTTTTCCACCTGCGCGGCGAGTTTGCATTCGTGCTGTACGATGTTAAACGACGACTCCTCTTTGCGGCCCGGGATAGATTCGGCATTAAGCCACTTAATTATACGGTCTCGAATGGTCGTATTCTGTTCGCCAGCGAGATCAAGGCTTTCATGGGACTTGGTTGGAAAGCGGAGTGGGACATTGACAGCATAGTGCATAATGGCGAGGTCGGAGACGAGCGGACGGTGTTCAAGAGAGTTCACAAGGTACCCAGCCCACTCTTCAAATTTCAAGTTTCGGGAAAGTGACATTTCTCCAGTTGGCCGCGGGCCATTTTGCACTCTGCGGAGCTTCTGGATATATCCGGACTGAACGGTACTGGGATATGAGTTTCCCAGCCGCAAACGCTCCTTCCCCTTCGACGGTCGATTCGTGAGCAACGAACCCGAATCCGTGTAAATTTTCTCAACATCGTTAGAGGACGAAACGACTGATGAGTCGCCGATTGCGGCGCGAACTGCCAACTACCTTGGAGCTGAAATAAAATTCGTGAACGCGACCGAATCAGCACTAATGGGAGTATTTGAGGAATCGATATGGCACACGGAAATGCCCAATACAACCTTCCACAGTGCTGGTAAGATTCTGCTGTCGAAAGCGGTCCGCAGCAATGGATACAAGGTTTTTGCTTCATTCTTTTGTGTGCCACCCTAGGCCTAATTCCCCCATATCCAGGTCGTTCTGTCCGGCGAGGGTTCCGATGAAATTTTTGGTGGCTACCCCTGGCTTCTCCTTGACTACCTGCGAAGGCCCGACCCCGCCGCTGCGGGTCTGGGGATCCCTCTCCCTTCCGACGCCGAACGCCTCACCATATTGACTGACCTCGAGCGTGCCCCTGGTGCTCCCCAACTGTCGAGCGTGAATGTCACTCTGGATCAGTCCACTCTCATCAAAGTCAGCGCGCACCATGTAACGACAATTTTGACTCCGTTCTACCGCCCGATGTTCCATCCAGACGTCGTTGAAGTTGTGGGAGCCCCCGAGATTGCGAGGTGTATCGCGGAAGGCCTCGATCCCCGTGTTCGCCAAAACTCGATCTCAGGCGCGTGGCACAGTCTGAACGTATCCTTGGTATACACCCTCCGTTTCAGTACACAACTCACCACGCTGACTGGCCGGGTCTAGTATGTTACGGTGAAGGCATTTCTCGGGAGAATCATTCTAAACCAACTCGGCGATCGAGCCGACATGGTCAATTCCATTGAAAGTCGTGTCGCCTTTCTGGATCATCATCTCGTCGAATATATCAACACACTGCCACCGTACGTGCTCTTTCTTGTCTTCCGCCGCGACTCGCGTCTCAACTTTTTAAATCCAGCTCCGTGAAAATCATGCCAATCGCGGGAGACAAGCCTGGTACATGGTCCTTCACTGAGAAGTGGATCCTCCGCCAGGCTGTCAAACCGTTTGTCACTGAGGAGCTGTATCGCCGCAAGAAGGTGCCTTTCAATCCGCCTCCCCGGCCAGCCGGGACAGCCGGTCCCCTCCCTCTCCAATTACATCTCAAGGAGCGCATCACCCAGGAAAATGTGGAGAAGCTGGGGTTTTTCAACTGGTCGTACATCCGAGACACCCTTGCCGACTACTTGGAGTTTCCCGGCTTCCCTGCGCATGGCGCGATTGATCATCGGGCCCGAATTTTGCTCGGTGTCCTTAGCTTTATTGTTCTGCGTGAGCGTTTCAACGTACCGACTCTCAAACTGGGATTGTAACATCTTATTCAATTACGGCTGGGCATCTTCGCCATTCCCATTCACTTTACAACTTAGAGTTATCTGTCACATCTTACCCGTCAAAATAGAGTGCTGTTGACTCCCTCTTTGTCCATGAACAGATCCACGAGGAGACAAGAAAGTCTATTAGGAGTTTATTTTTCCTTTACAGCAATAGGAAAAGTTCTGAAAGCTCTTCCTGCTCCATCCTTCATTGCCCGAGATGCTGACGGTTGGTGTTTGGCAAGACCTGGTGCGCGCTAACCCTGTGTCCATTCTGTTCGTAGCAGAATTGAAGGGACACCGAGCACTGGAGAGCGTACATCGACAGCACCGTAGCACAGCTGGAAGTGCGCCGGTCTCATATCTCTTCCCCTGGGGGTCCTGAGCAATCCGGAGGTCGCTTGATCGAAACAAGCCGTTGCTATCTTTTTTGCATGCTCTCCAGCGCGCACAGCAAATATGTGTGTGACTCATACACTGGATCCATGACTCAGGAATAGCGGGAGCTCGAGTCAGAGCGGAAACGCGTAGACACCACACCCATTCCCAGATTTCTATGGGTCGGAGTAGTTGGAGGGCAGGATAAAGGATGATATTTGTGGATTCTCTCCGGGGGTCGCCATCCATCCTCTCAGATCAATATTGTGCCTTGTTTGGAGCTGGTTTCAACGCGTCGCGTCAGTCACGTGCTCTTTCCGACGGTTTCTTTTCTTTTCGCAACCTTCTCGTCACGACGGTCTAGTAGGGCTCACGCGCAAGTGCTCCTAGTGTCAATCTTGATGCTGTCTCCAATCTGCCTCTGGGAACGGCTCCTCCTCCCGATGCACTTTTTCGGACTCCAAGGTCGCCCCTTAACTCTCTCGAAGGCGAATAGATGGATGGATCTCGGGGATTCTGCGGAACGACAGAAAAAAACTGCACTTCACCAATCTATGGCCTGGCCTCGGTTCGAACGAGGGACTTTTTGCACCTGGAGAATACAGAAAGCGGGCGTCTTACTATTACACTCGACGGACGGAATATTCAAACTAGAAGCATTTATAGAGAGAGGTACACTGTGTCTTGCCATAATCATACATATGCATATCGTTCCTACATATACACGCACCCGCCGGCGCCTCCGCCCCACCCACTTACACTCCCTCACCCACTCACCCGCCCTGATATGTATGCGCCGCACCACTATACACCCATTCCCTCACCCACGCATTCGCACCTAACGGCTAACGCCTAATACGCGCTGACCGTCGCCGGGCGCCCGTGCGGGAACACCTGCTTGAACAGCGTGGGGTAGTGCCGCTCCGCGACGTCCGGGTGGCTCCTGTCAATGCGCTCCGCGTCAGTCGCCCATATTCAGATAAATAGAAATCAAAGAGGGTAAACGAGTCCGATGATCAATGAGTAAGAAATGAACCGCAGCGAAAGCTGAAGAACATGCCGGCGAGCGCATAGGGAGGGCGCGCATATCAAACACGGAGGAAGAGGAGAGTAGAAGAGGAGGAGGAAAGAAGCACGCACTTGACCCGCCCAATCAAATTAACGCGCCCCGACGGCTCGCGGTCGAATTCGCTGAAGTTGACCGCTGCACACACCCTCGTCAGCTCAATTCCAACATAGAACAAATAAGGGAGAAGGGAGGAGGAGGAGGAGGGACGCACAGTCGGTGGCGGGGAGGGCGCCGCGCGCGTCGCGGAGCGCGAGGATCTCGGCCGGGACTGTATGAAATAAAATGTCAATTACGCATGCATTGAATGACAGAAATAAAGTGGGAAGCGAAAGGAACATTGAGTGAGGAGAGAGGAACGCACGGTCGAGCACATGCTCCGCGACCTTCACGTTGAGGCCGATGTTCTGGAAGAACGGGACGCTGTAGCGGGGCCCGCCGCCGCCCGAGGGGGAGAGCACGCGGTGTGAGGTCGCGCGGGCGACGCCTTGGGTCGCGAATTCGAGGGCTGAGAGAAGAAAATACATGAATTAGGACAACGATGAAATAAGTCGAAGGACACAAGAACGCACCGCGGCCGATGTTGACGACGAACGTGCCGGGGATGGGCGGGGCGTCGATCCAGTCGCCCGAGAGGTTCTGCACCTGCAGGCCCTTATGCTCCGAGGCTTGGAGGAGCTGCGCACAGTCAGTCCGAGCACCAATCTAACCAAAGAGGTAACACACGAAGGTGAGGAACCCCGCGTCGTAGTGCGGGCCGACGCCCTGGCTCTCACTGGTGCCGTCGGTCTGCGGGTACTGTACGATCTTGGAGCGGTGCTGCATAAACTCCTCGCTCTCGTAGAACACCGACAGCGCGTCGGACGGCAGGTCCAGCGCCTCGGCAAGCAGGCGGACAAAGTCGTAGGAGAGCGTCTGCACCTGCAGCAGGTAGCGCTCCATTGTGGTTCTAAAGCCCGGGAGCAGTTCCTCATCGGGCCACTATCGCGGAGTCGCGTTATCGCATTGGTTTTTAGAGGAGTGAGGTGAGGTGCACACCTGCGACGGTCCCCAAATGCTCCAGTAGTCAGGGTCGCCGCGGCCCTCGACCTGCACGGCACACATGCGGCGTCCCGATGTCAAACTGCTCACGCCAGTCCGCGCGCCCCTTGGTGTACTCCGCGCCGAGCTTGTTGTAGCCTAGGAAGTGCTTGCTGTTCTCCATGGCGATCTTGTCCTTCGCCGCCTGCGGGAGCGCGAAGAGGCGCGGGATGTACGATTTGAGCGCATCCGTCTCGACGGGCACGTTCGCGAGGTAGAGGAAAGCCGACGTTGATGAGCGCGTGCTGTAGCTCCTTGATGAACTGCGGCTTCAGCTTGGGGTCCGCGACCTGCGAGTAGTCGAGCACTGGGACGGACGAGAAGTTTGCGGATGCGGAGGCCATGGATAGATGGTTTGCAATCGGGCCCAGTGCGGCGCTTAAGTTTTAGATTACAGAGCCTCGAGGCGTTTGAGAAAGAATCGCGCCATATCGCGCGATCAGACCCACTCAGAGTCCAGCCTGCGCTGGAGTTTCTGGACTACCGCAGGACATTCGAGTGGGACAATCGTCTGCGGCCGTCTTGAGTATAGAACCACGAAGTGAAAGCAAGATGCAAGCTGGAAGGAAGCCGGAGAGAATTAAGGTGTCGGTGGCAAGGGTGGCAAACTGTCAGTCAGAGTTCGGCCGAAGTGAGCCGAACGCTTGCATTCTCCGTGAATCGGAGAGTACGCGTCGCCGTGTTGGGCGATGATGGCGTTCGCCGTGGACGCGCTCGGGAGGCTGGAGACAGAGGTAGGGGGAAAGGGAGAGAGGCGGGCGTTAGTGGTGGTACGACGCAAGCAGTTTTTCATACTCCACTGATCCCTCGTTCCGAAGAGGTCCGTGCGCAGGTCGGTGCACAGGCTGCCGCCAGCACGGCTGAAAGAAGTAAGTCCACTCAAAAGTCAGAATGATGGAGACAAGTTCGACATTCTGACGCACTTTTCATGAGATTCTGAAGTCGAGCAGATGACGGCAGATGTCGGCATAAATGGGCCAAGACAGTCCAGGTCTCGGCAGTTCTCGGCAGATCCGAACATGCGGGATTTTCCACTGGGACTCAGAGCTCTAGTGTAGCATGATTTATTCAGTCGTTCGTCCTCTGAGATCCTATTTCTATACATGTACAATCTCAGTATCTACAGAAGTTGAACAGAGCGCGTTGAACTTGCGTTGAACACAGCATTCATTGAACATCGTCTGAACCACGCGAATGCGACGAGTCTCTTTACAGAGGTCCGGGGCAAATATGCACGCTCAGGTGCTCCCTTGTTCTAATTCCGCTGCGCATATTACGCAATTGCAGCTCGAGGGGTGTGCATCCTCTTCTCGATGAGGGTCGGACAAGTGGCGGATGAGCAGGAGCGGCCGACGAATGGCGGATCATCCGCCGACTAAATCTAGACAAGACATTGGGCGCCGTCGGAGAACTGCCTAAACCTCAGACTGACAGCCTTTTGCCACGTTCCGTACCTATTAGCCTTCAATATGACAGCCTCATCAGACACCCAGTCATCGAGAGCCCATATTTGATGGCTTGTTGACGCGTCTTCGTATCATCACATTTATGATAGTCTGTTGTCTTTCCGATTCATTCGGCTCTTTGTACTCCATTCTGGAGCCTGGAGAGACCCTTTTAGCCAACGGTAAGACAAAAATCTCCACCTAGGCGTCTACCTCGCATTTGGCCCTTCTGCAACACCACAGCTCAATCTCATTCGGCAATCAAGGTACGAGTATGCTCCGCCAACCTCGGCGACTGCCAGTCTGCCTGTCGCGCGTCAGAAAGGCACTTTGAGTCTTTGACAGCATATCGGTGCTTCACCGCGCCGTTCGTCTAGGAAGCGATATTCATATAAATACGAACCGTGCAGTCCGTCTTATGGTGAGTCAAAATGTTTATCTGGGCCCTCCTCCTCGTACTCGCTGGTGTTACCCAGATCTCGGCTCAAACAGTCACTCCAATTGGTGTGGGACCATGGACTTATCAAGGCTGCTTTGTGTGAGTACTGTATTCTGTCTTGCCAGTTGTGATGCTCACACTTCTGTCAGAGACGATCCTTTCCGTCAGCTTCAGGACCAGCAATTTGTCACCGGTGGTATGACAGTAGAGGCTTGTACCTCGGCTTGCAAAACTGCAGGTTTTGCACTGGCCGGCCTTGAATTTGGAGGCGAATGTTGTACGTCCCCATCTGGTACTGTAATGATCAACCTCATTCATTGCAATAGGGTGCGACTCGTTCCTGCAAGGCACATTGAATTTCGCAGACAGTCAATGCGCACAAATGGCCTGCGCGGGAAATTCCGCTGAAACCTGTGGTGGACCAAACCGTCTCCAAGTCTACCTGGACACCTCCGCTGCGCCTCCAGACACGAGCGTCTGTGTCGTTACCAGCAGTGAAGACTTTTCGCCCGTAGCGGTCGCGAAGAGTACTCCTGCTACCCAAACTCGCTTGAATCTCATTGATGTCGGCGTTGCTGGCACACATGCTTTTCTTCTGACTGGTGATACTTGTCCGTCATGCAAGGTCGAGGGTGATGTCCAGAATGGGGATCTCTATGTACTTTCCAGTCTTTATCCGGATGCTGCATTTGTGGAATTCTTCAACGCGACCACGGGAGAATCTCCAGTTGCTCGTGAACTCTTCAGCGTCGAGAACACTGTCTTCTGTGCGCAGGTAAGCTTCAAGTTACCCTACAACTGGAGCCCTCTGATAGCTCGTTCCAGATCAGTCCGGTAACAGGCAGAATCGGACCACTTGTTGTTGCAGCCAACGGCCATTCTGATCTCTGGGCGCTATGTCCCAACACCACGGCAGGACTTCGGTCTGATTTGGTGTATTCCCCCGTTTCCAATCATCCCCATTACACACTGAGCAGCTGTGAGTCTGTGTGGTTTACAATGGTCTGGTTCGATCAAGTTAGTTGAGTCATGTACTGCAAATGAAATTGAATAACTCGCATTCTCGGGCCTCTCCGATGTGTGATGCAAGGTGCAACAAGTGTCCTACATTGGACGTGGCTTTTACTGTAAGGCCATTGCTGCGTATGGCGATACGAGTCCCCACGGTGTACCTCCTCCAGTCTCTCTATTTTCTTTTCCAGGGGAAGACGTCAGTGAACAGCATAGATTGCAGCAACCACCTTCCTGTCAATACAAAAATGTATGTTACCAGATGGTAGGTCCCGCAGCAGCCCGTGCTGAATATCGGTACTGCGTGAGACCCTTGTTTGAATCAAGGCCATGCCATACACATTTGGCTTCTTTCTGTGTTTTGTTTTCCGTGGAATCGCCGAAATCCGTCCGTCTAAGAAAAAATAAAATAAAGGCGTGGCCTGCTGGTCTAGATGCCGGACGTCGAAAGGCGCCGTCCGGTGTGTGTGCGACTCGATCTCACTATACCAGACCAACGCAGGGTCTTGCCTGTGCTTCATCTTTTCGAATAGATTGCAATCCATCTTCATTCACACGTGAGCTCGGTCTTTGAACATGCCGAATCGCTTAGTCTCTTATAAACAGACGCCACGAACGAAGTAGCTCGTACCTCGCATGTTTGTACGAATCGCTGGGTTGATGATATCTTTTGCGTCGAAAGTGAAACTCCGGGGCCTCAAGAGCGCCAAGGCATTGCACATCGAGACAAGGGCGCACAAGGATTAGCCCGAATTGTGAAATAAACCGGAGATCTCCTGGCTGAAATAAAGACTTTCCTTTGACAAACTCAGCACGTAACCGGTGCGCCGCACCGGGCACATAAGTCAATCAACAACTACCGCGCATGTCAACTCCTGCTGCCTTGCTCCTGCGCGCCAGCTTGCACGGGCATGTACAGTTGCCTTCCTCGACTTGTTGTCTGGCGGTCAGCGCGGCCAATCTGGTGTAAGGAGCAAGGCCCTTTTTTCGAGCTTGGATATGATCCGGGAATTATGTTCGTACTTGATTGAAAAACGACTTGAATACCCACGCACACGGTCGAAGCGGCACTGAAGCAGATTTGAACTGGGATAATATTCAATCGATGTCTCCCCACGTTGCGTGACAATGCGGAGAGACGGGATCTGACGGGAATTGGTGTTGTATTACAGGGCCGACAAATTGCGGATCTCGAGCTCACCTCATCACCATGATTTGGAACAATTTTTTCGTATCTGAGAAGCTGTACATGCCGGTTATTACAATGTTCCCCGGTCATCAAATGCTGATTCATCGATCAGCGGATCGCGTCCCCGCTAAATTCCTGCTTCAAACCTGCATGTCCCTCCGACGATATGCTTCTCAATCCAGCATTTAGCACCCTCACGCAGCAAGACAAGATCGATTTTAAAAGAGCATCTGGGAAAGTGAGTATTCGTGCTGGAAGAGAGTCTGTCTGATCCTGTTTCAGGCCCCCTGTGCGGAATGTAAAAGGTGACTCAGCACGAACGACACTGATTTTCGCTCATGTTCAGCAAGGCTAAAGCTTAAATGCGACAAAAACATACCCTGCGCATCGTGTAGTAAGCGCGGTCGTTCCATTCAGTCTCCGTGACATAATGCCACGTAGTTCGTAGAGGGTGCGATGGAACTTGTCCGACTGGTAAGCAGGTGTGATGGTCAATTTAATCCTCCTAAATCTACCTAGGGACCTACCTCCCGACCGGGCGCGGACGAAGGCAGGATGTCGCCCCATTCAGAGTGCATTTAACGGACCCATCACTTGTAGAGCCGTGCCAACCGAAGCCGCGCGCCTGCGGCGCGCCATGTCCGGGATGGAGGATCGCATCAAGGAGCTCGAGACTGCTATTACGAGCGCATGCGAGTACCACCTTGACCACTGCGCCCTTCTCGGAATATCTTCCGCAGAAGCCTCTTCTTCCGCAGACCAACTGGCTGAAAGGGTGGGCACGCTAAGTGTAAACGATACAGGCGATTCGCAGTACTTTGGCCCCACGGCCGGGACAGAGGTAAACCGCTTCCATTCTTTTCCGGCGGCCTTCAACTAATTCGGCCTCCCATAGGCATTGCTATCGGTCAGTTATTCATCTCACGATGATCGCGACACTCATTCTTGCCCAGATCGAACCCAACGACCCGGTGCTTGACCAGGCGACGTCCACATTCGCGGCTGTGACGGACGCGTTCTCGCTCGGGGGCGGTAAGACTATAGCCTGGAAGGAAGAACAGGCGCTCGCGCAGCTGTTTATCCGTCTGCCGAGCAAGCCACGCGCCTGGCAGCTGTGCGAGGTGTACTTTGAGAACGGGTGCTGGAGCGGGACCCCGATTATGCGCGCAGAGCTCATCGAGCTGCTTTCTCGTGTGTACGGCAGAGCAGGCGCGCCGGATCCCAACTTCTGCTCCCCGCACCAGATGTCCGTCCTCTACGGCGTGTTTGCGCTCGGCGCGCTGGTGGACCTCACCCTTCCGCCGTATAGTGCGGAGTCCGAGTACTACTTTGACCTCTGCCGCGCGGCCTTGTCGGTGCATTCCATATTCGACAGCCCGTCCGCCGCCACGGTGCAGGCCCTGGTGCTCGTGTCTATCTTTCATTCCCACGGAGGGCCCAGATTCTCGATGGACGGCGGGTGGTCCATAATCTCTCTTGCGTCGACCATCTGTCAGAATGTGGGTCGAATTCTTATCTACACTCTCCGCATGTTCATGACATGATTCTACAGATGGGCCTGCGTACGACCCTTTCGCTCATTAAATGCACCTGCTGAGGATGACCAGATACCGGACGGCTGTCGCCCGGATTAAGTCCCACAGAATTTCAGCGGCAGCGCGTGCGTTGGTTCTCGCCTGATTTACATTTCTTTAAATCATCCACTAGGCCCTATTTTGGGAGACATATTCAATCGAGACGCTACAGAGCCTCGCGATGGGACGCCCGACAGGCACATGTCTCGCGAATATCAGCTGTCCTTTCCCCACCGACGAGGACCAGCAAATCGACGACACAGGTGGTATTCGGGATGGATGTGAGCGATTCCTTCGTTCCTGGCTGTTAGCTCAATAGCGTTTAGATTATCGCCGTCGTTGGCAATTCATAAAGGAGGTGCGCCCTTTTCCTTCCCTCAATGGCGCTGAAATAATGTTGCACAGATCGCTGCGCCGGTCATGGAGATGTACTTGACGGCCCACCCGCCGGCGTATGACGTCGTCGTCGATCTGGACCAGCGGATCCGGAAGTTCATGCACGCCACAACGTGCACGGATCTCCACTCGGAGGATCAGCTCCTCTCTCCCTCGGTGTATATCCAGCGCAAAATGATACACCAGTCCTGCACAATTAGTTTCGTACACACCACCTATGATTCTTTTTCTTCCCGTCCGCTGACCGTCGATTTCCGCGCAGTGCTGTTGTACATCCACAACGACGCTTTCGTGCAGGCAATGCGCGAGAACCCGACAGACCCGTACTACACCTCGCGTGCGACGTCCTTTCTCTCAGCTAACAGATACGCCTCGGAGATCATCAGAGCGGCCATCGATAATGTCACCCGCCATCCGGAGCTGTTTGCGCGTTGGTGGACCGTCTGGAAGAGTCGTGAGTGGCGATATCCATTGTGTTTATCTCTTAAATGAGCGCACATTTCCAGTCTTCAACGCTGCTGTGCGTTGTGTTAACTTCCCATATACCTCGAATTCACACGTCCGGAACTAACATGGCATATTAGATCATCGTCGGCGCCATCGCAGCGAAGTGCCCAGAAACCAAGTTCGCGCCACAGGCCCTGCTCGAATTATTCGTTGCCGTGGACTTATTCGAACGAGGCGCCGCATCCTCGTTCCGCGCACGCAGCGCCCTGGTCCGTGCCCTTTCCGCGTTGTCCGCTTCCCCTCGCTGACACCACCTCGGCAGACTGTTCTACGCACCCTGCGCGACAAGGCCACCGCCGCATACACCAAACACTCCGGGCACGCACTTGGGTCTGAGGCCCCGGCGCCCCCCGATGCGGAGAGCGACGCGGCGCTCGACGTGTTTGCGGGCCGCACACGTATCGTCGCGCAGAGCATCCTCGCGCGCGACCAGTGTCGCCACCATGCGCCTCAGGTCTACCCGGCTCCCCCAGGGACAGAGGGCGCGCCGCCCGCTTCTGCCGACGCTATCGACGCTTCACTTGTGCATTATTTTGCTCGTCCGCCCAAGTGTGCCGGGGCTGCGAAGTGGCTGGACATCGGGGTCGCGTCGACAGATCGTGCGAATCCAGGTGGAGACCTCGCGGAGTTCCCGCCCAGCTCGTTCCTCGACGTCCCGCTCTGGGCCCCGGGCGATGTGGAAGACACCGAGGGCCTGCCAGCTTACTTCCTAGCAGAGCCACAGTTGACAGAGTTTTTGCGGGATTTGTAACCAAGTAAAAAGACGCTTCGAGGCGCACGCCCAGATCTGTATTTATTAGCCCAAGCTTCACATCATTCTCGAGCGCAAGACGTACCAAATGTCGTGGTACGCCCCAGTCAATCCTGTATGTCTCCACCTGTGTCTCAAGGCAATCCAGAGACGGTGTGTGTTTATTTAAATGGCCCATCTGGAAACCTTGTGCACAACAATGGACCCGGACAGTCCGTCACAGTAGATGAAGGTTTCCACTCCTGTTGCGAAGGGCCTGACAGATCGCACTTCAGTTGCTTAACGGCTGGACCCACAATGACGCAGAATTGTGTCGGAGATTTGAAATCTGCATTTTAAGAGGAGACACCGGATGGAAGGCCTTATAAGGCCTTCTGAAAGCCTTATAAAACTTCTTTCCTCTTATAACGCATTTTGGCACTCTTGCAACCACCTTGTAACGCCTTATAGGGCCTTGTAATGCCTTAGAAAGGGGTCACAAGAGTCAAAGTCATAAGAGCATTTGAGTTTTTTCCGACATTATTTGCCTTTCTTGACACAAATGCAGAAGGCTTGCCCATTGTTCGAGATGCCGTTTCTCTTGTTCTCGAATTCTGATTCGGTCCCCCTCGCAACTGTGCGAACAGCACGCATCGGAATCCGTTCGGCCTTTTCCAAAAATAACGATGGCCTAGCGCTTGTAAATTGTACTATGACTGATCCGCTGGCGACCGTTGCGGCAAAATTATGTCCTTCACTCAATTCGATGGGCTATTGTTTTCAAACCATGGGGGATCTTGCTCGTGGTTTCCGGTATAAAATCAAGAACTCTTCTCGTTGCAATGGTCCCTCTTCCTCACCTTCATCATGCTCGAGCCTACTGGGCCGGTATCTTTCGCAGCCTATTTCATCGATTCATCAATCAAGGGCGTGTTCAATATCGCAATCTTGCGGACTATGACCAAGATCGAAAAAATCGTCGAGGACACGAAAAAACTCTTTGATCCCATGAGTCATGACACAGTTACGGCGCGTTGGAGTGCAGCCCATGGAGATCTCCTGAATTACATCAAATAGGAGTCTCCGAAAAGGAGATATCGGAGCCCTATGCGTAGGCACCGGTCCTGCTGCGCTCCTCGATGAGTTTTTCAATGGCAATGTGGATATTAGCAAGTTCGAGATCGATACGCTCCAAGCGAAGGGAAAGCTCCAGCTTTATCTTCGCGGCTTCGTCATCATTAGGGCAATAATTTGTCCCGAGCTGGGACGAGAACAGGGAGGACATAGTCGTGTGGCAAAAATGAAAAGGAGTGCAAACGTGATAGGCGTGCAAGACAAACACAGCATATTTTCACCGCGCCCCGAATGTCGGCGGAGTTTCTGGGAATATTTACATGAATACTTCCTCCCCTGAATCCAGTGTCTAATCTAAGGCACGATCGGGAGAAGTTCTCCGGTGTCGCCAAGCAGGCACGTCCAGGTCCAGGCACGTCTCCTTCGGGTCTAGATGACAAGGTCCAAATGGGATAGGTCATGCTGCAGCATATTCACTGCGTTCCGACCCTCCGTAGTCAGAGGGTGTGACTACTGCTGTAGTCGGAGGGTAGTCAGAGATATCTGACTATGTGAGTGTAGGCCCGTAGGCAAGGTCTGTTGATGTTGCACCTAGGTCTGCCTACCTGGGTCGACCTTGGTCTACCTACGTCCGAGCCTGCCTACGGGTGTAGACATAGGGGGGTTTCCTATAATTATGCTCTTGCCCAACCACCAATGACAAGGTCAAATAAGGATGTACTCGGAGCCGAGTCCGTAGACCAAGGGTAGGCAACGTCACTGCGAGGTGTGACTACGGGGATCAATGAAGGTACAACCACGTAGTCAGGGTATGACCCAATGGGGTAGTCGTCGCTAGGACATGGATGTCAGACACCCTGACTACCAGCTCTGCCTACGGGGATCGGCGGAGGTAATCTCAGGTAGACCATGCTAGGACATGCGAGTCAGACCTGTGACTACGGGGGGTCGGAACGCAGTGATTCTCAAGCGATCGCGCACGGAGTCAAAATTGACTCAGATCAGGTACTGGATAATTGCACATCACTATTACCGAGGTTCGAAAAATTACTATTTTACTTTCATTGTATATTGATACACTTGAAAAACTCCTGGAGAAGGGTTACCATCAGCAGTACATGCGACATTACACGAACCAGTAAATTACAGCGAGGTAATTTTGTGCACGTCGACCCTGTCGAGGTCGTCTGGAAGCTCCCGATCCGCGGCATAAAAGGTGGATAGCTCCCGGCGGCGCTGATGGAGCTTCAGGGGTGGTTGCGCCTACACGGCAGTCAAATGCTGATTCATTCCGGGAGAATTGAAGTCCTGCGAGTGTTTGTAACTCACATGATCCTGAAGGACGATCAGTAATGTTCGCGACATCCAAGAGAACCAAAAGACATACAATAGCTGAGCTGAATTGTTCACTAGGTGTCTCGTCAAACGACTCAAAGAGCGCGTTCACGGTGTAACGTGACGTGGCGTCGTCCTTCCAGGGCCGCGCATTGAGCCTGGTGTCCTTAGTCCTCAGTTGCAGTCATAGAGGATAAAATATAAAAAGATACTTGCGTGCTGAGCAAAGCATTGACATAAAGCTTGGGTAGTGGGAAAGCCCAGATGAAAAAACTGGGGGGGGAGGTGAGTTCGGGTTCCACAGGAAAAATTCTCGGCTTACAGGGTTGTTCCCTGGAGGCCATCGCCATTCGAAATGAGTTACGTGTCCACGCGTGTGGGAAGAATTAGCTTACAGGCGTGAACAAGAAGACTAGCAGATTGAGAACCGCAGTGACGGCCGTAATGGATCCTGACTGCACTGTCACTGAATAGATATTTATCATTTTCTTCCCGAGCCTCGATTGAATATTGCGCAGGCTTACAACGGATGATCTTGTCAACATATCGGTCCGTGGTTCGGCCACCCGTTTTGCGAGTGTACTGTACCGAAAGTGAATTAAAAATCCCTCGGCAAACGACAAGACACACTAGGGAATAAATTAGAGCGCCGCTCAGGATGACATCGCACGCGGCCGTCGAGGAGAGCCAGGTGATGCCGAGCGGAAGGAGGTGCCTAATGCACGCGTAATCAGGGTCAAGGCTGACCATGACTGTGACAGAGAATCCGCCTCCTGATATGCGTAAGACGAAGCGGCGAAGAAGGATTTTTGTTGAAAATTTCACCAAGGGAAATGAGGGAAAGGAGAGCGATGAGAACCGGAAAGAAGTACGATTGCGTGAGTATTTTCACTCTCCAGGCTATGAAAAGCTGGATGGGCGTAGATATTGCAACCTGTACGATCTACTCAGGGGGCACCCGAAGTAAGAACAAACAACGTACTGTAACTGCGGCACCTGCAATGCACCGATACTTCAGCGTAAGCACTGCGCCGCACAGAGGTACACTGCACGCACCTGGCCGGAAAACTGTTTATGCAATTAGAACACCATCCTCGAGATTTAACTCTGACATACTCACGCAGGGGAATGGCTTCAACTGCCCTGGGAGTTGCTAATTGCGAGCCATTCAGAATTTCATGCTGAAACCGAAGAATATGAAAATACCGTATCTGACGATCAAGGGCTCGTAGATGAGTCCAATGTCGAACACGGTATTGGCAGTCTCAGCGACAAGGAGATAAAGTGCCTGAAATTAAAATTTAGTGAGCGTTTCGCCGGGGTGATGACTCGGACTTTCGCACAAGATAGCGGAACCATTTTCGGTCCCTATGCACCCGTGAATACGGGAAGCCTTCCGACCAACATGGAATACAAATACCGTTTATATCGGGTGTAATACATCAACATCTGAACAGCCGCTCAGTATTCGTTATTTAATAAGAAGAAGCACCAACCTGGACGAGTGAAACCTACCATTACTTGAACGTCAGTGGAAGGATTCCGAAGGAAATCTGAAATTTAATCGCGCGTACTCCATATAGTGTGGTGCTGAGGAGTACACCGATAAGCATCGGGCCGAAGCTGCAAAATACTTTAAATACACTAGCTCAAACGCAAAGAAGTGAACCACGTACAGGAGCTGGACATTCGGTGCCGGGGTGGGGGGCGCTGGGGTGGATGTCATCGTGTGGGATGTATGAGGAGAAAAGGGATCCGCTAAGTAGATCCTATGATAGTTCATAAGCGGATTGCCCCTGAATTTGTTTCCGAAGTCGGTATCTCGTAACTGCTCAGTGGCGGAGGTAATTAGTGCAGGGTTTTATACTTTACGACAGACCCTCCTCCGCCCTGTGGAAATCACCTCGCTTCAGCTAGGTCCCCCACCCCTTCAATTCTGCACCCGAAACCTGCCAGAAACAAATGAGAGCAAACACGAAGCGACGCAGAGCTTTTGAGATTGGTCCCCACAAATCAAACCGTATATGGTAACATCAAAACGTGACCTCCAGCGCTCCGGTGAGTTGTGGACAAGTTGTCGAGCATTGTTTGTCTACTCGATCCATTGCTCTTGCCTCCGTTCCACCACCATGACACAATACAACGCGTCCAACTGCCGGGGGACTGACTTATTCCCGTGTTGAGTACTTCCCCCCATGCCCAGATGCTTATTCCCGTCAGCTCCGGGCTCTCGCCCAGCCTCGTTCCCTCACAAGCATCCCAAGCGCCGCAACCATCCCACCGTGATTTCCCCGTCGTCGCCCTCGGCGGGACCTTCGACCACCTCCACACCGGCTACAAGATCCTCCTCAACATGGCCGCCTGGATCGCGTCCGAGAAGCTCATCGTCGGCGTCACAGGCGTCCCTTCTACGTCCGCGCTCGCACCGACACACGCACCCCACAGAAGACGCGCTCCTGACGCGCCGGTGGCACGCCGCATTTAGGTTCCCCTGCCTGTCTGATATCATTGATGTGTCCTGGTACCTCTCGACACGTCGTCTTACCTCATGTGCGGGACGTCGAGTTGCCACCGGCCAAATTTAGCACCAGTATTGTATTTCTACGTAGCTTTGCTGTAGTTTCAGTAGGAATCCAGAAGTTTCCCTTGATTTCCTGGACTTGAATTATTACATTGGGTCCTCAGTATCATATCCAGTTCTCCAAACTGAAGCACTTGTTGTCCTCCATTGTTCTTTGCCGTACCTAGGAGAGTGCCGGTGCCGGTCACGTGAAGGCCTCTTAGGGGGTCGTAACTTAGGTCACGGGCTTCTATATTACTGTACTATTTCGACCAAGTCTTCAGTCACGGGTCACAGCGCCCGCTGAATTGAAGACTTTTCAATTGGGTCACAGGTCACTGGAGGCGTTGAATAGTTGGCCGTTTTGTCGGGTTCCAGGGCCGAAAATCCAAAAAAAAATCCCAGCCCTATATCAACTGTTAGACAGAAATTCGATGCAAAATATACTTAAATTTGGCCCAGTCGCGCCGGAAATTTGGACATGCCCGCCAATTTGGCCTGTTTTCGAGGCCAAAATGTGAGTTAAAAACTTGCAAATGAAGGGTTGAAATAGCAGTCACAGGTCCCAGCGGCCGTTGAATTGATGGCATTTGAAGACTTTGGGTCACTGGTCACAGGCCGTGAAGACTTGGTCGAAATAGTACAGTAACTCCCGCACGCCGTTCTCGGCATGTCCCGTGGTATCTCTGCCTCCCACACCGCGCACCGTGCTCGGCATGTCCCGCCTCCCGCCTTCCACACGTCCCGCCTCCCGCATCTCCGACCCTCCCACCTTCCACGCCTTTTTGCGCAGCTAATGGCAGAACCAAAGGCGCGGCCAAAATTTTCCCAATTTGGCCTGTCCCAAAAGAATTCCCTGTAGCGTGCTCAGTTTCTGTACAATTCGGATAAAAAGTAGCTAGATCTGTTCTACTAATTCATTTGCAATTAGTGATAGAGCCAGAATAATGAAAATATTTTATTTTGGCTGTCCTGGCAGTCGGGCCCTTTCTGCGATAACTTGAGGCTAGCAAGCCCAAATCTTGACTAATCGGGCTGATATTTTTGGAGGCATGATTTATGAGTTCTAGAAGCATCCTCTCAGAACAATTTAGGTATATCTATTTTTCTACTGTCTCCAGCTCACCAATAGGCATTTTGACATGGGAAATAGAGAATGTTCCATATCTCCCTGACCTCTGCACTAAATCGCTCTGAGAGGATGCTTCTAGCACTCATAAATCATGCCTCCAACAATATCAGCCCGATTGGTCAAGATTTGGGCTTGCTAGCCTCAAGTTATCATGGAAAGGGCCCGACTGTCAGGACAGCCAAAATAAAATATTTTCATTATTCTGACTCTATCACTAATTGCAAATGAATTAGTAGAACAGATCTAGCTACTTTCTATCCGAATCGTACAGAAACTGAGCACGCTACGGGGAATTCTTTCGGGACAGGCCAAATTGGGAAATTTTTGGCCGCGCCTTCGGTTCCGCCATTAGCTGTAAATGTAGTATGTAGTACAATGAGGCTTTCCAAAATGCGTCGGACTGTAACGAAGGGCGCTGCCCCCCCCCTCTACGACGCGCTCGACTCAATAAACGTGGTCCTCGTCCCGCTTTTGAGGGCCTAGACATCGCAGGCCAGGTTCGCTCCCTGTTCGGTCTGATACCCCAGCGGTACGACGGGGACCGCCATATCACGGCCATTACAGCGATGAACCTGCCAAACATGGCGCTGGTGTAGTTTTCGACGGCTGAGGACGCCCCTGGGTTTCACAATGGCTGGAGCTCGGACCCCCCGGAGGAGTATTGATTTGTGAAGGCGTCCTTGGCTGAGCGGCCCATCGAACTGCTTGACCTCGAATAGGTCTCTTCTTGGCGCATCCGCTGGATCGGATAGTGTACTGATATATCTGTCTCATCTACCATATCGTGTTCCGTTTGCATAGGAATTACTTTATGAAGTTCTTTTGATGCTGCTTCCGGTGAATTACAGGTTAATCATAGAAGTTGGAGATGGCAATTTTGGATTGTATACAACACATTTCGCCATGACTTTGCAGGGGGGAATTCACTCCAACCTAGATTAGATAGATTAGAGAAAACGAAAAACCCTGAGCTCACGTCAAACTGCTAGTAAAAGAAAAGGCGAACATCTTCCAATAATTAAACTTGGGACACAAGAATCCGTTGAGCATTATGTGTACACGAGTCAAGGAAGGGCTCTATGCTGTTAAAAAGTCTTCATCAATGCCCACTGAACTCTGCTGTAAACCACTGCGGAGGTGACCCAGTGAGTGTGTTCCAATGCAAATGCTGCCCCATCATACGCCAGTGAGTTCCATTGGAAGCTTATTGTCCGGCACTCCCGGCATCATGATCCGCGACTATCTCTCAATGCCGATCTCCTAAATAAACAACCGGCTGCTCCGGCCATCGTGACATGGATGATTGTCACTCACGCCGATTCGGCATGTTCAATTAACTTCTTGGCCTTCGTCATCCATTGCCTCCCTTCAAATTCATAAAACACCACTCGGATTGTTTAACACGCTATTTGTATCTCGTTCCTCCGACGATGCCTCAATTCCAAAATTCCTTAACCAGATCTGCGGCCCTCTACCCAATAAAATACGCAACAGCCTGGGTATGAGCAGCCGGAATGAAAGGCTGCCTCGATCGGTCAGCGCCGATGGCGTGAATGAAGACAGGAAGAAGCGCACCGCGATTGAAGCATCGACTACTCTGAGCCCAGCCAGTCCCTTCACACGTAAATCTGGATCCACTACACCGTACGACGCGCCCTGCGGCGACATGCTGGCAGTCCCAACGGGGTGGTACACCGGTCCAGCGTTGTTGCGGATGTATTTGTCGAGATCCGGATCGGTTATATTTCCATTAAAGTTCACAGGGGAGAGGATGTAGTCCCCCCATACGGGCGCCGCCGCAAAGCGCATCGCACTCCTGACACTTTCTCGGAGCAGAAAGAAATCTAGCTCGGAGTCCAAGAAATTTGGATCAATAAGGGGAGCCTCGAGTGGGTCACTACTATTCAGTGTAACGGCGCCGCCTGCTCAAAATATGTAATCAATTCATTTGGTTGATAATGTGGCATGCGTACGAGAAACCGGAGATACTAACACGGCAGTGATGCCGAGGAAATTGCCCGTTGGTGGGGTCGGGCCGATGAAACCCGTTCGAGACAACGAGCTCAAATTGAGCTGTATTTGGTCCGGCAGCAGGATCTGGAAATCGCTCAAAGATGGAGGAGCTGTCGGAGATTCGGAGCCAGCCGAGGTGGCTCGTCGTGGTGTCAACGAGCGGACCTGTCCGTGTAGTATTCCACCTGTCCAATTCCTCCTCCACCAGGGTGGCGTTACGATTCGCAGTTTCCCAAGTATCGGTAGAGTTGACTCGCCAAGTCAGCCCGACCAGAGCGTGCTCGCTGAGATTTTGACCAACGGAAGGAAGGTGGTGACGCGGCTCGATCCCCAAGGCAGATAAGGTCGAAGAGTTGCCGATCCCAGAACGCAATAAATGTTCGGGGTTCCTATAGTGCCGGCGGAAAGGATTATCTCTTTCTTGGCAGTGAGCGTGAATCGTTTCCCTGTGGTGGGGTCAATCAGCGATTCAAATGTCAAATGCAAGCGGTACCATTGATATCTTGAACGAATTCAACAGTCTGAAATGTGTTCGGGCTGCTCCGAAGGATACGAGTCGCTCGTGCACATCAGGAAACACCATTTTGCTTGGTAGATGAGGCCAAATTCTGTAGCACTGATAGCTCGGGTAGCATCTCACTGAGAGCTGGGTAGTGCTCAGTAGCTCTGGTAGCACCTCTGCCAATGATCGGTAGCGCATAGTAGCCATCACCTTACAGATCAGTAGCAGTTGATAGCAGCGGTTGAAAAATACATGAGATTTCAAGCATAAGAAGGATACCAATATGTTTAATGGCCTATCTTCATCAGTTGGGGACATTTTCGAGGACATAGAATATGGCAATGAATTAAAAGTCTTTAATGCGGATCGCACAAAATCTGCGAAGTCATTTGAAACTCCGCCGGCACGTGCAGATTGCGTGATTGTTTGGGTACCAAACATGCCGTTGGTTGGTCGCCCTTCTTCCTTTCCCCCCATCCCCCTTGCGCCGACTCCGCCGTTGTGGCCTCCCAACTCCTTCGCATCGCCCGCAATGGCCCTTGCTCACTAATCCATGTTCTTATTTCAAGATGCCCAGAACGCCTAGTGTTCTCTGTACTGGCGGGGTCGACAAACTTGCGGGGCCTCGTTACGCAGGCGTGCACACTTGCGGACGTTGTAGCGGCGTATGGTGCATGGATGGCGGACTTTGTGAGTGTATTCTAGGCTCTCCGCCACTTCGTCGGCTCCCCAAGTCTGTTTGGTCGCCTCATCCAAGTCCGTCGCAAGCCTCCTAGTAGTCCAAGTCCAAATTTAGAGTTGTCATCAAGCATCGTCTTTCTTGTTTACCGAGAACGCAAGATGCGAACGACTTCAAGACCTGCCAATACCTCCCATTGCGTGCCCCAACTCGAAGACGTTGTCAATCATCCAAGGCCCCGTAACCCTTCAAGACCTCGCAATCGCATTCAAGCGCTCAATCCCTTTCCTTATCGGGATCTTTGCTCCTGCTAGCTCATCAATGCCTCATGCTCCTCCTTTGCTTTGTCCGTCCTCAAGCTACCCTTCCTCAAGCTTCCTGTCCAGGTTCATACCAAGTGCCGATGCACAATGTTTGGTACGTATCACCATTCTCTATTTATTTCCCTTGCTGATTTTTGCACGTTCCTCTAGATTTCATCGCTTTCGTCTCCGGTGTACTACGCTGTTGTGTTGTCCGGTTTTTTTTTTTGTAAATACATGTTTGCGTGAATGCATTGGATTTTGATTTTCTCTCATTGTGTGTACGATTCGCGATACGATAAGCTATTGTTATTAACTATCAACAGCTACAACAGCTACTGCAAGGCTACTCGTTGCTACCAGACTGCTACTGAGCTCCCCCGCCATTGCTACCCGGCGCTACCAGGCTTTGGCGGGGCAGCTACCAGCCGCTACCTACGGGGGGACTTGTCTACCGTGCTACCTCAGTTACTGGTGCTACCGAGTGCTACCTAGCTATGTGGTTTTTCCCTGATGCATGCAACAAGATATTTAGGTTGGGACGACTGGCGATGAAGTGCGGAGCAAGGTAAGATGTAGCTGAGCTACTTCTTGACCCGTTATTTATCGTTGCCTGTACCCAGCCTGATGTAAAAGAGCTGTCAGCGCCCGTCGGTGAGATCTATCTGCATTTTACATACCAATACCAAGGTGATACCCCGAGTTCATATCCTCGTTGTAGGGGAATTCACCCAGCTGGCTTGTAGTCTCGATCACTCGACCGTCTATCGGAGTCGGGAATCCTGCTAGGGATACTGTAGTAATTCCATCGAATCCGTGAACGGCAGGATTGAATTGGCCGGTCGTATTATGGTGGTCGACGGGTGGGCTGAAGTGTTCATTCTGTTTCGCAGTCAGTAACTCAAACCAGAAAGGATATCCCCTCGGAGCCGACCTTGCGCATATATGGTATCATGCTGTCCCAGGACCAGCCGTCATCCCCGGTCACTCGCGCGAATCTGTCGAAATCTTCCTTCGATCCACGCGTGTACACCATATCATCTGGATGTTCAATTATTGTCGTTCAGAACCTCCACAGGGATCTTTCAGAAGACTCACTAACGGAGCTACTCCCACCCAACACAAAACCTCGAGGATATATGTCAAAGATCGCCCGTTCAAATTAACTTGAGGCGTAGTTGTGTAGTTCCAATCTTGGGGTGTATTTGGCACTGCCCGCAGTCCATAGAATGGAACTGCCAGATTCAAAACATCGGAATTTCTAGACTACGGGTGAGTTTCGGGCCCTAAATATTTTGGATTCGAGAACGCACGAGCCACCGGCTTCGAGGACTAGCACAGAATAGTTGGGATTCTCGGAGAGGCGGTTGGCAATGACATTCCCTGCCGTTCCACCTTGTAGCATATATCATGTTCAGCAGCTGCGCCATCAATGCAGAAATCATCTTGCGCACCTCCCACAACAATAAAATCGAACTCGAGGTTCAACTTTGTCAAATCTGCAATATTTTCGACAATTGCGGCATGGGAGGAAGCAATTCCAAGCAAAAATGCGGCGAATACAGGGATGCGCACCATGTTGCGGTCGATGAGTACTAGTTAGCTCGCTAGAGCCTTGGTTTTTATACGTGGCCAGTGCCGGTTGATAATGAAGGGTCCGAAGCTGACTTATTGCTTACACGTTACAATTTATACACATTCGGTGTTCCGATGTCGCTTCCACCGAATGAGAGAGTATGGTCCAGATTGTGGGGCCCGCGGCCGACATTATGAAAGTTGCACGGGAATATGGGTTCATGTGGACGCCGATGGACACCGTCGAGAACAGTTAAGTATTCGGTAGTCTCTGTGATTGTAAACAGGCAGTACAACCGTTGAAGCTCGTACCTGGCATGTATTCGGTGATGTTGGTCGGCGATTCTTGTGCTGTATCCTCAAGGACAAAGCCATGCCCAGAACAAAATTTCCTTTCATATACATGCGTGCCCGCATAATCACTCTGTCTGCCGGATGGTGAACGTCACGGCATGGGCCGTGTGGCATATCCCGGAGGCACGGCAATTGTAAGTCCGATTTGGTGACTGAGCATCTCGGAGAGATTGTGATAAAGTACATAACAAGCGTTTTATCAGCTGCCCGAACTTTCGGTGAATATATCCCTATGCAGGCTGACAGATAATGTACGCATTTGCCGACTAGTCCGGAGACACAAAGCCCAAGCCCCATACGTTTTGAATGATAAATTGTGGGACGTATACGAGATGACGGAGGATCGGGAAAACCGAGCAACGGTGTAGAAGATGGGGTCGTCCCGGGTGAGGAACTGAGAGGAGCGGGTCGTGCGGGTGCCTATAATAGAGCGGTAGAGTAGTGCGCCGTAGCAATGTGAATAAAAATGGACTCAGCGGTGGTATATATCTCGATGGTAGACTCGCAAGGCTCTTGATCCAATCGGAGGACCCTCAGGACTCGATGGAAGTGGCTCAAGACTTGGGGAAGATGGGTGTAAGAGAGAGAGATGGGAGTCCCCCTATCTGTCGCATTCACTGGCTATATAACTACCAGGGGTGGCTGTACGCGTTCTCCTGCATCACTAGAGCCCTTGAAACGCGCCAAGAAATGCAAACGAGCAGGTAAGTAAAGAGTCCGTGGTAAAAATAGAAATACCTAGGCCCACTATGCCTCCGACCAACGAACTGACCGGGACGTGCGCAGAGACGTAATAGGGAGACGCAACTGCCCCCGAACAGTGCTGCCAAGGGATTGCCCAGATACCTGACATGTCAATCCCAAGCGCACGCCGAGCCAGACGTAATCTCGGACGAAGCTTCGCTGTCGGTGTGCGGTGTGTCGATGAGAGTGGAGTTGGGAGATGGTGGATGAGGCAAGGAAAAATACGTAGGAGAGAAGAGAGATAATAAATAGAATACAGAGACTCGCCGGCCATGCTTCCAACGCGGGTATATCGCGGATACGTGCTCGGTTTGATCTTGAAGTCGCGGTCACCTGATCTTCTGATGCGCGAGTCGAGCGTGCGAAGCGTGGATAATTGAGTGATGGTGCAACTGAGGCGCATAAAGTCTGGATAAAATAGAGAGACGAGAGGATGGATGATAATCAGTGTGCTCGGAGTGGAAAATAAAAATATGGGTGGCTGATAACGCCCGAGAGGAACACAGACGCTCTGCACTGATCTGCACAAGCGATGTGTGTGCCTATTGGCACTTCCACAACGGATATTTAGACTGAACCGCAAACTCAAGACGGTTTGAGGGCTTGAGGACTGATTTGTGGTCAACGTTCAACCTCCATATCATAATGAGATTTGAAAAGATGATGGCATGCGAGACCTCTACTGCTCTGGAGAATTCTGGGGACATCAGTCGCTCTCAAAATATGAGTGGAAAGAGTGGGATTCACGGTACTTGATTGCCTGGATTGGACTCATTTTAAGTTTAACTATAGCCGAGCGCTCACGTAACCACCGAATTCAAACTCCGGCCTTTGCGGCGACTTGCCACTTAGCTTCTGAGTCAACATCCATCCGACAACTCGCTGGACGCGCGCCATTCCTGGTTTCCGCATTTCTTGCAGAAATTTCCCCAGCATGAAGATTGAGCCCGGCGACACGGCGACACTGAAAGTGAAACGAGATCTCTTGATGTCCCAGCGGGTGGAGTAAAAGCAGAACCTGTCCTGGCCGGCTTGGACCGGGGATCGAACCCTGTATTCTTTGGACATCTCGAAACACGAGAAGGTGATGATGTTCCTCTCTTCTTCCGACAAGCTTCCCACCTCAAACTTCTTGCAGGACTCAGCACGTACCTACGAGATAAAGGACGAGGTAAAGCCTTGGACAAAAATCAAAAACAAGGATAGCGTCCAAATAGCGTCTTCCCCCCGAATGGTTCTCCTTCTGCCGTCAAAATGGACATGAGAGACGAGGAAGCAGAGAAAAGCCTCCCGGTGAGTGGCCCCAATACTCCATTTTCCTGTGATGACGAAGCCCCACATGCAGATAGGCAGTCGTCTGAAAGAGGTCTGTTGTCATCAACATCCCTTCACTCATATTTGAATGGATCTACTGTAGGAAGAAAAGCCTGTCGGGGCCCTCCTGACAGGCCTGGCACCATCCGTGGGGCGGCAAATAACCAGGGCGTCTCGTATTCAAGTAACCAGAAAGCCAATGTTACTGCCCAAACCACACATAACCGTGTCCCAGCCGATGTCCATGTGAGCCCCTCATTCTCCCTCAGATCTTCGCCGAAATTGAAGCAGATGGACGTTATCGTTGGGTTTGAAAATGGTGTACCCGTAAGTTAGCTGCTCGAAGCAAGCTCAAAATAGACAAAAATGATCAGACCTGCAAAAGCCGTAAAAAGGTTGAAGATTTGACAGCCCGGCAATCCGGCAACTAAAGCGTGGGAATGAATTGATGACTCGATCCATTGAGCGCACCACCATTCTCATTTCCGTCGTAACCCAATCGTAACCTCTTTGCGGCATCATCACGATACGGAGGTTCCTACAAGTCCACCAAAATCAAAATTATCTGAATACACTACACTCCACGATGGCCCTCAATATCCAGCGCCAATCTTCTCGTTCTCCATGGAAGCTGGCGTCTCGGCTTCCGTCTCCGAGAAATCCAAACCGGGTTGACTGTTTGGCACCCGAAGACTCAAGGACTTATCGGCAATCTCCCCTTTGGTTCCATCGCCCGCCTCCGGTCGTTGCCTCACAACGGCCTCGCAATCCATCTCTTGGGGCCGGCGGTCGTTCATGGTTTCGAGATACATTTCAACTGCACCGGGTATAAGTCGTGCCAGCTTAGAGTCGATGGAAGAAACGTCAAGCGGCCGTGACGACCGAACGAACAGTGGGCGGGCAGCCTGCCACATTTCGTTCGCCTTGGTCGGATCGCCTCGGCGCACGTATATATCACCGATCCGTGACATGCAGTCCGCTCGACGGCGATGGACATCCATCTCTGTACACGCATTCAACACGGCTTGAAAGACGCTGAGTGCCATCTTTTCATCGCCTTGGACAAGGAAGATATCACCGAGATAGCGAAGTGCTTGGTAGGTATGTCCGAGATCTTCTGTCTTCCTCGCGAATGCAAAGTAGATTGTCGCCCAGCGAAATGTTTCATCCAGACCGCACATCCCGTGGGAGAGTTCCCCCAGACTCTCCAGGGCGAGGAACACGATTTCCGCATGCACTTTGCCCTGGGCGGCTAGGGGTTTGAGCGACGAGTAGGCTGTCGATGGGTTTCCACGAAGAAGATTCCATTCGCCCTGGAGAATGTCGCAAAGAAGCAGTGCATGTGGCGATTCAAGATCTATTGCTAATGCCCGAGCAGCCCGCAAATTCGGGAGGATGACCGAGTCTCCCATTCCAGTGATGATGTCGAGCTGGGCCAAGGTCCTCACTGCATTGGCGTGGAAGTAAGGTGATCGACCTCTAGCCGTCATGCGAACAACGAGTTCGTTGAGCTCCCGGGCCTCGGCGTACTCGCTTTTTTGGAAGTGAATCTCCGCCTTCCGGTCCAGGATGTTCACCTCAACATTCGAACCACTGAGCCCGTTGTCAACGAGTAGTTTCCGGCCTTCCGAGGCACATTCGAGGGCCTCGGCGAATTTGCCCAAGCGGCACAACGGGATGGCTTGATTAGCCACACTAAGGCACTCATCGTAAACTTTGCCGGTGAGGCGCGCGAGCTTCTCGGCCTGACGGAAATGTCCGAGGCTCTCGTGGTATTGGCCGAGGATGCTTTCAATCTCGGCGCTTCTCAGCAATGCGCCGACCTGATATCGAAAATGGTTGATTTGGGTTGCCAAATTCATTGCAAGCCTATTGAATTCCAGGGCCTTGTGGATGTTGTTGGCTCTGTGATAATACGTCTCCAGGGAAATATAGGCACTCGCTATATCTCATCTTTTAGTACTTGGTTGGAAACCGGAGATTGAGGGCGTACCTTGGCCTTCTGGGTCATTGGCTTCGATAAAATACTGAGTGCCTTGGTTTGTCAAAGCCTGTACATCTGCGGCCGAAGGTTGACGCCCGTGCATGCCTTCCACGCATCGACGTACATATCGCCACTTTAAATGCTGGTCGTGACTTGTATCGATGATGCCGGGAAGATACTGCATCAAGTCACTCCCCCCTTTCAACATGACCACCGACAAAACGTCAAGGGTAATGATTCCAAAGCCAACGTCGGGATCCGGCATACGCTCCGTCGTGACTGAGTTGAGAAATATGCTTTGGATATTCCCGAGTTGCGACGTAAGTTGCGGAACAAGGTCTCTGGGCGACAGCCCATGATACGATTCCCATACTTTGAGCAGCCCTTGAAAATGGGTACGCAGGGGTCGTGTTAGAGTGATGGATGCCGGATGTGCGCCCCGCATATAGTCACAGATTAGGCTTAGCGTCTTCAGCCGACCCTGTACCAGAAATGCTAAAGCCGTTTGAAGCAAGATCGAGATGCAGTCCGGAATGCCTGGGAGTGGAATACGACTTGCAAGAAGCTCTGCTTCGGTAATTCCATCTGGGAGTAGTGACAGAAGGCTAAGGAGATCGAGAGCGTGGGGGTTGGATTTGAAGCGCGGACTCGTGAGCGAGATGGCGATTGATTTCTCGAGATTAGATGTTTTATGGTATCCATCCGAGAGGAGCGCCGTGGTCTCGGTTTTCCAACGAGTCAGGGCTCCGAGGTATCCCTCGAATGATGCTACATTTGCCATCAATCCAACAGCCAGAGGAAGATTCCCGGTTAGCTCGATTAGCTCCGCAATTGCGGGTTGCTCGTCGGGCACTGGTTCGTCCGCAATGTCGACGAAGGTTCGGTATGATGCTTCTGGTGAAATTGACTCGAGTGGAGGAAGGAAAGGCCGGGTCCATTTGACCTTTCCTGGTCGCTCAGCTCCACGCATAGTAATCTGATGACCATTGACATGACATGAGTAACTGACGAATCAAAATAGGTTGTGCTCACGAGTAGAGCCAAGTGCGGAACATCAGTCAACGAAGAAAGAAATTCCTCGACATTAGCACGGTTGGAAACCGGTTCCCATGACGTCTCCATATTGTCAAGTACCAATACCGCCGGGCCAGAGTCCCAAAAGTGACGAACAATCATTCTTGAGAGTTGTCTGGACGGCTCGAGTCCCAGATGCGCTCTGACGGCAGAAATCAATTCCATGCCACTGTTTGCCGATTCGCAAGATACGAAATGACGGTGAGCATATTTTTGTTGAACGAGTCGGTGGTGGAGAGTCGCAAGGGCAAGGGCGGTTTTCCCAATCCCGCCTGTTCCTAAGATCGCCACTCGTGCTGGGCCTTCCATAAGAGTACTCACGACTTCCTCCAACTCGGAGTCTCGTCCGTAGAATATTTGTGGTGAGGCCGGCAGTAATGAGAGTGCCAAAGAACTGTATGTCACAATTATTTAACTCACAGAACGTAGAACCTAGGAACAGTCCTCACCTGCCGCTCATCTGAGAAAGACTTCCAACCTGCGAAGTTCAGTCCATCAATATGAAATAAAATCCTAGAGGTTGGCACACGTACCATGGATGTTGTGTCAGAAGATTGCGTGTTGCTCCGTGTGGCAAGAATCTCGAGGATTTCTTGGTGGCGCTGTTCAGCTTGGATACAAAGATCCACTATAGTTGTCGTCGAAACAGTGATAGATTGTACCTAATATATTGATCTGCTCCGACCCAAATATCGAAGAACAATCGGAGCGCACCTTGAAGGTTTCCAATATAGCTTGCAACTCCGCTTCGTAGGCTTCGAGTTGTGTAGTGATCTCTGTCTGCTTGAAAAACCGCTTGACCCTTCCTAGTTCTTGTTGAGATCGAAGGCAGGCATAGAATTTGTTCAGATATCTATGGCGGAATCAGTGGACACAGTTGAAGTCAATTGCCTACCACGTACTCAGCAAACCGCCCAATATTATCAAGTACTTGCGGAGTCACTGAAGACTCCGAGTTCAAGCCTGACATGGTGAGAGTGCAAAGCAACTGGTGGATTCTTTCCACCATGCGCACACACTGCTCCCTGTTGCCTTTCAAATCCTGTTAACAGTCAGCAGTCTAGTTCTGGCAGGGGACTGCATTGCCCACCTGCACGACGGATACGATCAGCATGGTCGCTCCTGAGACGGCGTTAAGCAGAGGGGCATTTGGGCCACACGCGTCTTGGAGGGTGGTGGCCGCGATTCTTGTATACTCGAGAAGGCTGTCGATCTCTTGGGGAGATGGCATGTGAGGTGATTGAGGTCACCCTGAGAGGCATTGTTTTTATTCTCCAGAGACAATTATAACCACAGGTTCATCATTCCCCACCGTGGCGAGCAGCTGGGTGTGTGCCATGTTGTCCAATAATAGTGCTGTGCCCGCCAGAAAGACACCATGTCAAATCGCGCTCAAAGCGGACTGTAAGACAACAAGACGAGTCCATTTGATAGGTTCATATTCGCCTAGCATCGGCAAAACGGAACTTTTTGAAGGAGTGAGACGGAGTACGCGATGGAGACGATCTTCACGGCAGCTTCCTACTAATAAAACTGTAGCGAATCGGAATGGCATCCAGATGATTAACAAAGACTCGTACGGGTGGTTCTTGATTGATGTCGGTGACAGACAGATCCAGAACCGAACTTCCCTGACAAGTGCGCAAATTTGGAACGTTCGCCTTCATATTGGAGCTTTCCGGAACATTGTCCATCGATGTCTTGCAGGAGTGAGCGTCAAAGAACGAAGCAATCGGACGCAAGCTTCAAGTTTCCTTCGTGAGACCGACCTCAGCTGCTCAGCTCCAGTCATCCCGCCCTACTGCACGTCGTCGGGAAAGTGACGGGTAGCATGATTAGCAAGGACAGATCTTCCGTCGGAACTGTGATTAAGTACACTGCATTGAGGAGGTACGTGAATCATCAGTAGTTTGGCGACCAGGTGCGGGACGCCGGTCCAGGTCGCTGGGGTTTGTGCCGCTCGCGGACAACTCGCGGATAATCCATCGAAAAGCTTTGGAAAAACTAGCTTTAAGTGCGTGAGATATACTAGCATAAGTAGCGCAGGGATTCCAATGGTGCGATTGGGTAGAGCTCTGCCATATGACAGTACACAGAAGCTTCATGGTTGACCTAAAGCAGGTGCCACAGGCGTCGCCGGGCCGTCGGCGCAGTCCCACCGGCCGGGACACCGAGTTTGGTCTGTTTTGCTGAGATCAGGTACACCATGAGATTTGGAAGAGTGAATGACGCTGATGGCATGGATGTCGTGCATTATGACCACTTGTGCGTGGTCCCCCGACCTTGGGTCCATTGGACTTTGATCCGCGGCGGAAATAGAAGTGGTTCAAATTTAGTCCATGGGAACTTTGGCAGCAATCACCCAGCTCCGTCCCTCTCACTTCCCCCGCAGCTCCTCGGATATCGTCTCCCTTCCACCGACTGCTTGCTTATGGGCGCCGAAGCCTCGCGGCCTTGGGGACTTGTGACTGTTCAAGAGGAAACCTCCGTGCTTGGCGCTAGCGCTAATGCTGTGGAAGTACATACATAACTCACCAGAAGCGCAGTTCTAGACTGCCTACCCTCTTCGGCCATCACATTGATTCGGTACCTTTACAATTCCGCTCGTCGAAGTCTCCAAAATCTCTCATACACACGCAAGCGCCCATGGATATTGAAGGATGCGGTTGAAATTACGGACACGTCCGTCTCCAGCCGTTAACAGAACAAGTCCGGAATCAAATGGCGCCAAGCTGGCGAACGTATGCCGCTGATAATCGTGGTTGTATGATGATCACTGAATTCTGTATCCAGCCCATTGTTAAAATCAAGAAGGAGACGGAGATGAACGTAGAAAGCGTCGTCTACCGCCTCAATGCCATCGGCTTAAATCCATTTCCTACTTCCCTCCCGGATCCTATTCGGCGGGCGACCGTGACACGCGATTGGATCTCCAAGCAGGACGGAGGCCCCCCTCAAGGCGGCTGTCCCCCGATCGACCGCACGCAGTTCAAACACACTACGATCTTGCGCTTCTTTGACTTTGACTTCAATCCGCACCTCCCCAAGAACCCGGGCGACCCGGCCTCGTCTTCTACAGTGAGATCCATGGGGCGACACGCTCTCGGACGTCTTCTTCAAGTTATCCAGGAATCACTGGCTCTTCCTCGGCACTTACCGCATGCTCGTCTCGGATGTCAGAAAAATCCAAATCGGCTTTAATCGGCGTTGAAGGTGTTGCAAGCCATTGCATGGTCACATGGTTTAAGCTGGCTTCCAACGCACAGCTCGGAATCCTCCAACCACTCCCAAGCCACCTCGCATGTTCCAAGGTCTGCCAGGCCACGGTGATGTTTCAAGCTCTTCCACGGTCCGCCAAGCCTAACACTTTCGAAGTAATAAAAATACTATCTCTCTCCCACAACAGGGCCTTCAATTAAGTGTTGTACTACTGACTGTGTTCGTAGTTAATGTATTTTATTAGCCGAGCACCTTGTCTGAAGTAAAGTAAGTAAGTACTTGGGAGAGACAGACGTAGTATTGCTCGAGTTAACTAGGTATTCAAGTGCACATATGCGTATACATAAATTTTCGAAGGGCACCACCTGAGTTATGTACCTTGCTCGAGCCACCGGGTTGCGGCTCCACCTCGCTCCACACCTCTCGGCAATCCGGGAATAACCCCGACGGGGATTCACAATGGCCCACAACCAAAGAATTTGAGAGTTCAACTATGCTGACAATCTTATTTTTCACTCTCTCCTCACTGAGCGCACTTTACCATAAATTGAACATTATCATGTGACTTGTCCGTACCTTGAGATGCCATGGGACTGCTTGTAACTCACGTTCAGGCTTCAGACGGCTTGAAAGTGGCTCGAAGGCCCCTGCCACGCTTCAAAGCACTCCGAAGGTCACATGCTGAGCCATGCCGTTGCAAGCTGGCTGGCTTTTTTCCGACAGAGTCGCTCACGGCGGAGGAGTGGAAGCAGCAGTCGCCGGAGGTATTATATTCCGTATACTTACATGCTTCGCCATTGAACCGGAATCATTTGCATATTTCAAAGCGCAGTGGTGCAAACCCCTCAAAAATGGGGGCGGCCGACGCAACTATCGGTATTGGCTTCGAGTAGGGTCATGCGGTAGGTTTGAACTTCTCTTGCTCTGTCTCGACTTTTAAATCGCGCTGCAGAAAATGATGATGAAATACATTGGATATCGCGCGGGTTTGCAGCGGAACCTGGTTCCCACTGGATAGGCAAGGGAGAAATGGAGGTCCAACTATGTCGACGAATGTTCGAAACATATTCAAATAAAAAATTTCTTCCCGAGAAAGTTGAATGAAAGAGGTCAAACTGAATCGCAAACCATCCTTTCATTCGTTCCCATTGTACACTAAATTAACAAAAGATTCGTAGATCAACATAAAAACACATTTCCATCCATCCATCCTTCCCACGTAAATCAGTCGTGAATCGTGAATCGTACACTCGCGCCAATCACCCACCCCATACGCCGCACCCTCTTCAGTGGAAGTGCTCCACAGCGGTGCCCTCGCCGTCGCCGAGCACACCGTCGAGCTGGTACAGCGGCTCTAGGTACGCGTCTTTCTGCCATAGCACGTACCGCCGAATGAACCACGGAAGCCATGTGCGTGCCTGGTACCCCGCATGCCGACTCGTCGGGACGGCGAAGATGAAGTCGAGCTCCTCGAGTGTCCGTTGTCTGTCGGGCGTGGTCAGTCCATGGACGCTGAAGAAAGATCGGGAGAAGCGCACTTGGTCTCGGGAAGCCAGAAGAAGATCATGACGAACGCGAGGAGGTTGAGCCCGCCGTAGAAGCAGAACGCTGTCGCGCGTCAGATACAAAGGCAGCGAAGAAGGAGGGAGACGCACCACCGGCCGGACCCATGCCCGCGAGCATGCTCGGGAACGTCAGCCCAAGGATCGTCGACACCGTGTTGTTCACGAAGATACTCCATGCGACGCCAGTCTCGCGATGGGATAACGGGAAGCACTCGGCGGCGTAGACGTTCGGCACGGGGCCGATGCCGGGCGAGTAGAACGCGGTGAACACGAACACGAACGTCGCGATGAGCGGGAGGCGCGCGGCGTTGTCGATCCCGAGCTGGAAGCACCCTGCGACGAGGAAGAGCGCCCACGCCATATTCGGGAAGGTGAAGAGCAGGAGATTGCGCCGCCCGAAGGTGTCGATCGTCCAGATCGCGGGGAAGGCGAAGGTGAAGTTGACCGCGCCGAACCCGAGCGAGATGAGCAGCGCCGTCTTGGTCGAGTACCCCGCTTCCTGGAAGATCGTCGCAGAGTAGAAGGCTGCGGGTCGTTGGTTGAAGGCGGATAAGAAACAGAGACGAGCGACGCACCCATAATGTTGATGCCGGAGAACTGCTGCGCGAGCATGACCACCCAGGCGCCGAGCGTCGCACGCTGCAACCGAGGGACAACGAACAGATCGCGGATGCGTCCGAAGAATGTGCTCTGGCCAAAGGCGCGATCCTCCTCGATAAGCTGCGTATATGCGTAGTACTAAAGCACTAAATCAGTTGAAAGTTCAAGACGGGTCAGAAGGACGCACTAAGTCCCGCGCCGCCTGGAGCTCGGAGTTGCGCAGGCGGCAGAAGCTTCTGAAGCTCTGCGCGTAGCGCTTCTTCTTCAGGAGCCAGCGAGGTGACTCGGGGCAGAACCAGACGAGAATGAGGAGTGGCACGGCAGGGGCGAAGGCGGCTGCGAGCTGGAAGCGCCATGCGAGGTCACCAATGCGGTAGAAGATGAGGTTCGAGCAGAAGCCGATGAAAATGCCGAACGCGACCCAGAGTTGGAAGGACATGACGAGCCCGCCACGGATGCTCGCAGGGACGGTCTCAGAGCTGAAGATCGGGATGGTTGTAATTTTGATTCCGATGCCTGCGAGCAATAGATTGAGCATGCGTTGGATTTGGAAGTAAACTTGGCTCACCGACACCAAGCAGCATTCTGCAAATGAGAAGTTCCCACCAGTTGCGCGTGAAGCCTTGGCCGAGGACCGGGAAGACGCAGCTGAGAGGCGAGCGAAATTCAGGGCATGTACAGCAATCAGCAGTAGAGAGACGCACAAAAGACCAGTAACGAAGATAGTCCCGCGGCGGCCGATGTAATTGTTCATCGGGTCGCTAAGCCACGCACTCATCAGGCCTAAAATCGTCGGGCTGCGCCAAGAAACATCAGATGGCAATTCGAGATCTGTGGCGGGTAAATGGAACGCACGCCGAGTTGATGCAGCCGACGAGCCAAGTGTTGTCTGCGATGCCGAATTCGACCGGGAAGGAGAGATTTGCGCCGTTTGCGCCGGTATTGTCCCATCCTCTGTTGTGAATGTAAGCGACGCGAAGATGCCACGAAGGGGAAAGACGCACTGGATCGCGGAGCCGAGAGACGTGATGAAGATCGTATAGTAAAGCGCCATGGGGTGAGTCCACTTATCTGCAATGAAATGAATGAGAAAATCTCGACAAGGAAATGCACAGCAGACGTACGGGTGATCTCGCGCCCCAGATGATACCGATCCTGCTCGTCCAGCTCCTCAATCGTGTCAATTGCAGTCGGATTTTGCGCCACAAGGGCCGCTTTATGGAAGAGCGGCACGCGGTCGGCGAAGCCGTTGGTCTGGCAAAAGTCATCAACCTGCGCGAAGAGCTTGTCCTTGGGTATGCCCTTGAGCGGATTCTTGATTCTGAAGCAAGTCAAGTTAGCTGGATTGTGGATGAAAGGCAGAGGAAGACGCACCGGGCATTGACGTTATTCGCGAGATCGACTGAATCTGTGTGCTCATGGTGCTCGATAGAGCTCTTCTCGTTTTTGAGCGACGACGACGACATGTTGCTTGCGAGTCGGTTGCGGCGAGGAAGACGGCGACTAGTGGAGTCCGCTTGTTCGTCGGGCTCAAGCTTTTCGCGGTCGGTTATAAAGGCTTGGTGGTGGACACATACAGGGCGCAGGATGCCCTGATCGTCACATCCCCCGTGGGGGATCTGGGGGTAATTTGAAATTTGCAAATGCGGGGTAATGGAACGAGAGTCACGAACGTCACGCCGTTTGAAATTGCTCAGACGCTCTGCGTTCTCATGACCAGGCCCTTCAGAGTGCCCTGTGTGCACCGCGCGCGGCCTGTGCAGGCGCCCTGTATGCGCTCCACACCTGCAGTGGGCCCCCTGCGCAGGCGCGCCGTTAAACACTTGCGACGATGAACGCATCTCTGACGCACATCCCGAGCGTTACTCTGGAGGATAGACTCGCATGGTGGAAAAAAACGGTTCGGGTTAAATTGAATCGAGATGAGCCAGGTGATGTGATGTGGAGGATAGGTGCCGCGGGAGCATAATGAATGAATGAATACTCATAGTGGCATGGATTCCGATTTTCTTTTAGTTCGACCGGATATCTTCAGATTGGCGCTTCAGCTAGTGAGAACGGATAGATGTCGTGAAATTTGAATTGCCACACACGCTCGGCGCGCCATCGAGACATTTTCTGGCTGAATTCCGACCTTCTCAGTCCGGACACAGCTTAGCACGCGCACATTGAAACATCCTGGCAACTTGGGGCGGATGATGGTGGGCGGAGGAAGAGAAGAGGACGCGTCGACACACGGGCCCCGCGGCCGATGATCGGCATTTGCCGAAATCAGCTGGCGGTCCAGAGCAGCCGAGGCGTCTTTCAACTCTTCCCGCTCCCGTAAGAATTAGGTTTCTCTTCATGCATTGCTCTGTGAGGTCCTGCCATTCTTCAACTCAGTCTTTTACCGACGGATTTATTTTCATTACTGTTTGATTATCCATCGTAGTCAATCCATGGCTTCTCTAAGACTACTTGTAGCTCAGAATCTCTTTGTGTTTTTATGCGTCGTGATTTTCGTTCTGAACCTCTTTGAACTCCCTGTATAAAATTTTAAACGTCTCCGATCATGCGATCGTGCGGCTAGGTGCGGCTCCAAGGTACCCGTCGTTTCGCACTGATGTGCCGATTTTACTCCTGAGGTTGTGAGTTCTGCACTGGGAGGTCGTTGGTTTCTGGCGTGCTGTTAGGTCGTTTTACGTGTCTGTGAATTCTTTAATGGAGCCTCTCCCCATTGTCTCTGACTCGCTGACCAGATCCGCAGCGATAGACTTCCCGTTACGCTTCTGAAAATTTGCCCCTTTCCACGAGAATAAAAAATGAATTTTAGCCCCTATTCATTCTTTCGCACGTGAATATGAACATGCCGACTCAGCCAACATGATGTCATCAATTCTTGCCTGGCCCGCAAACAAGCCGCGGGATTGCCAACAGTGCAAAATCCAAGCATAATAGATGTAACGTGTCAGGATCTTGGGGCCAACTCGATGGCCTTTTTAACTCTGCAAGTACTTCGGAAAAACGGATTGGGTCAAGATTTGGACTTTAATATCTCTGTAAATGAACTCGCGTTGAACTCGCTTCCTCCAGGTCCATCAGTGAGCCAGGCCATAGTCTCGTATACAGGGAGGATTACAGTAAATAGTTATTATTTAATTCCGCGGGTAAATCATACATCTGTGTCATGGAATTGTTTCGAGAGATACGAACTACATATTTCATGGGTTAACGCAAGAGGAGTGAATCGTGCAACCACAGGATGAGAGTAGCCAGCATGAGTGCAAACTGAACACCCATGAGTATGTGCCAACTCCTTGATGGTTGAGGAAATTCTACGTCAGCTATGAAGGAAATCTTCTCAACCACCGAGGAATCTGGCGCTGAGATTGCGCTGGTTAGCACAGTGGGAAATTGAAAGAGTGCACTGGATTTCGTGTGAGCTGCTTCCAGACCTGAAGGAGGTTCGGTGATCCATGGGACTTCACTGCGCTCCTTGTCTGCCCTGCAGTCATCGATCTCTTTGACTGTTGTACATCAGCAGAAAGAATCATCACCCTGGTGTGCCAGCTCACCGTGTGCAAATCGATCATCCAGCTGAGTTGCTACCTCGAATAATGGGTATCCTAGCGCTCGTGCAAGGTCCTGGCTATCTGGATTATAGCCTTTGGCTTGATGGAATTGGCGAATCCCGGAGAAGACTCTTTCATCCCAGCAACAGCCCTGAACCTGCATTTCCAACTCGACGGAAGGAAACCCGAGCTGTTTGGCATCCTCACTGCACAAGCGTTCAGCTCCACGTGAATCGAGGGACCAGTATGCCGGGCAAGCCGGAGGCCGGAAACGTGGCGTGCTATCGCATTGCAGGTCTGTCAAGGAGCAGAGAAATAGATATCCCAGGGGAATGGCGCCCCCAGTGTTGCATACTGTTAGCTCGTAAGAGATTTTCAATACTAAGACTGGTGGCACTGATTAATAGGATTGGGCTAGTTAGTACTTTGAGCGCTTACGATAGTCATCGCAGTTGGAAGTTAAATCGAGGCGATTGATGGTGGAATTAGCCTGAGCTACCCACCCTTTGATTGCGAGAAGAATATCCTCTTCTTGACAGAGAATGTTGCGGTAAAAGCATGGGGATTCATCCGCAATATCGCTGTGATCCACACTTCAAATCACAGGATGAGACGCGGAGCGTGCAATAACCAGGAAGAAGCACACCGACTCCATCCACTCTCCATAACCAATAATGGTTTCTTCAGAGGCGTCAACCACGTAGAATCGGAGACCTCCAAATCAGGGATAAATGCGATCTCGGGCGAGTCTGCTTTGATAGAGCCCGGGCAACAGGAAACGACTGCCCCCAGGTGAACTGATGCATTCGTGGAAAGTGCGCGCCAGGGACCGTGTAAATATTCAGCGCAAATGTCATGGTAACGGTCCAACGACATTGAATGCATGATTTTCGAGTCCTCAGGAAGTTCAAGAAGCCAGGGGGTGATCGAAGAGGACGGGATACTCCGAAGGGCAACACGCTGGGTACTTGGCGTGAGGTCAACGCAGATACGACCGGTTGAAGGTCGAAGCCATATCGTACAGTCAGACGAGCACTTGAGATACTCAGACATCCCAAAATTGCGGAGACAAGCTGCTCACCAGACATCTTTCCGAAACAGCCGTGAGATATTGTTCGGCATCCTCCTCACATATCAGTCTATTGATTGTAAAGTCCTTGGACATGAATGATCTTACCCAGAAGTCTCTCCTGTGAAATGAAATTTATGTCTCAAAGTTACCAAGTAGAAAGTTCAGGGACATACAAGATAATCCCAGAGATATATAGTCGAGAAATGAGAACCACGATGTTTGGTCAGCAAGTCTTTTGCAGGGATTAATTCTACGTGAACATCCTCTCCGTTATGCAACTCATCTGGATAAGAGAATTCACAAACCGTCGTGGAAAATGGCAGCGTGTATCCCAGACGAACTCGCCACGCCAAAGAGTTGTACAAAATTGGGATGACTCCAAAGGAAATCAATGTCGTGAACCAAAGAGGGAGAGGTGCGCTCACCGAAGCCACAAATATCGCGTGACATCTTGACGCCATTCCTGCGAAAGGCGATTCATCCAAGTTTTCCAAAGAGGTAATGTTAACACGACACCTCTTCAGTGTTTTCCCCCTGATACAAGGCCACCGTCATGCGTGATTTAGAGCCATAGATCCGCGCAGAGTACATTCGTCTTGCAGAATTTCTTCCCTGTCTGAGATCTCTCACTCCAGAGTTGCATTCTATTGGTATCTCATTGAGTAGATCTAGGTCCCCCATAGGAACCCTTCGGAAGTCTGCCAACTTATTATCACCTTCGCTCCGACAAAACAAGGTTTAAGAGTCACCAGAAGGAACAGTGGGTCGAGTAGGAGCAATACTCGTGAAATTCCCGCCGGCGACAACAAAGTGCTGCGCCTGAGGAAAAAAGATGGCCGTGGATCTGAGGGACAATGAGCTCCTGTTCAGAGTAACTGTGTAAGACGGGCGGACTGATCATAAGGTGTGCGCCTTTCATCTGTAGGTGATTGCGAGTCCAATTCTACTTCATGTTGGGGGTTATCGACCATGGCTGGTGAAGTAAGAAGGAGAGAGGATGGGCGTGAGAACCTTTGATCGTGTCCCAAGCTCATCATGATAGTTGTGACTGAGAAGCGCACGCCGCACACAGCCGATTGGTGCAGCATACATAGGGAAGGGACATTGGGAGTGAGAGCTTCGAGGAGAACCCACAACCCAAAATATCAAACTGAAAGGCGGATTTAATATTCACCAGATGCGCAGACGGCGTGGGCCAGTTGTTTATAGGGCTTCGACCCGTCCGTCGTTTCGACGGTTTGACGGCCCGTCACGACGTGCCGGGACCCGTCCGTCAAGGGCTTCGGGGAAGTCCTGAGACGGCCGGGTGCCGGACGGGTCGACCCGTCAACGGGTTACCCGTACCCGTCCGTCGACGGGTCGACGGGTCACCCACTAATTCTTCCACATCTGGAAGAAATTTTGTGAATTCAACTTGAATGATAGATACATTGAGACTATTTGAAAGGTGTGGACTCACCCATATAGATATTGCTTCAATTTCCCAGCTTGCGCGGTCAACTTGGTCTTTCGGAACTTCCCGAAGGTATGATGTTCAACTTTCTCAAGGATCATTAGGGGCAGTCAGAGTAGCGGATTATGGCAGGATTATGGAGGGATTATGAGAAGGATTAAGGCAGGATTATGGGATTTAAAATGGCCCATAATCCTCCATAATCGCGGCATAATCACATTCTATTCTGACCGCCCCGGATTATGGTGAGAGGATTATGCTAACTGTGATTAATCCAAGATTATGCTCAAGGCCATAATCCGACCATAATCCTTGCCATAATCTCAATCCCTGGATAATCTCCTCCAGAGGAGATTATGCGATTATGGTGGATTATGGTTTTGATGGATTATCCCACGCTTAAATAATTGCCATAATCCTTCCATAATCCAGCGCCATAATCCCTCCATAATCTGCTACTCTGACTGCCCCTATTGGCGCTGAGCTGGGTCGAGTATGAATGCTGACACGATTGTAATGTGATGTTATTACCAGAATACCACTGGTTCAGAACAGACTTTCAGCTGGGTTGTATATATACTTGGTAACCTGCTCAAAAATTCTGCAGAGTGCATGCCAACCGACCGTTAATGGCTTGTGAATGCGCGGAGGAGAGTGTACTGGAGGACCGAATTTGTTCGAATGCTCAACGGTGTTTCACAAGATACTCCCAGAGTCACAGAAACCAATGTTTCCGCTCAAGAAGAGAAGTCTCGCATACAGACCCGTCGTGACGGCCGTCACCCGTCGACGGCCGGGTCCCGTCCGTCGGGCGAACCTGAGACTCACGTCGACGGCCAGGTAGGCCCGTCCCGTGCTCAGCGACGGCCGTTTTTATGACGGCCGTCCCGTCGGACGGACGGGTCGAAGCCCTAGTTGTTTAAGAGACCGGCTGAAAATCTTGTAGTAAGAAAATTAGTCGCTTTGCGTGTTTCATTACTCTCTAACATGAGGTCCGGCGTTCGGGTTACGAAAGCCCTTGCCTTTCTTAATACAACCATGGTCCGAGATGCCATTTTTCTATTGTTCTCGTATTCTGATGAAGTCCCGCTCGCAACCATATGAACGGTGAAACTCATCACAATCCGGTCCGCATTTACGACATCGCGAGGGATTAGTGCTCATGCGCGTCTAAACCATGAGAGCTGGTGCAGTTTCCCACCGCCCGGGATGCCCCGATTAGAACTCGGACGAAACTCGAACCATCCTCCGCGGAGTACAGAGATGTGTACAGAGATCTACAGGCTTCGCTGAGAATAAAACACATTGAGAATGAATGGAGTACATCTGTACCACTCGGCTAGCAAATCCCTGCCTCACCATCCAAAGGAGCAGCACTCCACCACTTGAGCTTCGTCTCAATAGTTCATGTCATCCGAGTCGTATTCATATGCGCCACGTCTCGGAAGGGGAGGCCTAGCAACAGGGGGGTATCGAAAGTACACATCGAGGCCGCGCGCAGCGAACAGGCGCACATCCGGAAGGTCTTCGAGCTTGCTAGGCCTAGGTACCCCGAAGTGGATCTCGAATCGGCGTAAACTGGTTCGGCAGTCCACCTGCTTCTGTAAAAAAGCAACCCACACATCATCACAAAAACCGCCGTTCGATGCCCGCATCCCCACGGGGTTCACCCAATAATTACGGAGAACGAGTTCGTTCAATTCCGGGCAAAGTTTCTGGGATGGTATGTCGGGATCAGGACTGAGAAGATCGAAAAGATCGTTCGTTAAAGCGGTAGCTGGGTAGTGATGCGGCGAGTGGGAAACGGTGATTCTGGCGAGGGAGGGGAAAAATCGAAGAGCCTCGGCAAGGGCGTCTTTGCTGAAATTCATAAGCGGAAAGCCGAAGCTGGATATTGCAGGTGAACGCTCTGCAAGGAGTGCAAGGGATTGGAGATTGGATATAGTCCATGTGGCGCCCGCACTATCGCATGGAAGCTGGATGTGACGTAGCCGTGGCATTATTAGATGATCGACGAAATCACCCACTGTTTGTCTATCAACAAGGCAGTGGTCGAAGACACCGAATGATTCAAGAAATTGGAGCAAGAGAGGCTCAAAGGGCAAATCTTCGTACCCCCCCCCATCTCCTATCCAACCGGATTTGAAGGGACACCAACTGCGGGCACCCTTTCAACAGCCTGTAAGCCGCCTGGGTGGAGAGGCCGCCACCGCTCCCTTCCTCGCCGAGGGTAAGGTTAACCAGATGGGGCCAAGAAAACCGAGTGTAGGGCACGAGGCCGTCATACTGAGCGGTAGATATGGCGACGCGCCGGACATGGGGCCCTCTGAACAATTTGGAAGAGAGGATCTGTGTTGTGTCGATGCTAGGTTCGTCGTTTAAAAGTGTGACTGCAACATCGACCAGCAGCGGCGCGTTGACCCAAGCCAACGACTTTATGAAGTCTGAGGTCGTTGTCGGGCAGATCTGCAAATGCTGCCAACGATGTGCCACTTGGCGCAGAGAGTCCAGGACAGCATCATCGACGACGCGATGATTGACACGATGATCGGCGAAGCCACACATATGATCGTCGCCATCATCAAGAATGCTGCTGAGCGAAAGTGCGAGGGGTACGGTGCTCGACCTCTGCAACCAAGTATTGACAGCAAGCCATTTTCCCGGAGTACCGTCCGGATCTGTTATATGCAGAGAAGCCCACAGACGAGGCAGGGAAAGCGCTATGATGCGCCACGAGCTGCAGATGTGGCATAGCAGCAGTGGCGCATCGGTGCTCCGCATGTCGGGGTAATAGTCTGTCGGAAGACACGCAAGGAAGATCTGCTCGACGAGATCGTACGGTAGGCGGCGGGGGTGCGATATCAGGGCCTTGTAGGGTGCGATATAATCCTTGACCCGATCCCGTTGGGCTGTGAGCGTGCGGATTAGCCCCTCGAGTCGCTGGAGCGATGCCTCGTGAGGTGTCAGATGAGCGCGGATGAGCTCGATCTCTGTGTCTGTAGGAAGGTAGTTTGTGCTGAAATGCTGGCTGAATGGAGATTCCATTGAGCGGCTGAGGAAGAGGCTCAGATCTGCGGACAGGGTTAGAGCCAATGATGGCGGCCACTGATGATCGGAACAGGATCTTGGCCCGACCCGGTTCGGCGATTGCCGTCAGAGACTCAAGCCAACGATTTACAGTTTACCGAGTGCCGAGTGCTTAATGGCACGGCTTTGCACGTGGAGCTATTCAGCATACATCTGATCTAGACAATGGATAGAAATACTATCGTAAATTGTATAGCTACTCAAAATTCAATGCAAGAAAATGGGGACTCGGAGCTCCGAGTAAGTAGTCTCTTAAAAAGAGAGAAAGAAATTGCCCCACAGATCGCGCTGTGATGTAGTTGAAGGCGCTAGACTCGTCGTACATGTTGTGGACCTGACGAGTATAGTATACTACCCCCCCGCCTCCGAGATAGCCAAGGAGATTCGAACATCCATCAACCAACCATCAACTAAGATCCAACGGATGTGTGCGTATATCCATTCGTCCATCCCGTCCATACGTGGATCGATGACTCTGTATCAGGTTCTATACCCATCATTTTGAATCCTGTCATTTATGTATCACGCCGCAAGGACGAAAGAGCCTAACTAGGTACATTGTCACCAAATTGAAACGAATGTATTTGGGCATGCCCGAAAACACACATCCCGACAAAAAGACGCCCTAAACAAAGTGGCCCTCTGAAAACTGCTGGGCAATGTAAAACTTAGGATCCTGGGTATTTATAAGGCCGTCCTTAAATCGCGCGCCCAATGACCGTCAGAATAGTACCGATCGCGAAGCCCACGACGACCAGCGGCGCCTGCAGGGCCCTCGCGCCGCTCGGCGCCTTACTCGTGCCCCCAAGTTCGTGGTCCATGCGGAACCCATTCGACGTTGCAAGCACCGCAGGATCCACCGTGGCTATATGCAATGATGAGTATGGTGATGAATAAACGGATGAACGGAGACGAACCTGTATTATGAGTCTTCGTGCGTGCGGTCGTCGCAAACGTGATGCTCGGCATGCCGCCGTTTTCCGTTTCCGCTGCGTCCGTGAGGAAGACAAGGGCAAATCCCGGCGCGGGGACGTCGACGGTGCATGTCTGCGCGGACGTATCGCAGTCGACCGTCTTGATGTCTTCGGTACCCATTGGCCGCCCATCGGATTCGAAGTTCCCACCGAAGGTCTGGTCGCCAGAAGTGAGTCATCGGCTGTGTAGCGGGTACTCGAGTGAGACGATGGAGAAACCCACCTGCCCAGCCCACGTATACCCTCCCTTCTGCACCACCGTCTTCGCCGCCAGATACTTCACCTTCACGCTCGCGGGTATAGTCCCCCCCGCAATCGATATGACCGTGTGCACGTCGTTCGCGCCGCTCGGGTCGTCGACGTAGTTGACGATCGCGACGCGCACGGGCGTGCCGTTCTCGTAAATGCCGTAGATGGGTGTGTACGGGCTGATGCCCTGGATCGGGAGGTCGAACACCTGCGACTGGTTCGACGCCCCCATCGCCTCGGCCATGACCAGCGCTGAGTAGTAAAGCGCTCCGACGGACCACTGGTGGAAGCTCGATTGGTTCGTCGGCGGGGCTGTAGGGAGTAGAGTCTCAGTATGGGAGAAGTCATAGATGGGAAAGGGACGTACACGTGAATGGCTGCGATAACGGAGCAGCGGTGAGTACAGGCAATACGGAAAGAAGACGGGGACGAACGTTGTAGAATACATTCTGGCCACCCAGATGGAACATGGCGCCCGAGAAATTAGAGTGGGCCATCTGCAAGGCGTAGTCCAGACCCCACAGAGCGGCGGTGAACGAATCGGAGATGCCATTAAATCCTCCACAGGACCCCTGAGAGATTGTAGAAGACTCAGCACCCGGAATATGGACGATACATGTTCGACGCACAGTATTGGTCTCGAACATCAAAAACGGCTTGTTCTTTTGCTGTGCAAACATGGTGCTGTTCAAATACGACTGGAGCAAGGTGGTGTGCGCATCGTGCGTGAGGTAGAGCGAAAGGATCGATTGCGGATCGGTGATCTCGCCACCTCCGAACGTAGCAGCGCAATTGTCGCGGGGGTATCTGGGCGTCGGTCAGAATGTAGGTTGAGGCAAAAATTATTGAACTCAAGTGCACTCACTTTTCAACGGCCAAGAAAGCGAGATTGGCGTCGAATTTGTCAACGAACCCGGTATTCCACACATCCTCCGGCGTCCACGAGAAGCTGGCGATATTTGGGCCGATGAGGACGGTTCTGGCCCTTCCAGAGGGATCGGCGCCGGTCGCTTCGATTTGAGTGAGCAAGTCCGAGAACTCGCCGCCGTAGTCGAATGGCCCATACGTTTCGTTGCGATGGAGATGGATGTGGTACATGTCGGGCTCGTTGCCGGCCTGTAGCCCGAGCAGGTAGTCGCCGAGAATCTCCTGCGAGGCGGTAACGATCCCGAGGTCGAACGGCTGCGTGACGAACCACGGGATACCCATGAACCAGTGCACGTTGACAAAGTCGGAGATGTTACGCATCAGATAGAGTAGGTCGCGCGTGAAGTCCAGCGGGGGCGTTTTGGTCCTGCCCGACACTCCTGTCAAGTTCTTCTCGAGGATGCGTCCGTTGTCGAGGGCATCAACGAGGGTGGCGGACTCCTGCGTGTTCCCGCCAACGCGGATCATGACCGACCCCGCGCGCTGCTGGATGTTCGCCATTAAATTGAGGAAGGGCACTTGGATTAGCGTCGAGTTCTTCCCCACTAGTGGCAGACAAGTCAGTGCACAGTGTCAATCTGCAAGGCAAAGAGTGGACTCACAGACTTGATTCGTCACGGACATCTCGATCGAAAAGCCGATGAACGAGCCCTTCTGCTTGATCGACAGGTTCGGTGTCCCAGAATTCTGAAGCTGGACCGGGATCGTGGTGAGAATTGTGGGAGATGGAACGGGAGGGGGGCTCAGTGTGGAAGGATTATAGGCAGCGACACCGGAGTATGTCGCCCCAGGCGGCGTGGTAAACGCCGCCTCGTTATTAGCGTAGTAGACTGTGATTTCGCCCTGGACGTTCCCGGCCAGGAGAAGTAGGGTGAAGAATAAGGAGCGAAAAATTCGACGAGGGGGATATTCGAAGGCCATGGGTGGTTTGGATGGGGAACGTTGTCAAAATGTGGCAGATGAGGGAGATGCGGTTGGCTGTGACTGCGGGCTAAATCGCATCACATAACCTAATGTATCTACCTTCCAGTCGTTCGCGGGAATATCTGCCGGAGAGGTAGGCATTTTTTCCATGTTGAAAAGTCGTCCAAGTTGGGCTGCTTTTGGTTAAGAGGAGTAAAAATTCGGACCAAAAGAGTGCCAAGACTTCTACAGCAGTGTGAGTTCGCCGCCGGTTAGATCTTCGTTGAGTTCCTGCGAAAAGATATAGGACAGGATGGGATGGAACATACAACCCACTTGACAGAATTCACCGGATTTCAACAGCAGCGGGGACAGTGGGCTTGGCGAGCGCTGATGGGAATGAATCATCAGCAGATTACCGCCCGCAAATGGGTAGGTTAACGCCCATTGATCTTCGCAATCAACTTATTCTTGAATTTCCCGGGACAAAGAAGTTCAGGCAGCGCTACCAGATGCCGTCATTATTTTCACGCAGGTTAAGAGCTGCGCTTACTGTATCTTTTCGTTCAAAAAGGAATTTGTTGCACGCATTGGATTTATGGTTCGGAAATCGTCCTAGAAAAGTAGCTGGGAAACCGGATCGACAGTGGGGCAGGGAGCAGTTCATCATCAAAGGAAACCGATCGGCGTTCCACGGGATCAGACCCGAGACTGGCGCTTATATGAAAATAAGGCACTGAACACGGGCGGGCTCTTCAACGCGCGATCAACTCGCACTCAAAAAAAATAAATTAGCCAGTAACAGCATACACATCCTACACCCACCGCCCCCCTGTGCGCCGCCCCACCAGGACGCGCGCGACGCCCATTAGCGCCACGCCCGCGAGGACCGCGCTCCCGCTGAACACCGCCGCGGGCCAGTACGTCCCGTGCAGCTTGATCAACGCGCCCTGCACCGGCGCGCCTGCGAGCCAGAAGAACGACGTGCAGAAGAACGCCATGCCGAGGCGCAGCCTGCTCACCAAAGTCAGCGATTTGGCTCCCTCAAATTCAGTGAGAAGCGCACCCGATGCTCTGCGGGTCTGGACTGAGGCTCGAGATCGCCGCTGGGAGGACGCTCACGTATCCACCTACACGCCAAGCCCCTTTAGCGTGTGAAAAGCAGAGAAGGGCGTGCGACAAGACGCACCGCTCGCGAAGCCGAACACCGCGTTGAACGCGAGAATGCCGCCGGTCGAGCGCGCGGCGACCCACACGAAGTTGAGCGCGCCCGCGAGGCCACACGCGGCGATGAGGATGTTGAGCGGGCCGACACGCTGCGCGACGACGTTCGGGAGGAGGCGGCCGAAGAGGGAGAGCGCGTTGAGGATCGAGAGGCTGTCAGGAGCGTGAGTATACGGATTAGATCTAGATGGACGGTACGGACGAGTAGAACGCGAGGTCCTGCGAGACGCCGTGCGCGACTGCGTACGTGACGCCGTAGCTCACGGGCGCGTATCTGTGCGCCGGTGAGGTTGCGAGCGGTACCAAGAAACTATACGCAGACGCACAACCCAATGCCGACTAGCGACGCGCCGAGGACCAGGAAGCAGTATGCACGGTCCTCAACTGCAGTCAAAGGTAATCAATAATTAGCTGTGACAGGAAACGTCAACGCACAGACGCTGAAATCGATTATGCGGCGGCCCCGGCGCGGCGGGAGGCGCGTGGAGCAGCACGTAAATCCACATATCATGCAGAACAGCACGAGGAACGCGACTGCGCCTGATGAGCCGTGAGGATACTCGGGTAACTGGGATGCTCACGCGTCCGTACGGCCCACGGGAAGCCTACGTCATCGAAGAGCCGCCGCATAGCGATGGGGACGACGGTGCCGCCGAGGGAGGCTCCGCTCGCGAAGATCCCGAACGCTACGATCTTGTGCTTCTTGAAATGGTGGCCGATGCTGGACATGGAGGGCGAGAAGAGGAAACCCATCGCGATCTGTTTTGCTGAATATCGTGAGGATAGATAACAAGGGGTTGTGCTAACGCACGCCAACGCCGAATCCCTGGCTCAGTAGAAATTGGTAAAACTCTGGTGGAGGAAATGAGATTAGGAAGTTTGAGACTTGACAAGAAGAGCGACTGACCGGTTGATATTGAAGTCATGAAGAGACTGAAGACGTAGAGGGTCCCCGCGGACGCGATCATGGTCTTGAGGTACTGCATTGCCTATTAAAATTGAGTCCAACCGCGAACAAAAGAACTCACCCCAGCGTCAAATAGCGGGCCGCTCATACACCCCATGAGCAGGACGAGCGAAAGCTGTAGAGACCCTATCCAGGAAATGGTGCTGAGCGGCTGGTCTTTCAGCTGGTTGACGCTGTAATGCTGCTCGAAGACGCCAAACTGTGCGCGCATGAGAGGCGGAACTCGAGCTGTGGTCGGGAAACGTCTTACGCTCGTTATTACACCATCTGAGGAGGACGGTTCCTCTTTTAGCTCAGAAGGTACGGAAGAAGAAATAGACTCACAGCACGAGAAGTTGATCATGAAAGCCTAGGAGCGCCATCAGTTGAAGTCCTAAAGCTGCGAGAAGAGCGTACACCGAACACGGTGCCCCACGCCCGCAGTCCACCGTCCGGAAACTCTGTCTCCTGTGCGTTCTCGCCTTCCGGTTTCTCCGCAGGCGTAACCTTCTCTCCCAACTCTACCACGGTGCCCTCTTCCTCACTTGCTGCCATCCGAATGCGAATACAGTGAGGGTATTTGGCCTGCCTTGAGCGAGGCTCTCGCGCCTTGAGGGGTCTGGGGAAAGCTTGGGGAAAGCTAATCTCGGCTCCAGATCTTTACGGGGTTCGGCGGAGTTCGAAATTTGGGGCACATCAATCAAAAAAACCACAGCAGCCATCACCCCGTAAAGATCTGGTGCAGTTTGATCGAGAAACTTGTGCTTGGTGATGCATGTCACACATGTCACAGCGCGTCTTCGAGGAAACCCTTCAGCGTTGAGACACTCTGGACTGAGAATAAATATGAATGATGAGTTAGAAACAAAGATATGATATCAATAAATATTATGAGTCCTCTGCAAACAGTTTTAACCTCGTGAAACACTAAAGAATCGTGTTTTTCTCCATGAAAACACACAAACATTTGATGGTTCAAGAGAAATGAGGGACACTGATTCGTTCGGACGGATGATAAATACTTAGGGTGTATATTTATAGTGTTTGGGCTTATTCTGAACCTTGTATAGCAGTTAAAGTTGAACAACTAGCAATGTGCAGGTACAGAGATATCCTCTGTAGGCTGAGCTAGGCTCTCCAGCCCGCTCGAAACTACATAGGCACATATATATAAACTCCTAAGAATATTCATGATGCCTATTCCAATCCAGAGATAATTTCTTGGGTCCATACACGCAAGATTTGCGTTCAGAGTGGAAAATGTATCACGCCCTAAATAGGGCCTGAAAAATCACGGGGAAAATTAGCCACGGCTTATATGCCACATATGAATGCTTGTACGAAGTACTGTGGCAATATGAGGCATGGTGGAAGAGGAATTCATTATTATGTACTGAAGGACTCACCGTGTGACGCAAGCACAAGTTTACTGATCGATTTGCACCAGACGTTATAGGGCAGTGTCGCGCGATCATATTTTCATCAAAAACTGCCTCGGAACATTTTCCGGTGGTCCGATTGCTCCGGTTAGAAATACCGCCCACTGCCCGCGAGCGCAGCGAGCGGTACTGCCCTATAACGTCGGGAACGAGACTAGGGGAAAGCTGGAGATGGAGGCATCAAAACCGGGATAGAGTTGACCCGCGGCTGACACATCAATCGATGCGCTGCCGTCGTACCGGATCTGATGGCGCTGATGGCGAGAAGTGCTCGGGTGCTGCTTAAAGAGGAGAAGGGCTGGAATAAAATGCGAAGTCTACTGATAGGCTATGAAATATCAGGACTTGAGCTGGAGCTCGCGTACGGGTCGAAAACTGCTTATTTTGGACCGGAAATTCGTTGTTGAAGCACGGAGGATTCTTGCTTGGCCAAATTAGCATCCTTCCTCACTGCCCAAATAAATTAAAAATCGACCAATGTCGACTAAAATCGAACGACATCAGACTTGTACGATTCTCCGTTTAATCGGTAGGAATCAGAAGAATTTATAAATCGAGTTCTACAAAGTACAGTTACAAGCGCGTCATCGCAATCTAAAGGCGGGCCTGGCCCTCGCCGGAAGAACTCAGTGGCTCGGCAGTGGAATCCACGTGGGTGTGCGCCTTCAACCACGGATGCTCAAGCGCGTCCGTGATGGACAGCCTTGCCCCGGGTGCGTCGCGCAGAAGTTGCCGGAGGAGGTCGGCGCCTATCGCGATTCACGTACTTATCAGTCATGGACTCATGGAAGAGAAAAAAGGACAAGCAAGGCGCACCGTCGGGCGACAGCCGGACCCCTTCGGCGAGACCGTCTTCGATTAACGTGAGGTGTGCGGGGAGCGGGAGCCCGTCGACGATGACGGATAGCCCATCCGACGAGAGAGCCACAGCATCGTCAGCGAGCCCCATGGACTCGGACTCAGCCTCCATGCTCGAAGGGTCCGCGGGCAGGGAGCGGTAGTACTCGGCGGGCGGGAGCCCATAGATGGTGACAGTGCCGTCGTCTGGGAGGGTTGTGGGGCCGCTCTGCTCCGACGGCGGGGGCGGGACCGTGAGTGCGTCAAGCTCGTCCCAGCGCAGGCGCGCAGAACTGTTGACGCCGTCGTGCAGCAGGACACGCCAGGCGCTCTTAAGAAGTAGTCTACAATGTAATTAGCACTAGGGTTCGGTGGCCGGGCAGGCGGGCGACGACGCACAGGCGGAATACGAGCACGCCGGCACTCCAGCTGTCGGCACGGATGTCGGAGCTGTAGCGTGGAGGCGCGGGGACGACGACCTCCGGCGCGAGATACTCATCCCAGCCGGGCTGACGGTCACTGAGCCCGCTCTCCTGTGCACGATGAGCGATGGATCCAGGAAAGGGAGATGATAGTACGTACGGCTAAGTTACTTGGTTCGTACCGCTCTGCCCACCCAAGGCCGCTGATCTTGACGAAGGGCGGGTCAGACTTGGTCAGGAGAATGTTCTGCGGGAAGTCAGGGTTAATGTACGAGTGGCAAGGGAGTGGACGGACGTCGGGGTGCAGGTTCCGGTGTGCGATACCGCGGCTGTGCATGTATGCGAGCGCCTGGAATATTTGGCGGGTGATGTCGCGGGCCACGGCTTGGGCTGGACGAAGAATGTTCAGCCGGAGGACGCGAAAATGGCAAGGGGAAGACTCACAGAGGCCGAGCGGGACCCACTCATGCCACTGGCGCTCGGACTCGGCGTACAGATACTGGGAGAGGGTGCCGCCGCGCATGAACTCTCTGACGACGACTGGAACGGACGGTGAGCGATCGAAAGGGCAGGTGGCACAAAGCGGCACACACGATTTTGGAGGTTTGTCGCATCTTTGAAGTATACGGCGTGAATCTGGACGATGTGCGGGTGCGTGAGGGTAGACGCGGTGGTGACCTGTGGAAGAGCATCCTCAGCACCGTCCCACCGTTCAGAGATGGATCAGGGATTACCTCGTCAATGAACTCTTGCTGTATTGCGACAAGCTCCGACGCGCGATAAAGGTCATAAGGATCGCGCTGAACAACCCAAAATATCATGAAACACAGAGAACTTCACTGGCTCGAGCAGCGCACCTTCTCGATTACCTTAACAGCCACGAGCTGCCCGGGCGCAGTGGTGAGGTCCATCGCGAGATAGACGTTGTCCGAACCACGGTCGAGGTAATTCATCCGACTGTAGTCGTAGTCGATGCCGGTTCCGCGGATGAGTGTCGGCATTGGAGGGCGATGTGGTGTTCAAGTCACGTTGCGATTGTTGATTGTGGGGGGTCGATACAAGTCTTGAGCGACCTTTTATAACAAACCATAAAGCGCACGCCATCTCCAAAAGGGACAAAACGCTATTTCCATATGGTCATTGTAATCGGAAGTGGCTTTGACGACAATGGAGTGGCATGTCCCGACGTGGCCCGTAAAGTGATGGCTGGCTGTGATTGGCGCCAAAGGGCAAGAAAGGGCAAAGAAAGGCAGCGCGCTGGGCTTTGAGGTCAGGCATAATTGGCCGGAAGCACTGTCACGGAAGTGCAGTAGCCGCATAAGAGGAGGTCATATCGAGTCTTTGCTGGAAATCAAGAACGAGCCGCAAGGGTCGAAAACTACGAAAAGTGTTAAGCTCGCCAACTAGGATGTCAAGGATAAAAGCTTCAGCGGGTTCAGAATGACGAGGAGCATGGAAAACGTGTTTGCGGCCAAGAAACGTATACATGCATCTGTGCAGGTTCTACCCTTTGTTTGCAGTCGGGGCTGCATGCAAAACCCGCGCACTCCTGCGCATAATTTAACAGTCGAAGAGATAAATTTCCAAGAAATCCCTCGAATCGAACGTGAGCAGAGGTCGAAACAATCGCGCTCCCTCATCGAGAGATTCGCAGGTCGCTGGATGTTTTGGTCAACAAGGTGAGCTGCGAGTCGATACGATGATATACGCCCACCTCATGTCTCTGCCCGCGCCACTAAAAACGTAAATACGAGCTGTTTTTGATAGCGCAGTTCTGTCATTCGTGCAAGCACATTGCGATTCAATTTGCGATGATACCCCGGGAGCCAGCACAAGTGGCTCTCAAACGGGGGTGAGCTCGGGGATTGGCAGTGCACGCGCGAGAGCACGAAGGCCAAGTAGGTGGTGTCCGTGAATAGGAGGAGCGAGTATAGGCGGATGGAGCGGAGGCGCGGGACGATGGGTGGAGAATCGGTGGTGGGAGTGAGGTGGGCGAAGAGGGCATCAGTGATCAGCGGCGCGTCGGGGCCACCGGGGGGCGCGAAGGGGTTGTCGGAGAGCGCGAGGCGCTCAAGGGCAGGCAAAGTCGAGAGGCATTCGAGGAACTCGGTATGCGTGAGCTCGGATTGAAAGAGTTGGAGGGAGATGAGATGAGCGTGGAAACCGGAGCGCTCGGCGAAGCCGAGGAACTGGGGGTGCGGCCAGCGCATTGGATATCCCGAGGAGCCCTAGTTTCAGGTCCTCTAAAGCGGGCAGCGTCAAGCTGGCGAAGACCTCGCCCACCGTTTCGCCGCCAAGCAAGTGATGCTGTGGGTTGTCAATTTTGATACCGACGCGGGCTATATTCGAGGTGATCGGTGGTAAATTGAGATGGCGTGGGTCGGATGTGTCGGCGTTCCACATGTCTAATTCGAGGAGGAACTCGGCGCTCCGCTTCAGATTTGGCAGCAGAGACATGGCCATCGGCGCATCCTCGGGCAGCGCGACCCACGACAGGGAAGAAAGTCGTTCAACAGCGACGGCAGGAATGGCACCGGGCGGACCGCTGAACACGAGGCGCTGTAACCTAGGAAGAACTGCCAAAATGTCCAATGCTGTCGATTCATCGTCCCACATGTGGAGCTCGAGAATCTCCAAGCGCGGTAGCCTGCCGTTAACACGAGACAGGGCTTCTATGAAAGACAGAGGACCACTGAGTTCAAGTGTCTGCCACCGTTCCGATTCCGTGGCCAGGAGCTCGAGAACAGGAGACAGAGGAAGTGCATCATCGCCGCCTATGATCTTCACAGTGAGTGAAGAAGCGCCGCTGCGCTCCAAAGCAGATCGGAGCAATCCGATCACTACGTCAGTATGGCTCGAAGTCCTCCAAAGAGCCGTATCAAGCTGAATGTCGCACCACAAGGAAGGAGTGCCGAGGGCGACGGCGTGCCATCGCGAGCAGACGCGGGATAGTTTTAGAAGAGGAGCATGCGCAAGACGTTGAATAGCTTCTGGAGCCGAGGTGTATGGCGTGTCTTTGAGCGATGGAATGGCAGGTACGAGCGAGAGCCAGTATATTGCAAAGATGTCGGCGAGAAGCTCAGATGGTAAGCGGGAGGTGGATGAGGTTGGTGAGGGCGTGATGACAAGGATATCTGGGTCGGTCTGTGGAGCATCCATAAGAGAATATAGACAGGATAGTGCTGCTGCCGAATAATACTATCAAGGCGAGCCTGGTGAGAGCGCCAGAGCAAGTTGACAGCAAGAGGTGAGGCTGTGTCGCGGGTGATCGATCGGATCTTGTCTCATCAATTTGGCCCGCACCTGTGATCCGAACAGGGCCCGCCTTGCCAAACCACCATCGTTGTCCTTAGATAATAGATGATAGATGCACTAGATATGCCTTCGCTATGATCCGGTGGACGCCTTTGTGGAAGAGTTTCACCCACAAATTTATTGATAATGTGCACATGTGTCTGACTTCATCTCGCCGAGATGCCCGATGGAGGCCGAGTTCTATCGAGTTTGATGCCAACCAAATCTTCCGAGAGTGGATGAAGTCAGAGCACAACGCGAACAGTGGCTAATTGAGGTCGAAAGAAAATGGATGAAGATAATATATGTTCTTGCAGACTCAATAAATATGACAGTACACACATCACGTCAAATAAGTAAGTTCAACATCATGACACAATCGGGTATTGAATCTGGGGCTCATACGTAACTACAGGTAGCGATAGGATAGAACATGTAGGTGGGGAGGAGGGCTTGTAAGAGGGCTTAGGAAGGATTTGTTTATCTGCAAAAATCATATTGGCAGATTGAGACAGAGGAGAGACGGACAAAAGTAGAGGAGTATGGGGTGGGAGGTGCAAACGGGGTTCTGGAGACAACACATATCTCATGAATAAGCCAATGTCCCACCCCAATCAAGCTGGAAGTTGAACCAAAACAAGATCTGGACCATCATTCACACCCACACCCTCAATCCCTTCAACCTTGGATGGAGTGATGTTAATTTGCCCAATGTCCGGCTCTGGACTAGCAGTTGGTACATGTAGGTCTGAGAGACAAACCAGGGGCTCCACAGGCCTATTGCATAGGTTGTGGCCGATTCCAGCAAGCCTGTCATCAATATGGGCTATCTGCTGCTCCTGTGATGACTGTTTGAACAATGGCCGTGCTGCTTTCCAAAGCTCTCCTGCCTTCATGAGATCCCCTTGCATTTTTGAAATATCCCCCAGCCGAAGCATGCATTCTGCCCTGCTGCAGTGGACATCCATCTGGGTAAAAGCTTCTAGGGCAACAATGAGCAGAGCTGATTGCTGTCTGCTGGTCACCATGTGCCAGGGATACATCTCCCATAAATTGGAGAGCTTTGTGGATCTGGAGTTTTTCTCTGAGTTTGAGGCTCTGAATGAGAAATATCACTGTCCAATTATATGAAACATGAGCTGTCGCATGCCAGAGGTGGACATCCCCCAGTCTCTCCAAACAGTAGCTCACAATCTCAGAACCTTTTCCCCAAGCAGTCATAATACTCCTCTGAAATAGATCCTGTGCTGCTGGAAAGTCTCCCATTTTGACATCCAGGGTTGCTTTGATAATATCACACAAGATGGTTCCCGTTAAGTACCCCCTGCTGGCAAAGAGCCGGTGAGCAGTATCAAGAATTTTGGCTAATTCAGGCCTGAATACACCAATTTCGACATCAATCTGCGCAATGTTGAGTAGAGTAAAGGCATGATGCAATGGGTTTTGCTCAATGGAGAAGTTGTGCAAGATTTGAGTCTGGATGTTGTGGGCCTCACGATATTCAGATTTCAATAGGTGAACTTCTGCTTGAGAGCCCATGATCTCGTGATCTAGTAAACCGGCCGACATACCACACAGACAGACTAGATCCCTGGCTCTTGTCAACAGAGCAATACTATGCTTATAGCTACCATGAGCAATTGAGCACATTGATCCTGCTCGCAATGCCCAGGCTTCCTTGTATAAGTTGCCACAGATCTTTGCCAGCCTCCGAGACTTGTATGCATGCTCATAGCCTGCTGAATAATCCCCAGTTTTCCATTTTATACATGCCAAGGTAGACAGTAGATCAGACTGTCGTACAATGTTCTCAGTGGAAATTGACAATGATAGCCCAGTTTCAGCAAATCTAACAGCTGTATGAATCTCATTTTTCCGCTCAAAATGTCCTGATAGAATATTATAGAATCGGCCTGGGGGAGGCTTTTTAGTACCCAATGACTGTTAATTAAAATGTGACCAACATTTAAGATCTAGATCATCAAAGTACAGTGAAAGACTCAAGAGTCTGGTCCACCATATCCTGTTCCATAGCAATAGGATGATGTATGTGTGCTGCAAGGAAATGTATGTTGAAATACACCTCCAATCTATGGTTTTTTGGGTGGGGCAGAAGCTGGGGAATCAAGTCTATTAAGTGACTCCCACCATGTCCAGCCAGAGTACTGAAGTGGTCAAAGTGACATGTGCAGTAGATTGTATTCACAAGATCAGGGTTGTCTGGGGTCAACCCTTTGACTAGGATATTGTGGATGTTGGCGAAATTGGATATTATTCGAACCACTGTCCCTGGATTTGAAACAGTTCCATAATATGTCTCATAGACCTCAAGGAGTCTTTGGAAGTGTTGACAAAGAGGTTGAACAATGTGAGCCATTGGGGGGTATGTTCTTTGAATATATTCCCGTATAGGGACCAATGCCTTCAGTCGTTTCTGGTCATTGATGTATGCCAAAGATGTGCAAAGTAACATGGCCTTGCAGGCCAAGACATTGTTGATTGGCAGCTTGCTCTGCACTAGGTCAGTATTGGAAAGGCCATCTGGGAGAATGGAGAGTAGGCTCAATAATTCCTGGGCCTCTGGTAAAGCTAGCATTCGAGGGCTTTCAAGGGACAGCGAAATGGATAAATCCAAGTTGGAGCGCCTGTCATGGCCTTTAGAGAGCAGTGAGGTCCTCTCTGTCTCCCATCGGTCCAACACACTGGCAAGCCCTTCGCCATCGACCATGTGAGCAATGAGGTCAATTGCCAGGGGCATGTTATCAACAAGGAGCAGAATTTTGTCAATCTCCTCAATTGTATGGCCTTCATCTGTGATATCAATGAAGGTTTGGCGAGCAGCATCCTGTGTCAAGGGCTTCAATGGCTCCAAAAATGGGTGAGTCCAGCGGATCTTGGCTGGTCTTTCCGCTCCACGCATTGTGATCTGGGATGCTATCAGTATCTATGGAGTAGTGGTTACTCTGACTGCTCACAATCAATGCCAGATGATCTATATCAGCAAGCAAGGCCAAAAAGTTCTCGACTTCAGCACGAGACTCTCGGGACTCCCAGAGGGTCTCCAGATTGTCCAGTATCAGTAGTGAGGGTGGGCTGCTGGTGAAATGCTGGATAACAGGTTGAGTGAGATTGGTTCCTGGCTTGAGCCCTACATGGGCTCCAATTAGACCAGCAAGTTGAATGATGCTTGATGCAGTGTCGGAAGCAATGAATACCCGGTGCTTGTCATATCTAGCACTGATTTCTGGGTGATGGAGAATGACTCGTGCCAAGCTAGTCTTTCCGATTCCACCTGGTCCCAAAATTGCTATTCTAGGTGTTGCATTACCAAAGGTTTGAATGATGGCTGAAACTTCAGATTTGCGCCCATGGAATATCTTCGGCTCTGATGGTAATAATGAGAGGGAGTTTGAGCTTTATGATATGTGAGATGTGTCCACCAATGATACAATACACAGACATACCTGTTTTGAGTGCCAGAAAGGACTCTGCTGATCTGTTGAAAATATTCATTATGATTCACTTATGCAATGGGGTGAATCAGACATACAATGGATCCTCTATCCGATGTTTCGGGATTAGAAAGACCTGAGATCATCTCCAGCACTTCTTCATGTGTCTTCTGTGCCTGCTTCTGCATTTCTGCCATATTGCTTAGAAGTGTAACACCCTGAATCTGAGATATTTTGCTGTTGATGAAAATTCAGTGCTAACGGCAACAATGAACTCGCCTTGAGTCCCTCGAGTGCTTGTTCCAGTCCCAGATGGCAGCCCTTGAGTAATGCCCTCATTTCGCCTTGACGAAAAAACTGTTTGATTTTGCTTTTCTCCTGCTGGGCTTCAACAAATGTGTGCACCTTGTGCAGGGTCCTATAAAAGTAAGCACCAGGATTCTGAGGTTGATGGGAAAAACTCACTCAATGAATTTTCCCAAATGGTTCAACATGACTGGTGGGAATTCACTGTCGGTGTCAGATTTTATATGGGCATAGATGATGGCATAGAGAAGCGCTTGGATTTGCTCTAGCATCTGGGTACAGTCTGCCTGGTTTCTCTTCACAGTCTATTAAAAATTATGAAAGAAACACGAGGATAGATTTATTGCATACACCCACCTGGACAGCAGTCAACAATGATCCCATGATGATTAAGATGGGTCCCAAGAATGGTGCCTTCAGACTTTCTGAAACCATGTGCAAAGTGGTGACAGCCCCACTCAAGGATGTAACAATGCTGTTGAAGCGAATTTGCATAGCACTGGGCTGAAGGGGCATGATTGTAGTGATGACATGGGCCACAGAGAGGCTGCATACTTTATATCAGGTTCCGTGAGAGATTTACCTGTGATTGGCCCACACTGTTCGCTCGTCAGCTTTCCATAATCTCACCGTCACTCAGAGATGATTGGGTTCAGCACAGTGTGTATGCCAACATTCCCATGCAAAGGAACTGACTCGTGCCCTGTTTGATAGTAGTGGCTCGAATGTGATGCGGACAGTCAACAATATTATTCGACCTACTCACGTGTAATCTCACGCATGAACTCTTTGACGGCCTCATTTGGATGTGAAGTTCTTGGTTAAGCATGGAGAATGTCTATTAAGGTTAACTCTCTGAGATGAGATTGTCTAAAGATCATCAGGCATCCAAGTACGTAGATAATTGAAGCACACAGCCGCCAGTCAGATACATCTCCATCTCACTCGACGATGATGAAGCAGCAAGGAATTTAATTCTCCGCATGCATCGTGAGACCCGTGAGATCCTCGGGAGCACAGGATCCCCCCGAAGCAATTCCATTGGATTCCTGTGTCACTTACAATGGAGGGCCGGAGTCAGAACAGTTTCATATGGATATTAAGATCCTCTTGATCTTGACCGACTTATTCACAAGTTTAATTAAGCAGGAAAGATCATCCATCAATCTCTCCTCCCTCCACTTTTACCCTGCTCCGAGTTACGCGGCAGAAACAATCTGCATGTCGCGCATAACCCGTAGTAACTATATGATGAATTCCGTTGACATGGAAGAGGCCGAACCCATCTTTACCTGATTGGATCAAGGCGCACACAGTTACGATCGTACAAGGGACGTCCGACTTGGTTCCGCATACCGTCCCTTCAGCCCAAATTTCGATGAGGCAATGGGCGATTTATGCACAGTTCCACTTCCCACATCCGAATGAGGGAGGTTCCACCCAATTTTTCACTTGATCAGAGAAATTCGAGGTACCGCAAAGGTACAATTCAACTTCGCTGTGTGTTTGTGTTTGCATCAGATTAGCATTTTAGATTCCTAGAGGTACAACCGAGTGGCAACCCTGCAGAGGAGCACTGACCACTACTAGCTCGAAGCTCGGCGTTTGACATTGCCGTCCCCCGAATTCCAAGTCCGGGGGGAAAGCAACATGGTTTACTTTTCTAGGATTCAGAGGGCGCAGAAGTTGCTACCAAAACATGGGTGGGCATGCTCGTCAAAAACAGGGATAACTCTTCTTGTTTGCTTATAAAAATAATTGATATATTGGCGCACTGGTGGTGGTTTTTGCTTGGTCTGTAGGCCATGTTATGGCTTTGTCAGCGCTAGAACCTTCAACCTAAGGTTGAAAACTGAACCTTGGAAGTTAACTGTCATGCCCACTAACGGTTGCGTCAAATACCGAACTTTACTCGTTACGGGCGAGGCTCCGAAGAGGAACACCCTGGAACACTCAGAACATTCGACCCGCATTAACTTCACAATTATGCTCGAGGCTCTGATGAGACGTGGACTCGGAGAATATCCGTTATCAGTGTTCCAGCAGAATGCTTGAGGATTCCTTGGAGGAGGGTGGAGCGCAGACATGACCCCTTCTTCTGAGCCTTCGGACATGGGTTTCAAAACATCAAATAAAGAATTGAGTGAAATTAGGTTCAACCTAAATGGTTACCGTACGGCACTGAACCTTTACTTGAACCGAATTTGGTCAGCAGCACCCAAGACGAGGGTGAAATTTGGCGGGACGGCTCAGATACATGGCTCCCTGTTTATTATTTCTGATGTAACCTGGCGAGGCAACTGGGGCGCTGGTTGACTCTTGGTTTAAGGGTTGGCGGAGATCTCGGGACTGGCCGAATATCTTATCGTGGAACGCGATCTGATCGATGTTGTCGTATTTGGTTGATGGATCCTGATTCTGACCGCTCGCCAAGCCCTCGCTGTCCGCTGGTCCAGTGCTGGTCCCACCTGAGCCGTTGGGCCCCGGACTATGATGGGTGCTAGAGCGCCTTATACCAGCTTATACCCCTTCTTGCAGTCCCTTGGATCCCCTATACCCACCAGCTCCACAACGCCAAGAACATGACGGGATTCTGAAACAACATGACGGCGAACTGAGACCGACAGAAAAGTCTTGGCACACTCAGGGTCGAGTTCTGAGATCTCAGGATTTGCTCGGGATCTCTCCTCCTTCAGCTCAAGGACGGCTGGGATGACTGGAAGAGTGGGAAGGGAATCAAACGATTTTTTATGATGTACAAAGCCTCCTCGCCGATATTCTGTCTATGACTAGGGTAAAGTCTGACTCCGAGAAGACTATCTGGTTACACGTGGACAACCATCTCTTGATGCGGGCTGAAGCGAGCAACGGCCACCAACATCTTTCCCTTCACACCCATGGGCCTCGAGTGCCTCCCTTGTCGACTTTTCCACTCCTTATGCTTTGCCCTACTTCTCCTGGCCGGGAGCGTCCAGGCTGAAATCACAGTCTACCAGGCTAATAACCAGGCCGCGTTTACCACGGCGCCGGGGGCGGCGTACTCCGGCGTCGCTGCGTACAATCCCTCAACGCTGGTCGCACCACCCGTTCCGTCCCCCACTATCCTCACCACGATACCCGTCCAGCTTCAGAATTCTGGGACACCGAACCTGTCGATCAAGCAGAAGGGCTCGTTCATCGGCTTTTCGATCGAGATGTCGGTGACGAATCAAGTCTGTGCGTCCGCTCTTTTCTTGAGCGTCACCGTGCACTGACCTCCCTGCCGCCAGTGGGGAAGAACTCGACGTTCATCCAAGTGCCCTTCCTTAACCTAATGGGAAACATCCAGCAGCGGGCAGGGTCGGTCATGATCCGTGTCGGTGGAAACACGCAGGAGTCCGCGACCCTCGTCGACGTACTCGATAACGGTCGCATCCTCGAGAAGAACCTCACGGGAGTGACGGGCACGACGCAGACGCCCCCACTCGACTTCACGCGCGATCTCCTCTACCTCATGCGTAACATCTCCGACTTCGTGAACGTGCACTGGTTCATGGGCATCCCGTGGTTCGTCACCACGCCGTTCGACCTCTCGATCGTCACGGCCGCGGACGAGATCCTCGGCGACTACCTCCTTGGGCTGCAGGCCGGCAACGAGCCCGATATGTACCAACTTCACGGGCACCGAGGCGGCACGTACGGGCCATTCGACTACGGCGGCGAGTTCTCGGATCTGCTCGCTCAAATGGATGCAACCGGTGCCGATCCTACTGGCAGAGCCAAAACCGTCCTCATCGGCCCCAATATCGCCAACTTCGCGTGGAAGCCGGAGGATGTCTGGAATAGCGGCTTCGTCGACAAATTTGATGCCAATCTCGCCTGGTTAGCAGTCGAAAAGTGAGTGCTTAATATCTATTCTGCCGCATGCTTATAAATCCTGCAGATACCCTCGCGACAATTGTGCTGCTGCTTTTGGTGGCCCGAACGCCGTTGTTACCGATCCTCAGTCGATCCTTTCGCTCTACCTCACGCACGATGCCCACACCGAGTTGCTCCAGCCGTACTTGAACAGCACTATGTTCGCCCAGCAGAGGAACAAGCCGTTTTTGATGTTCGAGACCAACACAGTACGTTTCCGAACACCCTCGTCCATAGCTGGGCTCTGATCATCCTCGCAGGGATCTTGCGGAGGGTTCAACGGCGTCTCTGACTCGTTCACCGCGGCGCTGTGGGGTATCGACTACGCTCTGCAGATGGCACATTCCAATTTCTCGGGCGCCATGTTCCATCTTGGTGGGCAGAACGTCTTCTACAACGTGCGTCCCTGTCCTTTGCCTGTGCTTTCCGTTCCCTTACTCATCGTCGCCGTTTCCAGCCCTTCACGTGTACGTCTCTCTCGTCCCCCTTCCCCCCATGCTTGTTCTGATCTAATTCCTCCCCAGCCCCGCCGACGAACCAGTCGACCTTCCATCAGTGGACCGTCGGCCCGCTGTACTACTCCGCGCTGATCATGGCCGAAGCGATGGGCGCGTCGAACCAGTCGCAAGTCCTCGACCTCCCAATCCAGGACATCAGCCCGTACACGCCAATTTACGGCATTTACGAGAACGGCACGCCCGTGCGCGTCGCGATCGTCAATTACGTGGACGACCCGAGCGGCGCGAACGACGTACACGCGGTGATCTCGATTAGCGGGGGAACGATCCCGTCGAGCGTGAAGGTGAAGTATCTGGCGGCGAAGACGGTGGTGCAGAAGGGCAACTATACGTGGGCAGGACAGGTGCGTTTTCTCCCTCGGCAGACCTTCAGCGCGTTCCTGACCTGCCACCAGACGTTCGGCGCCAACTTCGAGTCGGACGGGCGGCCGATGGGCGAGGAGGACATCAAGACCGTCAACTGCGACACGACCGCACAGACATGCACGATCGACGTCCCCGCGCCGGGCTTCGCGCTCGTGTTCCTCACGGACGCATCGCAGACGGAGAACGCCGGCCAGCCGAGCATCACGTTTGCGACGACGGCGCGCACGAAGACACATAATACTGGTGAGCCTCTCCCTCCTCCGCGTGTATGCGGGTGCTGACAATCGCGTGTCATAGCGACGGTGGGGCCCGACGTGCTCGCGACGTCGAACGGGTACAAAATGTCCGAGCATGAGCTGGCGGGTACGAGCAAGGCGCCCAGCGGCGCCATGAGCGTGCGCGCGCCGCTCGTCGCGGTGGGTGTGGCGATTGGTGCGGTGCTGGCGCTTATGGGGCGCGCCATCTAAGGACATATTACTCTATATTTGACTATTATCGATGAGTACTTCGTTGTTGGACGACCTTAGACGTCGTTGAGCGTACCGATCCGATCCTAAGTAACTAAGGGTGGACTTCTACGTCTAAGGCCGTCGCAGTCAGTCCTTGGGGCGTGGTTGACGTTCAAGATTCACGGGGGCTACCTTCATTCAATTCGCACTTCGTTGGCTGATTAGTCGTGTATCTTCCCATTATTTGTAGGACTTCATTCCGGCCCTCGGACACTAATCGGAGTTTTAACACCAAGAAAAGTTCAACTAGCGAGGTACGGGCTTTATTGAAGCATCTATCTACAAGAGAAGTGCAAAGAGCCATCTGTGGCTCAAATGTAGTCTCTCCCAGACAGACACCAAATGGAAACGGTGAAAATATGTGTAAAACTGTTTAAACTGTTTATAAATGGTATGATCGGGTAACATTCTTGCACCTCCCTGAATGGATTCGCTGTAGTGCTTGGGGCCACTTTATGGCTTTCAGGGTCTCATCTATCTCCAACATCGATGCTGGGGGTTATTTAGGGCCTGAACATAAGAGTTTGGTTTCGCCGAGATGCCTGGGGGCAGTCAGTTCTGGAAATATCTCGTCAATCGAGAATCCACGGAGTTGAACGTCTTGTGCTTCGTTTAAGCGCTCACCCGTCTTGTTGTGCACCATAATTATAGCAGATGTTGGAAAAAATCGGTCGCCAGGTGGTTTATCTCCACAACCATTTAAACTGTTTGTTTACTATCTGTTTATCATTTACGCAGGTCCATAAAATAAACAGAAACAGAAACAGATTTACCCGTTTAAAACGTTTAAAAATGGAAATGGTTGGAGCCTTAGAATTAAGTCATGTTGTGAATTTTTGCTTTCGGGATAGGTTGATCTCCCGATTAGGTAGCGGCTAGCACCGGCCGGCGATCACCGTGATCCAGTCAGACACTATCTACGACCTTCAAGTTGGCGTTAACAAGAAAGACTCTCCAAAGACCTGTAGAGCGACCATCGCAAAAAGAAAAACGAGGCTTAAAAACCGCCCACAGACAACCAAGTTGACAATTGCAAGCTTCGCTGCTTCAGTAGATCTGTAGATATCCTATCAGCGGACTGCGTGTGAAAAAGAAGCACTAACAGGCCCGATTCGTAATTGTTTTTGACAAATCCAAATCTCGCTGATTCACAACTGTTGCAGCCTTATATAGACGCCAAAAAAATGTAGTGCGTCGCGTAGCGCATTCGCACTCATGTCGCCCTCCCTGCTACAAACTACCCTGATTCTTGGCAGCGGCTATGCTGTTATTGGCATAATCCGCCGTATCTTTGGTCGGTCTGTGCTCGACAACATTCCAGGCCCACCATCCCGGTCTCCACTCACAGGTACACGAGCGAATTTCAATTCACCCTGACTCAAGTTCACAACCCACGCAGGAAATCTTCTTGAATTCCGTGACCCCAACGGGTGGGAGTTCCAGCGTGAGTTGGAAGAGAATTACGGTGGTGTTGTTTTGCTTCGTGGGCTCTTCGGTGTTAGTGCAGTACCAGCCTCCAGATTGATACTTTGGTGTTCTGACCTGCGCGGATAGAGTCCAGCGCTTTTTGTGGCTGATCCTGTGGCATTGCATGCTATTCTCAACAAAGACTTGGACATATACGAGGAAGCGCCTCTCGCGCTCAGGTGTGCAATGCTTCCTCTTTTGTCTGGGCCAAGATTGAAGGGGTTAAATAGCATGAATAACTTGATGTTTGGAAAGGGCATACTTTCAACCATGGGCGACGATCACAGGAGACTGCGCAAGATGATGGTACCAGCGTTCTCAACCGCCAACCTCCGGGGAATGATGTCGCACTTCTACGACGTCGCAGAGGAGGTGTGTTCTATATGCTATGCTTCATTGCTGCTGTCCCCTAAATTATATCAGGCTCGCGACGGATTGCTCGCGCCTCAAGTCACCGGAGGATCACAAGAGGTACCTCCGCCTTCCTTCCCCGATTCTACACTCAACGCCCATTCAGATTGAAATGGCATCCATCTTCACCCGCATATCGCTCGAACTCATCGGCCGCTCTGGACTCGGATACTCCTTCGACGCCCTCACCCTGAACGGCCCGAAGAGCGAGTACGCGGAGGCGATCAAGAACTTCATGTATGCATTTGACCTCCCATGCAAGCGTGACTCACTTTAACAATGCACCCCAGGCCGGTTCTTGGTAAGGTCTCCATCCTTCTCCCCCTTGTTCCGTTCGCGACGAGTATCGGCACGCCGTCCTTCCGTCGGTGGGTGCTCGACATTTTCCCGTCGAAGCTGCTCCACCGCGTGCGCGACATGATCGATTTGATGGACGCTACCGCAAAGGAAATTTTGGAAAGCAAAAAGGCCGCGCTGAAGGGAGGTGATCTCGAGCTGCAGGAGAAGGTGGCAACGGGGACAGATATCCTGAGCATTTTATGTGCGTCCTTGCGGGTTATTCCTTCCTCACTGAACCCTGATACTCTACAAGTGCGTGAGAACTTGATGGCGGACGATTCGTCCCGGCTGACAGACACAGAACTGTTGGGACAGACCTCGTGGGTACTGTCTATCTACCGTTGTGTAAATTTCGCTTATGGCAATATTTATTTTCCAACAGGGCCATTATATTCGCTGCAATGGATACCACGTCCTCCGCTCTCTGCCGTGTCTTCCACGTCCTTGCGTCGCGGCCCGACGTGCAGGAAACGTTGCGGGCCGAGATTGTCAAATTCACCGCCAACAAGGAAGAAGGCCATTTGGACCACGACGAGCTTATGGACCTACCCTATCTCGACTCCGTCCTCCGTGAGACTCTGCGTCTGTACGTGTGCTCGGCTTTGATTTGAACCTCAGCTTACGCGTCTTTAGTTACCCGCCCGTGATGCCCGCGATCATGCGTGAAACAATCGCACCAGCGGTCCTCCCGCTCTCGACGCCGATCGTCGCGACAGACGGACGCACCCTCACGTCCATTCCCGTCCCAGCGGGCACGCCCGTGTGGATCGCGATCGCCAAGGCGAACCACAACCCCGAGATCTGGGGCCCCGATGCGCGCGAGTTCAAGCCCGAGCGATGGGTGAACGGGCGTGCGGGGAGCCGGGATGTGAAAATGCCCGGTGTGTGGGGCGGGACGATGACCTTCATCGGCGGCGGGCGCAGCTGCATGTGCGTGTATCGTATCTTCATCTGGAGATATCCTGACTGGCTTTGTGGTACTTAACAGCGGCTTCAAGTTCTCGCAACTCGAGATGAGTGCGTACGAATTATATTCTAATGCGTATAGAAGTGCTAACCGGATTTGACCTCGCAGAGGTCGTGTTGTGCGTGCTGTTGCGTGCGTTCCGGTTCTCCCTCTCCAAGGACAACGAGGTCAAGTTCCAGATGTCTGCCGCGATCACAGGACCGACCGTCAATGGCGAGACTGCGATGCCACTGGTGCTGGAGAATGTGGTGGCATGAGTATCAACTGTGTTTTTGAGAGGAGAAATATACCATGGTCGGAGTTTTGTTTACACATCATTCAGACTCCATTCTACACGTACACATTATTGCAAGGAATACATATGTTCGGGATGTTGCCGACCGTTTTCAATCGCAGCATACGGACGAGCTGCTTGCGTGCGACCGATACACTCACTAGTTTCTTATACATTGTCTGTTGTCTAAATTTCCTCATACTCTATAATTGTCGAGGTTGAAAATCATGATATCCTCCGCGATCGTGGAGAGCCGGTCCATGATTGTTGCGATCTCGCGCTTCTCGACCATGCAGCTGAGAACGACCCATCCGTCATCCTCGAGCGGGCTGATCGTCGGCGCGCGCCGCCCCGGGGTAATTTCGGTCGCCGCAGGGAGTTGAGTGCGCAGGATGTTGTACTGGTACACGACGGACTTGGTGGCGGTTATGACGCCCGCCATGCGGCGCGTGATGAGCTTGATGAGCGAGCGAGAGACGTGTGTTTCGGGACGCTCGATTCGGTGAGGACTGCCTCCGAGTCGAGCACGGTCGCGATGGCGTGCAGGCATGGTGTCCCCTGATTCTGATTCAAATCGGTGACTTTGTGGCAAACAGAAGTGACTATGTTGCGAGAAGCTCACCAACAAGATCGACTAGAGTGGCGCGTCATCGATCTACAATTGAACCGGCGCGCAGCCGAATTACAGACTCGGAAACGACACAGGGAGGAGGATTACCTTGTGGAGGGTGAAATCTTCCTCCCTACCGTACGGGCGACTGGGAGATGACATTGGTCGCAAAGGCCACGAAAAGAAGGCAGAAGAAAGAAAGAAGGAAGCGACTCGGAGGAAGTTCGGGCCATCGCCGGAGCGTAACAGGGCCAAGCAGACCTTGCCTCACCGGCATGGCTTCCCCTTCATCTCAAAGCAAAGGACAGATTATTGTCCGCAAGACGACGAGATACCGGCGATTGATAGCATTGTCGCTGAAACCGCCGTAGTGAACGTCCAGGCACTCCAGAGTGGCGCTGGGCGTACAAGCAACCGCTCGTCTGATCCAGGGGTGCCCACAGGTTTGAGAGTGCCGCAGGTCGACAGTCGAAGAAGAAGCCGCAGAATTTGGAGCGCGAGCAGAATTGTCGGAGGATTGGGAAATGGTCGATATTTTTATTGAATGAGGGACTTTGGAGGAGCAGAAAGAACTGCGTACATTCGAAAAAATACTACAGCTTACATAAGTACAACTGGGAGTGCATTAGCTATGTAGTCATAGAGATAAATATCAAGCAACTAAGTACAGGCATAGGTAAGTAATTGAGCAACAAATATATGAAGGCGCGGTCAAGGAAACGACCGCGCACTATGTCCATATACAGCGCCGTATCGGGAGATGCCGGTGCACTTCGGTTTGCCGTTCCAACACTCCCCCTCAAACCGAATGAAGTCCGAGGGCAGCTGCGAAATGCTTGGCCTTCGCGCTGGGTAAAGCCTTGGTGAGAGTGTCGGCCACCATGTCTTGAGTAGGGCAGTAGACGAGGCGGATGGACTTGTTCTCAATGACATAGCGAATAAAATAATAGCGTAGGTCAATGTGCTTCGTGCGAGCGTGGAATTGGCCTATGTCGGAATAGGCGAGGGCGATGGTGGACTGGTTGTCGCCAGGCAGATTACAACAGGACTAGCTCAAATGCTAGTTCCGCCGCTCCTATGAGGTCCTCGTCCCGATCATGAGTATCATCCATCGTTTCTCCCGATTATATCTTGTAACAACTTCTAGACGGATGGGTGATACCGAATCGTACTAGTCTCTAACAATCGTTACCAGGGTATAACATTGACTATCCGAACTGCAACAAAAATACACAATGACGCTATCTAATTTTTGGACGCGTCCAGGACTCCTAGTACGCTCCCGCGGCAGCCAGGAGCTTGGAGAAATCGGGTGTGCCCAAACCACCTGAGCCGTGGATGTCAGGAAAAGTAGAGGAACGCTGGTTCTAACTCACTTAAAGGATCCCACCCGTCCACAGCGTTGAAAGCCACCTAAGTAATTATGATCGTAAGGAGGCCGAAATAACGCAAGTTGCACACCCACAGAAGATTGAGGACAGGTAGAGCCGACGTTGTGGCCGACGGTGACGTCGTTAAACGCCGTCGAGGCCTGCGAGTAGAGGAATGGGTTGAGGAAACCTAGGACGGGCTTTCCTGAGGCGACGAGACGGTCGTTGATGAGAGCGATGACAGCAGCGAAACTCGGCGAGGACGCGCTGGTTCCTGAGCCCACAACTGTTTGGCCATCCCCCACGATCTCGAAGTTGACGCCCTGCACCGAGACATCAGGATACCCGCGCCCGGTCTTGTTGAATATCCCTGCAAAGTCCGATGGAACGGTCGCAAGGAAGTTGCTGACGGCAGCAGTTTGATACTCCTGGGCAGCGAAAAAGTTCGAAAAGCCTCCCCCGCTAAAATTCGCGGCGATCTCGGGCGCGAAGCCCGCAGTCGAGCCCACAGAGGTTAAGAACGGACAGGACGCGGGGAAGACGGCCAGGAATGTATTATCTGCGCATTGGTCGGGGCTGTCGTGGCCTCCGCGCACCCCACCCTAAAAGCACGGTCAGAGTTGCACGAACGAGGAAGGAACGATACGAACATCTCCGGAAGCAAAGATGACCGAAATCCCTCGTGCGCCGAGGGCCATGTAGCCGTCGCATATTTTCCTGTGAAAAATGAATCGATAAATAAACGGTTTGCCCCGACAATTGAATACTAACGTTGCCATGCTGATATCAAATGCGGATTCGGTACCACCGTAAGACGTGGTTATTACGGAAGGCGGGTTCGCAACGCCGTCAAGGAAAGTAGTCGTGTCTAACAGGCCTTGAACGAAATCGTCTCCACCCACTGACAGGAATTGCAGTGGAACTTCCGTGGCAAGACCTAAATTGGTTGAACAAACTGCCACAGCTCATTTAGCGCACGAAGAACATACCCGCAGCATATTCGACGTCGAGGTTGGCTTCGAGTCCGGCCTCATTCGGCCCTTGGGGATTCGTTCCATTGTCAGCACTCAACAGCGTGAACGTCTCCGTCGAATTTATATCGGGCCGGAACTGTTGGAGAAAGTTCTGATAGCGTCGCAAAAGTCAGGTATGTCTTCTCCCCATTACTGCCAGGACGAACCGTGAGATCCGCACTCTGCGCAAACTCGTCTTGGTAGGCAGTCACAAGGAGAGCGTTGGTCTTCTGGGTAGCAGGGGTCGTCGGGATCCCATAGAGCTGCTGCAGGCAACTGGGATTTATGACACCCGAACCGTCGGCTGTGTTGCAGGACGATGCCGCCGTCTGGCGCTTCTCGAGGTTGGAGGCTTCGTTTGCTAAGCGACTGTTCGGCGCTACAAAGGTAGTAGTAGGATGAATTACAGCGACGTGCCCCACGAGCTCGGACGGCAGCGACACAGAGAGCGTGCGCGTGATCGTATTCGTCATGGACGGGTGCGCGAAAACTTCGAATTGCGTGGCGAAGAGTTTATTTGCCTGGACGACTGGGAGGGTGATGGACATCCAGTCTCCGTTCGGCGAGATGACAGTGGGTGTGAGCCCATTCGCAGCCGCGAATGCCTGGAAAGCAGAAACTGTTTCCGCGGAGGGCTGGACGAATGATTTTACCTGCGTGTTCCGCATCAGTCATGTAAATCTAGCGAACAGAACGAAGAAATAACGAACGTCGTCCATGGACAGCCACTGTCGGAACTCGGAGCTCCCGGGTGTGGAAAGGCTCATGAGCCTTTCCTGTAGACCCGAAATATTGGTCGACGCCAGAGCAACACGGAGGGTGAGCATCTGGTTCGGGGGTGCAAGACCTTGGTTGATGAATCCAGCGGGAGCTGCTGAACGGCTCTGATGCACAACCATGCTGCCGGCTGATGCCGAAGCAACGATTGAGAGGATAGCCAGGAGCTTGCCGAGAGTCATGTTTGCGAAACAAGGTGGGGAAACGGGATCGGCGGGGGCGGGTTGTAGGTCGAGACTCGAGGTGTATTGAGTTTATAAAGCTTTCCAGGTGAGGTCAACAGGATGCTTGGGCGATGCCGACTATGTTTAAATTAACAACTTCACTAGCGCCATGATAGAAGCATGATTTCCGAGCACTCTGGATAACGACCGATGCACACTGCAACCGCTCGCACGCGCATAGGAAGTGGAGGACGACGTGGTGCATGTGGCGGCGGTGTGCAGTGGGTGGATGGGATGTCGGGACAGCGAGGCTTAAGCACTCCCGCAGCCGAGAACGACGGTGCGTTGAGGAATGCTTTGCTTAACGCACCGTCGCGGCATTCCTTGACGCACCGTCGATCCAAATTTGGTCGGGATTGGAATACTCGGGGGCAGTGTGTCGAGAGAACTGAACCCTGGATGGCATCGAGTCGAGGGGGCTGTTGTTGGCCGACCTGGTGGTTGCTGTAAAGGGGACGTAACGTGGAGGTGTGCTTATGCGGAGAAGAAGTGACCTCTGTGGCGCCATTGACGACGAACATTAGATCCTGGATGAAAGTAGAACAAACCGCGACAGCTAAAAATGGACCACAGCTTGACGTGAGAATCATGCGTTGCCGTCGCCAGGTGTGCTGCTTCGTGTGCTGTAATCCGATGCACGGGCTTGGAAACGGAGAGTTTGGAAAATCCACATCTGCATTCGAAACGTAAATCATTCCTGCACGCAGAGGTGAATGTTCGAAGCCAGCGCATGGAAATACATTCGCACTAATTTTACTGAAGAGGGCAATACCGCGAACACCGGTCGAGCGTCTACTTCAAACTTTCGTCGCACGGCTCCTCCGCCGCGCGAGCGCTTGGAGCTGACACGCAGGCGTCTGTTAGAGAGCTAGTGCGCGCCACTAGGCTGTTAGCCAAGCCTTTGGAGATTGATTCGAGCCTAGCATAACCATGGAGACGCACGTTTTACGCCAATAACGACATACTTGTAATGAGGGCGGTATATCTTGATCCCTCCCTTGAACCCACTTCTGAATGGCGAGTCATTGCGCACTTCCCAATTGGGATGTGGCAGTGAGTGGTGCTTGTTGATATTTGTCACGAATCCCGTGACGCGGACAGTTTTTGCTGCGAACCTTGTGCGAACCCAATGCGAATCTCTGCGTGCACCGCACTGCCACCACGGCCCTACCGACAAATGGACTCCCCATTCAGCGCCACTTCAAACGATATCGTGTTTTTCATGCTGAGATTCAGAATTGGCGCGTCTCCTCAACACCCATTACTTGCCCATTACGTTTCAAGGTTATACTCGTGAGTCGTCGGTCGCTCACCCATGGTCGCTCGTTTTACCGCGTCTTCATGCTCCGTGGTGTGTGCCCTGACCGTCCTCTCCCTCAAACCAGTATTCTGACCCTCCCCTCTTCAGCCAGCCCACATCTCGTCCGCGCTAGCCTACCTCAACTTCTTAGTGCGCACTGCTCTCCCACCTCTTTTCTTCACCTGTTCGACGCTGAGCTTAGTCTTGGCGATCTATCGCGGGTTATCTCTATCCAGGTCGACGCATCTATATGTGGCCCTCCATTGCCATTAATATTTTCATCCTCCCCACGCAAGGTGGGGATCGTCCACCGGCGTGAGGGAATGAGAACTCCGACGGGAGAGTTCCTCAGCAATTCCCACCGATAAGGCCTCACCTGGCCTCCCCCGCCCTGCCGTGTCTATATACGCCATCATCCCTCGTGAAAATAGAAGATCGTGTGCTCTGAACATATGGGAGGTTTAAATTTATCTCGATACTATCGCGCAATACTTGCATTTGACATCCCGGCGTAGCTCTTGTCTTCTTTCCCTAATCTCGGATGGGGTATAAATTCGACGCATTGGACTGCTACCCTCGGCCACCCCTCCCTGTGTCGCGACTATGGGCTTTCGCAATCTCCTGGCTGTTCTCTCCATCGTAGCTGTGGCGTATGGCGGCATGGTGGTGCACGAGAGCCGTATCGCCGTTCCGTCAGGATTCGTCCGCCAGGGGCCTGCATCAGCCGACGAGATGATAACCCTTCGAGTTGCTCTGACTTCCAACAATGTCGCAGGGTTGGAGGAAAAGCTGATGTCGATCTCCACGCCTGGGAGCTCCGAGTTCAGACAGTGGCTGTCAATGGAGGAGGTTCGCGAGTTCCCCTCTTCATTCTCTTCGGAAGCCATCTCGCTGACGAGACAAACAAACACAGGTCAAAGCCTTCGTGCAGCCGTCGCAGGAAACAGTTTCCACATTCAACGCGTTCGCATCCGCGAATGGCCTCAAGCCCACCGTTATCTCGCCGAACGGGGATTGGGTGTCCATCACGCTCCCGGTCTCTCAGGCCAACAAGCTCTTCGCTGCGCAATTCGAAGTTTTCGCACACCCTTCGATGACGGAGACGGTCACGCGGACGCTCTCGGTATCGCTGCCGTCGGAGCTAGTCGGGCACGTCGACGTGCTGCATCCCACCACTGAGTTCGTTGAGCCCAATGCGCGTCTGGCGCCGCCAATGCGCACGCTCGACAAGCGCGCGCCCGCGGCATCGTGTAATTCGAGCGTCGCTAGTGGTGTTGTCACCCCCACCTGTTTGCAGGCGCTGTACGGGATCCCCGCGACACCAGCCACTACGGCGGGAAATGCCCTGCTCGTTACTGCGTACGAAGAGGAGTTCGCGCAGAAAGCCGATCTTACGGTGCGTGCTTCTCCAGTTTCCTCACATTGCTGTATACGACAGAACTGCTCGGAAGGCTTTCCTCAAACTCCTGCGCCCGGATATCCCCTCAACCACGACGTTCACGTTACTTAGCGCCGACGGCGGAGTAAACACACAGAATGCAAACGACGCCGGCGTTGAGGCTAATCTCGATATCCAATATACGACGGGTATGTGTTGCGTGCGGGATCGTGCACGGTGTGGATACTCAAAGAAACGTAGGCACCGCGACGGAAGTCCCGATACAATTCCTGTCTGTCGGCGGAAACAACTTCGCCACGTCCTTGTTGGATACAACCACGTTCCTCGACGGCGTGGCTAACCCACCCACGGTCATGACCACCTCGTACGGGTCCACCGAGTCGTCTTTCGGAAACACCATGGCAACGTCGGTATTATATCTGCGGCGAGTTTTCTCGGCTTACTTATTATTTCACAGCAAAGTATGCAACGGCTACATGGCCCTCGGCTCCCGGGGTATTTCCGTCGTTTTCGCCTCAGGTGATGTTAGTCGCTTCCTCCACTTGTCCATGCCCCTCTGGATCATGACCCTGACTTGTAGGGCGGCGTGCGCGGAAACCACGACACGACCAGCGTCTGCAATAATAACGTCTTCATGCCTGTCTTCCCCGCCGCCTGCCCTTTCGTCACCGCCGTCGGCTCGACGCAGGGCTTTGGCCCCGAGAAAGCGATCAACTTTACCGGAGGGGGCTTTTCGAACTTTTTTGCTGCTCCTTCGTATGTGATTCATTGGTCTTTTTGTGAATTAAATCTTTTACCGCCCCCAGTTTCCAAACCACCGCCATTGCGGGCTTCCTCAAGACCGTGCCGTCCAACTTCGCCGGGACCTTCAACAAGACGGGCCGCGGGTACCCCGACGTCTCGCTGCAGGGGTGGAACTTCGAGATCGTGTCCGGCGGGGTGACGGGCCTAGTGGGCGGGACGAGCGCGAGCTCGCCGACGTTCGCTGGGATCATCGCGCTGATCAACGCCCGCCTCATCGCGGCGAAGAAGCCCGTCCTCGGGTTCCTCAACCCGTTCCTCTACACGACGGCCTCCGGTGCGTTCACCGACATCACGCTCGGCCACAACTCGGGCTTCGTGTGCCCCGCCTCTTCGGTGCGTCTGACTTACAACATGATTTTGGCGCCTGCTTATTGCCGTCGATCAGGTGGCATTCGATGCGGCGGTGGGGTGGGATCCACTCAGTAAGTCTCCGTGCCAGAACTTCTAGAAATTTACTGACAGCGCCGCGTTAGCTGGATTCGGTACACCCATATTTGACAAGCTCCTCGCCGCCGCGCTGGCATAGGTTTTTGGGCACCGGCAGAATATAAATATTGTTGGTATTTCTGATGGGGAATGTAACCAATCCTTCTGGAATAAATTCTCGTATCATGAACGAGCCGTCCTGTATTTGCACTGCTGTTATTCACCTCCTCGTCGCTCTCTGCCTAGCATTTCTGCCGTAGTGGGTCCAGGGTATCCTTGAACCGTCCTTGTACGTTCTGAAATGAGACATAAGGGCTGCAATCCCATCCTGCTTGTTATCCTGACGATTAGACTGCGTCCGCTCAAATTCACAAGAGAGAATCCTACGAAAGCATTGACGGAAATAATTCCAGATTAATGGAACGAGAATTGAACCCTATTTTGCGAGTGTGCTGGGAGTACATTCTGCGGTCCCGGGCAACATAGTTCGAGGACGCTTCACGATAATTGGTAAAGGTCCACTGTGTTCTAAATTAATACATTGGAATTAAAAAGGGACCTACTCCTGGCACCAGAGTGGCCGCGTCACACGCCCGCCAGCTGCCAAAGCTTGCAGGTCCACGCAACTACATGCCAGTGCAAGCCGATGCGTAGGAGCAGGGCAACACGACTTGATGTGGAAAGGTAGTCGTCACTTGAGTCGTGTGCCGTGTTCGGCTGACCGGTCAGGCGCGATTGGATATGTAGTTGGCGAAAGAAATGGCTAGTTTGGCAGGACATCTGAATGGATGCTGATCGCTTGCGTACAAATTTACAGTGTAGACTGTTCAGAGTAGTCCTGACGTGAATGATTCATGGCAGAGGAACACCTGAGTTTGGGATGGTGTAACTCATGGGAAATCAGCCGAAGAAACTCGACGAAATTAATGGCTGTGTTTGACAACATATTTTTTATGCCTTCCCAACAAAACAGCAGAAGAGAAACGCGACACCAGTCGTATTGTAGTTTGAAGATGCCCGAGATAGAGCAGAGTTGAACCATTCATCAAATAACATCCAGCGGACGTCTGCGTTAGGACCCTTCGTCCAGCATCCGTGATAAGTATAGTACTGTTAGAGCTTAGACCCTGAAATTCCTGGAAATGACGACAAGAAAATTAATAATTATCGAGGCGCATGCTTGGCCATACCGTAGATCCGATCTAATCAGATTGTGCAATCACGGTCTAGACAGGTCTAGACCCACATCGATCTCGTTTCGAATCAAAATCAGCAGCCTCCGGTTCATCCTGTTTCCTTTATCCCGCATCCTTCTCCGTTTCCCCCCACGTCGCCACGATGGCCTTCGGCCCCCGCGCACGCCAGTTCCTCCCGTACATCAACTTCGTCGTGGCCAGCACCGCCCTCGCCTTCCAGACGACCGTCCTCTACCCCTGGCACCACCAGCTGGACGCCGCGTTCCACGTGCTCAAGGACGAGCAGGCGGAGATGCTCAGGACGTACCACGACGTGAAGCTCCGGCGCTTTGGGGAGCTCGAGCGACGGATGGAGGGGCTAGAACAGCGAATGCAGGTGCGTGCTGGTGCGATGCGTTCAACAGCAATACTCATACGGGGGCAGGCGCTTGACAGGGTGGCAGCGAGCGGATCGCCCTGAACCGCGCGGTCATAGTAGAGATGCCTCCATTCCCTCGCCACAGCGAAGCGCCTCTCAGTGTACCTCGCCCCACCCCATACTCCGACCAGGCCTCTGCGCGCCCATGGCGCAGCATACGACACTTAGATCCTAGGAGAAATTTACACCTGCGCACATCCAGCACATAATTTAATCTAAACTTCGCCGGACTCATTCCGAGGATAACTGTTCGATTCAGAACCCGGTCAGCCGAACACGACACATGACTCGAGTGACGACTACCGTTATATATCACAGTAAGTTGCCCTGCTCCTGTGCGCCGGCTTGCACTGGCATGTAGAGTAGATGAGACTTGACTTTACGTCGGTCACCAACGCGGCCGCTCTGGCGGCAGGAGCAGGTTCCCTTTTTCTTCAAGTTCGCGTCAACCGACAAATCCCTTGCTGTGTACACTCTGTTTCAAGGTCCTTCAACTTATTCTCCGATATCGTTGCTTCAAGACAATTCGCTCAAATTCAAAGACTTAGTAGCAGTTGTGGGGATCTGACTTAATGTCACAGAGTCATCTTTTAAGGTTTGCGGGCGCAGACGATTCTCCGCTGTGTCTCATGGACTGACGCAACAAATCGGGTCAAACCAGGACGCGTTCGGATCACCCTCGGCAACTGTCTCGAACTCTCACCCACTGCAGGACGCGCAGCTACAAGTTCACCCCAAACCGCGCATGGAATCGCCTTTATTTAAGGAACATCTCGGCACAAACCACGTTCCTAAGGACACAGATATCTCTCATCTGCTCATCTGACATCTTCTGAGGTATCGGCTGCGAGGGACCCCCAGGTCACAGAAGAAGACCCAGTGCACGATGTGTAGCTGTTCGCTGTAGCTGGTCGTCTTTCGAGGACGCCCAGGAGCTGTGTTGAGCCGATCCACCGAGGAGATATGAAGCAGCGATTTGATTTGTTGTGCGGTTTGCCTGATGGAAGAGGGCAGGTTTTCGTTGGGTGATGGATACTTTCGAGGTGTGTGCAGGTATTCAGATCCGAATCCAAACTGAATTTGATTTCCAACCTTGCCAACAACCAGGAACATTCTGCAAATCCGATTTTTGCATGCATGTAGGGTGATTGATCGAACAAAGTCTGTGTCTGCCATGGAGGTGTGGCGCAGGGCCGTAGGCTCATATTGGGCGCGTACAGACTTAATGGCGCGTTGTTTGATTTCTCAGGCAGACCGTTTTTGATCCGAGGTCGTTGTAAATCGCAACGACGAGTCCGCCTTGTCGCGCCGCCAAGATCGTGAAAGCGACCTCGGAACACCGCCATCACTCGGAACTCCACCACGCGCAGGGTATATGTAAAAGCGGTTGAGGACCCCTAACTCGTAGCCTCGCAACATGTCTCCCACTCGCAGCATCGGAACCTCTACCTTTCCCGCTATTGGATTCGGGGCGATGGGAATTTCCGCGTACTACGGTGAAGTAGAATCGGACGAAGAGCGGTTCAAGGTACACACTGTGCGCTCTGTATGTATGGACTCTCTAAAAATTAATCTTGATGCGTAGGTCTTCGACGCGGCGCATGCCACAGGATGCACTTTCTGGGACACCGCCGACGTGTACGCCGATTCCGAAGAATTGATTGGGAAATGGTGCGTGGATGTCTGTGTACCTCAGGGAACAGAAGCTTAAACGGTGATGTAGGTTCAAGCGCACCGGCAAGCGTGCGGATATCTTCCTGTGCACGAAAGTCGGATGCTTGCTCGACGGGTCCGTGGACGGGAGTCCTAAGCATGTGCGCGAGGCCGCAGAGGCGTCACTCGCGAAGCTCGGCGTCGAGACGATCGATCTGTGTTATCTCCATGTAATTTTCCTCTTCCGTTGTGGGTATACCTACTGACCTATAAATTCACCAGCGAGCCGACGCGAAGACGCCCATCGAGCACACAGTCAGCGCTATGGCCGAGCTCGTCAAGTGCGCGCACTGTCATTTTTCCCGCGCATGGCATCCTATACTCACTCGTCCGCGCAGAGAAGGCAAGGTGAGGTACCTCGGTCTTTCCGAAATCTCGGCCTCCACTCTGCGCCGCGCGCATGCGATTCACCCTATCGCTGCAATCGAAGTGGAATACTCGCCCTTCACGCTCGACATCGAGGATCCCAAGATCGACCTCATCAACCCCGCGCGCGAGCTCGGCGTGAAAATCGTCGCGTACTCGCCGCTCGGGCGCGGCCTGCTCACGGGCCAGTACGTGCGTCCTTACCTTCCCCATTCTCCACCTCTACGTAAAAAGTTGAACTCCCGTGTGCAGAAATCCCCCGACGACTTCGATGCGACGGATTTCCGAAAGTACATCGCTCGGTATGCCGCTCTCGCGCCTTGACTCCGTATGTGATTGAAGAATGCCTCATGCTTATGATCATGAATTCAGGTACAACGCGGCCAACTTCCCCAACATCTTGAAGCTCGCCGACGGGCTCAAATCCATCGGCGCGAAATACAGCGGGGCGACGGGCGGACAGGTCGCGCTTGCGTGGCTCCTCGCGCAGGGCGACGATGTCATCGCTATCCCGGGCACGAAAAAGATCAAGGTGCGCCGCGCGCTCTATGGATAAGCAATTCCTGTGCTGAGCACGCATATGTACAGTACCTGCACGAGAACATCGCGGCGGGTGCCCTGACGCTGTCGGCGGAGGACGTACAGGCCGTGCGGGACGTCGCGGCCCAGGCGGATGCGGCGCAGGGGGAACGATATCCCCCGGCTATGATGGCGCAGATGTTCGTCGAGACGCCTGCTTTGACGTAGGCTGCAACAAGGATGTGCTCTGTATACACAATCAAACACGTAGTCTGTTGACGGAGTAGAAGTTATTCACTTCTCAGAACTGACCAAGGTCCCAATACCCATTGGCCGTACAGTTTCCGTGCGTGAACTCTACCCATCTAAGTTAGCAGTGTGGCTTCTCGATGATTATCTCTTCCGGCAACGAAGAACGAGCTGCACCAAGCACTGCAAAAGCACTGACCGAATTATTGTGTGTCGAATTGGACATGCCGTATACACAACGTACTTGAATACTAACGTGGATTTATGAGTCTCAGTTAAAGAACCAGAACCTACTAACTATCAGATCGAACTCAGGTTCAGCTTTCTTATCCGCTTCTGGGTCAAGGTCGATCACATGTTGCCCAAACAGGCGCCCACTGGCGCTTGTCATCTCTTCTCTTTATCTGCACCATCCATGGACTCTGAGGACGAGCTGCAGCTTGGATCGGAATTCAACTCTGAATCAACGGCTGCTGAGCATGACCCGCCTCAAGATCAGTTCGTTTCCCGCCCTCATCCTCCGAGGACCGAACAAGACTCTGATCGTGCTTCAGATCCCCCGGCGTTTTCTTCCCCAAAGCACAGCACTTTGTAGTCGCCGGCGGAAATTTCCAGAATATTACGAATATAACTAGGACTCATGTCACCCCGACCATTCCTTCCGGTGACCAGAGACGTCTCGCTCTTGTGGAAGGATACCTTTAATCAACGAACAGACTTTCGAAGGATCCCAATCGGAGACCTGGATTTTCGAAACGAGATACGATTGGAATGCGGCTCCGGTGTGGCATATCACCGACGTGGCCAACATTCTGCGAGACGCATCTATTCTGCGAGGATTCACGGCTCCAGGGCGCCCATGACTGTGGCTTTGTATCAGGGCGAGAACGCCGAACAGGAATGGCGACAAGATATCTCGCATAACTTGTGGCTTCGGTAAGCGCAGATCTTGCCTTGCCTCTGCGATATAAATTTTATGCTATAGCCATCCGAATTTCATCCAACTCTATGCCACAGCGAGCTCGTACAATATACATGCTGCGATTTTCCACGATGGTCGGGGTCTGCTCTTTCTTGTAACCATGGGATACCTAACGAGTTCAATCAGAACTGATTTCTGCGAAACAAGTGTTGGAAAAGTATCGTGTTTCCCACTTCGCGACGGTATATCTCTGGGGATATCTTGTATGCCCACCGTCACGACTGCAGCCAGCTGACATTGATTTCGATTTCCACAGGAGGAGGAATTTCTCGTAAACGCATCTTATCTGGTAGTTGCCGCTCACTCACAAGGCGCCGTGTTCGCAGGATGCCTGGCTATATGCACAGTCTGTTTCTAATCGTTCTCTGGTACGTAGCTTGGACCCGCTATTGTTGCGTGTTTTCTATTCATACCTCTAGGATTCATGGGACTGCACGATGTGGATACGGCCTTCGACCGGCCGACTTTGCGTTGAGCTAGCAAGTAATTACAGCGACAAAATTTACCTTTACAGTATATTTTCATCCCCGCCATCCTCGACGACTCTCTCGTTTCCTGAATTCCCTGACGACTCCAAGATCATACATTCCGTTTTGCCGGATCTTTATCTTGAAATTTGCTTCTATAATTTCAGACACTATCTCAAGCTCTCAATTTCTATGGATGTATCAGTGCCCCTGGGCGCAGTTATTTTCTGTCGCCCAGACTCCGATGGTAGCAGTCATCCGACCGAGATCGCACGTATCCCTGATATGGAGATCGAGGATGTTGGTTGGAAGGCGAACAGGCGACAGCTATCGTTGGTTGTGGAGAGTGGGTGGACTCGGTGTGTTCCTTTTCTTGACTCTATCTTCCGCAAATCTCTGAGCATCGCTGCAAATGATCGGAAGCCTGCATTCCAGTGATATTTTGGATGGAAGCGCCATTAATCGAGCCTTCTACTGCGCTGATGGTCCTCTCGCAAAGAAAGCATGGCTAGCGCAGGCCAATCACATCTTCGATCGTCTCGGAATAGCTTCAAACCACGCTGATTACTGTATGTGCACTGCGAATATACATGACAGCTACCCCCATTCTGACGAGAGCTGCACCAGTCGTCATCCACCGAGTCTTATACGAACTCAAATTATCGGACGCTGGTGCCACGGGCATTCCCTCAGGATATCTGTTCCTTTGCCCCTTGACGGATCTGCATTCGGACCGCCCGTCGCTTTTTCAGTGGCCAGATTGCCCCGCATACTGGTCCTTCGATCCATTGGGAGCTGAGCGGCTGAGCATGGAAGAGGCGGGGCGGCTCGGGTTTCCCTGCTTCGAGTTTAATCGGGAAGTCCGTGGATACCACTTCGACGAAAGTGTCTACACCGGGATCCGCCTTTTCCATGAAGGCAGGGGGTTCGATCCTGATAGCACAGAACTCGCCCGAGAGCTGGGGTATCCGCTTTACTATGTGTCTTATCAGCAGGAAGGTCTGATTTCACCCGGTGGGCTAAAATAGGTTCCATTATCTCTGAATCTTCGCCTGATTCTGAACAGACCAGGAGAACGACGATGACCGGAAGGTTGAGGGTTACACATCCGATACACACCCTCAAAGTTTAGTTGACCAAGAGTCTGGTGCGCCCATTGATTTATTTCCGACTCCTTGAATTGAGAATACTATTTCAGAGCCGGATGCATCTCTTACTCTAACTACCTTGAGTTTGGACGAAACAGAGATGATCGAGCCATCGAGGAATTGGCGGATTGTCATGGGTGCCCAGTTTACACTCATTCTGATGTTGACTTTAATCTGCGTGTATGATCTTTTTTTTGCCGATTATTAGCCCTGTCTCCCACTTATATTGCATACTACGGCCTGGCCATATGGCATTGTTCGAATTTATCTGAGCTTCTTTGTTCAGCTCTACAGCGATTATTTTGCACAGTTGGATTCTCTCGCAGACGTGTCAAAGATAGTGAAAATCGAGGGAATGCAACGTCGTTTGATCTTCGTGCTCTGTTAAGTTCAACATTCCGCGGCTCTGTGACCGTGATGCTACTACACTTGTCTCACAGCTCGTCTTTCCAACGAATATTCTCGCGTTCAACCGGAGGCATGCTCCACATCCGCGGAGTGGATATCCTATCCACTAGCACAAGTTACTTGAAATAGCAGTATAAATATCAATTTCCTAAGCACTTCGTTCTGCATCGTGGCCCGCCACATCCGCGACCTGCTTTATAACAGGCGATTGGTCCAAAGCTCAAGATCGCACCGTTACTTCTCCAGCCCCGCGAAGTGATCGAACGTCGTCTCTTCCACGAGGATCGGCTTTATTCCACACCAGTTAGTATATGTTCTCTGCCAATGCGAGCGCAGGGCGACGCACAGAAGAGATGTTGGGCTTCCTGCCGAGCCAGCCGTTCAAGCGCAGCGTCGCTGTTGACGGGCGCGCGGACAGTCAGCACATATGTATACGATGGGTGGGAAGGAAAGGGAATGAGCGCACTGTCAGAGTCGGGCGGACTCGGCAGGAAGGGGTAGTGCGCGAGCTGGATCGTGGGCGGGAGGCTCGGCCGCTTGCCATGCGGCGCCTCGGGGCCGCGCGAATTGAGGTTGCGGAGCTGCGATGTGATTGAGTAAGCCAGCTCTCCAGGAACATAAAACAAAGCGGAAGGACAAGGGGGAAGAGGGAGGGTGCGCACCATAGCGTGGGTGTACACGCGCCCGAGGCAGATGCTGACCGCGAAGGATACTATCCCAGATGGATAATCAGTGCTGCGCGGACAGGAGGGAGGGGCGGGCTCGTACAGTTCGTTTCCTGTTTATCTAGTATAATCCTGCAGGGGATGTGTGGCTCGAATAAGCGGCGGAGTAGAGGGGACGTACAGAATGAGCGTGGCAGTGGAGAACGCCGCTCCGAGGACGCCGGTTTGGAGCGCGACCGTGCAGAAGCGCGAGAAGCTGGCGGCAGTCAGGTGTTGGCTTGAATTTCGCTTGGGGGGCACTGAGCAAGCAACGTGCCTGTGGATGGCCCGGATGGATTGGCGCGAGGTGAGTAGTAAAGCGAGCGCGATGAAGACGTCCGCGCCGACAGAGGCGCCCATCCAGAATCTAGAGCGGGGGCGAGCACGGTTACCAAACAGAGAAGACAGGAGGGCTTGGGGACGCACATGGCGGGGATGCGGAGTCTGTCGTGATCGTCGTACGATGGGTTCATTACCATAGAGCCCGCGAACAGGCCCGTGCCGGTGAGCTGCCGTAGAATAAATACCTCGCTTGAATAGGGAGAGGAGACTCACGGCGGCAATGACAATGAGCATGAAAACGAGCGAGGGGACGCGGTGGGTCGTGCTGTAGGGCGGTCAGCGGGGCGCGGGCGAGGCAAGCAGACGGCTTGCATTTCCCAATAGCGGTACGTGAGATAGAGGCGCGTTATGGCGGCGGAGACGCCCGTTAGTATGACAAACACCGGTACAATCTGGGGGATAGTTTCATGTGTAGACGGACGGCGGGACTAGGCGGGTACGCACCAAGGACCGGGTGTTGGAGTAGGCTTCGTCGCCTTGGGTCTGGAATTTAAGAAGTAGTTCAGTGGAATAGTAGAAGCGAACGCACCCCAGTGTGTTACAGTATTCTAGGACGGGCGCCATCAATGAGGATCCGCGGAAATGAGAGTTGTGCTTACAAGATAGACTAGACCTTCGGATGCTGCGGTATCGAGCGTATCGATTGCCAATGCAAGGAGGACCACCGTCTTGAGGGCAAATGGATCCTGCTGCGCAAGACGGCGGAAATACTTGATGACCTGAGACGAGGGTGAGCTGGGGGAATGGGACATGCGAGGCTGGGTACTTCGACGACTTCGAGGATGTACAGAAATTGGAAGGGTTGTCCTGTCAGTCTCGCATGGAGCGGAGATCGCAGAACACACACCGAATTTGCGTAAGTTCCAATTAGCAGTGCCCTGCAAGCACACGTCAGCGAGTTGGAGAGATGGGTTGGGATTCGCGGCTTGCCCGAGCATCTTGTCCCGCGAGACGGTCAGGAGCGACATGATGGTGGTGAAAAGAATGGAGTGGAGCGGATGCGAACGGTGGTCTGCGAGCGCGTTTGTTGCCAAATACTTGTTTGAAATGCTTCCTCGATCGTCTAACTTGACGTCAAAATTCGACAGACATTTGACCTCCTTCGATCACAGGTATATGTAGATGCGTCCGCTGATGGTGGTGCAAAAAAAACCCAACGAAGGTCTGAGCCCGGGTCGAGCGCTCCGTAGCGTCTGACTCAGACATTTTCCAGGTTCGCGTCCACTGTGCCGCCGGACGTAGGTCGAGTCGTCGTCAAGGAAACCATTGGTCGACTGTTGCTCGATTGGCGCGGACGTGGAGCACTTATTTTTGCTAGAATAATTTAACCAGACGAAGTTTAATTGGTTGGAAATGAAGCAACAGGTTATCCGAGGAGGCGCATTGACGCAGCTTGGGATTGGATTTGGGTTGGCGCCGCCGCGCAGAGCTCTTAAAGGGTGGAAGTCGGATGACAATGAGATGAAGTGGCAGCCAGATAACAGAGCTATTGAGAAGGACTGTGAAAAGAGCCTGAGGGTGGGAGGCATTGCAAAAGCAGGCGTCATTGTACCGAGGTTGCCGGGGGAGCCAAACAATGCCAGCGGCTGCCACGTGGCCAGCTTTGTTTCCCATTCCATCTCAGGCAAATCTCAGGCGACTCGAGGCGGTTAGGAAGAGTGGGTCGGTAACGTTTTATTCGTATTTCTAAGTGTTGAGCGGGGACCTCTAGGCTCTGTCGCAGCCTGGAAACCAATGCTTGGACTGCGGCCACCCGGGAACTTTTTACATGAAAAGACATCTATTTTGCAAACGCACTGACATACACGAGGGTCTGGTATACAGGACAAAGGTACACGTTTTTCTCCATTTGACGCCGTGACTAGGGCACTAGAAGGTGTGGTGGCGCCGCTGACGCTCAACCAACAGATAGCTCGCTGTGGAACGCTTGTTAGTACTCGACACGATCGGGGAGGGCAAGCACCGACCAATAAGTCCCTCCATATTTTTGATCCTGTCAGGCTTGATTTCCAACTTTGCGTGCTTTGACATGCGCCAGACCCCGAAGTGGCGCTTGTGCGGGTGGTAGATCACGATGGGAACCCTCATATCGTCGTCAGCTCGTATGAGCTGTCGCACAATGCGCAGTGAGCATGAGGTGGTACAACGGCCGTCCATGTGCTTACCAGGAAATTTCGATTGTGCGTTTTCCACCGATATTGCACGCCGTCCGAGTCGATGAATATGCCTCCGCTAACACACCCGTAGCAATCAGCCGCCGTTGGACAGATGTCAAGTCGCGACGTACGGTTTTTCTGGCGCTGGCTTCAAAATCGATTCCGTCGACATCCATTCTCCTAAGGTGAGCCCGCTCTTCTCAGACTTCTCGCCCTTTTCGCCATGCTTGTCAGCATTCAAAAAGCGGATCTTTGCCTCCTTCCCCTTGTTGTCGATCTCGCAGACGGTGGTCATTATACGCGAGGCGGGGTTCAGCTTGTTAATCTTCGTGAGGTTCGGGTGCCAGAACCGCGTAACGACCTCGTAGTACGGGTCATCGTCCGCGGTGGCGACGGTGGTGTTGCGCACGCTGTTCGTCGCGAACTCCATGATCATTGGACGCTGGGTCGTTTCGTCCGACATACTGGGTGGGGAACAAGGGGGGTGGGAGATTGTGCCGCTGGGTATATGCTCCCTGTTTTTCTTATTATCTCTTGCCGATACCTGTCTGCCATGGCAAATTCGGACCCGTGTGGGATATAGCTTGGGAGAGCTTTCCGGGAAGACACCGGACCCGACCATCGCCTATAGTAGGTTGATAACCCGGCGCGCGTCATCGACGTTATCCGTAGATGTATGTTCGATTCATTGACAATCACCCCTATAGGCCTCAATCCATTCGCCCACTAGATAACTACCCGCAACCGACAGCAAGAAGTGGTCGATGCGCACGACTTGCCCATCAGTCCCTGAACAATGTTTCCTATTGCTTTCCCACCGTCACATCTGGCTATCAAACGGCTATCCCGTTGCCGTCGCCCGCGCGCTGCTGGCAGAGCAAGAACCCGGAGCCAGAATTTAGGCATACTCAGGGGCGTACTCACGCCCACATGGTGGACTAATTCAATTTAATTTTGACGACAGGAGCGAATGACATGGGGATCCGGCTCATAGAGGCCGCCACACAAGCTGTGTTGAATTTATTCACGGAATGTCCGCTGCCCCGGAGCTCCAAAACATCCCGGATCAGGCAATCTCGGAGAGGTCGTTCCACCCCCTTTAATCATTAGCTGATCAGCGGATGGAAGCAGATTGAAATATTGAAGATATTTGTATTTAAAAAATTGTATTAAAAAAATGCTCGGGCCTGGTCGACATTGAGGACATACGTATAATCTGCTGTCACAGTTCACATTGGTGGTCGCCTTGCGTTCAAATTTCGCACGCACTGACAGGGGCCGCGGCACGAAGTAACGAAAAAAATTGCGCCTAATCTGCGCCTGATCGATCGCGAAATTTTCGATCTCTCCGCTCGTCCCCATTCGAGCGTTTATAAAGAGTCGCGGCCGCAGCCACTCACATTTACCCCCTCCCCTGCTCATACGATGTACGACAAGGTCCTTGGGCAAGTAATCCATTCATCGACAGACGTGCTCTCTAATCAACGCTTACTCCGTTTAGCGCGCTCATGATCGGCTCGTGGGCAAACAGCTCGCTGTACATCATCGAGGTCATGCAGGCTTATAAATATTTCGAAAATTTCGGCGGCGATCACCTATATGTAAAGCTCGCCATCTGTCTCTGCTTGGCATTCGACACGATCTCAATCGCTGCAAATTATGGAGGTGTTTATCTCGTATGTCCATGTCTCACACCTTCCGCTGTAGATCTAGCTAACCAACGTCGTTCAGTATTCGGTGGTTCACTGGGGTTCGTCCGAATTATCTATTTATTTCGTCCACGATTGTAACGGTCGGCGATTCTAGGCGACGTAGCGTATGTTCAAAACGAGGTATGAGCTCGCTTCCGATGCGTTCACATTCGTTAATGCAACATCAGTATTGGCCTCTCTACCTGTATATCATCACAACGGGCTGCACGGCGTTCGTTGTCCAAAATTTCTTGATATTCAGATATTGGAGAGCGTATGTGCACAGCTTACCGATTTGATCGTTTACCGAAATCCTCACAGGACACGGGGTTTCGTAACGGCGCTCTTACTTATGCTTACGTCTCTGACTGCCGTGAGTACCTCTTCCAGCAGTCTACCAATTATTATCTTACGCCTGGACAGCTCGCCGGATCGATCGCAACTCTGGTGATTATTGTCCAGTACTCGACTTATGCTGAAAGAGATCACGTCGTTGCACCAGTCATGTTCGTCTATCTACCCTCAATGCGGCGACATTGTATTGACTCGTTCCACAGCATTTGGCTGGTTGCATCAGCATGCGCAGATATTGCTCTGGCACTCACGGTATGCAATGTCCAGCGGTCTCCATGTTCATGCTAACACGCTCTCAGCTCGTCTGGCAACTGAGAGGCATGAAATCTGCCTTCAAGAGCACCCAGAGGTGCGTTGTGCTTCTCGAACCCCTCACATTCCATTGACCCAACGGCCAGCGTTATCAAACGCCTCATTGCATCCTCCATCCAAACCGGGACGGTCACCTCGCTGGTCGCCACAATTGTCCTTGTCACGTATCTCAGCGACAAGGAGAGCAATGTCACCGTTGGGATCGGTTTCTGCCTCGGACGCATCTATACTCTCACTCTTTTCTACAACTTGAACAACCGCGGTCGCTCCACAGTCACCGACGGCTCTTCCGGCGGTCCACAGACCCTCCACGTCCAGGACCGCCATCCGGTTGGAACGGAATCAATGGGCGGCATACGTGCGCTCGTTCTCTCCTCCTCCGATTCCATCCATTTTGATCCCCTTGCTTGACAGATATCCACCGCACTGCCATTGTGAAAATCGACGAGGAGGAAAACAAGTCCTATCTCGCTGATGTATCTACCCGTCCTTCATCTCTTGCGTCAAAGGAGCTGAGGGATTCTGTTTAGGGGGACCGTCGCTCGGAACATACGCACAAGGACGTGTTCTAGCCGGGCGCTGGACCACTCCGTCCTGTCACTTCCCGTGGAATATTTTGTTTCTAATTACCTAGAAGCTAAACGGATTGCAGTTGCAAGTAATGTACAAGCGGAATAATCCGGGGAGCTGCCTTACGTACCGAGCTAATGAATGTACACCTACACCACCTTCGCAGGGTGGTCCTTGGTAAACGTCGAGCGAATTCCTCTCATTATTCACACAAGTTTGTGAATGCGGCATGGTCTCAGAGATATTCGTTGGGGTATCCGTCGGATACACTTGACGCAATGTATGTATTACGGGCCCCGGCTGTTTCTTCATGGGACCGCGCCGGAATACTTACCTACCTACCTTGGGTCGTTCTAGGCCTAGGTAAAAAAATCGCCGCACTGAGAAGCCGATCTGAATTTGTAGCTATTGCCCGTGGTAGTCTTATCCTAGTGAATGTATGTCACCTCCTCCTCTTGCTCGTCGGCCAAAATCTCAACCTCCTCCCTGAGCTCATCAGAGCATTCTTCCAGCTCCAAGCCGTCTATTTCACCCAATTCCACCGACGCCGCGATTCGCCCCAGGCCTTCGTTGATCCTCGAACTGTCTGATCGCATCGGAACCACCCAAGCTGCCCTTTTCCCGACCTTGATCAAGTGCAACTCCATCCGACCCCCGCTGTCGGCTTCGCGAGCCATATAATCCACCCAAATCCCTTCCATATATGCTGGGCAGTCGGAGGAATATTTCACCTCGATTGCCACATCGCCTTCACTATAATCGAACAAGACATAGAATTGAGCGGAGGGATTTGCGCGCATGAAAGATATTTGCTGATAGAATATGCTCTCCCTCGCTGCGGTGTAGTCGTGATCTATCAATGCGCGTAGGAACAATCTGTCCCTCCTGGTGAGGGTTTCTGTCTCAGCTGGAAAAAATAGTCAATTATGGGCAGAATAATCTTTCTATTGACTAGTACTCACTGAGGCGTAGTTTGCGGCGGCGAGCACACGAGTCCCGGTGATCACCTTGCTTCCAATCGAGCTTCTGACATTCCATTGAGCAGTAGTACACGCTCCAACAACCGGAACAACGCATAAAATCTGCCTTGCTGCGAATCACACCACACTAATGCCTGGTTGGCAAAGGTACTCGGGTGATGACAAGGGAGACATACCGCCATATTGTCGCAATCTCGATCAGGCTCAAATTCGGGAGAATTGAACCAATTCAACACCCTGAGACGCTTTTGGAGCAAATCCTTGAACGCGTCCCATTCGGCGATTATTTGAGATCTCAGAAAGCGTTTGGTGTGGACCAAATCTTCGACCGTTTTGAATACACCCTTGATTATGGATAGGACAGAATGGTAAATCAGGGATTGTGGGAGCACAGTGGTCAATAACTTGTGCAAGCGCTCTCGCGTAGCGGGGGTGGAGATGCCATGATAGGTAGCGCATGAGATGATCGCGCGCAGAAGACCAGCCTCGAGAGCCTCGGTGATCCAACGGTGTGGGTCACTGACGTACATTGTCCAATCGAGGAGACAGAAACAGCTCTCCAGTAAATTGCCGACTCCGTCAACAGCTTCGAGTGAATTAACAACGCGAATGATTGCTGGTATTATTCCGTGAGAGACGGTCGCCCTATAAAAATCGATGTAGCGAGGGTCGAACTTCCTTGTCACCACGAATCTAACCACGCAATCAATCAACAATAACTGGTTCCGGGACGTATCGGGCCCCAAATTCGTGCTAGTGGAGGTAATATGTTTTACCACGAGGAATCCCAGATTGGAGGCGGTTCCCCCAGCTCCCTCGATGAACTCTTCGATGTGCTCTGGGTCAGATGTCGCTTCGCGCCTTCCAATGAAACGTGCCAAATCTTCGAATGCTGGCCCGTGGGGGGGTCCACGTTCGAGAAATAAACCCCAGCTTTTGACGACGAAGACGCGCAGCCCAGGCGTCATATCCATAAGTCGAGCGGTGTCGGCATGGCGATGGAGAAGACCCATGTGGTAGAAGAAATGCAGGGATACTTCTACTTGTCGTTCTGGTGTGCCACATGCGTCGGGATGTGTATTGCAGTGCGGATATGTATCGAGGAACCACGACCATTGCCAAACGCGAGGCCACATAATGGGGTGCACCTCCTGCGGAGTCACGCCCCTTTCATCCAGGAAATATAACGAATCAAGAGCTAGACCGGCCCTCGTAATTGCGTCTTTTACGTGTGGGAGCTGGAACTGCTCATCAAGCTCGGGGATACTGGGGATGTTGGCGGGATCGAGGTTACAATAGATGGCTGGAAGGAAATGGACAAATTGGGGCGATGAGTCACTGATTATGAGGTGGTAGAGTTTTCTGAGGTGGGCCAAAGAGCCTTTGGCAGCGAGGGTTGCCGACCTCTTTCGCATCGTTATAGTAAGTGGCCGGATTCCAACATCGCACCAATGTTGACGTGACTCACCCGTAAAGATACTGTAGGCAGATTAGCGATGTTCTCTAGCCGAAGCGCGGGGTGCATCTCGGGAATGGACACTGGTCAGCGGGAGAAAAAAAAGTGAAAAAAGTGACTGTGTCACGATCACGCAGTAGGTTTGAATCTCCGACTCGGCAACTTGAATGCCCGGCTTGATTTGCTTCCCACTTGCGCTGCGTCCTTTGGATGCTGTGCCGAAAAAAAGCTGAGACATTAAAATCTTGCTGTCTAACCCTCGCTGCTGGAAACTACCGCTTGCTTGCTCGGCGCTCGGTCCACACCCGTCCTTCTGCTCAGACAGAAATGTCGTAAAAGGCTTGCTACGGGCCGACTTTCGCCAGAACCTCAACAGTGATCATTTTGAAAGTTCAGTAGCGATTCAAACAAGCCTTGCGATAGCGTCTACAAGAAAACAAGGAAACTGGAAGGAAAGCAAGGGCCTTGGGGTGGGGGCTTTGTATTATCAATGGGTATGAGCAAGATGTACTCGGGCGAGTGATTCTTCATCAAGTTCGGGCCAATGCCGGAAACACTTCGCATCTGACGCCAATCACATCTATTAAACTCGGGGTCGTTTGTCGCGGTGAGAGAATCTTGTGGTCTCATTCCTCACTGTCTGACACCCATCGCCCGCATGGTCTAGAATGCTCCCAACTGCCTCATTGGAAGGGTGCGCCAGCCGCGATCCATCACATCCTTGGCAAAATATTGGCAAAATATGCCATGGCTTGAAGATCTGTATCATTTGGGCGTCATCGGCAGTATGCATGTTGCAGACAAGCATAGCAACCCATGGTGCGACCTTGGTGCGACCCCGGACACACTGGGCTCGGCGTGTACGGCAGCGGAGACTCTAAGCCGACGGTTAGGCGTGAGGGAGCTTGCGGGGCTACTTGTAGGCGCCCAGCGCAGGATATAAAAGGCCGGGCAGCTGTGCCTTCCATCCCATCCGCCTTCTGCAACTATGCGCATCATTTCACTCTCCAGGTCCTTCCTTGCTAGATTCTCGTTATATCCCCCGCACTGACACCCTGTGTATCAGCCTCCTCGCCATCGCGGCCCCGCTCGCGTCGGCGTTCACATTGAGCGCCCCCACGAACCCGACGTCAGGCGAAATAACGGAGATCCACTGGGGGTTCACGGCGGCGGACCCGCCGACGTTCAGTCTGTTCCTTATGAACAGCACGCAAGCCTTCGACCTCAAGGCCATCATTGGCGAGAATCTGCAGACCAACCTCGGCCAGATCACTACTCTGTGGCCGGTGCTGCCTGCCGGGTGAGACAATATTTAACGAAATGTCCCATGAGTGTTATTAATTATTCTAACATGGGCAGGGACGACTACCAGCTCCGCGCGGTTAATGTAACGTGAGCGTTTGTCGTACAACTGGCCTGAGTCAAAGGGACTAACACGCTTCGACCGCAGCAACGTCGACTTTGTGTTGGCTTTCAGCCCGGTGTTTTCCATAACAGCTTAGTTGTCTACCCATACTTATCCGTGGACGAGTATGCACTCGCGACTGAAAGAGCCGGAATTAAATGGCATTTCTTGGGCACGATCCAGCTTTGAATCACTAAATGACGTTTCACTACCCCACATGCGAGTCGTTACTTAGCTTGGAGAGTGCATTCCTCCGAAGGGTGGCAGGATAGTCATAACTTCAGGAGACATTCTGGAAATGATCTCAGGAAGCATTTCCGGTGGACGACTTTGCAAGCGGGCGGGAGATTCTCAAGTTTAACTCACTGTTGTTTGCATTGGGTGTAGCGTCGAGCAACTCCGTGGCTAGACTAATATCGTGTATAAATACTGGGCGCCCGCGCAATACAACTCTCAGGTCAAATGTGGACAGAACCTCAGCACTCGCAAGTTTCTTTTAACGCCGTTGATCGCCAGTTTGTAAAATGTATTTATGAAATGTATGTATCCTACACATTCCTCAAACGTAACATCGTCAATCCCTGGAGCATGTTCTGAGAACCCGTATACGGGATGCTGTCCAAGATATCTGAGAACCTTTGGGGCATGTTTTGCGATATTTTTGCTGACTAAACGTAGCCACTATGTAATGTCTGCCGCATATCTGTAGCATATTGCGATGATGTTTACACCAAGGTCCCATTGTAATCCTCGACATGCCCAACTCCACCGGCAAAACCGATCTTTTTTGGAGCACGATGTATTATCTTTCCACGCTTTATCCTTGCCAAACTGCAAACTTGAAGTTGCATTGAAATTCTTTGCTAGTGCCTCGACGCTTGTGTTCACTGCCTATATGGCCATGGCCCATGGGAGGCGGATATTATGGTGCCATGGGGTATGCGTTGGCTGACACACTCAAGGTCCGCTCAGTACGTATCGGACGGTATCACACACACTCGCATAACTCTGGGGCTCATACCGTGTAAGGGTGGTGCCTACTGGCTGGTGCACAGGCAATGAGTAAGGGGGCATGGGCCTTCGGCCCGTTTTTCACAGCGACGGCACAGTTCCTCCCCCTTCACAACTACGCGCAGAACACGGGCATGCGCAGTGCATATTGGCTCGTCCCATGGGGCACCGTGTATGGATATGCGGCGTTTCGAGGGGCACGCGCGCAGCCAGTGGCCTTTGCGACCTCAACGGTGATGGCTTCGTAGCATCCCCAGAGTTTTCATCTATTTTCGCGCGGTACGTGGTCACTTACTGGTAATGGGCGTTCGGATGCTGAGCTCAATTCGAGTGTCTTCAAAGATGATTCGTCCGGGTAGGCCGTAATATCTGTAATAAACACGATATTCAATGAAGCACTACTCCTCACCCTTCGTCGCCAGCCCTGGACCTCCGAGGACGGATCACTTTTATTGAGAAAATTATTTTCCGGCGTCGACCACGGACAGTGTCAATGCGAATAACTCGACGTGCAGATTGAAATAGCCTCGCCCCGCGCAAGCTATCATTATGGAGGGATTGTACCACTCGGGATCCAGGTTGGATATACTTGATTCAGCTGTTTTTCGACGGAACACAGAAATGGAATATCTCGACTTTCGACCCTAGTGAATGTATGCTACCTCCTCGTCCTGCTTTCGGGCCAACGCTGCAATCATGTCCCTAGTATTAGGTGGGTATTCCTGCCTCGGCGAACACTGTAGTTCGGCGGGGCTCACGGACGCTGCAATCCTCCTCAGTTCTTTCCGGATCCTCGAACTGTCCGATCGCATAGGAATCAGCCAACAAAAACTCCCCCCGACCTTCATCCAGTGTAATTCCATTCGGCCACCGCTGTCCGCCTCGCGGGATTTATACTCATGCCAGTCTTCTTCAAACCATTCTGGCTCGTCGGAGGTAGACCTAACCGTGATTGACACAGCACCTCCGAAGTAATCGAACTCGACGTAGGATCGGGTGGAGGGATTCGTATGCATAAAGGAAATTTGGCGAAAGAAGATTTCCTCCCTTGCTGCGGTGTAGTCATGGTGCATTAACGCACGTAGGAACGATCTGTCCCGCGTGGTGAGAGCTTCCGTTCGCTCTAAATAAACATCGTAAGCAATCAAATAATATCTTTTGGAATACATGCTCACCGAACCGTAGTTTGCGATAGCCGGCGCCCAAGACCCGATGGCCACCTCGCATCCAGTCGCGCTTTTGACACGTCTTAGAGCAATAGTACACGCTCAAACAGCCAGAACATCGCATGAAATCGGCCTTGCTCAGAAGTACACCGCACTAATTTTTGGTCGGTAAACGTAGTACTCGACTGAGAAGAACTTGCGTACCATCATATTATCACATGCCCGAGAGGACTTGAACTCGCTGGAGTTGAACCAATCCAAAACCCTGAGACGCTGCTGGAGCAAGTCCGTGAATGCTTCCCATTTGTCGACTATATCCGATTCCATAAAATGCTTGGTCTGGACCAAATCTTTGACTGCGTTCAATAGGCTCATGATTTTCGATAGGACGAAGTGGAGTGGTAAATCAGGCTTTGCGGGAGTGCAAGAGTCAAAGGCTTGTGCACGCACTCCGGTGTAGCGGAAGCGGAGATGCACCGGTGGGTGACGCATGAGATGATCGCGCGCAGAAGACCGGCCTCGAGAGCCTCAGTGATCCAGCGATGGCGCTCACTGATGTGGACCGTCCAGTCTAGCAAGACGAAACAACCCTGGAGTACAACGGCGACTCCATCAATGGTGACGCCTTCGAGTGCATTCACAATGCGGATGATTGCTGGTACTATTCCGTGAGAGACCATCGCCGTAAAAAATTCCCTGTAATGAGGGTCGAAATGTAGCACGAATTTGATACCGGCCGTGATCAAGAATAATTGAGTCTGGGACACATCGGGCCCCAAGTTGGCGCCCGTCGAGGTAATGTGTTTAACCACGAGCAGTGCCAAATCGGAGATGGTTCCCCCCACTCCCTCAACAAACTCTTCGAAATGCTCTGGACTGGACAATGCGTCATGCGTTGCAATGAAATGGGCCAAATCTTGGAAAGCTAACCCTCCGGCCTCAAGATGAATTCGCCAGATTTTTGCGAGAAACACCCGAAGCCTGGGCGTCGTATCCATGAGCTGAGCGGTTTCAGCGTGGCGACGGAGACGAGCAAGGTAGTAGAAGAACTGGAGAGCTACGTCATCAACTTCTTCCGGTGGCCCCTGTGCATGTGGATTTGGATTGCAGTACGGATGTGCGTCGAACAGGGACCCCCATTGCCAGACGCGGGGCCACAAATCGGGGAATATGTCCTGTGGGATCTCATCGAAGAAACAAAGAGCCTGGAAAGAGAGAAGGGCGTTTTTAAAGGCTTTCCTCACGACCGGTAATAGAAACGCTCCTCGAGCTCGTGGATGTTTGGAATTGCGGCGGGATCGAGGTTGGCATAAATCGCTGGAAGAAAATGGATGGAACGTGCGCATCGATGATCGATTATGAGGTCTAAGAGTTTGATGAGGTGGTGCTCTGAGCCGTTTGCAGCCAGAGTTACCATCCTCTTTCGATTAGGCGGCAACGTCAGTGACCCGATTTCAACATTGAACCAACGTCGAAGTCAACCAAAAGTCAACTCACCCGTATCGATACAGTAGGAGGTTTGGATATATTCTCCAACTGCAGAGCAGGGTGCATTTCGACGAGTGGCTGGAGGTACAGGAATGGACGCAGCTGCGCAGCGCAGTGGGAGAAAAAAAGACAGTAGTGGCTGTGACACTGCACGTGAATATTTGAATCTCAGACTCGGAACATTCCGGTGTCCCTTCCTCCCCTTCCCTCCATCAAGAGGACGTGAAAAGTCTGGTTTGCTGCAACTTAACGCGGATGGTCTACCTTTTTAGGTATTCCCCTCGCGAAAATAATACATTCTCACTCAGTAAACCTGGAAACGGAGTGGCGACTTGGTGGCAAGTGGCAACATGTTCCTATGTCTTCAGGCTCAGCGCACACCGTCGAAGATAGTTCCGCAGATTCTAAGGGCTAGCTGCTGGTCTGTAGTCATCTAAAACTCCAGACGACCATGGGGCTTCCATCTTATCTTTGATCGGCCCATCCTTACTGTGTAAATCTCAAATCACAGGTGGCAGTAACCTATGTCTCTACGTGTCCTGACTCCGTGCCTATAAACACATAACAAACGTCATATATAACCAGCGAAGCTCTCCTGAATTATATGTGGAGCATCCGTCTACGCCGAGTAGGCCCACTGGCATTGCCCAGCCGCTCATTCATTCACTCCGCCGGCAGGTTCTGCTGCAGGCACAGGTGCTAGCGGTTACCTTATCAGCCTCACACTAAACTCGCCTAGAATGCAGCGATTTCTCACCAGAGGCGACAATAACGATGTTGACGAAATTCGGTGGTCCGTCTCTTCTCCATTTCGTTCGCCGCCCGACTAAATTGTAACTTGTTTTGCCCAGCGCAATAGTAGCGCGATCCAGACGGGGGACAACATCTCCATTCTGTTCGTGAATCGCTAACATCATCTGTCAAAATACGGCTCGCTCCTGCAGTACTGATGATGTGCCTCGCCAGAACGAGCCGATGCGGCTTCGCCGCCGCTTCGGTACGGCATGCTCGGGTTAGCGTCCCTCTGATCAATGTTTTCTCTCCACAAAACTGTACCTTGCTGTGCCATTATCGGCGAGAGGAAACTAAAGCGATGATGATCGCTTTGATGGTACGTGCACATGGCCTCGGCGCCTCAGCCCTACCGCCGAGCCGTCCGGTATAAAACATTGCATCCCCGCTTGATCCCCGCACCTGCCGGCCCTGTAACTCCTACTCGAGCGCGGGGAATCGATCAATACTGCCTACCTGATCGTGTCTCGTTTTATTCCTTCTTCCCCTAATGTCCTTCTTCTTGTCCTTGCGCTTCACTTAGTGTCTGGTACACAGGCTGCAGTTATCATCTTCCACGAGAGCGAGGATGAGCGCGACGAGCGCGACCGCCGGAATCGGACCACGATCGGGCTGGCTGTTGCCGGTGCGTGTGCTTTAGCCATTTCTGGCGCTGACAATGACCTCCTCGGCGCCCCGTAGGCGTCCTGCTGCTCTTGATCTGTATCCCGTGGGGAATCTATTTGTATCAGAAGAAGCAGGCACGCGAACGCGCCGGGACTTCGTTAGCAGCCGTTCATCCCATGGCCTTTCATGGCGGGGCGCCACCCCGTAAGTGCTAGGGTCGTCGTGTCTCTCCATGCCAAATTAATTTATTCGCGATATCGACGCAGCGACATTTACGCTTGCCCCATTGGCAGCGCAGGATCTGTACGTACCTCCGCCGGGTGGGTACTGGCAGGTAAGCCTCCCTATGAGTATTGGTCCTATTTGCGGTTTTAATGCTTAATTCATAGGCCCCGCCCGCATATATGGCCCTCCCTAAGACCGACAGGGACTCTCAGAGCAAGGCATGGAGCAGGGCACCGAGTGTACGTTGACAGTCATTCATACCCCGTGCGATTATGGGGTATTGGAGGCAGACGAGGTTGGGAACCACTATGTTGGGGTGTGCGCCAACGTTTCGTCAGGACGACTCGCTTGTCGGCGCCACCGCGTCCCGCCCGGCCACACCACCCCATCCTCCTGCGATAATTACCCCCGTCAATGGTGCTGACAATGTACTACACAGTTCTCGTGAATTCGAACAGTGTCAAAGTTGGACGCCCCCTCTTCACAACTGTCGGCTTGCGGATCCCGTCCAAGATTGAAATGCGCGACAGAAGCTTATGGGTAGCCGAAATCTCACCCGGCAAGGAAAGTCGATCACCGGTATAGATGGGAGGAGGTCTGCGAAAGTGATCATCCTCTTTCAGTTAGCTGGCACAATTGCAAGGTCAGTGGCTAGATGTCAACATTGAACCAGCGCCAAAGCCGACTTTCCGCAAATTTTAAGATGTAGTGGGAAGCTTGGACATTGTCTCCTGTCTCAAGCGGGACTAATCCCGATGATTCGTTGCATAGTTCAGGGCTGGACACAGCTGTAGAGCGCAAAGCACAGCGGAGAAAAATAAACATAGCACTGCACGTGAAAGATTCGGTGTTGACGTGACAGTCAGGTGACCGCGACTCTCCCTTGCTTTCACCCTCTTGCGCCCAATTCGCCAGCGCCCAAAAGACGCCACGGTTGGCTACCATCATCGACTCATAGACCTGGCGCAGTAAAAACATCTCTCTTGGCTTGCTGTGCGCACCACATGCGCAGTCCGTATGCGAGTGACAGGTGCCAGCAAAGCGCCGCAGACTGTCGCAGCTCCTTGACAGCACCAATTTTTAAATATTTGCGCAGTTTCATTAAAGCCCTCCTTCTTCTTCGCCTTCAGCTATCCAGTGCGTTCCAATTCCCTTTTTTCCCTAGTTAGTTCATCAGGAGCCTGGCAGGATCGAAATGGCAGCTGCCCCCGACTTCCCAGCAGAGCTGCATGATCTAATCGTCGACCACTTACACGAGCAAAGGCAGGCGCTAGGAGTCTGCGGTCTTGTTTGTAAAGTTTGGCTCCGATCTAGCCGCCACCACCTTTTTGAATCTGTGACTTTGCACGACCACAACTGGGAAGGGTTTCTACGCCTTTCGGATTCCTCGCTCGCCACGTTCACACAATCGATCCAGAGTCTATCTATTTCTCGAGGCTTGGATGACCAGGATCGAGGAACAGCTTTCAGCGAGATGATCATTCGGCTACCGATATTGCCTGCACTAAAACATCTCCGACTCTCCTATGTCGATTGGACAGGTGTCTCCGACACCACGGTGGACGCAGTTCTTCGAGTATTCGGCCATATCACGCGGCTCGACATCCATCTCATTTCCTTCGGCACACCGCACCAGATGGCCGGCTTCGTCTCGCGTTTCTCGCACTTGGAAGAAATCTCCCTGTACCCCGGTTTTCTTCACGGCAATGCTGCGGCGCAGCCGCACCTCCGCGCCCCCAGTGTTCCGCGTAATTTGCGAACCGTGCGCTTCCGTGCTGCACCTCACAGCGGGGATGCATCGAGCTTCATCTCCTGGCTGCAAGCCGACGGGCATCCGCCAGCGATTCGCTCTCTGGAACTCGGCATGCTAGCAGCCACGGCTCTCCCCTCGCTCGGCGATCTCATCCGCACGCTCGGCACGGAGCTACGCGATTTAAATCTGGCGCCCATGTACCACGTCACAGCCGGTCCGCATTTCTCCATTCTCTCCTGCTGAGATGTCCTGACGCCATCTGGTTTCCAGCCGACGTTGCAGCGCACATCGACCTGACGTGGAACACGCGCCTGGCGCACCTCACGCTTCACCTGAGCCTCCGCCGGTTCCAGGCATCCGCGGGCGCCGCGCACGCGCCGTGGGCACTCCTTGCGGCGCTGCGCGCCCCCGTCACCACGCTCACAATCGTCCTCCGGCTCGACACCATCGATGTGCTCGACAATCTGGACTGGGGGTTCCTCAACGCCACACTTCAGACGCTCCCCGCGCTCGCCGGGCTGCAGCGGCTGCACTTCATGGTACACTGCTCCTCTGGCGCGATGGACGATATTGAGGGTGCGCTCTGGAGCCGACTAGCCGGGGACACTACGCGGAAGATTGTGGACATCTCGGTTCTGCATACTGCGCGAGTATTCACACAAGGTATGTGGCTCCGTTCACTCACCGCCGAGATGAGCTCAGGCCTTTTCCTCTGGGCAAGTTTGAACGCAAGTAACGTACGTTTCCCGCTTTAACGCAGCAGGACAGTCGTAATTAAATCTGTACTCCTCAGCGTGTTATGTACCTTAATTCAACATCTACGTTTACCCCCAGAAGACTGAGGAAGGGGGGTCGACAGAGCATTGTCGCGGTGGTTTCAACCTAACGCAAGAGCAGCGGCACCTGCCGCACTTTCCACGCCAGTCATGTGCATACAGTAACCTCGTGGCGCCGGATATGGAATCACAATCGTCATCTCGTAGTGAATTGCGTTGGTGGGAGGGTTGAATTGATAAGAGTTTGATCAGAGTCTTTTAATCGTATTTCGCTCTTCTATGTCTAATTCGATAGAAGATTTTTACAGCCCGACAGAGGGCTCATTCAGCGTCAAGTTGGTGTACTAAAGGTGGTGGTTATTGGTTGTAGCGCATAGTTGCAAATATCAGAGCGTGCTCTGGACGTCGCGTAACAACAACGGATTATGACTCAGTGTGTTGATCCCTCATAATTTTAAGGGATCAACACACTTTAAAACCCTCCATGACAAACCGAAGTTCCCTCTGATAGACCAACTGTTCCAGTTTCGTCATCACGTCCGCGCAAAGTTCACGCTGGTGGCCCGGCAACCACAGGATGTCGCTTCGAAACCTGCGAGTCGGTCTCAGCCGTGAGACGACGAAATCGAGATATGCGTGTTCATCAAATTGGAGAAACGTGCCGAACACGACGGACCCCAGGGCGGGGACTAGACATACTGGCTCGGTGGTGTAAATCAGACGGCGCAAGAAGTTGTTGGAGATCAATGCGGGACCAGCACTGGATCCAGAGTCGTCCTCGACAATGGTGAGGCTTTCGAGAGCCCGAAGAACCGAAAGGACTTCGAGCAGCTCGATTTCGGGAATGCTGACGACATTGAATTTGAGTCTGGTTAGGTTCGTGCAGAATGAGGACCGTGACGCCAATGACAGGAACTCTTGGTGAGGCCAATCGGGAGGCGGCGCCTCGACACCGGAATAAAGCCAAAGCTGGAACATATGTGGAAAAGTGGCGTGTTTCATGATGTCGCAGAGGACCTGGCGGCTATGGCCCGGGTCGCGGCAGTTGAGGTGTAGCTCGATGCTGGCTAAATTACTTGTGATGTGCACTAGATCGAGGGGGATAGATGTTTCGAACCCGAGGTCCAGGCTAACCGCCGTCCCAATCGAAAGATGAGCCAGGAAGTCCCAGAGATCTGGAAGATCCTCTGGAAAGCCGTCGAGATATTCAAAGGTCTTGAGCTGCCCCCACGGTAGCGCTGAAGGGATCTCTTCGGCGGGCAGTGCGCAGATTATGGCCTCGAGTTTTGGAGCACTGACAAATAGGTCGAGCTCTCGCCCGGCGATCCCATATATATATATACGCTCAAGGAGCGGAAGATTGCCCTTCACTTCGCGGAAGATTTCAAGGGTGGATGAAGGCAATGAAAGACAGATGTTGCGCCAGCGATGGGAATGTTGGCCGAGTTGTTCCAAGGCACATTGTGCAATCGGTTTCGCATCAACGGCGTGAACGAGCTGGATCGTCAGGGGAGAGGCTCCGCTTCGCTGGAGTGCGAGAGAAATCGTATTTCGGATTTTGTGAGGAGTACAGTCTAAATCGTTGCGAATCACGATCGAGGACCAAAGTGCCGTTGTGCCCATCGCGATTACTCGCCAATATGAGCAAACGTGGGCCAAATGAAGAATGTCTACATTTCGGAGGAGGTCCAGCGCCTTTTTTTCGGATGAGGGGAATGCTGGAAATGGTGGGAGGAAATAGAAGAATATTTCGACCAGCAACTCGGCTGGAAGGCGACGGATGGGGGCAAACATACTGTGGCATCCCTCGACATAGGCCTGGGCGATGGTGCGCTCAGAGACAGCTCTAACGAGAGCCGCCTGGAACCTCGCGACTTCCATGTCGTGTCGCGCAAGCTCCGCAGACGAGGAAGATATGATGGCTCGAAAATGAGATGTCTCCAGCGGAATGTGGTTGGACCGCAGGATTCTGCGAAGTTGGGAGATCTGCGTCGCGGTCGGATGGAGGGGTAAAATTGGGACGCCGGGTTGGCTTTCCATCGAGGAGGCTCTGGAAATGACTTGGTGAAAGTGGCAGAGAAGTAATGTCACAGTGTGACTCTGTCAACACGTGCCCGCGTCGGAACTATCCGGTGTCCCTTGCGCCTTCCCTCCACCAAGACAACAGGACAAGTCTGGTTTTGCTTCAAGTGCGCGCGAATGTTCCAAGGCCATAACTATTCCTGACCGGAAAATAACACGCTCTCACTAGGGCTTCCAGCCGTCCGGCTTTGTGACGGGTTGACGGGCCGTCACGACGGGACGGGACCCGTCCGTTCAGTACTTCAGTATCAGGTTTAGACGGCCGGGCACGGGACGGCTGGACCCGTCAACGGGGCACCCGTTACCCGTCCGTCGACGGGTTGACGGGTCAAGCAAAGACAAGGTCAACCAACGACGGTAAAGTATAATATAACCAAGAATATAACTAAAAGTAAAATGATAAATTCTAAACAGGACATTTTCTGTGTCTATCTGGGCAACTAGGGACGACGGAGTTCTGTGGCGCATAGGGAAGGCGGCGATTACGGCAGACTTTCCATTGATGAATTTCAACTCTGTGAGTAATTTTAAGCTTCCCCAACTAGAATACAACTAGAAGGAAGATGACAAATTATAAACAGGACATTTCTGTGTCTTTTGTGTCAAAATCCCGCAACAGTTTGCTTTACTCTCAATGTACCCGTCAAAAACGGCCGTCACCCGTCGACGGACGGGACCCGTCCGTCGCTCTACCTTGGAGATGAGCTTGACGGACGGGTGGGCCCGTCCCGTTCTCAGCGACGGCCGTTTTTTGCGACGGCCGTCCCGTCCGACGGACGGGTGCAAGCCCTAGCTCTCACTGGCTCCGACTTCTGAGCGGACTGGCGACTGTTCGTACGGCGACGTCAAGTCGTCGAAGTGACTCCAAGTCGAAGATATCCCATCGTATATTTGCTGGGCTGCAGCAATTCAATGCGCTTACTTGAAGTTAACGACCATGTTGGGTATTCATCCAATTTCATCTTATCTTTTGATCGGCCCACCATCGCAAATCCCAAATCACGACCTACGTGTCTCTACGTGTTCCGCATTGGTGTCTATAAAAACGCACCAGACTTCGTAGCTTCGTCCAGATCATCAACGAACCTTCCCTGAATTATATGTGGGGCATCCGTCTACGCCGAGTACGTCAGCGCCCACCCGCATCTCCCGAGGCCGCTCATTCATTCACTCCACGGCAGGTTCTGCTGCAGGCGCAGGTCCTGGCGCTTACCCTCAGCTCCGCGTACATGGCGTATACGGCCCTCGGCCTCCTCACGAACTGCAAATCTCCTGTGGTCGTCGTTCTCAGGTCCGGCTCCATTCACTTGACCTCGATAATAATTGATTGAATTCGAAATCCTCACAGCGGCTCGATGGAGCCCGGGATCCACCGTGGGGACCTCTTATTCCTGTCGAACTATATGCCACAGGAGTACAGAAATGGGGATATCACGGTGTACCAGGTCCCGGGCGAGGCGACCCCCATCGTCCATCGCGTGGTCCAGACGCATTCGGGTCCCGCCCACTCTCCATCGTCTGTCTGCCGCTTATTTATCCTGCATCACACTAAATATCGCCCAGAGCCCAGCGTTTTCTGACGAAAGGCGACAACAACGACGTCGATGATCTGGTTCTGTACAAGGGGCTCGAGCGGCTCGAGCCCACGCACGTCGTGGGCAAAGTTCGGTGGTCCGTCCTTTCTCCATTTGGCTCAACGCCTACATCGCCGCCCGACTAAAATGTAATTTGTTTTGTATAGCGTAATCCCGATGGTGGGGTACATCTCCATTCTGTTCGTGAGTTGCCACCTCCATTTGTGCTGCGCGTCTCGCCCTTGCTGATGAATGAATGGTGCTCCAGAACGAGTCGAAGCGGCTTCGGTTCGGCATATTTGGGATCGTCGGCGTCCTCAATCTCTTACCTACATGAAATTGCACGTTGCTATGCCATTACGGCGGGACGAGAACACTGCGGTAAAGCGATGATTCGGGGACTCAACGCTCAGCCGCCATCGGTTACCCCCGGGTTAACATGGTTGTGATGTTACGAGCACAGCCTTGACGCTTCGTTTGAATCGTTTCCAACCGCCGTGCCGCCCGGTATAGCTGGATGTGAACACAGCAAAACACCGCATCACAGCCGCTCCAGCCGGGTCTATAAGATGCTCGTCGCGCCGTGAAGTCGATCAGTGCTGGCTACCTACATTACCATGTCCCGTTTTATTCCTTCTACCCCTAATCCGCTTTTGCTTCTTGCCCTTTCTCTTCATTTCGTGTCTGGCACACAGGCTTCGGTGATCATCATTCATGAGGAGACCCAGCAGGAGCGCGACGACAGGCGGACACGGAGCATTATTGGGCTGGCGGTTGCTGGTGCGTCTGCTTTTTCTTGAGCTCTATCTCGGTTACTGATATGGAGTCGACGCTGTAGGAGCCACGCTGCTCTTGATCGGTATCGCGTGGGCCGTCTTCGCGTGGCGCAAGAAGCGCGCACGCGAACGCGCCTGGACTTCGCTTGAGAGCGTCCAGCCCATGACCTATCAAGGCGAGGCGCCCCAACGTACGCTCACGCTCGCTTCGTCCAGCTTCCACGCACTTAATCCATGATGTCGATTCAGCGACTTTTGCGCCGGCGCCATTCGCAGCGCAGGGCCCCTACGCACCTCCGCCGACTGGATATGGGCCGGTACGCGTCGCTCTCACTGTCTGTCTCGTCACCGATATTAATGTCACGTTGACAGCCCCCGGCCGCATATATGCCCTCCCATAACGACAGAGACCCTCAGAGCATGACATCAAGCAGGGCACCGAGTCCCGTACGTTGACAGTTATGCATGCGATGCCGTTGACTTAATATCCGCCCCTTCGTTTAGTCCTTTTATAACTATCAGGGCGCTGGGCCCCAGCCACAGCCGACCCATTGGGCGTAAATCGGCTGGAGGTCGCATGTCTTGCCGGGGGCGCACTTCCTGGACTCTGTTAAATTATTCCATGAACAAAATATGGTTTCTGAGGCTTTTGTCGTCATGTCTCATTCAAATCGTTCCTTGAAATGATGAAATCCCTGGACGATTTGTCGTATGTTAGGTCTTCCCGGTGGAACATCGCCAGAAGAAATACACTGTTCTTACCATGTGAGAGATCTTCTGCTTTGCGGTTTTCTTTCGCTTCCTTGGCCGACACAAGGCAGAAAAGGATGAGAAGCGGAGGTGTCCCGAATAAGCCACGGATCGAAATGAGTCACTCCGTGTGACGTCACGCACCGCCTCTCTCCTCTTGACCTCCATGGCCGCCACCGTGTCGCCCTTTGCGCGCAGCAGCTCGTTTGAAGATGCTCGCATTACTGGACGTGAGCAAACCGTAAGGATACCTCTCCGTTTTTTCACCTTTTCTTGTGCCACAAACACGGACAGGATCTCTACAGATTGAGGAAATGTACAGCGTCCCCGAGAGCTTCCTTGAGATTGAAGTCCGCAACCCGCAAACCCACGGTGAGCACCCGCCTCTGCGCTCTCCTCGACTGCCGCTGAGCCCCGCTTGTCTCGTGCGCAGGGTTCGGACGTAAGATGTACACCGACTACGAGATCGTGTGCAAGGTGCGCCCGCCGATTGCGCGATAAGGAGTCTCCCCGAGGCCTGACGACTGCTTCTGCGCGCAGACCAACATCCCCGCCTTCAAGCTGCGACACTCGCTAGTCCGCCGGCGCTACTCCGACTTTGAGGCCTTCCGCGACATCCTCGAGCGCGAGTCCACCCGCGTCAACATCCCCCCGCTCCCGGGCAAGGTGTTCACCAACCGCTTCTCCGACGAGGTCATCGAGAGCAGGAGGGAAGGGCTCGAGCGGTTTTTGAGCATCGTCGCGGGGCACCCGCTGCTCCAGGTACGTGCTGTCGTCACTATGACTGACTGATGGCCGACGCTAATCATCTGTCAGACGGGGAGCAAGGTCCTCTGTGCGTTCCTGCAGGACCCCGCCTGGGACAAGGCGCAGTGGATCTGAGACACCCACCCCTCCGAATGGCACGGTGCCGGCTGCCCGCCGCCTAGCCTGATTTGTCTATTTAAAAGCCGCCCAGCCTCGTAGGCCGGCCTTCCTACGGTTCTGTATTTCCTGTATATGCTAGTTTTCACCTTGCATTGGTCTCCCTGACATCGTCGATGTGAGACATATCTGCCGGATCCGAGGTGGGTCAAGTCACTTCCCGTCGGCGCGTCTCATATGTTTTCGATGACATGGACTGATGATGAAGGTGCAAGATGGGACTCACTGTGATGATTATCTCGAAGCAGCGGCGACAGCTATGTGCCGGCAAGGCCTACACGATTTTATTAAGTCTTTGCTTTGAAGTTTCTTGTGTTGTCCGAATCGACTAGCGGAACCTGGTCCGCATTCGGAACCCGATACTGTAATACACGACTCTATTGACCCGGGCTGCGCAAGATGTGTTAGCTAATGACAGGATCTATGGACGGGCCGATGAGACAGATTTTACTCGGTGTTGTGGAGGAACACACTGAAGAGTCTGCCTCCGACTCGCTGCAATAGCCGACCGCCCCGGTGCGCGGACCGCGGTACAAAACTCCGGTAATCTGTACGCCAAATGATCCAGCATACTGCCCTGCTCCTGCATCGCCGTCGGAGCATGTATTAGAGTGCCTTGAAGGGTCGAGGCGGCTCTTGTAGTCGTAAGACCAAAGCCGAGGACGCGGCTCCGAGGGGTGTGCTGGAGGGGGTCTTTTTCTTTCTCGAGGTGTAGAATATGTTTCAGCCCATTTCACTGGGCTGGGATATCTGACTGGGAACCATTCTTAGATATCCGTCCGGGTGGGTCACTGTATTCTTTCCGCGATGTAAACTCAGCTCACCTGCACTCCAGATGACCTGACACGCCTACTCCTGCACATCAGCTGGTGGGCGTGTAGGTCCTCGAAATCGCTCAGGGTAGCTCTCCTGGGCTGTGGCTCCGGGTGGTATGTTGGAGGAGGGCTCTTTTTTGCCGTGAGCATCGCGGGATATAATCCTCGATCTTTCTGACTGATGTTCGTTTGAAGATACTAGCCGGAATTCGCACTTACCGTTGTCGTCCGAGTACGCCCGGGGTCGTTGAATACGGCCTTGCAAGGACTAGTTTGTCTCATCCAGGTGGTCGAGTTATTTTTATCCGCCCGATGACGTCCGTGATCCTCCAGGCTCCAAACATACCTGGACGGAGCCGCAAGACTCAAAGCAAGCGTGAACACATGAAGAAGCGACTCTCTCGGAATGTCCTAGGTCTGACCGAGCCAGTAAGCCTTCTAATCGGCTGAGTCATGCCAATCTAATGTATTACAAAGTGCCAAGGTCTGGTAATCGGGGTTCATCGGATTCATTTTCGGAACTGCTTAGGAACTGCTCGAGGCTAAAGACTCTGCGAGGGTATAAATTCGCGGTGGTCTGCTTGAAGTCGTCAGAAGCCCTACATCGCTCCCGTCTATTCACCTACTCAATCCAACAAGCTAATTATGTCGTCTGCACCGACGTTTTCATTCGCCACTACGGCCGACGAGGTCGCCACCGCCTTTGCGGACGAGATCAAGGGCAAAAATGGTAGGTTTTTCGCTCACCGCGTGCGACGAGACTTTGACCAGAAGCCAGTGTTGATTACCGGCACGTCCCTCAATGGAATCGGATTTGACACTGCCCGCGTCATTGCCAAGCACGCGAATCTGGTGGTCATCACCGGCTACAACGCCGAGAGGTGCGTCTGCTGCGATGGTCCCCTGGATTTCGCAGGCACTCAAAGATTATCGATGTAGACTCAAGCTCTCGGAGGACGCTATTAAGAAGGAGGTGCCCTCTGCCAACATCCACCGCCTCGTTCTCGACCTAGCATCCCTCACCAGCGTCCGCAAAGCCGCTGAGGCGGTCAATTCCAACCCGGCGCCGTTACATGTATGGGCGCCCTCTCTGCTCTGTTTTCCATCCCATCTTATTGCCTGTATGCCCTAGGTCTTGATCCACAACGCAGCGGCGCCTATAGCGCCGTTCGCGCTAACGGAAGACAACCTCGAGAAGCAGTTCGCCACCGACGTCGTGGGGCCGTTCCTCCTCACGAAGCTGCTCGCCCCAAAGCTGCTCGCCGCTAAAACAGCGAGCTACACGCCACGCGTTATCTTCTTGTCCAGCATAGCCCATGCGTTCGGCACCGGCGTCGACTTCGACGTGCTCGCCCACCCCGATCCGGCGAAGTACAAGGCGGTCGACGCGTACGGGCAAGCCAAGTCTGCCAACATCCTCATGGCCATCGAGCTGTCAAAACGCTCGAAGGGCGCGATCAACGCTTACAGTTTGCATCCGGGCGGTAGGCTTTTGTATTACTCCATGCCCTAGGCCAAGCTGACACCGATTATTCCAGTCATCTTCAGTAACATTACGCGGAAGGAAGAGACCAGATCCGACTTCCAGGAGCTCGGTGCGTCTCTCTGCTCTATCGCTAAAATGCCAGTCCTTCACGGGAAGACAGGTTTCTTGGGCGCCGACGGACAACCAAATCACGAGAATCACAAGTGGAAAACGATTCCGCAGGGCGCTGCTACGTAAGTTGTTCATTTCAGGTGGTGGTTCCTCGCTGACACACGGACTTTTAGCACCGTAACTGCAGCCTTTGATCCTCGCCTCAATGGTTAGTCCGCCTTTTTCATAAGCAACCCGTTTCAAACTTATTCTCGGTACAGACAAGCCAGGGGCCTACCTCGATGACTCTTCCGTTGCCAACGAATCTGTCGCCGCACACAGCTCCGATCCCGTGCGTCCCCGTTTATCTTTGCTCATTTCGAGATTAATTCATTGGGTATATCTAGGCCAATGCGGCGAAGCTGTGGACCATCACCGAGCAGATTATTGGAGAGACCTTCACCTTCTGAGGAGTCGAGTTAGAGAATAATGTAATATTAGAGGCTCTTTACTAGCGTAATGAAGGTTCTTGGGTTCGACGTCCGCCCGGTCTACCCGAGTGCTAATCAACACCCTCTCGTTGCAGGGTGTCCATAAATACGAGATTACTGCGCTCGTGTAAGGGCTACATGTTCATCAGAATGTAGATTTCCGCTCCGAGAAGCTTGAGCACAAGGCTGTTCAACTCGTGCTTGGGCCACGCAGAACTCAATCACCTAATTTTCGTTACCAGGTTTCGAAATAAATTAGCAGTGGTACTCAAGTGGTACTAGTTCTTTACCCAACATGCTACTTCCGAGCGGACACAGCCAAATATGCAGTAATCAAGAAAGCGGCGGGAAAAACAAGCCTGGCTGCCCTCGTGCGGAAAACGTGCCCGATCCAAGTATCAACGGTCTGTCGAATAGCTTTCGTGTCGTTGAGGCGCGGGAAATCGGTGGCTGGAACTTCCTGTCCCAGAAATGCGCACAGTCGGTCCCATCCTTCTCCGACTTGGTATTCCAACAGCCTTTCCTTTGGGACGATCCTCCGGATTTTCTCATAATGCGCGATGAACCGCGCCTTCGACTCCTCCTCTTTAGCGTCCGTCGCGGATCCTAGCATGGTGGCCATAGTCAATTTTGAGAACGTCACCGCCTTACTCAACCGCGGGCTGAGCCATGCCGCGAGCGTCAAGGTCTTCGAGCGCGCCATGGATTGTAGGGATCCGTCGTACGATTTCCACCATTTAGCTGGGTCGCGGTTGGTCAAAATCACTTTGGCATCGGGATACGCGGCGATAAGTTCCTCGGAGAACAAAATCGAGGGCGCGTCAGTTACGGCCTACGTATATGCTTTGTGGGTCACATATACAGCAACGAGAATTTATAACGCGCACCTGACAGTGGCCGAGGAGCTGGTCCCACTCCTCCCGTCCGTACGGTTTCCCCTCCCCAAAGAATTTTGCATTGATAGCCTCGGTCCACATATCTGCCTCCAATGGATTATTGACCGGCGAGGTCCCGTGGTGGACTTCATTGTATCCTAGCATCTCCAATGCTGCCTTGATCGCTGGCGATGACCAAATGTAAGTAGCCCGGTTCATTGGCTATCAGATCAGGAATTGCTTACATGAAGTGCCTGTGCGGAAGAAGCCGAGGACTAGGACTCTCATCGGAACGGTGCGCGAGGCCCCACGGCGGTCTATCTGGGGAGCATTCCACGCCATTCTGGCAGAGGATTGCGAATTGATTGATGGGTCGAGCGAGTTGCTAAAGCCTAATGGGGAAGCGAGGGGGCGGGCGACCAACTCGGACTGGCTGGGAGAGCTCTCGAGGAAGTAGTCGAGCGACACGACGGAGGAAGAGGGCAAGATTCAGGGCCAAGATTCAGTGGGAAACTAGATGTCCAGCGATTAGCTAATAAGCCCTTAAGGAACGGCTAAGCGAAAACAAAAGCGTACATCGGCTCACGTCCAACAGGAATCGCCGAGACTAGGCTAATGAATAATCTCGGCTCCAGATCTTTACGGGGTTCGGCGGAGTTCGAAATTTGGGGCACATCAATCAAAAAAACCACAGCAGCCATCACCCCGTAAAGATCTGGTGCAGTTTGATCGAGAAACTTGTGCTTGGTGATGCATGTCACACATGTCACAGCGCGTCTTCGAGGAAACCCTTCAGCGTTGAGACACTCTGGACTGAGAATAAATATGAATGATGAGTTAGAAACAAAGATATGATATCAATAAATATTATGAGTCCTCTGCAAACAGTTTTAACCTCGTGAAACACTAAAGAATCGTGTTTTTCTCCATGAAAACACACAAACATTTGATGGTTCAAGAGAAATGAGGGACACTGATTCGTTCGGACGGATGATAAATACTTAGGGTGTATATTTATAGTGTTTGGGCTTATTCTGAACCTTGTATAGCAGTTAAAGTTGAACAACTAGCAATGTGCAGGTACAGAGATATCCTCTGTAGGCTGAGCTAGGCTCTCCAGCCCGCTCGAAACTACATAGGCACATATATATAAACTCCTAAGAATATTCATGATGCCTATTCCAATCCAGAGATAATTTCTTGGGTCCATACACGCAAGATTTGCGTTCAGAGTGGAAAATGTATCACGCCCTAAATAGGGCCTGAAAAATCACGGGGAAAATTAGCCACGGCTTATATGCCACATATGAATGCTTGTACGAAGTACTGTGGCAATATGAGGCATGGTGGAAGAGGAATTCATTATTATGTACTGAAGGACTCACCGTGTGACGCAAGCACAAGTTTACTGATCGATTTGCACCAGACGTTATAGGGCAGTGTCGCGCGATCATATTTTCATCAAAAACTGCCTCGGAACATTTTCCGGTGGTCCGATTGCTCCGGTTAGAAATACCGCCCACTGCCCGCGAGCGCAGCGAGCGGTACTGCCCTATAACGTCGGGAACGAGACTAGCTAATGAAGTGAATAAGGCACGGGATGAGGCTCTTACCTCTTAAAGATAATTTTCAACTGCATGAATGTGTAGTGTATGGCTCAAGGATCCATGCTCATTTCCCCGAAGCACGTTATGTGGTCGTGTTATTATGGGCTAAATTGGACGCGCCTGTCACGTGTAAGACTAAAAAATCAGATTAAATGAGTACGCGCCAGGCCTTCAGTTGGATCAGCATCAACTTTAATAGAGCTCCGGGTCTTTTCGAATCTCCACTCTCGTGAAAGCATTGTAAGCCGGTCGCACGAGAGCAGAGCAGTACGCCTGACGTACTCTAATGGCTCATCATTATCAGTTATACACCTGGTTCATTTCCCCAATGACTTATGGACTGGTAAATCGTTGGGTATGCAGTGCTCTTGCTCTGATCTAACTCTTTCCGCACCTCGACGCCAATGCCAGATAGGATTCAGCGAGTAGCGAAGGACGGTACCGAAAGGCCAACTTTAAATCTCGGAGGCGAGTCCGTCCATTACCCCATCAACTCCCCGAGAACATTCTGCTGCTGCAACCCAGACTACGGCGTTAATGAGGCCACGATTGTCTGTGTGCTCGGCAAATATTCGAGCGTCATATCGATGCCCAATGAGCAGAAGGCTCGGATGTCTACAATCGGGCTTGTGCTCGGCCGGGGAATGCGAAATTTGACATGGAGCCGGCGAAGGCGATTCCCGTTCTGGAGACGGTTGAACGCAAAAACGAAGAGCGCCTCTTCCGTCACATGAGCTTCCCTAATTTCGACATCCCGCAATTCAGGACAAACGGTCGAATCCGAAAATAGGAAAATCAGGAGATCTTCAGCGCTGACGTATGCGAGGTCGCGGTTAGGGCGGTCCCAATATGCGGAAAAATTCAAGTCGGTGATACGGAGGGATTCGAGGGCAAGGAAGGAGCGGAGAGATTCAAAAAGTGGGTCCCGGGTAAGTGATCCGAGATGGACTTCCAGGCTCTCCAATTTCGGTGAGCCCGACGCGAGAGTCGTGAAGAAGGTGCCGTCTGTCGATGATAGTGCGAGGGCTGTATTGGGGATGCGCAAATGGCGTAACTCGGGCATCGAAAGATGATCCATGAGGTCGAATAAGGGGGTACTTGGCGTGCTAAATGGTGGGTGAATCACCATCGTTTGTAGCGATGGTAAAGTGACGCGCTCCTCGGTGATTGGGGCGCTATCGGCCGAGCTACCCATTTGAAATCGAATTGAGAGCAATGCGGGACATCGCCGCAGGAACAAGAGGATGGCGAATGTGCTCTCGACCCATCGACTGTCGTCCTTATCTACAAGGGAAAGGTGTGTGAGGCGATCCCAGGCAACGGGCAGATTTTGCAGAAAGAATTTGAGATCCCGTTGGACCAGAGAGACTCGACGGAGATGATCTCCACGGAAGAGAGTGGAGGTCCCTTGAGCTGCCACGATGCCCGTGAGCTCGATAGCCTCCAACATCGGCGCAGCGACGCCTTCCAGCTTCTCGAGGCAGTGGCGAGGAAGATCGCGCAGAGAGATACTCCGCCAGCGGGGGAATGACCTTACCAATACATCCATAAGCGTGCCAAAAGACTCTAGATCAAGGCCGCTGTATGCCAGCGCAAGATCGCACTGCGCCGATCGTGCCAACCATTCGGTAACGAAGGTGATGCGCTGCTCGGCGGCTAGCACGAAGTTGACTCATTAACATGCAATGAAGACCATAGCCTCGGTGTGGATCGAGCGATCGCGCGCCATGCGCTACAAATCCGACACAACAGCAGCGGGGCCTCCGTGGTGCTCATGGTGGGATTCCGATTAGCTGGAAGGCAGGCAAGGAAGATCTCCTGCAAGATGTCGTGGGGAATACGCCGAACGGGGGATATAAGAGTCTCGTGCAAGCTGATATGCTCCTTGATCTGGTCGCGTCGAGCTGACAGGTCGTGGATGAGGGATACAAGACGCGCGAGTTCGTCAACATGAGGAGCGAGATAAGCTCGAATAGAGGAGACCTCTTCATCCGTCGGGGTGTAGTTACTGCGAAGGTGTCGCTCGAACGGAGAGTCCATTTCCTCGGAAACTGGTGTGGTGGTTCGGGACAAGCTGTGAGTGTTTGGCAAATCGCCCGCTGCCAAGCAGAGACAAGCCACTTTCACTGCCACATCCCAATTGGGACTTCCAAGTTGGCACTGGCCTGGTGATTATAATTTACCCTGCCTTCTAACATAATCGCCCCCGAGGTGGAGCATTTACCAGACAAAATACGAAGCACACCAATTTTATATAACTTTTTCTTACACCCCCGCGGCGACCAAGAGCACGATCGTGGACCTCCTAACCGTCCGTTCCTTGGGCCTCGATATCTCTCTGCAGTATTCGTCGAGTACAGAGGGAGTCATGCCCTCGGCGCCGTGGTCTGGATTTGAGCTGCAGAATGTTTTCGGAGCCTTGGTAGGGTAGTCGTGGTTATGATTCTGACCCATGGTGGACGCAGTTCGCTGTCCGTGTTAGCAATTGACACACCATTGATGCTTGAATCCACTAAGTTTTCCCAATGCCGCTGCTATTTTGATTATATGTCTCGGGGCTTACGCTCAGAAGTAGAATGTGGTAATGGAAGGATACTAATCTCAGTTGATTGTGCCCCATGGCATTCTGCGCCTACTTAGCAGGCATTAGCAGTAAAATCTCTGATGTCAGGTGAGTTTCAAGGCGTCACTGACCACCAAATAAATGCTAAATGAACCGCACCGCGCATTCACCGAATGTTGATCGAATGAAGCAAGGTGACGTGAAATAAGAAGTAGGTCACGGATACCTTTGTTGGTGTTCAATGTTTTACATTGGCTCGGTACGAGAGCTCGCTCATTCCGACTCGCTCACACAGGGTATTTGAATATAGATTGAATCTGTAGTTCGGCAAGAATTAAGACACAGGATCAATACAAGACGTGATTCCACTTACTAACACTGGACACGTATATTTGAGAGGAGGAGAAGGGCCTCTGCGTCCACAATTCGGTCATTCACCATTTGGAACAGAAGGAATTGGAGAAATCTCACATCACCGCCAGCATTGCCGTTACACCAGAGGCATCCGCCCAGCGAAACCATCACCGACCATCAGTGGTTTAAATATGTGCTCTCTGCTCATCTTGGCTTTCAATAGTTGCGCGGCGAGCCCTGGCGAATCCCCGGCAGCGTCCCGGATGATCTGGATGTCTGACGGCCGCATCTCGGTGCGGAGCAGCAGCTGATTCTTCTTGTCCGCTCGAATGTGCGTGTTCATGAACCTAACCAAGATGTCAAACGGGGTCGACATGAGAAACGGGGAACGCACTCCATACAGTTTTCGATATTGAACGGCTTCTCGGTAACCTGTCCGGTAATCGCGGACTTCATAACCCAAGGTGACGCCTCCCGCGCCAGCTCCATCCCCGCGCGTTGGATGTGCACCGGGAGGGTAATCGTATGGTCGCTATCGCCACTGCCAATCTCAATCAGTCCAACCGAATCCCCTCCGAATCCGTTCTTATTCGCGCTCTCTCTGGCCTCGCGCCAGATCGCGTTGCGCATGGGCGTAAGAGTCGCCATTGCGGCCGGCGGGACAGGCGTGAACGCGTTCACCTACAGCATACCCTTGACCTTCTCATCCACTGGCTGCCCGATAAAGATTTTGAAGAAATCGGGCATATCCGCGGGCTCGATGGCGATGTCCAGGCGCGCCATGAAGGGTTTATCGAGTTGTGGGCGGTGAAGGAGGCCGAAATGAAGAATGAAGCACGCTTGGAGGTGTTTATTGAGCAGCATGTTCGAGTAGAAGTATTCCACGAGCTTGCGGATTCCGGAACCATCAACGTTGCTGCACGACTTTTTGTGCAGTGGCCTAGGAGCCGCATCAGGGCCGGAAAGTCTTCGAATATATTATACGCACCAGTGTGCGGTCTGGCACTACAAGCATAACGATGATGATCAGCAAGTGGGCAAATGGGACGACGTAGGAATTCGCACCTCCTTTGAACAGTACCAGACGCTTTTACACTGCCCAGACCAATCAGTTAAGGAACGAAATCCTGACGCATCAGCGCATCATCGCACGCACCTTCCCGCACCGGCGCAGCTGCAGGCCTGGCTCATTTCCATCGTTCTTAAAGCACTTGGTGCAGGCCGCATGCATGGCGCTTCGCGTGGTGCGTAAGTCTTTCGGCGATGTCGCCTGCGCTTTAAAGATCGCCTCGCTATCAGGATGGATGGCATGGATCTGGATGGGCATCAGGGGGTCATTATTGGAAGCCATTCTGGGACGAGTATTATCGTGAAGCAGAGTTGGTAGATGGCGGGATGTGGTAGGATGTGGTCAAGTCCGAAAGGGAATCGTCACGGCGTCACATTCGCGCGACGCGTAGCGACACAACAAGACCACATAACGCGCTCAGTTCATCTGGATTATCAGAAAAACGATTCAAAGTTCGAAGCATTTGAGCTACGTGTGATTTTATTAATAATGCGGTATCAATTTCATCGTGTAGCAGTTATTATTCTCCCCAATCGCGGCTCGCCTAGTCTCTCGTAGACAGACGTTTCAACGAATGAAGCTCGTACCTCGCTTGTTGAACCGATCGCCCTAGAAAATGATATTGTACGAGAGAGCTAGAACAAGCAGGAATCAAGGCAGGAATGCCGTGAGTGGTTATTAACATGTGCTCTGACTTGTCTTGTACCCGTCCACTGGCTCGACCCAATAATCCACTCGCCCACGTGAACTCAACCATTAATATTCTGCAAATCGTAAAAAATAAATCGTGGACGTGCATTAGCCAAAGGAACCTGAAATTGGTCCCTGGCGGATCCCCCCGCCCGATGGGGCAAGACGAAGAAACTGTCAGCGCCTTGCCCTTCGAACTAGCAACCGGCTTCTTTCCCGGAAGCGCGGGCATCTTGACGGCAGGCTTGATGCTAAACTGTGAGTCACACTGTAACGGTGTTACTCCTTCTAAGTACTTACAGACTACCACAGCCAACCGAAATATTTTGATCCTCGCCATGAACACCTACATCCTCAAATCTCTGGATGCCTCTGAAAACCCCGGGCTTGAGAGTCTTGCATCACTTGTGTTCCATGTCGCCTTCCCAGAACATGTTCGCGACCAGTTTTCGGCGCGGTACGCGGCCTTGAAGGCGGAGCGTCACCTGGAGGATGTAACTCATTACGATGAAGCCTCTGGGAGGATCGCGCCCGAGGCTTACCTCGAGGACGCACGCCCAACTGTCTTTTTTCTCGGCCGTACACTAGAGCCACCTGAACACAGTGAGATCAGTGAGATTTTGTTCAACAAAGTTGTTGATTTAGGCCGAAGGCGCGAGTAGCATTACAAATGTTCGTTCTGAAACCGGGACGCTCATTGTGTGTTCCCAATCACTGCTGAAAAGCATACATGGATTGCATAGCTACAGGATCGTTGAACGTTGAACTTGAGACTCTTTATCCAGTCCTTAGCGGCGCCTACAACACATATCTGAAGTCGCGGTTCTGGACATCAGTCAAGTCGAGGAACTCCTAAGAGAGAAGAAAATCAACCATGGTCACCCGCAGCGTGGAAAAACGTACCTTGTCGACTTTCACCTTCTCCATGACACCGTCCGCATTTAGCCTTTCGACGTACACATTTTTATACATGTCATCAGACACCGGCTCTGCGTCTCGTCTCTTGTTTTCGGCGGCAAGCACAAAACGGATGATCAGGAGGATCGCCATGCAGGACACAAAGCAGAGGCCAATGATGATCCATGGAACGTGGTTGCGAGGCTTATATTTTGCCTGTGTTCAGATCAGACCTCTCACTGTAAGGCTAGGCCGAAAAACCCTTGCCTGCCACATGAAGGGGCCTACGGCGTTCCCGGTGCACTATGGAAGGTGGATTCAGAACACGATGCGGTGGTATATGGGAGGGCGAACATATGCGATGAGCATGATAGCATTTGTGGTGACACGCTTCGTGTGCCCGGCGGTAACGGATGACATCCAGGACAGAGCAATGACTAGAATCACATCAGCATCAAGCCAGGGATTCCATGCGCACGAGATACTGACCAAACACTGTCGTCCCAACACCTGTAGTAGTCAAAGAGCCCTCAAGGGCTGATGACTAGAAATCGAAGTGTGGAACGCACCGGTGACCCAGAGCGAAAATACTAGCCCGATTTTGTTGCTCCACGGAAGTGTGTTGACAAGGATTGCCCCGATAATATTCGGGATCTTATAGCAGAATGCCACGTACGCCCGTTGATTTGTTTTCGCCGCAATGAGGACACCGGTCCAGATCGTGACAACTTCCACTACCCCATCAACGCACGACAAGAGGGTCGTCTGGAGATTCGTGAATCCAAAAGACGAAACGATGATCGTCCGTTGATTTCTAGGGTCATGCTGAGTGCACACACATAAAAGGTAGTTTGGTTCGGAACTCACGATAGACTACGGAGGTATGTTGAACATCAGCGAGCCATGTCCGCGAATACCCTCCTTACCTGTTGGGAACATTCGTGAGAGCAGAAAAGAGAGCGAAAAGCCAGGTCTTGGGATCGGACAAAGCCTCCATCATCCTGCCAATGGGATTGACCTAGATCCGTCGACCGCATAAGAAAGAGGGACATACTGCTCCTTCTTGAAATGCTTATTCTCGACGCCGGTCTGATTTTTCTGTAGACAGATGGTTGGCGGTCTCAGAATGGCGTGAATGGGGAAACCCGGATACCAGCCTTAATGCGAAGGACTGCGACGACCCTTTCATGTGGGGTGAGGAACCACGCCGTCGTGGACGACTTGGGGAATAAGAACTTGATTTGCAATCAGCGTATCTTCGAAGCGTACATAGGAGGCCGGGCACCAAAACAGCGCAGCGGTGATGAATGTTGGTAATAATCATGAGCTATTGCCACGGCTCCAATCGCGACGTCTTGATTTGGAGAGTGCCGAAACTTATGAAGCCGGAGATAATTTGAGCTACTCGAGGCATGAGCACACAGCCAGAATTGTCAGGAGTGAACGTACCGACGCCGTTCATCAAGACTAGACCGAGCATCAGGGAAGACTTATATGTGGATCGGTTACGAGTTCACTTACACCAATATCCTACGCGGATTGTCTGTTCCTTGTGGGTGTAAAACATCGAGGACACGATCAAAAAGCTGTCAGAACCCAGTCGTTAATATTAGATTACTCGTGCGACATCAACATTCACCCTGCGGTAATGGATCTGGATTGCAAAATGAGCTGGGACCGGTTTCGCAGGCATTCGCTAATGGAACACTCGCCCTTCGCACATGCCGAGAATCAGCCGCACAACGAGAAGACCGGCAAAGTTCTTGCACGCGGCATGGGCGCAAAGAGCTACTCCCCAAACAAAGATAGTGATACTGAAATACGTGTTGAATGAGACAAGAATGATTTGCTAGAGGCGACGTCACCTCATCCACTTTGCGACGGGGAACCGCTGCAGAGCCAGGTTCTGTGGAAACTCGAAAGCAAGGTAACTCAAGTAAAAGACCGTTCCCAGCCAGTTGTATCTGGCAGGATTTTAGTCAGTCCCGAAGCATGAGTTTGTGAAAAACACATACTGGTTGGTTGTGAGGTGAGCCTCCTCTCTGGCTTTGCTGTTAGCATCCAAGTCGCCAGCGGTTGAAAGCATTACCTGATCCCAAGGATAGCCGCACTGCCCAACGTAGCCTTGTCTAATAATCGAAGTTAACTCGTCTTGCCGGCTGTGAGTCGGAGTACATACCCATATATTGGATCCTAAGGCATGCTCTTGAGAATATCCAGAATTACCGCTCGAAGCAATCATACCAGTAAAGGACGATGTAAGGACGGGGCTCGCTCAGGTGGGAGTGGTCAAATCATATATTCACTCACTGTACATGAACGGCAGAATATTGTAATCTATTTTGTGTCTGCGAGACAGAATGCCAAGTCGTTAGTTAGTTCCCTAGTTGGTTCGAACTGGGCCTCCGCAGCGTCGATTTCAGGCCGGTCCCCGGATACCAAGGTGGCGGCAGTATCAATGTCAACGACAGATACCTCCACACCATCTCGTTGAACTTTGTCATCACTGCGTTTCTCGTCGATGGAGTTGCTGGGAGAGTTCATGGTGGAGACGGAGAGGCGGAAGGAAAGGAGTCGCTGGGACTATATATACACTCGAGAGAATAGCCAATGCGGAGCTTCTTCGGTCCCGCTCGCTTGGTGTCCAACTACAACCAGACGGAGTCTAAAATGGGCAAGGGTGGGCTTCATCGAAGTTAGCATTCACGTATACACTTCGGATAACGCACGAACCTCGCCCGACCACTGATCGCCTGCATCGTGCTCCGGAAGAGTCACTGCGACTAAGGGAACGAATGAGACGGGTCTCTGGAACTCCAAGCACATATCTGATGGATCGCAGACCTCCTGGAGAGCAACAAAGTGATAATATTTTGTTCGCCGCGTAGCCGCGGTGTTGGAGTCTGTTGCTTGATTGTTAAGTGGAGCTGAATCCCAGAGGCACCAATTCTATCAGTCCTGCAAAAAACACGAGGGGGTGACGACATACAACTGAACCCAAAGAACGGGATGCAAAGTGCAAAGATCTTGGAGGCTCATGACCTTGCACCATAGAATCGGGAGGAAGTGAAGTGATAGCAAAGGTCATCCATATTTCGTCGTCGGAAGCCCTGATTTCCTCTATCATGATCCCTCCCTCAATACGCGGAAAAGATTCCGTGCGGGTACTTGTGATCAGGCGAGCTACAAGATGTCGAAGAGCCCGACCTTGGGTCCATCCACGGTTTCGAGGGTGAGTTGCGATGTGTAGGATCCGCCCAGGTGAATGCGGAGACGGAGTAACAGCCGAGAGATAATCGTTAGATCCGTGAAGGAAGGTGACTGGAATACGAGACGATCGTAGATGCGTGCGCAGGTGCGGAAAGGTGCGGAAGTGAAAGATTAGCGAGTCGAGTTGCGCGTTGGTTACGCGAGCTCTGCTTCATGAGGTGCGGGTGTGATGCGCTCAATCTCTGCTTCAGCAAAGCCATCGTTCGTGCCGACTGTTGGAGATTGGCAATCCAGCACAAGCCCGAGACATGGCCAAGGTGCTGACTAAAAGATGACTGATATGGAATCGGAGGAACATGCCGGAACATACAGGAAAAATAGGATTTTAGTATAAATACAGTACCTACAGTAGAGCTCCTCATGAGCTTGTAACCAATGGCCTAACAGCCGGGAGTGATATCTCACTTGGTTCACGAGATAAAACCAACACCGACTGAGATTCCCGTGGCGCATGCGGCATTCGTTGGTAAGAGGATGTGGCACGTGACATTGCCCTTCCAGTGCTCACACGTCACAGGCGCGTCGCGATGTGAGCCACAACATAGCCACACAACGCGGTCAAGAGGGGCAATGACCGAAAAAGGTAAGCTAGTTGACTTCACCGCGCGACACGATCCCTCTCATCCTATGCCAGACCGCATTTTTGAGGATCACCCCGTGAAATATCCCCAGGCTTACTGAGGCCCATCCAAATACTAAGTGTCTAAACTCATTCAGCCGGAGGGTACTTAACTAGGATGTAGTAAGAGGTGTGGCCTCACGATAATCTCCATCGCTCTTGTTAATCACCGCAAACACTCTCAGGGAAACCTGCGCATCCCCACTGAACACAGTATAATGTTCTTCTGTCTTGTTGCGATGGTTGAAGCGGCATGTGAACGAGCCGGGACGACTCTATAGCGCGTGAGGCAATAGCTGGTTCCAAGTGGGGACGGCATTGTATCGTTACCTCCCTCGGTCACACCGAGGAGCCAATCACCCGCCTCCGAAGTGAACCTTATCCGATGCCAGCGCACGCCGATCTCCACACAAGTGATATATCACTTGCCGCCGGCGACGCGCCACACATAAATTCGGTGGTCGTGCAAGCTCTTCGAACTCGCTGTTCCTCTTACCACCACTCCCGCCTACGCATACGCAACACTCGATCCTTCAACCCCGCACGAAAATGGCTGCTCCGACTCCGGCATCTTGGGTAGACCGTCGCGGCGCTACGCGTACCGTCCCGATGAGGGTTTTAGTACTGGGCTTCTTCCGCACGGGCACCGCGTGTGAGCGCTGCAGTTTACATATGCATAGCTCCATGCTTATTTTGGGACCTTGCCAGCAATGCGCACGACGCTCGGGTACAAGGACACGCACCACATGCAGAACGTACTCGCCAACCCGGTCGAGGCGGACGTTTGGACTGAGGCAATTGACGCGAAATTCGAGGGGAAGGGCATATCATTCGGGCGCGCGGAGTGGGATCAGCTTCTGGGTAATTGCCAGGTGCGTGGTTCGGTTCTGTCCCGAATCCGAGTTGAACATAACCCAAGGCTGTCACGGACGTCCCTGCGATCCTGTTCTCGGAGGAGCTCATCGCCGCGTACCCCGATGCGAAGGTGATCCTGACGACGCGCGACCCGGCGGCTTGGTGGAAGTCGTACGCCGGCTCCCTGCAGACGTTTTACCGTTCGGAGCACGTAGCGCGCGCACGGGCGGCCGACCCGGTGCACTTCGGGAAGGTGATAGGCTTCACGGCGCGCTGCGTCGAGCTGATGGTCGGTGCGCCAGCGGCGGACGCAACTGAGGACGGATCCGCGGCGCTGTTCAAGGCGCATTATGAGAGCGTAAAGGCGATGGTGCCGCCAGAGCGGCTCCTGGAGGTTGAGGTCGGCGAGGGGTGGGAGCGCCTGTGTGCGTTTTTAGGGGAAGAGGTGCCCGTAGGCGCATTCCCGCATACGAATGATGCGAAGGTCATACGCAACAACATCGATGCGTGGGCGGGTCGCATTTTGAGCGCGGGGGAGGGGGCCTGCTGACCCTGTGGCCATGGCTCCAGTGGGGCCGCTGCGATCTATTTATGGCGGGAGGTATAATGTGCGGCGTTGAAAAATGGTTCGGCATTAAATAGATCTGTCATTCCCGTTCCCTTCTTAACTCCGACTGGGGGGATTCTCGACGCAGTACGGGTCGCAATTATAGCCCAGCCAAAGAGCGCCCCAGTTGTAATTGAAGGACTGATCATCTTCGGGTCATTGACAGATGGTCTCGTCTCAAAGTTCAACAAAAGAATTTGATCGCAGGTCGTCGGGCAACGTGCAAACGGAAAGTCGGAGGACGATCGAACTGGGCTGAAGGATCCCAGAGAGACATTGGAGGGGGAAATTAGTGATAGTCAAAATCACAAATACGAGCCACAATTGAACTTATGTTAGCACAGTCATCAACAGGCACAAATGCAAGGTTCCTCTGGAGATGATATCATCCAGCACCTTTCTCCACTCCTACCCTCGGCCTCATGCCCAACATGAAGAGCTACTACATCGTAATGGTGTGGAAATGAATGGTCCCTGAATGACAGACGTGGCTTCTCGCGTATCGCGCACAGTGTCAATGAAAGTTGCGTCGACGCTGCACACACAGGGTCGACAATCAGTGGCATGTGCATCAGGTCGAGACCATCCGAAAGGGTTCTGCAAGCACACACTTAGGCAGAGCCAAGGTGCTACTCGAATGCCTAAGTATCAAGTTACAACAAAATCGGACTGAAATTGGAACTCATTTCAGTTTAAATTTGCAACTTAGACTAGTTGAATAAAATTGAGATTCACTGCGTTCAGACCCCCCCCCGTAGGAAAATCTGTGCCTACGTACGCCGATCACTGCGTGTGACTACCCGAGTCCATCTTGGTCTACTTTGGTCTAGGACCTCTGCCTAAGCAGGGTGCGCCCACGTTGGACGATCCCTGCCTACGGTGGGGTGCCTATCATGGCTGACCCTGGCCGAGCTGAGCCCAGGTTGGTGTTAGATTTTCAGGTCCTCCAGGTCAGAGCATGTACGGCCGCTGCAGTTCTGGAAATTTCCTAACTAGGCACATCAGTCTAGCCAATTCTACATGTGCCTATTTCCACGGGCACACATGGACTAACCTAGGCACGGATCGACAGAGGAATCGGCAGACGGTTGGCCTACATGTCTGCCTATGGGGATCTGGCAGAGCTGTGCCTACGGGGGGGTCTGAACACAGTGATTCGGCTGGACCGGAATTGATTCGAAACATAGTGACTATGAGCCGGATTACAAGCAACCGCGCAATGCGGAAGGATCGAAAAGGTGAGCACTGGTTTGCTTGCCCGCACGACACGAGGCGACACGATCTTAAGCCTCATGTCCGATTTCCTTCTCGAGTATATCTAGACACCAATGCCATCAAGATGACTCGGTGGAGATTTTTTTTCTCAGTTCCCTACATAGGTGGATGGGATACATATTTTAAGGGACCAATAGGCTCCAGATGACTATAATCAGCATGTTTGAGCCCTTACAATCAAATAAGGCATAGTGCGTTTCCTTCCGTACATGGGACAGGGAACAGATGTTGTCATACGTAGGGCATAAAACCGTGTGTAATACGCCCATACCTGTAAGAAAATCTTCCAGATACATTCCAGGGATTTGGGTGCCGTAACCGTCCCGCATAACGGCCGTAAGTAGATGACCTCTGGTGGACTACTGAAGCTCATAGGTATTTTTTTAGCTTGCAACTTAATCCAATTACCGTTCTCAATTCATTGGTAAATAATAGAAGTGCGGTGGAAGGAAATAGAGTTAACCCGTTTTAACCCATGAGAGAACGGGCATATTTTCTTCCTCAAAAGTGAGATGGTATGGCTAATTCCGATGAATTTAATATCAGTAATTGCAGAATTCACTCGGTAGAGTTTCGGCAACGGACGACATATGGGGCGTAACCGTATTTACGGCGTAAAATTACGGGAGGGGTTGATGCCGTAGTCATATGAACTATGTTGAACCCGATCGTACTGTATCAGATTGATGGTGAGATTCTGGAAGGGTGATGAGAGAGCAGTGTGTGGAAATAGCTGTTAATTTTTTTTTGTTTTTTGCAAAACTTGATATAAAGGATGGAGCCTCTCAATGGCAATGTCATCACCGCAGTCATGCCCTTTCAGGCCGACGCTGCGCTGATTCCCTTCAACCACGTCTCTACAGCCTTGAGTGCTGCTGTCGCCACGTTGGACATGCTTTCAGAACGCCTGAAGGCACCATTCTTGGAACCAATTTTGAATGTTATGCAAGCACTGTTGACTGCTATTCAGGTGGATGCCTGCTGCAGATTTCTCCATGTGTTTCTGACACACTTTGGGCAGAATGTGAAGAGACATCAGGAGGATTGTGCCCAGATGATGGAGCAAATCCACCAGCTCCTCTATGCAATCATCCATGTCCATATAAAATCTGATACTGGGGGTAAATTACCACCACCTATGTTGAACCATTTGGGGAAATTCACTGAGTAAGTTTTGCCCATCATTCTGAAATTCTTGGTCCTCATTTCTACAGGACCCTGCACAAGATCCACACATTTGTTGATGCCCAGCAGGAGAAAAGCAAAATCAAGCAGTTTTTTCACTGAGGGTGAAATGAGGGTATTACTACGGGACTGTCAAATGGGACTGGAACATGCATTCGAGGTGTTCAAGGTGATTTCAATGTTGCTGGTAGCATGATTTTTTTTTACCACAGGAATGCATCAGATCCAAGGTGTCACACTTCGAAGCAATGTGGCGGAAATGCAGAAACAATGCAGAGAAGACACATGAGGAAGTCCTCGAGATGATCTCAGCTCTTTCAAATGTAGGAACCACTGATGCAGGATCTACTGTATGTCCCAATTCACACTATTTCCAAGTGAATAATAGTCATTATTTCCAACAGATGAGCAGAGTCCTCTCCAGCAGGTATGTATGTGTATGTATGTTGGATCATTTGTGGACTCATCTGAGCTCATCCAGTTCAAACTCACTTTCATTGTTACCATCAGAGCCCAAGATATTTCATGGTCGCCAGTCTGATGTTTCAGTCGTCATCCAAGCCTTGGGCAATACTACACCGAGAATAGCAATTCTAGGGGCAGGAGGAATTGGAAGACAAGCTTGGCAAGAGCCATTCTCCATCACCTGGAAACCAGTGCTAGATACGACCAGCATCGGGTTTTTGTTGCTTGCGACACTGCATCCAGTACCATTCAACTTGCTGGCCTGATTGAAGCCCACGTAGGGCTAAAGCCAGGAGACAACCTCACTCAACCTGTTATCCGCTACTTTGCTAGCAGCCCACCATCACTGCTGATCTTGGACAATCTGGAGACAATCTGAGAGGCAAGAGAGTCTCATGCTGAAGTTGAGAAGTTCTTGGCATTGCTTGCTGATGTAGACCATCTCGCACTAATAGTAAGCTCGGAGACTGACCACTAATGATACTGATACTGAGCATGTTTCAGATCACAATGCGTGGAGCAGAAAGGCCAGCCAATGTACCCTGGACTCGGCCATTTTTGGAGCCATTTATGCCCTTGACACAGGATGCCGCTCGCCAAACCTTCATTGACATTGCAGATGATGGCCACACTTTTGAGGAGATTGATAAAATCCTGGTCCTTGTTGATAACATGCCCTTGGTGATTTACCTCATTGCCCATTTGGTAGATGATGAAGGTTTTGTTTGTGTGTTGGATCGATGGGAGAAAGAACGGACCTCACTGCTCTCCGATGGCTACGACAGACATTCAAACTTGGATCTATCAATTTCGCTGTCCCTTGAAAGCCCTCAAATGCTAGCATTACCGGAGGCCCAGGAGTTGTTGAGCCTACTCTCCATTCTCCCAGATGGCCTTTCCGATACTGACCTGGTGCAGAGTAACCTGGCAATCAACAATGTCTTGGCCCGCAAGCTTTTGAGATTTCGCCCCCATCACGTGCCGCCAAAGAGGGTAATTCGCGTGGTATGTTTGTTCCACGACCGTAAACGGAACCATTGTGACGAATGTCACCACTCGTCTCTCTCCTCCTACCACGACCCCCGTCCACCCGCTGCCCCTCCCTACGCGCCAGCGCTCCTCCCGTCGACCACGACACCAACCCCAACGCCCCATCTCCTTCTAGGCCTCCATGGACCCTCGTGCCGCCACTGTGCGACATGCTCGATCGGGATCGTATCGCCGTCGGCCGGTTGCCACCTGCATCGGGTTGCCCGGAGGACTCCATGGATGGTGAGCGAGCATGTTAATATTGTCGTCCCCACATAGCGCCTTCCGCCCCATCGCGCGTTGACGGCCTGTCGGCGCGTCCGACACCCCCGCTTCGCCCCTCAAGGCTCAAGCACGTACACTGGGGCCTTTCTCTGCGTAGCTACCCTGTTTCGTAGTGTAGTCATTTCTAATGGCACTTATATTTTATTCTGTCGTACTTTGTCTCAGTGTCTGTATTTTTCCGACTCGGTGGCATGAATGAGTGTGGCGAGCGCTTTCCCTTTCTCAGCGATAAAACAAACATGACACGCGAATTACCCGTTTGAGAATCACGTGTTGGGGGCGAAAAGTCGCCATCTATGGCCCGCAAGGCCATGTTACTTTGCACATCTTTGGGATTGATTATCTACGTGCTATCTCCTATGCTCAAACTGGCCTATCCTTGTCAATTTCAACTGGGAACTTCAGACGGCAGTCCGACCTGTTGAGCACAGTGGCAATGATCCAGTCAATAACTGGTGATTATTCCGCAGGACAAGAAAATGCATATGAATCTGGAAGGCTCGCAAAACTATTAGGCAACTCATACAAGGAAGCCTGGGCATTGGAAGTAGAATCACTGTGCTCAGTTCCCCTAGGAAACTATCAGCACAGCATCTCCCTGTCCAACAGAGCAAGAGATTTAGTCCGTCTTTACGGCATGTCTGGCGGCCAACTAGACCATAACATGATGACTGTCCAAACTGAAGTTCACCTGTTGAAATCTAAATATCTTGAAGCCCGTAATATGCTGACTCAAATAATGCATAATTGCTCTATTGAGCAAAATCCATATCAGCGTTGCTTAGCTCTACTCAGTATTACCCAGATTGTTGTTGAAATTAGTGTATCCAGGCATGAATTAAGCAAAAATCTTGCTATAGCCCGCTAGCTAAAATGGAACTGTCTGGTGTGATCTTTTCAAGGCCACCTGGGATACAAAAGAGGGAGACTTTTTGACAGCAAAATGCCAATTCCACCAGAGTCTTACATTATCCTGGGGGAAAATCCCTGAGATTGTCAGCTACTTTTTGGAAAGATTGGGGGATGTCTCGACTGCTATGGATCATGTTTCATATAACATGACAGTGACATTTCTATTTCATAGTCTCAAATTGACACAGAAATGGGAGATTCACAAAGCTCTTCAATTTCTCGGAGATGTATACCTGGCATATGGTGACCAGCAGACAGCAATGAGTCTGTGGGTTGTTGCCCTGGAGGGATTCACCCAGATGGATGTTTACCACAGCAGAGCAGAATGCATGCTTTGCCTTGGAGAGCTTTCGAAACTGCAAGGGGATCTCATGAAGGCAGGGGAACTTTGGAGAACAGCACGACCCTTGTTTGAACGGTTGTCACAGGAAAAGCAACTGGTGAATATTGATGAGAGGCTTGCTGGAATCAATAGTGAGCTACTTGATAGGCCGGCAGAGATCCTGATCCATCCGTCGGGCCTAAATACACTGACTGCTGGTCCAGATGATTTGGGCCTTGGGTTAATGAACATCACTCTGACCAAAGTTGAAGAGGTGGAGAATGTGGGTATGGATGATGGTACAGATGCAGTTTTAGTTCCAGCCTGATTCACCATCAACATCACTTACATGTTTGCACCCAAATTTTCTCTTTTCGCATCCAGTTCACATCTACCACCTTGTCCCCTTCATCTTTCTCGTCTCTGCATCGGTTCACATGTATTTTTTTTTCCTACCTAAACTGTTCCCTCTCGTCCTGTTCCACGTGTATAGTGTATGCAGGTATGATACCCAGATCTATGTAGTATCCGATCGTGTTCTGATGTTGAACCTATTTATTTAATGCTGTGATGTTTTGTACTATCGGAAGAGAATGTAATTTATTTAGACTGACATGAGGTTATGTATACTAGAATTGAACATGGTCACTGCATTCAGACCCCCCGTAGGCACAGATGTGCCTACGCACGCCGATCTCTGCCGAGGTGTGACTACGTAAGCCGAGGTTGGCCGATGTTGGTCTAACATGTCTGCCGACGTGAGGCCTGCCCACGTGGGACGATCTTGGCTGACGGTGGTGCACCTATCGTGGCTGACCTTGGCCGACCCAAGTCCAGGTTGGTGGTGGTTGAGACACATGGCTGTGGTCTTCCCTTTTGAGGATGGGTATGAACCATGCCGAGTCTCGAATTTGCCTAGCTAGGCTCATCGGCCCACATGAATCTATGTGTGCCTATTCCTGCCGGAATACCTAGACCAACCTTGGCAGGGATTGGCAGATGGATTGGCAGGGGTCTGCACACTGGTCAGCCTACACATCTCCCTATCGGGATCCGGCAGACCTGTGCCTACAGGGGGGTCTGAACACAGTGGGTGTGAATCGAAGCATGGGTGGGACACATTTTGTGTGATGGTCACGAAGGGGCATGGTGAGGAAAACAGCCTTGCAGATTGGGTCGATGCAAAGGGAGTAAGAAGGAGTCATGCCGGGTGGTCCCGGCACAGGGATTTCACGGGCCCGACCTGATGTGACAGTGATATGATCCAGGTGATGACCAGACATGGCAATGTATAGGAATCCTTGGATACGTAACATTTCATTGATGGTAGTCAGTAAGACGCTGATGGATGTCAGAAAAATACTAAGGGCTCTCGGAGCTATCGCAATTTTAATTGATACCCCAATCATCACACTTTCTGGCTTGGAGAAGGAGTGTGAACAAGTCAAAACAAAGTTTTGTCCTCGTAACTGTGTTTTTCCTAAAATACGGATTTCATTGTTCGGAATGTGTATTCCACGCATTAAGACATTTGCACCCAAGATATCTGTATATCCTTGTTTACAATGACCATTGTACCCCAGGAACTATGATTTTATTGTTTTCAAGACACCATGATATATGTGTGCGGAATTCTACACATAATGTTTTCATGGGAAATGCACTTGATACTCAGAGTATGGCTATCTGTACACAGTGGACTGTAATACTACAGCCTCTTTTTGGAACTTAGGGCGTGGCCCGTTTCTTTATCAAATTTTGATGTTTTCACGAGATCGGCTGCTGTGAGCTCAATTCTGGCCTGTTCCTCTTGAAAGTAAGACCAATTGATTCCCACTTCAATTCCGGAGAGCTTTGGACCCCACAATCGTGCAAGTGCATGGGAATTGCCTTTTTCAACCAACTTCAAGATGTCTAGTGATCCCCAGGGTGACCCCCGGGTACCAAACCTTGTACCCTTACCCTTACCCCCTAAAAACCCTGACCCTTGGCAAGGGTAGGGGTAGGGTCAGGGTATTTCCAGGGGTATTGGTGAATACCCCAGGGTAGCCAAAACACCCAGGGGTTTTGTAAGGGTATGTTATATATTGTCCTTAGATGCATGGGAAAGATTGAGGTATATTTTATTGTCATAGTATGATGGTCCAAATAACTACAAGGAAGCTTTAATGTGATATGGAGCTTACTCACTGCCTGAATCTAATGCACAATGATTAAGACTCAGATCCAACCTGGGTCCAACTGCTCTGAAATCCTTACATTTGGTACACATGGTGAATACAGATTGATTTATTAGTCGAGGCTATTATGGACATCCATTTTAATGGATTGGGCAAGTGTGGGTGTGTGTGGCTTGCCCAGGGTTAACAAAAAAGCTCCGTCATTGGTCCACCGGCACGGAAACACACTTTCTTTGCCTCGCTCTCTTTGTCTCGGTCACGTACGCCTCCCTTTATTTCATCCTGCTATTATATATAACTGCCTGCGCGCATCAGTTGAGATCCCGCTTCTCACACTGCGCTCACAGTTACATAGAACTTGTTCGTCACACACAAATTTTAGTCTCTATCTCTCATGCCTGGTCCCCGGACCCTCGAGTTTCTCTTTGTGCTTTGACATCACGTCTCAATCTCTCCGGGCTCTTCACCCTCGCGACGCCAACGGAGCCGTCATCGCCCTGACACCTGTGGCCCCTGGCAGCACAACCGAAACTGCCTCGTTGTCCCTTTCCCCTACACCCATGACCGATCCAGTCAATCCAGCAAGCAGCAGCGGTTCTCCCGCCCCACCGCCAAGCCCGGAACAAATGATGGCAGCGCTCATTGGCCAGGTCTCAGTGCTTGCCAAAACGGTCAGCGATACCCCGTCTGCAGCCGACGTGGCGACAGCGGCAATCCAGCAGTTCATTGCGGGACGAACCGCAGCTGTTGCTGCCGCCTCTATCGTTCCCACTGGCACTCACATCACCCTGCCGGTGGCAGGTTCCGCCTTTGTTGCACTAATCACCGCTGTCCCAGGTGCATCACCTCCTCCAACCCTTCGCTCCCTTTTCCCCGACATCGAGTCGGCATACATCGTCTCGGTTATCACGCACGAACTCAAGGCTTCGGACATCTACAAACTGGACCCGCGTCTCAAGGACTCCGAGTCCTCCTTTGTCCTTACGGGGGCAGGTCTCCAGCGCAACGACTCGAAACATAAGAGCTACAAGAATCTTAATTCCATCATCTTCCCCCTTCACAAATATTTCGGGATTCTGCTCGAGTATGTCCCCGCATCCTCCAACTACGGTCTTGCATCCTACTTCCTCTGGTACCTCACCCACATCGAGACCCTCGCCATGGAGTACGACTGGGCAGTAATCCTCGAATATCATATGCTCTTTTTTAACCGGAGGCGGAACGAGATGCTTACCGGTCATTACACCGTGTGGGCGTCGCCAGACTTGACACTCCTCAGCACCCATGTCTACCCCCATTGGAAGGTTGTGCCATCATCGTCGAAACCGGGCGCTTCAGCCAAGCACCCACAGAGCGAGTCCTGTCGCAACTATAACCTGGGCAGATGTGACAACGAGACTAGGCAATAGCATATCTGGCCGACATCATCGGCGCGAGGTAATGAACGGAAATCACCGAGACATCAAGTTCACCATCTACATCATCGACGGCATCACCCGCATCAAGTGCCACACAAGTCAAGAAAGCAATATAACTCAAAAGAACGCAATGTAACAACAAAAGGGCAAGCAATGAAACCAAAAAGGTACTAAGACTCCCACACGAAGTCATATGTAGAGGGGGGGTCATTTGGCGCGCAAAAATCGCCGAAGATAACGGGCCTTTAAAGGACTCGTAACAGTCGTATCGATAGGCACAAATGCGAGGTTCCTGTACATGTGGAGATGTTATCATCCCGCACTTCTTTTCCACTCCTACCCTCGGCCTCCTGGCGAACAAGAAGAGCTGCTACACAGCTGTGGAGTTCATTTCTGATATTCTATGGTGGCTCCGGATGATAGTAATCCCAACAGACATTTTCATACATAAAAATGGTGATGGCGCTGAACATCCATCTTTCAGTGACAGGGAGCTGGAGGGGTGATGAACCAATTGTGTGGGCCAAGGGCTGTTAAATCTCTCACGGAACCTGATATAAAGGATGGAGCCTTTCAGTGGCAACTGTCATCACCACAATCATGCCTCTTCAGCCCGATGCCGCGCAAATCCACTTTAACCACATTTCTACGGCCTTGAGTGCTGGTGTCACCACATGGCACATGATGTGTGAAAGCCTAAAAGCACCATTCTTGGAACCCATCTCAAACATCATGGCATCACTTTTAACATCTGTGCAGGTGAACATCTGCAGTGCATGCCATCTGGTAGTGTCATAATTTGGATAGACTGTAAAGAGAAACCAAGATGACTGTGCCCGGATGCTGGAGCAAATCCATCAGCTCCTCTATGCAATCATCCATGTCCATCTAAAATCTGATACGGGTGGTGAATTACCACCAGACATGTTGAAGCATTTGGGGAAATTTACTGAGCAAGTTTTGCCCATCATTCTGACAGTCTTGGTGCTCACTTCCATAGGACCCTGCACAAGATCCACACGTTTGTTGAAGCTCAACAGGAGAAAAGCAAAATCAAGCAGTTTTTTCGGCAGGGTGAAATGAGGGCATTACTAAGGGACTGTCAAATGGGTCTGGAACATGCATTTGAGGTGTTCAAGGTGATTTCAATGTTGTTAATAGCAGTGAATTTTTGACCACAGAAATGCTTCAGATCCAGGGTGCCATCCTTCTCAGTGACATGGCGGAAATGCAAAAACATGCACAGAAGATGCATGAGGAAGTCTTAGAGATGATATCAGCTCTTTCAAATGGAGGAACATCTGACACAGGATCCACTGTATGTCCAGATTGAACCCATTTCAGAGTGAATAATCATGATTGTTGCAACAGATCAGCAGAGTCCTCTGTAGCAGGTGTGTGTGTTGATTGGATCCTTTGTGGACACATGTCAATCACATCCAGCTCAAACTCACTTTCACTGTTGCCATCAGAGCCCAAGATTTTCCATGGTCGCCACTCTGATGTTTCAATCATCATCCAAGCCTTTGGCAATGCTGCACCAAGAATAGCAATTCTAGGGCAGGAGGAATTGGGAAGACAAGCTTGGCCAGAGCCATTCTGCATCACCCTGAAATCAGTGTGAGATATGGCCAGTGCCGGGTTTTTGTTGCTTGCGACACTGCATCCAGTGCCATTGAACTTGCCGGCTTGATTGGAGCCCATGTAGGACTAAAGCCAGGAGACAATCTCACTCAACCTGTTATCCGCCATTTTGCTAGCAGCCCACCATCACTGCTGATCTTGGACAATCTGGAGACAATCTGGGAGGCAAAAGAGTCTCGTGCTGAAGTTGAGAAGCTCTTGGCCTTGCTGGCTGATATAGATCATTTAGCACTAATTGTAAGCCTTGCAACTGACCACTGATGATCCTGATACTGAGAGCATTTCAGATCACAATGCGTGGAACAGAAAGGCCAGCCAATGTCCGCTGGAGTCGCCCATTTTTGGAGCCATTGAAGCCCTTGACACAGGATGCCGCTCAGCAAACCTTCACTGACATTGCAGATGATGGCTACACTATTGAGGAGATTGATAAAATTCTGCTCCTTGTTGATAACATGCCCTTGGCAATTGACCTCATTGCCCATTTGGTGGATGATGAAGGTTTTTCCAGTGTGTTGGATCGATGGGAGAAAGAGCGGACCTCACTGCTCTCCGAAGGTTATGACAGACATTCAAACCTGGATCTATCAATTTCAATCTCCCTTGAAAGCCCTCGAATGCTGGCTTTACCAGAGGCCCAGGGATTGTTAAGCCTACTATCCATTCTCCCAGATGGTCTTTCTGATACCGAACTGGTGCAAAGCAACCTGCCAATCGAAAATGTCTTGGCCTGCAAGGCCATGTTACTCTGCACGTCTTTGGCATACATCGATGGCCAGAAGCGACTCAAGGCATTGGTCCCTATCAGGGAATACATCCTAAAAGCACAGCCCCCGATGGCTCACATGATTCGACCTCTTCATCAACACTTCCAGGAACTCCTGGAAGTCTGGGAGAGATATCATGGAACTATTTCGAACCCAGGGACGGTAGCTCGAATAGCATCTAACTTAGCAAACATCCACAACATCCTGGTCAAAGGGTTAACTCCAGACAACCCTGATCTCGTGAATACAATCTACTGTGCATGTTACTTTGACCAATTTAGTCACCTGGCTGGGCGTGGTTTCAACCCAGTAATAGACCTGATTCCCAATGTTCTGCCTCACCCAAGGAGCCATAGATTGGAGGTGCATTTCAACCTACGTGTCCTTGCAGCATACAGAAACTCTCCTATTGCTAATGCACATCATATTGTGGACCAGACTCTGGAGTCTTTCACATATTTTGATGATGCAGATCTTAAATGTTGGTCACATGTTAATTATCAGTTTCGCATTGGTAACCGACCTCTTGCCCAGGCCGTGTCTATGGTATCTTCTCAGGATATTTCTATGAAATTAACAATGAGATTCCAAGAGCTATTCATTTTGCTGAAACTGGGCTGTCATTGTCGATTTCCACTGGGAATGTCAGACAGCAGTCAGACCTGTTGGGCACATTGGCGTGGTTTGAATGGGCGACTGGTAATTATTCAGCAGGTAAAAAGCATGCATATGAGGCCCAGAGGCTGGCAAAAATCTCAGGCAACTTATGGGTGGAAGCCTGGGCGATGCGGGTAGAATCATTGTGCTGGTATGCCTTTGGTAGCTATAAGCACAGCATGACTCTGTTAAGAAGAGCACGGGATCTACTCCGGCTTTGTGGCATGTCTGGCGGTTCACTTGATGATGATATTATGAACTCCGAAGCAGAAGTTCACCGGTTAAAGTCTGAATATGTTGAGGCACGTAAGATCCAGACTCAAATAATGCACCACTGCACCATTGCGGAAAATCCATATGGGCATGCCATAGCTCTACTCAATATTGCACTGATTGATGTCGAAATTGGCGGCTTGAGTTATGAAGTGCACAACAATCTTGCTACAGCTCGGCAGCTCATAGGGCACTCAAAGGGATTCAGCAGGATCTGGTGTGATATTGTCAAAGCAACCCTTGATACCAAAGAGGGAGACTTCCCGAAAGCACAAGATCTATTTCAGAGGAGTGTTACAACTGCTTGGGGAAAAGATGCTGAGATCGTGAGCTACTGTTTAGAGAGACTAGGGGATGTCTGCCTCTGGCCTACAATTGACCATGTTTCTTATAATGCGACAGTGTCTTTTCTGGTTCATAGCCTGAAACTGGCAAAGAAATTGGAGACTCACAAAGCTCTCCAACTTGTCGGAGATGTGTTCCTGGCACATGGTGACCAGCAGACTGCAATGAGTCTGTGGGTTGTCGCCCTGGCAGGATTCACTCAGATGGATATTCACTGCAGCAGAGCAGAATGCATGCTTCGCCTTGGAGATCTTTCGAAACTTCAAGGTGATGTCATGAAGGCAGGGGCACTCTGGAAAACAGCACACCCATTGTTCGAACGGTCATCACAGGGAAAGCAGATGGCAGATATTGAGGAGAGGCTTGCTGGAATCAGTAGCGAGCTACTAGATAGACCTGCGGAGAACCCGATGTGTCTCTCGGACCTACATGCACCAACTGCTAGTCAAGATGAGTTGGACCTTGGACTACTTAGCATCATTCCATCCGTGGCTGAAGAAGTGGAGAGTGTGGGTGTGGATGATTGTTCAGATTCAGTTTTGGTTCCAGCCTGATGGTGCATCAATATTTATTTCCCTGATTTTTCACACCAGAATTGGTGTCTTTACACCCCATTCATAGCCCCACCCCGTCTCAATCTTTCTATGTACTCTGAATGTGTTCCAACGTGTCCTTCCCTTACTTCCATCTTCATTTTCTCTGTCTCGGTTGACACATACTCAAATTCTCCCTGGAAGTTCCCTCGCTCCTCTTTTTACTGTCCTATAGCTACGGTACCTCGAAGTATGATCCCCACATCCACCTTTGGTCCTAGTTTGAACTTATTTATTTGATGTGCTGTTTTGTACTATTGGATGAGAATATTATTTATTTATTTAGACTGACATATGAGGTGACACAAACATCGAACATGCATATGCTTTGACTCTGGCCGGGGAATCTGGGCAAGATCTCCCAGGCATGTCACGTACACAATACATAGTGCTGACTGCAGCGATCAGCATCCTTCCGCAGTCATCCCGCTAAATGCCTCGGCTCTGTGCATTCTTTATCACCCAGGAGGTCAAGAATAAATAATTGCGGCTGTGCACTATACACCACATCAGATTATACGCTTATACAGAGTGCCTCTGCGTGGGCTCAATTTAGTACAGCGCCCGTAAAAGGAGTCACCCTCTGTAAATAATCGGACTCCGCACAATCTGTTCCGTGGCCTCATATCGGGGAGTTGAAACCCGCCTCGCTGCATGTACAGATTTCAACTTCAAAAATCACAGCCGTGCGCCGTACACCACGCCCGATGAAATCTTTAAACACAGACATTTCGAGGTGGAATCAATTGAGTTCGCCCAGGGAGGCACTAAATTTTCCTTACAAACTCTGCACAGAAAAGGTGGAGGTAACAACAAATTCGGGCGTGGGAGCATATTTTCCGGCGCCATCAATAATTGCATCTGTGCGCCGTACACCATACCCAATTAGATCCCCCGTGCTTGCCGTCTGTAAATGAAATCGATTCAGTTCACACATTACCCGGCGTGGGATTTGACCTCGGGCCCAATCAAACTCCACGCCATATTCTGATCGAAGATTGAACGTTGGGTGGCTATGGCATTTCCCTGTCTCACCTGTCACCTTCCTCATGAACGGCCGCGTCCTTCGCCCCATTCTACCGCTTTGCCCCCTGGACTTATCGAGCCTTCGGTATTGATCCAAGTGATGAATGCTAAATATGACATCCTCGTCAACTCGAAGTACATACCTTTCTCCCCGAGCCCGATAGGTTCCTAACTTCATCTTCTTGCAGTGCTGTCAGTCGAGCAGAAAGCTTGAGCGAGTTGGGAGAGTTTCGCACTACCATTTTTGGAAGCCTCTCTAGCAAAGTTGCATCTATTCCACGCTTTATTGATTCATTTTACGTAGTTTTGTGGTCCGCTCCCATTGAAAAAATCATCTGAGAAGAGTCATGCCTTGCCTCCGAATCGATCGTTGCACCCCCGCCCACAAAATAAACGAATAATTCAGTGCGGGCAACAAATACTTGCTCAAATGCAACCGAGCCTGGATTCGAGCCAAGGTTTTTTTCCTTCTAAAACTTTCGCTGAGAGGTTTCTGTCGTAACCTTTTGTAATTTCTACGTTCCGGCGATGTTCCGTGTTCAATGCCACGAATATAACGTCTTTTGTTCCTTCTTTCCGCGTGCTGAGATGCTGTCAAGTTGCTATGGTCGAGTTGGTTGGAGGTCTCGGGCCTACATTTCTACGCTACTTCCGCCATTGCTGAAATACAAACAACTAAAAAAAATGTACATAAGTATGAGTTTTGCCGGGCATCGCCTCGGCCTTCACCCCCAAGTCGAACTGCCTAATAAAGGATTCGACCTCATGTAATCGAACTTCACATCCTCCGAGCCTCTGGCCAAAAACTTGGCTCTGGTGTCATATGTGGAACTGAAAATTTGTAATTCAAAAATATTCAAAAGTCCCTACCTACATATTAACGACTTTCGATGCACTCTCTTTAAGTGGCTCTATTGCTTGACCCATGTTGAAAAAAAACATCTGTCTCTCAGGGTCCCGGCTGAGGTCCTGAAATGGAGTTGAAAACAGAGTACTGGCTATAACAACTGATACTCAGTGCCAATGAACTTGGCTAGTTTTTTGAAGAACAAAAGCCCCTTTCATATCAAATGACGATGTTCAAGTTAAATATTGCATCTCTGCCCAGGAAGGCCCCTGGTGAACTACCGAGTCAGGGAAAACTACTTGTCATTTGGCTCCTATATGATCTCACCAAAAAACGCAACACCAGAGGCTTGAACATTTCTTGAGCACAATTTAAAACCTCAGAATGCATTCACCTGCTTCTGCATAAAACATGCTTATTCCCAGGCTCTCAAAGTCCCAGGTGAGTTATACTCCGATTGGGAATATTATAGTGATTGATTCCCAAGGAGTATTTGATCTGAATGAATTCTATGAATTGCCCATCCAATATAAATGTGCATTTTACCATACCCACTTTTTTGACTTGACAGTCTCTGTTGCTCTGCAGACACTTTGGCATATTTTGCAGCCTGCAGCACACATTGGATTCACTGTTGAGTACCTTCTGTGAGCCCTATAATTTTTTTTGTACTATGATAAGTTTAGCAAGGATTGCAAAGGCTGTTGTTTTGGTTATTTCACATCGTTCTGGGCAGGATCTGATGCTTTTTTTGGCCTGCGGCGCAGTGGAATGATGTAAAATACTTTCGGGCCTTATTTGTGGCCCCACATGATTTAAAATATAGGCAAAACTACAATAAAACCGCGACAAGGGTGCAAAATAGGGGCCTGAGAACGCGCGGAGCGCCCGGATCAGTAGCCGATACATACTGTACGACCCTGTAGGGGAGCAACGGTCACGGTCACTGGAGGGCCGTTGCGTTGCCTTTTTTCTTTCGGGTCACTGTCACGGTGCAAGTCGTTGCTTCAAAGAAATCGTGACATGGTTCGAAAAAAAAATCGGAACATGTTTAGGCCTCAGAAATTACTTTGAATCACAGAAATCCACCGCTGGAGTGTATTAAACAGCAGATATTACCTCTGAATGCCAAAAACACAGTTGATAATGGCAAAATAAATATATTGATTATTCAACATGTTGCTTCTTTGAGCAACAGTCACGCTCACGGTGGGGCCCGTTGCCTGGAAAAGAGGCAACGGCCTTGTCACGGTTATCGAGGTGTTGCTCCCCTACAGGGTCGTACAGTAGCCAGGCCTAATCCGGCCTGGCAGACCCAATGCGGTCTGGGTTTCCTAATCGCGTCTGACTTTGGTTCCACACATGACACCAGAGCCATAAAAAACTTTATTGAATAGATTTGAGCACGGGAGTCAAACCCCACCTCGCTGCACAGATTCGGAGCAACTTGCATCGATGATTGCAGGAGGATAAGACTCAGGATAATAATATTACTCAACTAGGAACGTGCTGAGTTGTAGTGACAGTATAACTGGCCAAGTATGCACCACACCCAATTACACACTCTATGTAGACACTTTGATTTCAACTGGCCCAATGACGACAAATTGTAGAATCTATCCAATGGAGTTGGATCTCATAACCGTCGTCTCGAACCGCGAAATTGGGGTTTGTCTCAAGCCGTCGACTTCGCACCCTTCCTGAATTTGAATGGATGGCCAGGCTGGTTGGTATCCCAGCAGCCAGAGGTGAATGAGAAATACCTGGGATGTGCGGAGATTTGAATTTTGGGCTGGTGTCTCCTAGCTACATGCACACGAGAGTCGAGACCGACACACAATCACGACGCCTTGCGCATTCATAATCCCGCCATCCTGTCCTATTATCTAACCATCATCGCATCACTCCCCGCCCTGCCCGCTCTGATCCGCCTCATCAACCCGTCCTTCCCGCTCCCGCTTATTAGTCAAGCCCCCAGTTGCCCCTGACACGACACGCCCACTGTCGCGCTCTCCGTCTCACTACCGACGTCGGCGTCACCAGGTGCAGATATATCCCAATCCCGCCCTTCTCCTCCGTTTCCCCCGCTTCAAGTCAAGTTCCCGCCTCCCGCCCTCAGCACAAGTCATCCCTCAAGTTCCAACACGTCACAAAAGAACGTGGCTGGAGGATGAGATGGTGATGTCGAGCAGATTACGGATGCGCGGCGTGGACGTGGGCGGGAAGGAGCGGACGGATGCAGAGCGAGAGTTGAGCAGGAACGGACGGGCGGGCGGACGAGGCGAGGGGGTTATAGCAGCCCGCACTCGCGCAGGTGCAGCTGCAGGAGGATATCCTGGATCGTGCTTAGCACGACTATGACAAGGGCGTCAGTGCGTGCATCGTCGGTAATGGTAGCGGAGAGGAGGGCGTGGAATGGGGTCGGCGCCCGCTCCTTGCGCCCCTGGGGCAGCGGGGGCGGGGCCAGAGGAGCAGTGGAATCATCGCACACGTATAGTGCGCGTAGATCTGCTTCGTCGCCGCGCTCTGGTTCAGCGACACGAACCGGTGCAGCAGGTAGTCGCACGCCGCGTCGTAGTTGTCCCCGCGTGTAGTCCGGGAAGTAGTGGCCCTGCGTGTGGGGGATTAGCGCGCGGTATGAGGGACAGAGGAAAAAGAAAGGAGAGAGACAGGGGTAATCGATATCCTAATCGAGAGGGCCGCTCTGTCGCCGCAGCGCTCAACGCTAGTAATAGTGGATTGCTCGGGCGAAGAGGGCGAGCCACGCGCGCGCATGACGCAGCGGCTTCGTATCGTCGCGCGCAGAATGTGGGGCGGAGAACGCAAAGAGGGAAGACGAAGCAAATGGGTAGCGAAGAGGTACGAAGGAACGTATCGCAGGAAGGAACGCAGACGGTAGAAACGCACCTAACGGGCTCCTTGGCAGTCTCTCCGAAAACAGATCGATCTTGTTCAGTGATGCTTGTCAGCGTGAGTTGCAGATCAAGTCGAAGAGCGTCAGCGACTCTGGCATGCGATTATGGGGGGAGAAGGGGGGTTAGCGGGTGTTGTGCGATAGAGATGAAGTCGCAAGGCCGTCGCTGACCCGGGCCCGCCCACCAGCCTCGGAGGGAGCTGCGAGCGCGGGGAAGGGAAGAGGGGAGGGGACGCAAGGGCTGCGGCGTAAACACAGCCGAGCGCGACCACGCACCTGGCTAACACCCTAGTCTGGCTCGCCCTTCGCCCTTCCGCAGTGGATCCATTTCTTGCGCTCCGAGCGCTGCCCGCCACATCGAAGAGCTTATAGATCAGTTCACCGACCTGCGGAGAAGAGGATTAGTATGAGTGACGACGCTGCGCACTCAGGCTCATTCCCCTCTCTCGCCGGCCAGGAGGCAGCGCGGATGGGATCTCAGGGTCTTGACTGGCTTGTTGTGCTCCTTGACCCGCTCGCGCTGGGCCGTGTGCGGTCAGATCACATTTAAGATTAGCGACTCCGAGTTGCGCGAGCTCCGCCTCATGGCCCATGGGCCCGAGGTGGGTGCGGATGGGATCGAACTCTGTATGAGTCGGGGCATGATTCGTGTTGAATGTTGACTGAACGTCCATGGCTCATGGCGGATCGTAGACATGAGTGGCATGTGACTCCAGCGCGTCACACGTCACCCGCGCGTCGCGATTTCAACCCACAACACAACCACATAACGCGCTCCATAGGGGACAAAGATCGAAAGCTAAGCACTGATGCACGACACTATCTCACTTCTCTTCATCTCTCCCGTGCTTATACTGGCCCCACAACCCTGATTAATTAAAGGCCCTGAGGTTGGAACTCATTGGTAACTAGGCTCGAGGAGGTTGAGTGCACGAGAACCAGCTGCTCTGGCACTGCCAGGTGCGTATTTCGTTTGCATTCGAGTCTATCAATGAAAACTCAAGTTGGGTTAAATTTTGCAGGCCGTGACGGACGTTTCAGCGATCCTGTTCTCGGAGCTCATCGCGGCGTACCCCGACGCCAAGGTAATCCTGATGACACGCGACCCGGCGGGGTGGTTTAATTCATACGCCGGCTCGCTGCAGACCTTACCGTTCGGAGCGCGTCGCGGGCGCACGCGAGGCCGATCCGATGCATTTTGGGGCTTCACGGCGCGTTGCGCCGAGTTGATGCTCGGCGCGCCGGCTGCGGACGCACCTGAGGACGCACCCACGGCGGAGTTCGCGGCACATTATGAGAGGGTTAAAGCGAAGATGCTGCCAGTGTGGCTGCTGGAGTACGAAGTGGGCCAGGGTTGGGAGAGGTTATGTGCATTTTTAGGGGAGGGTGAGCCCAAGGAGGCGTTCCCGCGCATGAATGATGCCAAGACAATACGAGAAAACATCAATGCGTGGGCGGGACGCATCTTTCACGACACATAGGGGGCCTGCTGAGTTTGTAGGCGTGGCTCCGAGGCCGCTGCGATTTGTTTATACGGGGCGGGATAATGTGCGGTGATGAAAGGTGGTTCGGGTAATAAATAGATCTACAGTCCAGGGTCGTTTCCTTTTCCCTCCAGCTCCGAGTGTTGGGATTCTCGAGGCAATACAGATTCTAGTTAATAGCCCAACAAACGAGCGCCCCAGTTAATTGAACAGCTGATCGTCTTCGGGGTCAGATGGGGATCAACTAAGGATCAACCAACTGCGACACACTCACACTCACACTCCTCGGCGAGCGAGCAGCGAGGTGCAACACTGTTGCTGAGAGCGCTCTAGTCTGGAGCGGGATAAACACTTGCAACACTGTCGGCTATCGACATGAGTAGGAATCCGCGTCCCTCGGCGCGTCCCCCGCGCGCGGCGCGTGTCTCCCGAGCTGAAGTAGATGCCAACTGCCTTGAGATTCTGTTGCATCTGAACGAAGAGAATAAAGTCGGACAAGCCCCGAATTAATTAAATTCATTTTGTGAAGATTACGGTACAGGTGTCTCGTCCGCTTAATTAGTTACACATTCACTACTCATGCACGGACTGAATGTAAAGAATTCGCGGTGCATCCACCCCACCGTGTTACATGCCCCCGCGTGGCGCATCTGATCTCCTGCTGTTGACAGCCCTCTACCAAGCCTGTTTACTGCTGCCCGTGGCCGCTGCGCAGGCCCCGCGCCAAGTCTCACACCAGAACGGGCCGGATGTGCGGTGTGTGCAAGACAAGATCCGCACGGCGACACACGTCAAGGTCGGCACGGACATTATCGTGCTCCGAGGAAGAAGCACCATGCCCGCCATTCGAACGCCTGGGATGTCGCCCAGGGAACTATGCGTGCCGTGGCGGCTCCAACGTCTCAGTAATTCCTCGGGGGACGCGACTGCGACATACCTTCACCCTAAATACCTGGTGTCTGCTCTTCAAGTTGATACGGCTCCCCGCCAGGGTCCCACAGCCGGCACTGCCACCGCCGCCGCGCACCGTCGATGGAGGGGAGAGGAAGTGGTGGTGGTACGGAAGAAAGGGGAGTGATCAGCTTACCGAATCGGCGCCAAATGTTGTCATCACCGAATTGGGACAGTGTTGCAACTTGTCTGAACTCTCCAGTCTGGAGAGTTTTTTCTGACAGTGTTGCAACTCACTGCTGATTAACCAACGAGTTTGAGCCTGAGAGTGTTGCTGTTAACACATCCCCCGGGTCAGATGGTCTCATCCAAAAGTTCAACATGAGAATGCGATCGCAGGTCGTCAGGCAACGTGCGAACGGATGGGCGGAGTAGGACGGTTGAACTGGGTTTAAGGATCCCGAAGAGACATTATAGCGATGTTCAAAATCAGAAATGCACCACCTGCGACTCCGAGTGCCACAATTGAACTTCTGTCGACACAGACATCAACAGGCGAAGCTGATATCATCCCGCACTTTTTTCTGCTATGTACGCCGCAATGGTGTGGAAATGAATGGTCCCTGATTGACGGATATGGCTCCTCGCGTATCGTGCACGGTGCCAATGAAAGTTGCATCTGCACACCCAGGGTCAACAGCCAGTGGCATGGGCATCAGGTCGAGACCATCCAAAAGAGTTCTGCAAGAGGCCTCCATTACAGCTCGTGAACGGTCCAGTAGAATTGTCGCACATCATCATTCGCAGGGACTGGGTAGGCCCAGGGCTCACTCCCGCAAATCTCACGTTGCGTGTGGAGCACCTGATTCATTGCTGTTTCATCATCCTCAAATGAGGTGAATCTGGCAGCTGTGTACTCCAACCATCTACATACTTGGATGAATCATGATCCTCTGTAGGCAACCTCACCTCACCCAATTAAGCTCGAGGGACATCCTCCATAACGACCAGGCCGTGGTGCGTTGATATCTCTGAGGAGGAGGATTGTGTATAATATTATCAATACCTTCCTATTTTCAAACCTTCCTATTTTCAAGGGAACCTAGGCTGACTCTCATCATCACGTTTGAGCCGCCACAATGAAACAGAGCACGGAGGTCATCTCTTTCGATGGGACGGGGACCAGATTTTGCTACGCTGGCTGTGTTGAACCATATCGTATCAGACTGATAGAATGGGTGTGAAATCTCTCACGGAACCTGATATAAAAGACGGACCCTTCAGCGGCCAACACCATCACTACAACAATGCCCCTTCAACCGGACGCTGCGCAAATTCGTTTCAACCACATTTCCACAGCCTTGAGTGCTGCTGTCACCACTTTAGACATGGTTTCAGCAAGCCTGAAGACACCATTCTTGGAACCAACTTCCAACATCATGCAATCACTGTTGACTGCTGTCCAGGTGAGTGTCTGCAGTGGATCTCTCCATTGGCTCTCCACAGGGTTTTGACATGAGTTGGATAGACTGTGAAAAGAAACCAGGATGACTGTGCCCAGATACTGGAGCAAATCCACCAGCTCCTCTATGCAATCATCCATGTCCATATAAAATCCGATACAGGCGGTGAATTACCACCAGACATGTTAAACCATTTGGGGAAATTCACTGAGCAAGTTGTGCCCATCATTCCGACAGTCTTGGTGCTCACTTCCTTAGGACCCTGCACAAGATCCACACATTTGTTGAAGCACAGCAGGAGAAAAGCAAAATCAAGCAGTTTTTTCGCCAGGGTGAAATGAGGGCATTACTAAAGGACTGTCATATGGGACTAGAACAGGCACTCGAGGCATTCAAGGTGAGTTCATTATTGCTGTGAGCACTGAAATCTCAATGGAGAACAACTCAGATCCAGGGTGCCACACTTCTAAGTGACATGGCGGAAATGCAAAAACATGCCCAGAAGATGCATGAGGAAGTCCTCGAGATGATCTCAGCTCTAGAAACATCTGACACAGGCTCAACTGTACGCCCTGATTGAACCTATTTCAGAGTGAATAATCATGATTGTTTCAACAGATCAGCAGAGTCCTCTCCAGCAGGTATATGTGTGTTGGATCTTTGTGGACACATCTGAAATCTCATTCAGCTCAAACTCACTTTCATTGTTGCCATCGGAGCCTAAGATTTTCCATGGCCGCCAATCTGAAGTTTCAGTCATAATCCAAGCCTTTGGCATTGCTACACCAAGAATAGCAATTCTAGGGGCAGGAGGAATCGGGAAGACAAGCTTGGCCAGAGCCATTCTCCATCATCCTGAAATCAGTGTGAGATATGACCAGTGCCGGGTTTTTATTCCTTGCGACACTGCATCCAGTATCATTCAACTTGCTGGCTTCATTGGAGCCCAGGTAGGACTCAAGCCAGAAGACAATCTCACTCAGCCTGTTATCCGTTATTTTGCTAGCAGCCCACCATCACTCTTGATTTTAGACAATCTGGAGACACTCTGGGAGCCAAGAGAATCTCGTCTTGAAGTTGAGAAGTTCTTGGCCCTACTTGCAGATGTAGATCATCTGGGACTAATTGTAAGCAGACAGAATAGCCACTGCTATCCACTTGCTGAAGGTGTTTTCAGATCACAATGCGTGGAGCAGAAAGGCCAGCCAATGTTCGGTGGACTCGGCCATTTTTGGAGCCATTGAAGCCCTTGACACAGGATGCCGCTCGCCAAACCTTCATTGACATTGCAGATGATGGCCACACTCTTGAGGAGATTGACAAAATCCTGCTCCTAGTCGATAACATGCCCTTGGCAATTGACCTCATTGCCCATTTGGTAGATGATGAAGGTTTTGCCACTGTGTTGGATCGATGGGAGAAAGAGCGGACCTCACTGCTCTCCAAAGGCTACAATAGATGTTCAAACTTGGATCTATCAATTTCACTGTCCCTTGAAAGCCCTCGAATGATGGCATTACCAGAGGCCCAGGAGTTGTTGAGCCTACTATCCATTCTCCCGGATGGTCTTTCCAATACCGAACTGGTGCAAAGCAAGCTGCCAATCAACAATGTTTTGGCCTGCAAGGCCATGTTACTCTGCACATCTTTAGCATACATCGATGAGCAGAAACGACTCAAGGCATTGGTCCTTATCAGGGAATACATCCAAAGGACACACCCCCCAATGGCTCACATCATTCAACCTCTTCGCCAACACTTCCAGGAACTCCTTGAGGTCTGGGAGACATATCATGGAACTGTTTCAAACCCAGGGACAGTAGCTCGAATAGCATCTAACTTGGCAAACATCCACAGTATTCTCATAAAGGGTTTCAACCAAGATAACCCTGATCTCATGAATACAATCTACTGTGCATGTCACCTGGACCACTTTAGTAGTCTGACTGGACATGGTTTCAGCCTAGTAGTAGACCTGATTCCCAGTGTCCTGCCTCACCCAAAGAACCATAGATTGGAGGTGTATTTCAACTTACGTGTCCTTTCAACATATGGAGATCGTCCAATCGCTAATGCACAACCTATGGTGGATCAGACTCTGGAGTCTTTCACATGCTTTGATGATGCAGATCTTAAATGTTGGTCACATGCTGATTATCAGTTTACATTGGTTACTAAAACCTCTTCCCCAGGCCGTTTCTATGATATCCTCTCAGCATATTTTTATTCCTGTAACAATGAGATTTCAAGAGCTGTTAACTTTGCTGAAACTGGGCTATCATTATCCATTTCTACTGGGAACATCCGAGGGCAGTCTGATCTGTTAGGTACATTGGCAGTGATTAAATTGGGAATTGGGGATTATTCAGCAGGCCGGGAGCATGCATATGAGTCTCGGAAGCTAGCCAAAATTGCTGGGAATCCGTATAAGGAAGCCTTAGCATTGCGGGTAGAATCAACGTGCTGGCGTGCCTTTGGTAGCTATAAGCACAGCATGGCTCTGTTAGGAAGAGCACGGGATCTACTCCGACTTTGTGGCATGTCTGGCGGTTCACTAGATGATGATATTATGACCTCTGAAGCAGAAGTTCTCCTTTTAAAGTCTGAATATCTTGAGGCACGAAATATCCAGACTCAAATACTGCACAATTGCTCCATGGAACAAACACCATATCAGCATGCCTTGGCTCTCCTCAACATTGCACAGATTGATATCGAAATTGGTGTGTTGGGGCATGAATTGGGCAAAAGTCTCTATACAGCCAGCCAGCTCTTTAGCAGTGTGGGATATTCAATGGGAATCATCTACTGTGATATTGTGCAGGCAACCATGTATTTGAATGAGGGAAACTTTCTGGCAGCGAAGACCCAATTCCGAAAGAGTCTTGCCTTCACCTGGGGGACAGAGGCTGAAGTTGTGAACTACTGTTTAGAGAGACTGGGAGATGTCCGCCTCTGGGCTGGTATAAATTCTATTTCATATAATGCACCAGTGATATTGTTGGTTCACAGCCTAAAACTGGCAAAGAAATTGGAGACCCACAAAGCTCTCCAATTTCTCGGAGATGTATACCTGGAACATGGTGACCAGCAGACAGCAATGTGTCTGTGGGTTGTCGCCCTGGAGAGATTCACCCAGATGGATGTTCATCGTAGCAGGGCAGAATGCATGCTTCGTTTAGGAAATCTTTTGCAACTGCAAGGGGATGTTGTGAAGGCTGGGGAGCTCTGGAGAACAGCACGACCATTGTTCGAACAGTCATTACAGCAAAAGCAAATTGCAGATATTGATGAGAAGCTTGCTGAAATCGGTCACGACCTACTTGACAGGCCTGTGGAAAACCTAGTTCATCTCTCAGACCTACATGCACCAACTGCTAGTCCGGACGAGTTAGATGTTGGGCAAATTAACATCACTCCATTAAGTTTCCCAGCAGTGGAGATTGTGGCTGATGATGACAGTTCAGATCCTGTTTTGGTTCCAGCCTGATCATTCATTTGCCTGATTTCTCGCACCATAATTGGTGTCTTCACACCCCACTCACACCTAGGCTCCCACCCCGTCGCAACCTTGCTATGTACAACAATCGTGTTCCAATGCTCCCTCTACTTCTTTCTTCCTTTTCTCTGCCTCAGTTGATTTTCAAAGATACCCGAATTCTCCCATTCCCTCGCCCCTCTTTCTACTGTCCTATAACGACTTGCAGTAGGTATGATACCCACACCCAACTTCAAGTTTGGTTCCAGTTGTGATATTGAACTTATTTACTTGACGTGATGTTTTTTGTACTATCGGATGAGAATATAATTTATTTAGACTAACACATGAGGTTACTTATATCAGAAATCGAATATGGTCCAGGCAACCTTGGTATGAGCTGTCAATAATATATGGCACTGACTGTTCCGATCGACATCTCAGCAGTCACCCAAGTAAATCCCTGTTTGACCGGGCAATGGGGAGCAGAGTAGACATTGTCGATAATCGAGGGAGCAATAGATAGCAGATTATTCTATTGATGCTCAGTCAAGTCCAATTCAACACACCAAATCCCTTCGAACTTATTTGCCTCCGTTAGACTCCCCGGGCACCTGCACCAGTGAACCCGATTTTGAGCATTGATTTGAACCAAACCTTACTGTATTATACAAAGCTCCAGGAATTTTGTTACACATCAGTTGCAGCTATCCGCCGTACACCACACCTGATTACAACCTTCACACACAAACCTTTCGACGTTTAATCGATTCACTGCACGCTCAATGACTGTGCGAATCCTTCATGAACAAGGTTCGTTCCCAAGACAGCTGGGGAGTACGGGGAGTCGAACGACGTCTCGCTGCATATATGATGGTTTGCTCTTAAGTAATTGCAGCACCCGCCACGCCCGATTACAATCTATTCACGGACCGTCCTACGCGGGCTCAATTCAAGGCAACCATGAAAACACTGGGCTTATCTGCGAACTCAAGTGTCAACACGAATTCGGGCACGAGGACTCGAACCCCGCCTCGCCGCACACAATTTTACGCGCCTAAATAGTTACAGCAGCTGTGCGCCGTACACCACGCTGATCACGACCATTATACGGACTTCAATAAGTGGGCTCAATTGACTGCACCGTATTGCCTGTGAATTGCGCACAAAAAGGGTCCTCTCGATCAATTCAGGCACTGAGAATCGAACCCCGCGGTGACCCACCTTGCCCATACACGGCCTGATTTAATTCCACACAAAAAGAAATTATGCCAGCAGCCCAATTCGCACACGAGGAGTCGACCCCCGTCTGACTGCATGCTATCAAGACACAACAGTTACAGCAGTGCACCATACACCATGCCCGATTTCATGCTCTGTACACAGGCCTATCTATCGGGGCTCATTCTACTGCAACCTAAGTAGAAATGTAGATATGTAGAAGCTTTGGTTTTTAACTGGCCCAACGAGCTTCGGCGACGGTTGGAATCCCGTATCGGGCAGTCAGCACGCCGGGATTTCATACCGACGAAATTAAATTGGGGTTCCAACGTTCAACTTCGCGGCGTTCACGCCCTTCCTGAATTTGAATGAATGGCAAGGCTCTGGTTGATATGCCCAGGCAAATTAGAAATTCAAATGCGGAGATTTGGATTATAGGCCGTTGTCTCATTGCATACATAGAACCTACTCCGAGAGTCCAGATGACACAAAATCACGTCGCCTTGTCCCGCCATTCCCATTCTCTAGCCATCATCGTATCACTTCCCGCCGCGTTGATCCGCCGCATCCCCCGCTTCTTCCCGCCCTTCACGCTGCCGCTTATCACTCAGGCCTGTATGCGAATCACCCACTCCTGAAACGACGCGCGCGCTGTCGCGCATGTCACCGTCCTTAATACCGACGTCGGGGTCACCGGGTGCAGACATGTCCCCATCCCGCTCACCGCTCCCTCCTCCTCCTTTCAAGTCGGCCTCCCGCCCCGAAGTCACCCCTCAAGTCCCAGCACGTCACAAAAGAACGTGAATTTTATTCCATATCAAAACGCAAGGAAAAAAGGGGATGAAGAAAGTATACGTATAGGCAGGGGCAGATAGAAATGATGAATAGTATAGTGGGGTGGGGCGGGCGCACGCGTAACTGCAAACCCAACAACCACCCAACCTCCAAGCTCCAAACCGAATTCCAAATCCAAGTGTATTTATGTAGGTATTGAAGACGCCGATGAAGATATGCGGGGGTGTGGGTAGGGGGTAGGAAGGGGGCGGGTAGAAGGGTAGGGCGTAGGGTGTACGCGGCTGAGCTGGAGGATGGGATGGTGATGTCGAGCAGATTACGAATGTGCGGTCGTGGACGTGGGTGGGAAGGAGCGGACGACGCAGAAAAAAAAATTGATTGTAGCAGGAACGGACGGCGGGCGAGGCGGTAGGGGCGAGGGGCTTATAGCAGCCCGCACTCGTGCAGGTGCAGCTGCAGGAGGATGTCTTAGATCGCGCTCAGCACGACTGTGAAACAAGTAGCGTCGGTACGTCGTAGATAACAGCAGAGAAGAGAAGGGGAGGGGTGGGCGCCCGCTGACCCGCTCCTTACGCCACTGGGCAGCGGGGACGGGGGCAGAGAAGCAGTGGAATGAAGATGATAGAAGAACACGCACACGTAATCTGCTGCGTATCCGTCGCACACGTGTAGTGCGTTTAGATATGCTTCGTCGCCGTGCTCTGGTTCAGCGACACAGACCGGTGCAGCAAGTAGTCGCACGCCGCGTCGCAGTTGTCCCCGCCCGCGTAGCCCGGGAAGTAGTCGCCCTGGGGGAAGGGGTTAGCGTCGGCGGGGAGGAGGAGAGGGAAGAGGGAAGAGAGAGGCAGGGGTAATCGACATGCCGATCGAGAAGGCCACTCTGTCGTCACAGCGCTCAACGCTAGCAACAGTGGATTGCTCGGGCGAAGAGGGCGAGCCACGCGGACGCAGGACGTAGCGACCCCGCACCGTCGCGCGCAGAATGTGGGGCGGAGAACGCAAAGAGGGAAGGCGAATCAAAAGGGGAGCGAATAGGTACGAAGGAACGCATAGCAAAAGAGGAACGTATAGCACGAAGGAAGAAGGAACACAGACACAATGTAGACAAGAGCAAAAACGCACCAACGGGCTCCTTGGCAGTTTGTCCGCAAACAGATCGATCTTGTTCGGTGATGCTCGTCAGCGTGAGTTGCAGATCGAGTCGAAGAGCGTCAGCGCTTCTTGCATGCGATTCTGGGGGAGGAGAGAAGGGGGGTTAGCGGGTGCTGTGCGGATACGAAGGCAGAGATGAAGTCGTAAGGCCGTCACCGACCCTGGCCCACCCACCAGCTTCAGAGGGAGCTGGGGGCGGGGCGGACGACATGCGGGGAAAGGGAGGAGAGGAGGGGACGCAAGAGCCGCGGCGCAAACACAGCCGAGCGCGACCACGCGCCTGGCTAGCACCCTAGTCTGGCCCGCCCATCGCCCTTCCGCAGTGGATCCCCTTCTTGTGCTCCGAGCACTGCCCGCCCACGTTGAAGAGCTTGTAGGTCAGTTCGCCGACCTCAGGAGAAGAGGATTAGTATGAGTGATGACGCGGCGCACTCAGGCTCACTCCCCTCGCTCGCCGGTCAGCAGTCGGTGTGGATGGGATCTCAAGGTCTCGAATGGCTGGCTGTACCCCTTGACCCGTTCGCGTTGGATCGCCCCTGCGCGGTCAGATCGCGGATTCAAGATTATTACACGAGAGGGTGTCGCATGGGACTGCCACTCTAGCGCGTCACACGTCACCCGCGCGTCGTGATTTCAACCACAACACAACCACATAACGCGCTCCATTGGGACAAGCATATTATGAGAGCGTAAAGGCTATGGTGCCACAGGAGCGGCTCTTGGAGGTCGAGGTCGGCGAGGGGTGGGAGCGCTTGTGTGTGTTTTCAGGGGAAGAGGTGCCCATGGGCGCGTTCCCGCACGCGAATGATGCGAAGGCAATACGGCAGAACATTGATGCATGGGCGGGGCGCATCCTTGGCGACACGTAGAGGGCTCCTCAATTTGTGTGCATGGCTCCAGTGATGGCCGCTGCGATTTATTTATACGGAGTGGGATAATGTGCGGTGATGAAAGGTGGTTCGGGTAATAAATAGATTTACAGTCCAGGGTCATTTCCTTTTCCCCTAGCTTCGACTGTTGGGATACTTGAGACAGTACGAGTTGCAATTAATATCCCAGAAAAGCAACTCCCTTGAACGGCCAATCTGATCATCTTCGGGGTCAGATGGTCTCGACGGACGTGGCTTCTCGCACATCGTGCCGGTGTCAATGAAATTTGCATCAATGCTGCACGCCCAGGGTCAACAGCGGATCTAAGCTCGAGGGACATCCTGCAGAAAGACCAAGACGCTGTGCACTTGATTTCGAATATTGCTTAGGAGGAGAAGATTGTGGTGAGGCTGAGTTCAATAATAGTACCAATACCTTCATATCTTCAAGGGAGCCTAGGCCCCGGAGGTGAGTCCTGATATCAAACACAAGGGGGAGGAAGTAGGTAAGGCTGGGTCGGAGAATCTTCTTGACAATCAGCATCAGACTTCAGGCACCGCAATTGAACAGGGGCAGAGGTCAGGTTCCCTTCTGTTGAATGTGATCAACTTTGAGTGACAGAGACATTCTGGAAGGGTGATGAACCAAGTGTGTGGGTTAAGGGCTGTGAAATCTCTCGCGAAACCTGATATAAAGGATGAAGCCTTTCAGTGGCAGGTGTCATCACCACAATCATGCACCTTCAGCTCGATGCCGCGCAAATTCGGTTTAACCACGTGTCTACAGCCTTGAGTGCTGCTGTCACAACTTTCGACATGGTTTCGGCCAGCCTCAAGACACCGTTCTTGGACCCAATCTCAAACCTCATGCAATCACTATTGACAGCTGCACAGGTGAACATCTACTGTGCATGTCTTCAGGTGGTTCTGACATAATTTGGATAGACTGTGAAGAGAAACCACGATGACTGTGCTCAGATGCTGGAGCAAATCCACCGGCTCCTCTATGCAATCATCCATGTCCATATAAATCTGATACGGGTGGTCAATTACCACCAGACATGTTGAAGCATTTGGGGAAATTCACTGAGCAAGTTTTGCCCGTCATTCTGACAGTCTTGTTGCTCACTTCTATAGGACCCTGCTCAAAATCCACACATTTGTTGAAGCCCAACAGGAGAAAAGCAAAATCAAGCAGTTCTTTCGTCAAGGTGAAATGAGGGCATTACTCAAGGACTGTTTTAAGGGACTGGGACAAGCACTCGAGGCATTCAAGGTGGGTTAATTGTGGCTGTCAGCACTGAAATTTCAACAACAGAGACTGCCTCAGATCCAAGGTGTCATACTTCTAAGTGACATGGCACAAATGCAAAAACATGCCCAGGAGATGCATGAGGAAGTCTTAGAGATGATGTCGGCTCTTTCAAATGGAGAAACATCTGACACAGGATCCACTGTATGTCCTGATTGAATCTATTTTCAGAGCAGATAATCATGATTGTTTCAACAGATCAGCAGAGTCCTCTCCAGCAGGTATATGTGTGTTGGATTCTTTGTGGACACATCTGAAATCTCATTCAGCTCAAACTCACTTTCATTGTTGCCATCAGAGCCCAAGATTTTCCACGGTCGCCAATCTGAAGTTTCAGTCATCATCCAAGCCTTGACAATGCAACACCGAGAATAGCAATTCTAGGGGCAGGAGGAATTGGGAAGACAAGCTTGGCCAAAGCCATTCTCCATCACCCTGATATCAGTGCTAGATATAACCAGTGCCAGGTTTTTGTTCCTTGCGACACTGCATCCAGCATCATTCAACTTGCTAGCCTGATTGGTGGCCATTTGGGGCTCAAGCCAGGAGACAATCTCACTCAACCAGTTATCCGCCATTTTGCTAGCAGCCCACCATCACTCTTGATTTTAGACAATCTGGAGACACTCTGGGAGCCAAGAGAATCTTGTCAAGAAGTCGAGAAGTTCTTAGCCTTGCTTGCTGATGTAGATCATCTGGCACTAATTGTAAGCACACAGACTAACCACTGCTATCCAGATACTGAATCCATTTCAGATCACTATGCGTGGAGCAGAAAGACCGGCCAATGTCCGCTGGACTCGGCCATTTTTGGAACCATTGAAGCCTTTGGCACAAGATGCGGCTCGTCAGACATTTCTTGATATTGCAGATAATGGCCATACTCTTGAGGAGATTGACAAAATTCTGCTCCTTGTCGATAACATGCCCTTGGCAATTGACCTCATTGCTCACCTGGTGGACTATGAAGGGTTGGCAAGTGTGTTGGATCGATGGGAAAGAGAGAGGACCTCACTCCTGTCTGAAGGCCATGACAGATGCTCCAACTTGGATTTATCCATTTCCCTGTCCCTTGAAAGCCCTCGAATGCATACTTTACCGCAGGCCCAGGAGTTGTTGAGCCTACTCTCCATTCTCCCAGATGGTCTTTCAGATACCGAACTGATTCAAAGCAAGCTGCCAATCAACAATGTCTTGGCATGCAAGGCCAGGTTACTTTGCACATCTTTGGCATACACCGATGACCAGAAACGACTCAAGGCATTGGTCCCTATCAGGGAATACATCCAAAGGACACAGCCCCCGATGACTCACATCATTCAACCTCTTCGCCAGTACTTCCAGGAACTCCTTGAGGTCTATGAGACATTTCATGGAACGGTTTCAAACCCAGGGACGGTAGCTCAAATAGCATCCAACTTTGCAAACATCCAAATATCTTGGTCAATGGTTTAACCCCAGACAACCCTGATCTTGTGAATACAATCTACTGTGCATGTCACTTTGACCACTTCAATACTCTGGCGGGACATGTTGAGAGTCCAGTAATGGATCTGATTCCAAGAGCTCTGCCACACCTAAGGAACCCTAGACTGGAGGTGTATTTCAACATATGTGTCCTTTCTGCATACAAAGATCCTTCTATTGTCAAGGCACAGCACATAGTGGACCAGACTCTGGAGTCTTTCACATACTTTGATGATGCAGATCTTAAATGTTGGTTATACATTAATTATTAGCTTTACATTGGTTACTAACACCTTTCCGCTAGGCCATTTCTATAATAGCCTATCTAGATATTTTCATGGTCACAATGAGATTCCAAGAGCTATCAGCTTTGCTCAAACCGGACAATCATTGGCAATCTCCACTGGGAACATCGGACGGCAGTCCGACCTGTTGGGTACATTGGCATGGATAGAATGTACAACTGGTCATTATTCAGCAGGCCAGGAGCATGCATATGAGTCTCAGAGGCTGGCAAACATCTGTGGCAACCCATATAAGGCAGCCTGGGCATTGCGAATAGAATCTGTGTCCTGGTATGCCCTTGGAAGCTATAGGCACAGCAACCTCCTGGGCAAAAGAGCAAGAAATCTACTCCAACTCTGTGGCATGTCTGGTAGCACGCTAGATTATTCCATCATGGGCATCCAAGCGGAAGTTCACTTCCTGAAATCCGAATATTCTGAGGCCCGCAACATCCGGTCTCAAATATTGCACAATTGTTCCATGGAGCAAAATCCATACCAGCATGCTATGTCTCTACTCAACATTGCACAGATTGACATCGAAATTGGGCTATTGGGGCATGAATTTCAGATAAATCTTGATAGGGCCAACCGGGTGTTTGGCATCGTTGGATTTTCAATGGGAGTCATCTGCTGTGATATTGTCAAAGCAGCCATGGATGTGAAAGAGGGAGACTTTCTGAAAGCTTGCTGCCAGTTCCAAAAGAGTCTTACACTGAGTTGGGGGAAAGACTCTGAGGTCGTAATGTACTGTTTAGAGAAACTGGGGGATATCTGCCTCTGGCCTGCAACAGACCATGTTTCATGTAATGCACCAGTGACGTTTCTGGTTTATAGCCTCAAATTGGCACAGAAACGAGAGATTCACAAAGCTCTCCAATTTCTCGGAGATGTATACCTGACATATGGTGACCAGCAGACAGCAATGAATCTGTGGGTCGTCGCCCTGGAGGGATTTACCCAGATGGATGTTCACCGCAGCAGGGCAGAATGCATGCTTCGCCTTGGAGATCTGTCAAAACTGCAAGGGGATATTGTGAAGGCAGCCGAGCTTTGGAAAACCGCACGGCCATTGTTTGAACGGTCATCACAGGGAAAGCAAATGGCACATATTGATGAGAGGCTTTCTGGAATCAGCTGTGAGCTCCTTGATAGGCCTTCGGAGCCCCTCATCCATCTCTCAGACCCACATGCACCGAGTGCTAGTCCAGACGAGTTGGACGTTGGGCAAATTAACATCACTCCATCCAATGCCCCAGCAGTGGACATTATGGCTGATGATGACGGTTCAGATCCTATTTTGGTTCCGGCCTGATCCAAATGCTTCCATTATTTCTTCTATTTATCTGCCTCGGTTCAGATTCTTCCATACCCAAAGTGTCCCACCTCCCCCTTGTCTTATCTACAGTGTATGCATGTATGATATCTAAAGCTAGTGTGATGTTGATCTTATTTATTTGAAGCGATGCTTTGTACTGTCGGATGAGATGCAATATAATTGATTTATACTGACATATGTTACATCAGAATTGAGCATGATTTGACTCTGGCCGGGCAGCACGGTTGGCTTCTTGCACCTCTGTCTGTCCTGGGCTAGAGCCCCCATTAATATATACACGGCACTGACTCCGCCGATCGGTATCCCTCGGCAGTCACCGAGCTACATAAATCCCTCAGCTCTGTGCATTATTCACCTCAACAACAAAAACCAGGCAATTACTGATAAGGTCACCGATCAAGGGAGCGATGGATAGCAGATGTTTTACTGATGCTCAGCCAAGTTCACTTCATCCCACCCAGCTGCCAAATCCCTCCGACTTTGTTTGCTCACGTCAAACTTCCCGCATACAGTATTTTCAACTCATTCGACAACTACAATCTACAAGGCTTCCAACGAGACAGTGGCCGTGGACTCGGCCAAATTTCATGTCGAATATGTCCAAATGGAACAGCGTGTTCGATTCGGGGCATCCGCAGTGAATCCGATTTTGAGCGTTGATTTGAACCCCACCTTACTGGTAACAATTGCAGCTATGCATCGTACGCCATGCCCGATAACAACCCTTGGACATCGAAACCTAAGTGGGTTCAATTTAGTACAACCTGGAAGCCACCAGTAGACTTCCTTGCAATTCCGCCAAAAAGCTTAAGGGACAACAATGGCAGAGAATTCGGTCGAACCCTGCATTGCTGCATGGATGTTTTAGATTTCTATGTAACAGTTGCAGCGGCGCACCGTAGATTTATGGCAGCCTAGAAAGGCACCGCTCGATTCAAGCTCTGTAAATAATCGCGTGGGAGCGGAACAATTCAAAGCCTCGCCGCACACAATTTTCCCAAATAGTTGGAGCAGCTGTGCACCGTACACCGCGGCCGATTACAACCATTGAACTTCGCTAAGTGGGCTCAATTGACTGCAACGTATTGCCTGTTTCCTCTCGGGCAATTCGGGCACAGGGAATCGAATGCCACCTGAATAATGGCAGAAGTTCATACACGGAGCGTTCTACGTCGGCTCAATCAGTGTGCGTTCCAGGAAACTAGTTGTACGTAGGCTCAATTCAGTGCACGCTCCAGGAAAACTAGGCCTACCTGCAAATTCCACACAAAAGAATATTATGCCAGCAGCCCAATTTGAGCACGGGAGTCGAACCCCGTCAGACTGCATGAGGTCGTATTGAAGACACAATAATCCCGATAGTGCTCCGTACACTACGCGCGATTCTATACCCTGTACGCGACCCCGCTAAGTGGACTCAATTTCGTCACCTGTGGAACAGGAACCCCGGACTGCTCCGACCTCACGCAATCGAACTTCCCATCCTCCGAGTCTCTAGCCAAAAGCTTTATTGAAGCCAAGTAAATTCGAGTACGGGGTGTCGAGCCCCACCCTGCTCCACATATTCTATATCAACAAATGCAGTGCACCATACACCATGCCCGTGGGCATATTGCATGCTCTCTACCTGGCTCGTTCCACTGCAACCTAATTAAATTAGATATGTAGAAGCTTCGATTCTCAACTGATCGGCCAAACGGGCTCGCATCAATTTGACATGCAATGGCCGCGGTGGGATTTCCTTCCTGAATCTGAATGACTGGCAAGGCTCTGGTTGGTAATGTGCGGAGAGTTGAATTTTGGGCTGTTGTCTGGTCGCTACAGAGTACCGACTCTGAGAGTCGAGACCGACGCAAAATCACGTCGCGTTCCGCATTTAGAATCCCACTAGTCTCGTTCCCGACGTTATAGGGCGGTCGCTCGCTGCGCTCGTGGGGCAGAGGACAGGCGGAACAGCGGACCGGTCGGAATGATCCGAGGCAGACGTTTTGATGAAAAATGATGGAAGAGCACTGCCCTACTTATAACTCTTCGCGTGTGTTTTTCATCATTTTTTTTGACTCCGCTCCTGATCTCGGCACGCGGCGGCACACCCGAACATCTGGAGCCGAGATTAGAATCCCACCATCCTCTCCCATTATCTAGCCATCATCACATCACTTCCCGCTCTGATCCGCCTCATCCACTTCTCACCCTTCTTGCTCCCGCTTATCACTCACGCCTCATCGAAGTCGCCCCTGACACGATGTCGCGCATGCCACCATCCTCACTACCGACGTCGGCGTCACCTGGTGCACCCATATCCCCATCCCGCCCATCCCTCCCTCCTCTTCCTTTTTCCCCACTTCAAGTCAAGTTTCCGCCTCCCGCCCTCAGTCGAAGGAGTCCCAACACGTCGCAAAAGAACGTTAATTTATTCCATATCAAAAAATAAAGAAAAAAGAAAGGCAAGGAGAGTCACTATCAACTAACTATTTCGAGGCTGGAGCTGCATCACAGACGCAGAGGGGGAAAAGGGGACGAAGAAAGCATACGTATAGGCATGGAAAGATAGAAATGATGAATAATATAGCGGGGAGCGGGCGTCAGCGTAACTGCAAACGCAAACCAAACAACCAACCTCCAAGCTCCAAACCAAATTCCAAATCCAAGTGTATGTATGTAGGTATCGAGGGCGCCGATGAAGATACGCGGGGTACAAGGGTAGAAGGGCAGGCGGTAGAGTGTACGTGGTCGGGCTGGAGGATGGTGATGTCGAGCAGATTACGGATACGGACACGGATGTGCGGTCGTGGACGTGGGCGGGAAGGAGCGGACGGACGCATAACAAGAATCGAGCAAAACGGTGAGGCGGGCGGGGCGTGGAGCGTATAGCAGCCCACTCGCGCAGGTGCAGCTGCAGGAGGATAACCTGGATCGTGCTCAGCATGACTGTGAAACAAGTGGCGTCAGTACGTCGTCGGTCACGGTAGCGGAGAGGTAGGGTGGGCGCCACTCCCTTACGACTCGGCGCCGGGGAGCGGTCGGCTCCCCTCGCGGTCGACAATGGGAGGAATCGGGTCGAAGGAGCGGGGGAGGCTAAAGGAAAGGGAGAGACACGCACATTTAATCTGCTGCGTATCCGTCGCACACGCGTAGTGCGCGTAGATCTGCTTCGTCGCCGCGCTCTGGTTCAGCGACACGAACCGGTGCAGCAGGTAGTCACACGCCGCGTCGTAGTTGTCACAGTGAAGAGGGCGAGCCGCGCGGTGCACGACGTAGCCATGGTCGCACAGAATATGGAGCGGAGAACACAAAGAGAAAGGCGAAGCAAAAGGGGAGCGGAGGTACGCAGAAACGTATAGCACGAAGGAAGAAGGACCGTAGACAGTAGATTAGAAACGCACCAACGAGCTCCTTGGCAGCCTTTCCGCAAACAGATCGATCTTGTTCAGGAATAGAGGATGATGCTCGTCTCGAATCAGCGCGAGTTGCAGACTGAGTCGCCTCTTGCATGCGGTTCTGGGGGCGCAGTCAGGAAGGCGAGATAGAGGTGGGGATGGAAGAGAAGCGAAGCGAAGCCCCCGCCGCGGCGGCGCGAATACAGCCGCGTGCATCTGCCCGAGTGCACAGCGCGAGGGCGCTCCACTCGCTGCGGCCCCACCATCCCGCGTCAGACCTGCCTCGTCTCAAAAGATGAAAGAAAACACATAGCACACTCCCATTTTCATACAGCATCTGGTCGTGCTCGCTTAGCGACGAGGAACACCAGCGCCGTCACGTCCTCAAAGCAGTGGATCCACTTGCGCTCCCCGCCCACGTCGAAGAGCTTGTACATCAGTTCGCCGACCTAAGGGGGTGTGTCAGTGCTTGAATTCGAGACAGGAGAGAAGAGGGGCGGGCGGGCGTGCAGGAAGAAGGAAGAGGAGGGGAAGACCGAAGACGGAGGGCCTGCGGCTCAAAGACCGACGTGTGGGAGGTAAGGAAGCGCCCGCCTGCGGCGCAAGGATGGAAGTGTGGTGTAAAAGACTAGCGAGTGGAGTTACACGAGCTCTGGCCGCCCCTCGGATGCGTTCAAATCCGAGTCTCTGCATCAGCGGCCATTCCGCGTTGGTGTGGCAGGTGGCAGTGCCACCCGCTCGTCACACGTCACAGGCGCGTCGCAAGTTCAACCACAACACAACCACACAACGCGATCCGGAACGGCAATATTAGTGATCGAAAGGCAAGTATTCAGTGACTCGACCGCGCGACACTTTGCCTGTCCCATTTCATGCCGTATATGAAATATCCCTCGTCTTCGACCCTCTTTTCAAGGATCACCCGATAAAATATCCCCAGTCTTACTGAGGCCCATCCAAGCCGCAAGTCCCGGAACTCGTTGAGCAGAAGGCTAACTGCGATGTAAGAAGAGGCATGGCTTCAGGATAATCTCCATCGCTCCTGCTAATCACAGCAAAAACCTTCACAGAAACCAGCGGATCACCCAATATTGTTGCCATGGTTGAAGTGGCAGCCGGGACGGCTCTATAGCGCGGGAGGCAATAGCGGACTTTCAAGTCGGGAAGACATCGTATTGCTACCTCCCTCGGTCACACCGACGAGCCAATCACCCGCCTCCGAAGCCGAAGTGAACCCAGTATCTTATCCGATGCCACCGCACGCCGATCTCCACACAAGCGATATATCACTCTACATATATCACTTGCCGCCGGCGGTGCGCCACACGTAAATTCGGTGGTCGTAGAGGCTGTTCGCAGTTGCTATTTCTTCACTTCCACTTCCCCCTATGCCTACATGACATTCCATTCTCGAACCCTACACGAAAAATGGCTGCTCCGACTCCGGCATCTTGGGTAGACCGCCGCGGCGCGACGCGTACCGTCCCGATGAGGGTTTTAGTACTGAGCTTCTGCCGCACGGGCACAGCGTGTGAGGACGCCCCCTTCCACGAATATAACTCAGTGCTTATTTTAGAACGTTGCCAGCGATGCGCACGGCACTAGAGACGCTCAGGTACAAGGATGCGTACAAGATACGCACCAAATGCAAAACGTGCTCGTCAACCCGGTCGAAGCGGACTTCTGGACCGAGGTGATTGATGCGAACTTCGAGGGGAAGGGCACACCGTTAGGGCGCGCGGAGTGGGATCAGCTCCTGGGCAACTCCCAGGTGGTCGTTGGCTTTCGTTCCCGAGTCTGAGCTCAACTTAACCGTAGGCCGTCACGGACGTCCCGGCGATCCTGTTCTCGGAGGAGTTTATCGCGGCGAACCCCGACTCGAAGGTGATGCTGACAATGCGCGACCCTTCTGCGTGGTTGAAGTCGTACGCCGGCTCCCTCCAGACGTTTTACCGTTCGGAGCGCGTAGCGCGCGCGCGTGCGGCCCACCGGTCCACTTCGGGAAGATGATGATGGGCTTCACGGCGCGCTGCGTCGAGTTGATGGTCGGCGCGCCAGCGGCGGACGCAACGGAGGACGGATCCGCGGCGCTGTTCAAGGCACACTATGGGAGCGTAAAGGTGATGGTGCCGCCAGAGCGGCTCCTGGAGGTCGAGGTCGGCGAGGGGTGGGAGCGCCTGTGTGCGTTTTTAGAGGAAGAGGTGCCCGTAGGCGCATTCCCGCACACGAATGATGCGAAGGACATACGCGACAACATCGATGCGTAGGCAGGCCGCATTTTAAGTGCGGGAGAGGGGCCTGCTGACCCTGTGGACGTGGCTCCAGTGGGGCCCCTGCGATTTAATTATTTATGCGGGGAGGTACAATGTGCGGTGATGAAAAATGCTTAGGCATTAAATAGATCTGTCATTCCTGTTTCCCTCCAAACTCCGAATGTTGTGATTCTCGAGGCAGTACGGGTTACATTTAATAGCCCAGCAGAAGAGCGTCCTAGTTATAATTGAACGGCTGATCATGTTCGGGGTCAGATGGTCTCGTCTAAAAATTCAACATGAGAATGCGATCGCAGGTCCTCGTGCAACGGGCCATCGGATGGGCACGGTTGAACTGGGTTCAAAGACCCCAGAGAGACATTGGAGGGGGAAACTAGGGATAGTCAAAATCACAAATACGAGTGCCACAATTGAACTTACTGTTAACACAACTATCAACAGGCAGTTCCTGTGGAAATGATATCATCCAGCACTTCTTTTCCACTCGCATCCTCGGCCTCATGCCCATCATGAAGAGTTAGCTACTACACCGCAATGTTGTGGAAATGAATGGTTCCCTGATTGCCGGACGGGGCTCCTCGCGTATCGTGCACAGTGCCAATGAAAGTTGCGTCGATGCTGCACACACAGGGTCAACAACCAGTGGCATGTGTATCAGGTCGAGACCATCCGAAAGAGATGTCCGATTTCCTTCTCGAGTATATCTAGACACCGATGCCATCAAGATGACTCGGTGCAGATTGTGGCTGGACTGGAATTGATTCGAAATACTGTGGGTTGGATTACAAGCAACCACACAATGCGGAAGGATCGAAAAGGTAAGCACTGGTTTGCGTGCCCGCACGACACGAGACGACATGATCTCAAGCCCCGTGTCCGATTTCCTTCTCGAGTATATCTAGGCGCCAATACTATTAAGGTGACTCGGTGCAGATTGTGTTTCTCAGTTCCGTATATAGGAGGATGAGATACATATTTTAAGGAACCAATAGGCTCCAGATGACTATAATCAGCACGTTTGAGCCCCTACAATTAAACAAGGCATGGTGCGTTTCCTTCCGTACATGGGACAGGGAACAAATGTTGTCATATGTAGGGCATAAAACCGTGTGTAATATGCCCGCGGGCGTAACAAATATGTCCGTACCTGTAAGAAAATCTTCAAGATACATTCCGGGGATTTGGGTGCCGTAACCGTCCCGTACCGGCCGTTAGGCCCGTAAGTGGATGACCCCTGGTGGACTACTGAAGCTCACAGGTATTTTGTTTTAGCATACAACTTAGCCCAATGACTGTTCTCACTTCATCGGTAAGTAATAGAAGTGCGGTGGAAGGAAATAGAGCTAACCCGTTGTAACCCGTCAGAAATCGGGCATATTTTCTTCCTCAAAAGTGTGTAACGGTACGGGGCGTAACCGTATTTACGTCCCGTAATTTGGTGAAATTACGGGACGGGTTGATGCCCTAGTCATACGAACTATATTAAACTCAATCGTACTATATCATATTGATGGTGAGAGTCTGGAAGGGTGATGAGAGAGCAGTGTGCGGAAATAGCTGTTAATTTTTTTTATAGAACCTGGTATAAAGGATGGAGGCTCTCGATGGCACTGTCATCACCACAATCATGCCCGTTCAGGCCAACGCTGCGCAAATTCGCTTCAACCACGTTTCTACAGCCTTGAATGCTGCTGTCGCCACTTTGGACATGCTTTCAGAAGGCCTGAATGCACCATTCTTGGAACCAATTTTGAATGTCATGCAAGCACTGTTGACTGCTGTTCAGGTGGATGCCTGCTGCAGATTTCTCCATGTGTTTCTGACATACTTTGGACAGACTGTGAAGAGAAACCAGGATGACTGTGTCCAGATGCTAGAGCAAATCCACGAACTCCTCTATGCAATCATCCATGTTCATATAAAATCTGATACTGGGGGTGAATTACCACCAACCATGTTGAACCATTTGGGGAAATTCATTGAGCAAGTTTTGCCCAGCATTCTGACATTCTTGGTCCTCATTTCTGCAGGACCCTGCACAAGATCCACACATTTGTTGAAGCCCAGCAGGAGAAAAGCAAAATCAAGCAGTTTTTTCGCCAGGGTGAAATGAGGGCATTACTACGGGACTGTCAATGGGACTGGAACATGCAGTTCAGGTGTTCAAGGTGATTTCAATGTTGCTGGTAGCGTGATTTTTTGACCACAGAAATGCATCAGATCCAAGGTGTCACACTTCTAAGGAATTTGGCGGAAATGCAGAAGCATGCAGAGAAGACACATGAGGAAGTCCTCGAGATGATCTCAGCTCTTTCAAATGTAGGAACCTCTGATGCAGGATCTACTGTATGTCGCAATTCACACTATTTCCAAGTGAATAATAGTCATTATTTCCAACAGATCAGCAGAGTCCTCTCCAGCAGGTATGTGTGTGTATGTATGTCGGATCATTTGTGGATTCATTTGAGCACATCCAGCTCAAACTCACTTTCATTGTTACCATCAGAGCCCAAGATTTTCCATGGTCGCCAATCTGAAGTTTCAGTCATCATCCAAGCCTTTGGCAGTGCTACACCAAGAGTAGAAATTCTAGGGGCAGGAGGAATTGGGAAGACAAGCTTGGCCAGAGCCATCCTCCATCACCCTGAAATCAGTGCTAGATATGACCAGCATCAGGTTTTCATTGCTTGCGACACTGCATCCAGTACCATTCAACTTGCTGGCCTGATTGGAGCCCATGTAGGGCTAAAGCCAGGAGACAATCTCACTCAACCTGTTATCCGTTATTTTTCTAGCAGCCCACCATCACTCTTGATTTTAGACAATCTGGAGACACTCTGGGAGCCAAGAGAATCTCGTCTTGAAGTTGAGAAGTTCTTGGCATTGCTTGCTGATGTAGACCATCTGGCACTAGTTGTAAGTCCCGAGACTGATCACTGATGATCTTGATACTGATGGCATTTCAGATCACAATGCGTGGAGCAGAAAGGCCAGCCAATGTCCGCTGGACTCGGCCATTTTTGGAGCCATTGAAGCCCTTGACACAGGATGCTGCTCGCCAAACCTTCATGGACATTGCAGACAATGGCCACACTTTTGAGGAGATTGACAAAATCCTCCTCCTAGTTAATAACATGCCCTTGGCTATTGACCTCATTGCCCATTTGGTAGATGATGAAGGTTTGCTAGTGTGTTGGATCGATGGGAGAAAGAGCGGACCTTGCTGCTCTCTGAAGGCCATGACAGACGTTCCAACTTGGATTTATCCATTTCCCTGTCCCTTGAAAGCCCTCGAATGATGGCATTACCGGAGGCCCAGGAGTTGTTGAGCCTACTCTCCATTCTCCCAGATGGTCTTTCTGATACTGAACTGGTGCAAAGCCACCTGCCAATCAACAATGTCTTGGCCTGCAAGGCCATGCTACTCTGCACATCTTTGGCATACATTGATGGCCAGAAACGACTCAAGGCATTGGTCCCAATCAGGGAATATATCCAGAGAGCTCATCCCCCAATGGCTCACATGATTCAGCCTCTTCATCGCCACTTCCAGGAACTCCTCAAGGTCTGGGAGACATATCATGGAACTGCTTCAAGCTCAGAGACAGTAGCTCGAATAGTATCCAACCTGGCAAACATCTATATGATTCTGGTAAAGGGTCTCCATCCAGATAACCCTGACCTTGTGAGTACAATCTACTGTGCCTGCCACTGGGACCGCTTCAGTCATCAGTATGGCCATGGTCCGAGCCAAGTAATAAATCTGGTTCCCAATGTTCTGCCTTGCCCTAGAAACCATAGGTTAGAGGTGTGCTTTGCCATACGTCTCCTTAATTCAGGGAGATTCCGACCCATACCTGAGGCCCAGTATATAGTGGACAAGGCTCTAGAATCATTTGCATACTTTGACGATCCTGATCTTAAATGTTGGTCATGTTCAGTGTCTATCTCACATTGATTACTGAAAAGTCCCCACCAGGCAGTTTCTATGATTCACTCGGAGAATATTTTCGGATCACGAATATCGATTATCCACGTGCTATCTCCTTTGTTCAAACTGGCCTATCATTGTCAATTTCAACTGGCAACTTCAGACGGCAGTCCGACCTGTTGAGCTCAGTGGCAATGATCCAGTCGATAACTGGTGATTATTCATTAGGACAGGAAAATGCATATAAATCTGGAAGGCTCGCAAAACTGTCAGGCAACTCATACAAGGAAGCCTGGGCATTGCAAGTAGAATCATTGTGCTCAGTTCCCCTAGGAAACTATCAGCACAGCATCTCCCTGTCCAACAGGGCAATGGATTTAGTCCGTCTTTGTGGCATGTCTGGCGGCCAACTGAACCTTAGCATTATGACCGTCCAAGCTGAAGTTCACCTGTTGAAATCTGAATACCTTGAAGCCCGTAATATGCAGACTCAAATAATGCACAATTGCTCTATTGAGCAAAATCCATATCAGTGGGGCATAGCTCTACTCAGCATTGCCCAGATTGATGTCGAAACTGGTGTATCAAGGCATGAAGTGAGCAAAAATCTTGCTACAGCCCGCCATCTATGCGGCGCAATACAATTTCCAAATGGAAGTGGCTGGTGTGGTCTTGTCAAAGCCACCTGGGATATGAAAGAGGGAGACTTTCTGGCAGCAAAATGCCAATTCCACAAGAGTCTTACATTATCCTGGGGGGAACCCACTGAGATTGTCAGCTACTGTTTGGAAGGACTGGCAGATGTCTCGACTGCTATGGATCATGTTTCACATAACGAGACAGTGTCATTTCTAGTTCATAGTCTCAAACTGAGACAGAAACGGGAGATTCACAAAGCTCTCCAATTTCTCGGAGATGTATACCTGGCATATGGTGACCAGCAGACAGCAATGAGTCTGTGGGTTGTTGCCCTGGAGGGATTCACCCAGATGGATGTTCACCACAGCAGAGCAGAATGCATGCTTCGCCTTGGAGAGCTTTCGAAACTGCAAGGGGATCTCGTGAAGGCAGGGGAACTTTGGAGAACAGCACGACCTTTGTTTAAACGGTCATCACAGGAAAAGCAACTGGTGGATATTGATGAGAGGCTTGCTGGAATCAGTAGCGAGCTACTTGATAGGCCTGCGGAGAACCATCTGTCGGGCCTAAATGCACCGACTGCTAGTCCAGATGATTTGGGCCTTGGGCTAATGAACATCACTCTGACCAAAGTTGAAGAGGTGGAGAATGTGGGTGTGGATGATGGCACAGATGCAGTTTTAGTTCTAGCCTGATTCACCATCGACATCACTTACATGTTTGCACCAGAATTTTCTCTCTTCATACCCAGTTCACATCTGCCACCTTGTCGTGACCATACTTCTCTAAATGTTTTTCAATGTCCTTACTCCCCTTCATCTTTCTCATCTCTGCCTCGGTTCACAAATTATTATTTTTTCCTACCCAAACTGTTCCCTCTTGCCCTGTTCCACGTGTGTAGTGTATGCAGGTATGATACCCAGATCTATGTAGCATCCAATTGTGTTCTGATATTGTACCTATTTATTTGATGTGATTTTTGTACTATCGAAAGAGAATATAATTTATTTAGACTGGCATATGAGGTTACGTATACTAGAATTAAACATGGTGCGAATCGAAGCATGGGTGGGACACATTTTGTGCGACGGTCATGAAGGGGCATGGTGAGGAAAACAGCCTTGCGGACATGGGGTCTCAGATCTCTGGATCTTGCAGAGTGATGGGAGACCCCCCCCCCCCCCCAGATTAGGAAGGCAAGTGATGGTCCAAATCCTGTGGTCTCTTTCTCTGCTTCAGGGTAGTATGGTAGAATGAATATTGCTAGACTACATCCTGATGCCCTCTAAGGCTCTAGCAGGGCACAAATTCGCAGTGGATGAACCAACAACCATCCTCGACCTGTTCGGCTTCGCTTCGGCCGCCAATCCGTGATCTGCCACGCAAGCTGATCAATATGTAAGATCCAGAGATCTGACACCTCTTGGGTCGATGCAAACGGAGTAAGAAGGAGTCATGCCGGGTGGTCCCGGCACAGAGATTTCACGGGCCCGAGCAAGATGTAACCTCATGTGACGGGTGACGGGTGATGGCCAGACACGGCAATGTATAGGAATCCTTGGATACATAACATTTTCATTGATGTACGGTAATCAGTAAGACGCTGATGGATGTCAGAAAAATATCAAGGGCTCTCGGATTTTTGAGGGACCTTATCGGACAAAACTGTCATTTCTACAGTTTACCGTGCCATTTCCCTGAGATCTTGCAAGAATCCTCAAGAAATGGAGAGAATTGATATATTTTTCACAAACTCGCGAGATCTTTAAAGATCTTCGAAGATCTTGCAAGATGTGCATCATTTGTGATTTTCCATCACAGCTCTCCCATAAATTGTCGGTCGAGATCTTTGAAGATCTCATGAATAATCTAGTTGAAAGTAACATTGAACACACTACAAAGTAAGTAAAGACGTCTTTGAAGATATTCAGAATGATCTTGCCGGAAGACGGCCGGAAGCCCATCAGGTGCATCAGATTGGTGATCACAGAGTTCGGATAAGATTTTTTGGTGTTGTTCAACTTTATCACACACGAATAGGCACCCTACTTGAACGCACTTCGTACCCTCCTCCATCAACCAAGAGTGAGACCTCCCGGGATGCTCTTCCTCAATGCCAACAACCAATAGTTCAAGAGGCTGGCTTTGGGCCGGCTTCTATTTCCTCCATCTTTGACTACTCTAATTCTTTACTCATTCAGGTGTAACCAGTAAGGTTTCCAATTGAGCATCATTGTCAAGTCCATTTGTGTCCTTTCGAATAGGCCATCACTGATCCCTTTGATGCGCCCGCCGCCTCCCGTGCCTCAGGCCGGAGTTTTCCACTAAATCCAAACTAAATCACCGAATTTCTTGTGCATGTATGCACAGTTCAAGGTGTTGCAAGATATTGAAAGATCTCTCGAGATCTTTCAAGAAGTGCGGTTGGTCGAGATCTCGAGAGATATGTGAAGAACTCAAACAAACTGAACCAACGAAAAAGCCAGCTCTTGCAAGATCTCGAAATATCTTTAAAGATCTCGCACATCTTGCAAAATCTCGGAAGATCTTTAAAGATCTTGAAAGATCTCTGGCAAATTCTGATGAGCACGTGCATGAAAAGACTTTTGTCCGATAAGGACCTTCATACGGATTTGAGGGACCTTACTGGACAAAACACTCATTTGTGCAGTGTCCAGGAGGTTTTGCACGAGATCTTGCACAATTTTGAAACACTTGCCAGATCTCTCAAGATTTTGCAAGATCTTCAAAGAAGAGCCAGGTTTTACCTTTTGTGTGTTTTTGTTGCCCGAGAGATCTTGCAAGATCTTGCCCGAGGTCTGGCAAGATGTGGATCACAACATCACTTTCTGTTATTAAAGTGACTCGTTCAAAGTTATGCACCTCTTGCGAGATCTTGCAAGATCTCGTTGGCAGTTTTTGCCACTCATTTGCTTCCGAGATTTAGATCAGGGTCCAAAATATCTGTTCACCGCCGCCTGTTCCCGCGTGCCCCCTGCGAATGACATTAAAGCAAGGGCGGGGATGCGAATGGCGCGATTCCCATGCACCACGGCTGTGTGCCAAGTATCTTTAGCTCCCCGCATGCTGGCCGCGGCAGAGGCCTTATGGACTGCTTGATAGAATCAAAAGGATTTGAACTTGTGCCAAAGAACTTGCGAGATATTGCGAGAGGGGTCGATGTTTATTAACTGGTGTTTTGTGAGATCTTGCAAGATGTCAGGCAAGAAAGGCGGGAGGATAGTTGTGTTATGATTCTGCGAGATATGTCAAAATATTGCACAATGAAAGATCTTGCAAGATCACGCGCATTTCACTTTCCACAAAGTTGGATATCTCGCAAGATCTTGAGCATCTTTGAAAAACTTGCAAGATCTCCGAATATCTTGCAAGACCTTGCAAGATCTCGCACAGAACCAGGTTTGCAACTGCACGAAAAGGCTTTTGTCCAGTAAGGACCTTCATACTCGGAGCTATCGCAATTTAATTGATGCCCCAATTGTCACACTGTCTGGCTTGGAGAAGGAATATGAACGAGTCAAAACAAAGTTTTGCCCTCGTAACTGCGTTTTCCTAAAATACGGATTTCACTGTTCGCAATGTGTATTCCGCGTAGTGTTGCCGCGACTCGGAAATTCGAGTCACGGCTCGGTAAAATGACTTGTGAACCAAGTCGACTAAGTCGACTCGACCGAGTCGACTTGAGTCACTCGAATCGACCGAGTCGGCACATTTTGTAAATTGCTCCAAACACCTCCGGAGCTCGTAAAAACTCGAAGGTGCAAAAATATTTTTTCGACCTGTCACAGGTGTCACGAGTGTCACCGTATGTCATACGGATTTCACGACTTTTTAAAGCAAATGACCTCAATAGCTTCCTCAGGCCCAAAGGAAAAACAAACTGATTCTGGACCCGATTTGAGTCACTCAAGTGACCCCAAGTCGATGGTATCGACTCGACTTGACTCGGCTCAAGTCGGCGCTGCCAAGTCGATTTGAGGGCCCAGAGTCCCGAGTCGCGGCAACACTAATTCCGCGCATAAAGGTATTTGCACCCAAGATATCTGTATATCCTTGTTTACAATGACCATTGTACCCCAAGAACTATGATTTTATTGTTTTCAAGGCACCATGATATAGTTGTGCGGAATTCTACACATAATATTTTCATGAGAAATGCACTTGATATTCAGAGTATGGCTATCTGTACTGTGTACTGTACTACTACAGCTCTTTGCGGAACTTAGGGCATGGCCTGTTTTTTTATCAAATTTTGATGTTTTCACGAGATCGGCTGCTGTGTGCTCAATTCTGGCCCATTCCTCTTAAAAGTAGGACCGATTGATTCCCACTTCAATTCCGGAGAGCTCTGGACCCCAAAATCGTGCGGGTGCATGGGAATTGCCTTTTTCAACAAACTTCGAGGTGTGATGTGCCCATGCAGCAATGATCCAATTGACCTGAATTTTGGATATGTTACACTTAGATGTATGTAGGAGGGCCACATCAGCTCAGATCAGCTTTCTTGGACACAGTCGACATTTAGTGTAGAGCAGGAAATTAATTGCAATTGGAGCCTTCACTAAATTTTAATCATGAGGTATATTCATCATCCAAGGGTTTGGGGCCCTCGGGGACATATTTGAGTATATCATGTCAGAAATCTAGGTGAATTGGATGAGTGTAGCTAATACTATGACTGTTCTGCATGGACACCTCAAAATTCGCCGAAAAAGGGAATTCCCATACACCCGCCCGATTGGGGGGTCCAGAGCCCTCCGGAATTGAATTGGGAATCAATCAGTCTTATATTCAAGAGCAACGGACAAGAATTGAGCTCACAAGAGCCGATCTCGTGAAAACATCAAAATTTGATATATATAAAAAAGGCCGCGCTTGGGCCGCGCCCTAAGTTCTGCAAAGAGCTGTAAGACTGAATGTTCATGCTATATAACCTGTCATGATGGAGTTACGCCACACAGAGACCTCGTGGTACTTACAATCATTCCATCTTACTTCCTTTTTGATACTGCCGGACCTGATATACCCAGCCTCGATGTCCATATCTCCTCAGTTCCTACCCTACGGTGACTGAGGAGGTATGTCCGTATTCATTGTCTCTATTCTCCTTTACTTACTGTACCTTAGTTCTTTGTTTATTAGGTATTCAATATACTGAGTTCCTACCCTATGGTGACTGAGGAGTTCTTTGTGTTGGGGCATGAATTGGGCAAAAGTCTCTCTACAGCCAGCCAACTCTTTGGCAGTGTGGGATATTCAATGGGAATTCAATGGGAATCATCTACTGTGATATTGTGCAGGCAACCATGTATTTGAATGAGGGAAACTTTCTGGCAGCAAAGACCCAATTCCGAAAGAGTCTTGCCTTCTTCTGGGGGACAGAGACTGATGAACTACTGTTTTGAGAGACTGGGAGATGTCCGCCTCTGGGCTGGTATAAATCCTATTTCATATAATGCACCAGTGATATTGTTGGTTCACAGCCTAAAACTGGCAAAGAAATTGGAGACCCACAAAGCTCTCCAATTTCTCGGAGATGTATACCTGGAATATGGTGACCAGCAGACAGCAATGAGTCTGTTTGTTGTTGCCCTGGAGGGATTCACCCAGTGGATGTTCACTGTAGCAGGGCAGAATGCATGCTTCGCCTAGGAGATGTTTCAAAACTCCAAGGGGATCTCGTGAATGCAGGAGAGCTTTGGAAAACTGCGCGTCCATTGTTTGAACGGTCGTCACAGGAAAACCAACTGGTGGATATTGATGAGAGGCTTGCTGGAATCAGTAGCGAGCTACTTGATAGGTCTACGGAGAACCTGATCCGTCTGGGATATACACTTTACATGTATGTAGACTGCATGAAGACTTCTTCCGAGGGTATATAAGAATCGAACATGGTTTGATCTCACTTCTGGCACGGGGCTTAGAGCTCCCAATAATGTCCCCGTAAATATTACGATCCTCCACAAAATTCCAACTGTGCGCCATTAATACAAATCAACCGATACTGTCTGGATGAGTGCTTGGCTCGACTTTGAGTTTGAGTCCGAGCGTGGGCGGTATTAAATATGTATGACACCTATTTGAACCCAGGGGCGTCACGACACCGACGCCGAAGGACAGACACTCGATGGAGCTCTGTATCTGCATCGGAGAACGTATGGGGAGCGAGATTACTGTAAGTTGAATTTCCCGTCGAGAAATGGAACAGAGGGATTGGTTCGGGACAGCCGAGTCGAGATGAGGCGAATTCGAGAGTTTCAGTAATTATGTAGGGTTTACTTGGGCCGTCACTAGGTACAGTAGAGCGGTGTAAGCTGCTCTCGGTGGGCGCTGGGGTTTGTTGTTGGACTCTGCGGTCGAGCATTCGGGGAGGACTGACCTTTAGAGAGAGAAAGGACAGCTGGCCACGGAGAAAGGAAGGACGCCACACATGTCAATCCAATCGTGGTTATGCAACTTCAAAATTGGGCTGTTATAAGCTTATATCAATCATCGGCAGTGTTCCATCCCCGTTCGCCGGATTCTGGTGGCTTGGGCTGCGGTTTGGGTTTGGGGGCTTCGATTTAGTCAACGTATCCGCATCATAGAATGTCGTGGCGCGACATTACTGGAAATTGAAGCTCTCCTCGCTCGAATCGTCGAACTTGAACTTGAAGGCGGAATCGAGAACGACAAGGCACTGTCGAGTGTTGTTGAAACAAGTGCATGTATGTGTGGTTGACTCGCAGTAATAGAAAGTTTGGGGTTGTGATCCGAGGTTGAACCCTGAGGTGAATTCGGGGGGACTGGCATGTAGAGAACGGAATAATGAATTCAACGGCCCTGAAAGTTGACGATCATTTCGAACTCTTCCCTTATACTTATATCAATGCCGTCGACCTGATGCGGTACATATCGGCGTACCCACCCCGTCACTGGACTGGCAGGGTGGTTGGCTTGATTTAGCTGACAGCGCGTGTTGATAATTGAATGTTGAATTCTGTGTACTCGTATCGATCACTGTTAAGATCTGAAAGAACCAGAGAAGGATCGCGGGCCACGCGTCCTCTCTCCGTGTGCTCCCCGCCTTCTGAATCTGTCTTTTACTGTCTTTCTGGGCGTGATGTCTGACGCTGAACACCGTCAATCACTCACTCACTCCAGATCTCCGAGGCGACAATTAGATTTAGACGTAGCGACATAGCTGATTAGATCAGCGGCGATGTCGTTGATTTTCCTGCATGGATACACAGGTTTGAATAATACCCAAGTTTGAATACGCCGCCGTTATTGTTCTGCGATTGGAAAAATGACTGATATAGAGTGCTAACCCCGCGGCCCGGGATATGTGCGCGGCGACTTGGGGTTTGGAGAGTTTATAAGGTGCCGTTTGCGAGGCGGGATGATTCGCCGGGCTGGGTACCTTCAACTGATCGCGATCGGAGGACGCCGTGGAGCGAAAGTAAATTAAACGAGGCGAAAGATGGGTAGATTACCTACTCATCAGTCGGTCAGAGGACATGGCAACGGGGGTGTTGCTCAGACCTCGGGCTCATCCGTGGGTTGGCAATGACGGGAGCGCTTGGTGGTCAACTTGAATAGACCCGTGTGAAGCCTAAGACGCGGATTTCGTGCGTGCATCCGGATCGGCCTGCCTACCGTGAATTCAGGCTGAATCCTAGCGCGCGTGGACATGCTGAGAACACACAGAAGTATGTTCAAATTAAATGGCTTCCTGAGAGAGGAATGAAAAATATGTAGTTGGATAGATTATAGTTCCCTCGTACATGGCAACGGGGTCGGAATTTAGTCGGAATTTCGCTGGCATCATGGCGGGGGCGTTCGCTGGAGTCGATGTGGCAGGAAATAAATGTCGACCTGTGCGCTGCTGTTAACGCGGAGCTGGTTTTACTGTGGATCCCGGTCCCATGCAGACGCTGTGTTTTTTTTTTTTTGATGAAGCTGTATCTAATCGTGACCGTGCAGGGATTCAATCGTGACCATGAAATTGAAGCTCAAGTCAGCCCAAGGTTGGTCAGCGCGCACGAGATCCCATTCAAGCTGACGCGCCGGTCTTGATAATCGTGGGCACTCTGATACTGTAGCTACTTGGCTTTTTTGATGTTATCCACACCGCAAGATGATGGTCCCGGATCGTTACTTTTGACTTTTGAGTCGAGACGGAACAGAGTTCGGAGCGGGAGGCGGGGTTCGTAAATAGTAAGTGACAGGTAAAGGTACTTGAACATTGCAGTCGGAGGATACAGCAAAGAGAGTCATAGTCCTCGCACATCCTCCGCCTAGGAATAATTTTGCCAGTCCGCAATCCCGACCGAGCGCGCAAGCGGGAATATACTTTGCGCCCATCAATATTATTTGGAGCAAACCGACTAGATTAAGCAGCTTGAGGGGCGGAGGGAAATTCGGCGCGATCGATTGAGGCAATATATTGAGAGGGGGTGGCGGTAGTTGGAGCGGCATAATCAATGGGTAATGGGGCGCGATCGGGTGGAAGGGAAGATGGAAATAGTAGTCTGGACTGCAAGTCTGAATTCCGGGGGTGAGGCAGAGGAAGAGTCTCGGAAAATAATAATAAAAATAACCAACCCAAGGAGTGAGTACGTAGCAGGTCAACTAGCTGAGCATCGAGTCCGAGTTGCGCGAGCAGGGGCACTCGAGGACTGGCGATCATTGGGCGATCAGGCCATGCACGTGTGAGCGGTCTAGGCCAATCAGCTTACATAAGGGTTTGAAGACGACAAACGCGTCACTCTCCTTTTTCCAGCATGCAGCTGTGTTTGCAACGCCGCCCCTCCTTCCCCGCGTGTCGCCCGGCCCACCCCCAACTTCCTCCGAGGATGATGGGGCGACAGGCATCAGCGACGGCCTTGCGACTTCATCTCTGCCTCCGTCCGTACCACACACGCTAACCCCTTCTCTCACTCCTCGACTCGATCTGCAACTCGCGCTATCCTGTTCTTGAACAACATCGATCTGTTTGCGGAGAAGCTGCCAAAGAGCCCGTTGGTGCGTATCTCCGACTCCATATGTCTCTCATTCTTCGTACCTCTTTCTTCGCACTTTGCTTTGGCACCTTCCCTCTTTGCGTTTTCTGCCACATTCTGCGCGTGACCGTACTTCTACGTCCTGCGCCTGCGCGGAGCGCCCTCTTCGCCCGCGCCCCCGCTGTGATTAGCGTTGAGCGCCGGACTTAGGCGTCGCGACAGAGCGGCCTTCCCGATTGGGATGGTGTTTTTCTTGTTGGGGTTTAGCGACTTGGGCTTTGGAGACGCCACACACTCTTCCTGCTACCTGCTACCTCCTCCTAGCCTCCCTAATCTCCCCCACTCTTCCGTTTCGATGTCTCCGACGCAGTTCCCCTCCGGCGTCGGTAGCGTTTATCGACTTTGGGCACCCCTTCGTTCCTTCGTCCCGGCGTTTACGACGCTGCTCGGTGCAGAGGTGGCAGGCAATCTGGTGGTGTGCACGATTTGGCCCATTTCGTACGAGGCCACGGTGCCCAGTGGCGGGGACAAGAAGCGTGAGGCAGATCTGTATGTGCACGCGCCAGGATGTGGCCATTTTGCGTATCCGTCGGAGCAGCGGCCGACGACGGGGCTGTATGTGGCCAGCGGAAGGCGAGGAGCGCGCGCCATGCAGACACTCACTGGACGTCCGTGGTATTGATCAGGGCTAGCAGAGCTTCCTCAATTGTCTTTTTCTCGCGCGTACACTAGAGCTACGTGAGTGCAGTGAGATTTATTCCCCAACAAAGTCGTTGATTAATGAACTGGGTCCGTCCACCGAAATTTAAGCCGAAGGCGCCAGTAGCATTAAGAATTTTTGTTGCGCTCATTGTGTGTTCAGAATCTCATCTGAAAATCATACATAGATCTCATAGCTACAGGATCATTGAACGTTGAACTCGAGACTGTTCCTCCATTCTTTGACGGTGGCTGCAACACATCTGAAGGCGTGGTTCTGGATATCAGTCAAGTCGAGGAGCTCCTAAGAGAGAATAAAATCAACCACGGTGTCATGAGGAAGGTGAAAGTCGACAAGTTTCCACGCTGCAGTGACCGTCTGCGTTTAGCCTTTCGACGTACCCATTGTAATACATATCATCAGACACCGGCTCTGCATCTCGTCTCTTGTTCTCGGCGGCAAGCACGTAACGGATGATGAGGAGGATCGCCATGGGACACAAAGCAGAGGCCGATGATGATCTATGGAACGCGGTTGCGGGGCTTATATTTGGCCTATGTTCGGATTAGACAAGTCGCTGGAAGCTTCAGCGGAAATCCTCGCCTGCCACATAAGGGCCTACGGTGTTTCCAATGCACTATGGATTCAAAACACGATGCGGTGGTATGTGAGCGCTCACGTAGACGATGAGCATAATGGCATTTGTAGTGTCACGCTTCGTGTGCCCGGCGGTAACGGGGGACATCCAGACAGAGCAATGACTGGAATCACGTCGGCATCAGACCAAAGATTCCACGCGCACGAGATACTGACCGAACGCTGTCGTCCCAACACCTATCATCAAGGAATTTTCAGTGTTTGTGGAATTCAAGGGCGACAGTCGCCGATGATCCAGAGCAAAAATAGCAGCCCGATTTTGTTGCTCCACGGAAGTGTGTTGACAAGGATCGCCCCAATAATATTCGGAATCTTATAGCAAAATGCCACATACGCCCGTTGATTTGCTTTTGCCGCAATGAGACCGGTTGCCAACTTCAACCACTCCATCAACGCATGATAAGAGAGTCGTTTGGAGATTTGTGAAGTTACAACATCAGTGGGACTTAAACTACTGAAATGAGCTGCAATTTGGCCTGATTTTGTTGAAACTTGATACTTAGGAATTCGAGTAGCAGGGGTTGGACGTACCGCTCAAATCTGGTCCACTCGGTATCCAGTTGCGTGGACGGGAATTTGCAAATAGGTAGTCTTTGAGTCACTGGGTTAAATATCTCAATCGATACACACTGACATCTACGAATGTGTCGCGTTCTTGGTGCAGTCGGTTCCAAGTCCACAAAGGTACCGCTGCGTATAATCAATCTTTTTTACATGGGATCCGGTTCTCTGTCACGTCGATCCCAAGGCACGAAAATTTTGAATGTTAATACATTGTGAGTCGCGACTAGTCGAACAGTTGCTCCTACATTCACGAGATACTATGCTTTCGAGCATAAATGGCAAAACGTACAAAAATCAAGAGAGCAGCGCGAACGGCCAGCCTAGTTACTTCCCTGCGGAATATTTTGTCCCGCCTAAAAGTATGTGTCTGTCACATCGTTTTTAACAAATGTGCACAGCCAGTCCCGCCCTTCCCTTACTTCATATTCCAGCAACCTCTCCTTCGGAAACATTCGCCGGACACTCTCATAATGCGGGATGAAGCGGGCCTTGAATTCGTCCTCTTTGCATCCTGTAAGGAATGCAGCTATGGTCTGATCTGCGAAACTAAGCACCTTGCCGAAGTGGGCTGGCTCGAGCCAGCACGCCAGCATCACACGCTTCGAGCGGAAGACTGCACCCAGGGATTCATTATACGATTTCCACCATCTTGCTGGATCGCGGTTCGTCAGAACGACTTTAGCGTCTGGATACGCGGCGATGAGTTCCTCTGAGCACAAGATCGCTGAGGCATCGGTGACGGCCTAAGTTTGACCGAACTTCGGTCAATCATTCATAAACTGAATTGACACTGTCGCTCACCTGACAATGCCCGAGCAGCTGATCCCACTCCTCTCGGCCGTAGGGCTTGCCTTTCCCGAAAAATTTTGCATCGACCGCCTCCGTCCACATCTCTACCTCGATTGGATTGGCCAGGACCATCTGCATGTGGTGGGTGTCTTTGTATCCGAGAGTATCGAGGGCGGCGCGCATCGCTGGGACGACCCCGTTAGCGAGAATGGATGGAGGTGCATGTCATTCTCACACGCAGTACCGTGTGGCAGAAACCCAGGGCCAAGACTTTCATTGGAACGGTGTGCAATGCGCCGTGACGGTCGACATGGCTAGTATTCAACACCATTGAGTTGTGATTCGATTGTCTTGGAGGTAGAGAGCTGAAGGCAAGGAACACGGTGGGACCGGCCACTTACCTCCGTCTTCGATTTATAGCCTATTGGCGGCGTGGGTTCACATGCCGCATGCTGGTTCGGTCAAATACTACAGTCGAAAGTGGTGTCTGTGATATCGAAAACACTACACTATGGTTCTCCTTTACTACTAGGGAGTCTATACTCCATGGCTTACGGGTCTGATCGGGTATAAAATATAAATTCATACCCGGGCCAGCGGCGTTCTGAATTCACTCTGTTGCCACAACACCACTTTGTGATTTTCGGGTTCGATGATCGCAAGTAGAGGGAAAAGAAGCCAAATCAAACCGATTTCATAGGTCACGCAGTCATAATTAATTTAACGCACGAGTTTTCCAATCACTTTCACCGTTTCTTCTTGAAGAACGCGTTGTGTGGCTCTGTTGTGGTACGAAATGGCACGCGCCTGTGACATGTGATGCATATGTCACAGCATCTAATCACATCGCCCCACTCGACTCAAGTCTCTTTTTTTTTTTTTTTGGAACGTTGATTAATGATACTCAGTCTGCAATGCATTCCAAGCTCATCCGTTGGGGTAACCGATTTTTAATCAGTAGAAGCCGGTAAGTTGTCCGTCGGGAAATGCCAATTATGCACAGTTTTCAGAACTTAGTGTGGGGCTCCGACCTAGAATTGTGCTAACCAATTCCACGCCTTAAACATATGGGTCGTAGACCCACTAAAACCCGATCTGACTGTATCCAGTCGTCCGGCAAGGAATCTTCTTCGCAAAGGATGCCACTCCAGGTGTTCAATACCATTTGTCTGTTGAAAGCTATTCGACCGAAGTGGATCTTACTTGTGGACAAGCGGTCACGTTTAATCAAGAAGTCAATCGCTGCAACCCATCGGTTATGGATCTCTGTGTGAGTGTGATGTTCATCGCTCTTGTCAAACCGTCTTTCGTTTCTTAGTCTCCAAATTAACTGCATGGAAGCGGTGACAAGTAGGGCAAATAATCTTTGTTTATGTGGGATTAATTTTCCTTTCCGTGATCTGAATTTGAGCAGGTTGCATCCGAGAAGCAATCCCCAGTTGAGTTGTGGCCAACGACCATATTTATTCCCCCACAGTCTCGCACATAGGGCCCATATCTGGCGTTGACCAGGGGCGTCACAATCGAGCATGATGTGTTCTAAACTCTCATCAGCGGTACAATTCGGGCATCTAGCAAAAGTTTCAAGTTCAATGCGATACCAGAAGTCTCCGACACGAAAGGTGTTATGTATGCATCTCCAGAGAAAATTTCGTATCACTCGTGGTATGGTCCGTGACCGTATGGATCTCCAGATGGTGTTGTCAGTGGGAATATAGCCGGATGTCTCTTGAATGCAGCTGCGAATACGGTCGAGGTTTATTTCGGTGGATTTTCGGTAAGGTGAGGGCTTCAAGGAGTTTATTATCTTCGTAAATAAGCGCTGTGTTCCATTTGATATCAGTATGCCAGGGCAGTTGAACATGATGTCAATTTCGGTGTCCAATGACACCCTGCGCGCGGCTTGCGACTTCAAAGTGTGTGCAGGATTCTTGCTGACTTTCTTGAAACGTACACGTCCACATCTTTCGTTCAGAGCTCCCAAAACCGCTCTTAGTAAGCCAAAGTTTGCATCGAGCATGTTATTTTCGTGGAAGGTACGGTTCGCGACGAGGGCCCTCATTAAATAGTCTGTTGAGGCGCAGATGTCCAGTTCAGTGTTGGGGTTGGTGTTTTGTAGCACCCAGAGTAGGCCACCAAGTAGCGCTGCTGTAAAGGCAGCTGGTGGTGCGACAGTGGTGAAAGAGAGAGTTAGCGCGGTGTTGAATTGGGTCCCTGATTCGTCGAGGATTAGTGCTGTCATTTCTGTATTTCCTTGGCCGGGGTGGGTGATAACTGCATGCAGAAAAATGGTGAGGCTATTGAGGATCGGTGGGGGTCCCTGGTATCGCTTTGCACTGATTTCGTGCATGGTATCATCGCGGCCGGAGCCAAAAATGCGGTACCCGTGGTAAAATTCTGTCAGGCGGAAATCCGGATCAAAAGTAGCTACGTCACTTTGCCCTCGACCTGCGTCGCTGTTCTGCTGTCGCTCTTCCTGTGTGAGCGCGAGGACGTCGCATAGGTCATCATTGTTACGTGTCGGGTTCCACTTGGGGTAGATGGCATTCAGCAGTGCCCCGGCTGTTTCGATGCATTTACCAGGGTTGGTGCATCCGAACTCATTCCTGTCGCGTTGGCACTCAACGCATGCACAGTTCTTACGGCCGACACCCGATTCATTTATTCGATGGGGCCTCCTGCTCAGTGGGGAAGTTCTCCGGTGCGCTATAATGATTATTTCAGCTACTGTCGTGATGCGATGAGTATTCCGCAGGCATTTAACAGCGTCCTTTCGTCGGATCGCTTGGAAGTGGGCTGGATTCATGGATATATGTCTCCAAACCGGCATGTTAAGCTTAATATTGTCGGAGATGGAGAGAGCGGTGAAGGTAAGGTTGAATTTCTGAGCCGTGCTCACCATCCGTTGGACGTCATTAGGTAGTGCATTCGTCCTGAAGGTTGGTACTTTTATGTTCTGGAGGAATATATTTACCACCTCCCCAGGCTGAGTTTTAACACTGCTGGTTTCAAGCCGTTTTTCGATTAGGTGGTCAACGAGGAAGGCCCAGTTAGCACGGTCTTCACCTTGTTTCAGGTATTCCTTCACATTCCATAGGTCAATTGCCTCATTCCGGGTCTTAATATCTAGAACTTGCTTCCCTCCTCGTTCCAAGGGTAAGTGCATGGTATCTTCTGCCACCCTCGCTTTCTTTCCGCTCCACAGGAATTCATTCCGAAGGCGGATAAGGGAATTCTCAATTGTTTTGGGCATACCTTGTACTCGGGTGAGGTACTGCGTCCTCCCCCCAATTATCATATTGATGATGTGTCTTCTTCCTTCAAGGAGAGGGTTTTTTCCGTTCCATTTTGTTAGGTCAGCCGCTATTTTTTCCACTACTTCTGGCCATGGGGTCATATAGTCCACTTCATTCCCTAACCAGGCCCCTAGAATGCGACAGGTTTCTCCGTCCGGCAGTATTCTGATATCGTTGGCTATGTGGCTGTCGCCGGTCTCACCCAAGCATCTGGTTTGGAGTAACCGTCGACGGTAACAGGATGATCCAAAAGGTAGGACCAACGTTTTAGATGTATTGAATTTGGCGGTTGACGCTGTGCACCATAGGTCGAGGATACGCCAAAGTTCCTGCCAAGAATCTGTGTTTGATAAGTATATTGTTGTGTCATCTGCAAAAAGCGAGACTAATAAGCGTCTATTTGTCGCGGGAATCTGCAGTCCTTTTAGTTTGGAGCTCCGAAGCGCGCACGCAAGTGGCTCAATGGCCAAGTTGAACAATAAGCATGACAAAGGGTCCCCCTGCCGAACACCCCGTCGGACAATGAAAGGCGAGCTTAATTCCCCGTTTATCATGACTCTAGTTTCCGCACCTGTGTACAAGGCTCTGACAGTGTTGCAGAACTTTTCGGGGAACCTCATGTGTGTCAGAACCTCCAGGAGATATTCATGGTCAATTCGGTCGTAAGCCTTCTCCTGGTCTAGAGCGACGATGATACCATCTTCTTCCATGGCTTCTCCATAGTTGAGCAAGTATTTGGCTTGCTTTACCTGGTCCTCTATTTTCCGTCCTCGCATGAACCCCGCCTGGTCAGGGTGAATCAGGTCTGGCGCAATTTGTGTCAATCTGAGTGAGTAGCTTTTCGTCATGAGCTTGTAGTCAGTGTTCATTAATGTTATTGGACGATAATTCGAGACCTGTGCTCGGTCTCCTTTCTTGTATATCGGGCACATCCAGCCTTCATTAAAGTTCGTTCCTCGCTGTATGCCATGTTTCTCAATATCCGAAAATAGGATCGCGAGGAGTCCGAGGATGTCGAACCCCTCATGTTCTCGTCTTCTGTCTTCGTCAAACAGGATTCGCAGCCAGCGGTAGAATTCGTATGGTAAGCTATCTATTCCTGGTGAGGACCCATTTTTCGAAACATTTAGCGCGTCATTAACATCTTGCACATCAAGTTCCTCATTCAATTTGTTGTATTGGGACTCGGATACATGCGCCTTGCAGTCTTCGAGCACTATGGACGTTGCTAGCAACTTGGTGTAGTTGTCCGGTCGATTCACATCTTGAGCATTGTCATGATAATCACGGGCCATTTCGGCCATCTTTCGGGGTTGGGTTTCATAGATCGGTACATCTCAGTCCGACCGTCAGGTCTTTCGAAGTTGCAATTTGTCGTCCGGGATGCCGCGGGACCTAGCAATCTCTTCCCGATCGGATCCTCGCCTCTAACAATCTGGGCAATTGCGAGCAATTCGCGGATCGCCGTGTTTGTGCTTGCGCCTCAAAGCCGAGGCACAGGACGTGCTGTTTGGGGGATAAACCTACGTCTGTATTGGTCCCAGCTGATAGCAGATGGCTGTGCAGTCTCATCATGGTCTGCTCCAATTACCTACCCACGGGGTAGCGGCCCTCCACAACACCTTTGCATATTCATTTTGCTCAAGGAAAGGATAGCGCGCGAACACTATTGAGCCTCCAGGATCTTTGCCTTCCGCTCTTTGGGTTCAGTTGTATGTCGTCACACCCTCGTATTTTTTTTGCAGGACTGATAGAATTGGTGCCTCTGGGATTAAGCTCCACTTGACAATCAAGCAACAAAACCCCAACGCCGCGGCTGCGCGGCGAGCAAAATATTATCGCTTTGTTGCTCTCCAGGAGGTCTGCCACCAGTCAGATATGTGCTTGGAGTTCCAGAGACCCGTGTCATTTGTTCCCTTAGTCGTGGTGAGTCTTCCGGAGCACGATACAGGCGACCGGTGGTCGGATGAGGTCCATGCGTTATCCGAAGTGTATATGTGAATTCTAACTCTTCATCTTCGAACGGGACCGAATAAGCTCCGCATTGGCTAACCCCTCGTGTATATATAGTCTCGCCGACTCCCTCTTCCGCTTCTACGTTTCCATCATGAACTCCCCCAGCAACTCCATCGACGAGAAACGCGGCGACGAGAAAGTTCAACGAGATGATGTGGAGGTTTCTGTCGTCGACATTGATACTGCTGCCACCTTGGTATCCGGGGACGGGTCTGAATTCGATGCTGAGGAGGCCTTGTGAATCAGGTCTGTCCTAAGGATTTTGAATCAACTAGGGAACTCACTAATGACTTGACATTCTGTCTCGCAGACGCAAGATACATTACAATACTCTGCCGTTGATGTGCAGTGAGCAAATATATTATTTAACTATCCCGAGCTGAACGGGCCCCGTCCTTTTGTAGTCCTTTACTGGTATTATTTCTGCTACCCGTAGTTCTGAAGACTTTCATGAGCGTGCCCTAGGACTCAGTATATGGCTATTTACTCCGACTCACAACCGGCAGCACGAACACGGGCTGACTTCGATTATTAGATAAGGGTACGCTGGGTAGTGCGGTTATCCTTGGGATCAGGTAAAGCTTTCGATCGTCGGTGATTTGAAAGGCTAACAGGACAGCCAGAGAGGAGGTTCACCTTACGACCAACCAGTATGTGTTTTTTACATACACTACGTTCCGCCCCGTTGTCGGCCCAGCTCGGTAGACCCTGCCGACCTGTGTTGAGCTCGGTCGACCTCTGCGGACAGGGATCGACAGAGTCTGTCGACCTCAAACCAAGGACTCGACAGACTCTACCGACCCGGGTCGGCAGAGCTCGACCGAGCTCAGCACAGGTCGACAGGGTCTGCCGACGGGCCCAGGGAACGCAGTGATACTTGCGCTTCTCGACTGAAATCCTCCCAGATACAACTGGCTTGGAACCGTCTTTCACTTGAGCTACCTTATTTTCGAGTTTCCAGCCGCAGTCTATCGCAAGCTCCCAACTAAACCAGCTTCTATCTATGTACTGAGTTTGCGCCTCGCAATGAACGCACGGTCGTCGTTCCTTCCTTCGGATTAGACTAGTTGAACAAAATTGAGATTCGGCTGAACCGGAATTGATTCGAAACACTATGGGCCGAATTACAAGCAACTATGCAATGCAGAAGGATCGAAAAGGTACGCACTGGTTTCCTTGCCTGCATGACACGAGGCGACACGATCTAAAGCCCCATGTCCGATTTCCTTCTCGAATATATCTAGACACCAATGCCACCAAGGTGACTCAGTGCACATTGTGTTTCTCAGTTCCCTGCATATGTGGATAGGATACATATTTTAAGGGACCAATAGGGTCCAGATGACTATAATCAGCACGTTTGAGCCCCTACAGTCAAACAAGGCATGGTGTGTTTCCTTCCGTACATGGGACAGGGAACAGATGTTGTCATACGTAGGGCATCAAACCGTTATGCCCACAGGTGTAACAAATACGCCCGTACCCGTAGGAACATCTTCAAGATATGTTACGGGGATTTGGGTGCCGTAACCGTCCAGCACCGGCCGTTACGCCCGTAAGTGAGTCCAAGAAAAGTACCTTATTAACTTGGCAACTTAACTTAGCACTTCAGCTTGGCTGGGCCGAACTTAACTTAACTTAACTTAACTTTTCCCACGCTTGACTCCCTTAGCTTATTCAAACTCCGCCCACACGGATACCACTCCCTTTCTAAAACCACTTGCCTGCGTGCTTGAGGCTTCAGACATCCCATCTGAGCTGTTGTATGCTTTATATCCATACAATGTAGTCGGAAATCTGGCCATACATAAACAACCCGTGATCGCACGACTTGAGACTCAAGATGTGAGCATTGGAGAAAGATGGAAGAAATTCAGATGCAAAGGTTATTATCCAATGGGTCCATATGAACCCCTCAAACATTGGTAGTATGCTCATTATCCTCTGACTGCAGAGATGGGATGGCAGGGACTCCAACAAATTTATTCGGTCGGTCAATATTTGGTTGTGTGTCTAAAGCATGTTCTGTGGAAGATAATTCCTCATTACGTTGAACCAATGCCTGTGATATAGAGTTCATCATGTCCATAATAAATTCTGCCACCCAACTATTAAAGTTGGGAGCCAACCTCGGATAGTTCCAGTTGTGCAAGGCAAAACCAAGAACAACAATGTCCCTACAACATGCTAGACAATCCTAGTATCCTGAATTCATTTAATACAGGGCCAAATTGATCCCCCATCCCAGATCTGCTTTGCTTAATGGCCTCATAATCCACGGATGGACTCGGGGATGTCTCGCAGGCCGACCACATTGGGTTCATGGACAACTCACGGGGCTACACTGATGCTTTGAACTTCAATTGTATCCGTGGGATACCAATTCAAGTCAGGGCTGTTCAATCTAAGTCCTTCAGACATTGAAGACCAAGGCACAAACCACATTGTCAACTTTCAAAGCCCGTCCCGCAACCGTCTCGCCAATGTCCAGGCCTCCAACATGGTCCAGATGTATTTCTGCTGACCTTGTGTTTACTTTGCTTGCTGAAACTTACAGTAACTTGCTACTTAACTTGACTTAGCGGTACTTAAGCTAACTTGGCGCGCCAAGTTCTATCAGGGAAAGTAACTTATACGAACAGATGGACCTGATTGCATCAGGTACCAGCCAAGTTTGATTTGTCAGCCAAGTGACAGCCAAGTTTTCGCTTGTCACCCAAGTTGGCTGCCATCGGAGGCCGCCGTTAATCATTCTGATATTCTAGACAGGTATTTATACCCTACTTTCGAGTTTTTCTTGGGCCGCGCGAGGTCTCGTACTCCGCCGCAATGTTTGAGGCTCCCGCTCACCCAACTCTGTGTTGGCTGGGATTTTTTGGGTGATAAATCATCCGCGTGTTTCCGCTTCAACCGGCTTCGAGCTGTTTGTCCGTTTCAACATGCCTCCATTGGCAGGTTTTGGCCTGGATGAAGAGTCAACATCCATCCGCAAGTCTGCGGGAGGATCAGATAGTGAGTTGGAGGCGGGGATATTGACTGTGGAGTCGATGGGATGTGCAGGTACTCCGAGGTAACTGGTCATCAGCCAGATGTAAGGTACTCCCCATTCACCCTCGACGAATGTCACGTGTATTCTCTATATTGGGCCACACCAATGAAAAACAACGAATATCAGACCGCCAAATGAAGTCAGGGCAAATCCCTCCGACCAGATTATGTAGATACATACAAAGCAGCTATATACCAAAACTTGGGCCTCCACGGCCTTCATGCGCTCACGAGTTTCGGTGTTTAGTTAGCCACGATTGCTCCCATCAATCAGATCAAACTCGAGTGATCTAGACCAATTCGTCGATGAATTGGCTAACTCCGAGCCACATGAGAGCTCCCTGCCCCTGCCCTTGCATTTACACAGAGATATGACCAATATCTTGAAATTGGTCGGAGGATTTGGCTCAATTCGAGCCCTTTATTATATTATAGATTTATTTACTTGAAAAGTCCCAATAGAGAAAATACACGTGACATTCATCGAGGGTGGATGGGGAGTACCTTTGTCGTCCCCCTGGCTGTTTACGATGTTTACGATTGGAATCACGCCTATGCCTAATACAAGACTGAGGTACGACCGAGGCCGACCACGGCGGATCGTGTGGGTAGGTGAATGATGAAGCGTCCTTTCTCCGTATATCTCGCCGTTTTCTCTCCGATGTGACTCTCTCCATTCGTCAGTGTTCTTCGCATCCCTCAACATCTGCCCCTGCTCCGTGTTCATCGACCTCGGGTGTCATTTTTCTTCGCCATATCGCGCTGCCAGTCGCCCCAGATCCGTCCCGCTAGTCGTATGCAGGCAGTGTGCCACTCGGATGCGAAGTGATGAGCTAAACGCGTGCGCGCGAGTCTTTCGCCGTCGTCGCCGACTTTGGTGGGCAAGGTGTGATCGAACTTGGGGATGTGGCCTAGGAAGTAAGTGGAATAATGTAGCGGCCATACAGATGGGTCGTCGACGAAAAGGGACTTAGCTATTGTGAGGAGGCCAGTGCGCTTGGCCTCCTCAATGCCTTTCTCCTCGAGCTTATTGTTCGTGCGCGTAACGAGGTCCTCTTGAGCTTTTGTGCGCCATTCGGCGGATCGTGCGCACTCGACGAAGATATGGTGCTGGTCTTCGATGGCGGCGCATCCGGCGCGACACGATGCGCTCGGTAGTTTTTCTCTGGCGTATAGCACATCGGCAGTGGGGAGTTGGCCCGAACGGGCGTATAATTGTACGACCGCCGAATACGCGGAGTATGCCATGGTGTAGGAATATTCGGGCGGGCACGTCGTGTCGTATAAGTGGAGCGCCATTCGCTGCTGGTGGCCGGCGGCGATTCGGTTGTTGGCGTCGAGTATCTGAGATTTCTCCACGTAGTTGCGTATATTGGACTCGATCCATCCGTCGTCGTTGGTAAAGAACGTAAATTCATCCATGTAGAACGTGGGGACGGGTGCCGTGTGTACGTCGCTGAGGTGTCGCTGCGCTAAGGACGCGTAGTGATCAGCTTCGAAATTAAGACGGGCAGGCGTGGAGACTTCGCTTGAGTGCCCTGGGGTATAGGTTATCTTCAAGGGGTTTTCCGAGATAAGGCGGAGGATCCAGCGATAGTAAGACCGTCCGTTCATGCCCCGGAGCCTTGCTTGCTGGTCGATGGCTGTTCTGCTATCGTCAATGAGTCGTACAGCGTTCAAATGATCCGTGTATAAGTTGTCGTCGTCGTTGGGGTCCGATAGTATGAGTCCCATGATCAATCCCATTAGTTCTCCGTGCAGTATGAAGACGTTGCGTCCCTCGATCCTCAGAACTAGCGTTGTGGGTCCGGTGAGAGCCGCGGTGACGGATTTGTGATCGAAGATGCTGGCCATCACGGGGACATCAGGAAAATCCCCCATTGCCATTTGTCCCAAACTTAAAGCAATGTTTAACAATCGACCGAAAATGTCAACATTCTGTAGCATTTTGCGAAAAATGGCAAAATGTTAAAATGTTTCAGTCGCCAAAAAATATTGCCATTTTCTCGACAATTGTCAACCATTTGCAGCCAATTGTCGCACAATTCAGATGAATTGGACCACCTTAAGCATCTGTGTACGCCGAAATGAGGGTTGTTATATCGCAGTTCTACATACAGGATACATTGTACACACGGATTACAGACTAATAGACTAATATAGCCCCCCGTGTCACCCCCCCTCGTGGCACAGGTTTGGTACCAGTGACTACAGTGTTACGACTCCAACGCGTCGTGTCACGCTGATAAGCAGTGAACTGAGCTGGCTGTGAAAATTGCATTTTGTACATGCTTCATATCTACAAAGTACTAGCATTCTCGATAGAGGACTATTGTGATCTCCGCGCAGATAGTCGAGGATATATGGCACCCAGAGGACTCTTGGGACATGATCTTATAGCAGGTACTCCATATTGAGGCCTATATACGACTTGACCTAGGATATAATACCTTAAGGTCGAACAGTGCAAACCCTCTATCCAAGGGTAAACAAGTCACTTAGTGCCAGTCCATATCAAGGAGATGGGATATATTGCATCCCTAGGCCATATAAGCAATAAATACACGAGACGGAGACAGGACTGTATCAGATGATATAGTGTCAACATCCAATAGCTGCACTATAAAGTGGCATATACGATGGTCGAATTGTGTATACAATGATCAGTCGGCGTATATGATGATCTGAATGGGGTTGTTCTGGTGCTGATAGGACTGGATGGCTGTAAACCCATCCAAGTCTATTCGGATGATTGAACTAGTGACACTTGGAGAGTACACAGTTGAGCTTACACACTAAACCCTCAAGCATATACACTCGAACCAAGAGTATGTATGGTTGCTGGGCAGATAGGAAGCCACATCTAGGACCATATGTGTGTGTGTGTGTTCAGTCGCCATATACATGCACTCAAAGGCTGTATCCATGACCGAAGCAGCATATACACTCAGTAGGACCGACGAAGGCACCCAGCCTGGCCTCTACAGCATTGATTCTGGACCGTTCTAGGCCCTGGGTCATGGTTAAAGCCGTCCGGGACATCGGACATCACCTGACAGCCATATGAGTCAGACCGAGTCAGGAAGGAATAGAGACTATTTGCAACCCAGTTATCCAAGGGGAAGGGTTCCGAGCCCTGTGTACATGCTAAGAAAGGCATATATAGTCAAGCGACAGGATGTTTAACAATGTTGACACTGATCCTCGCGCTGCGACACCTCACGTGAAGGGTCCAGGCTCCGGGAACACAAGTAGCCGGTTCGATCGGATCCGAACGGACGCGGATGACTCTGTTGATGGAATCAAATATCGATCGGAAGACTCCGGAACGATGTTCGACTGCCGTAAACTAGCACCTAAAGTCTGTATAAAGCACATATGAGACTTGGGAAGGAAGCCTAAAACAATATAAGACACTTCGAAGGTGTCCTGAACACTGTATACCTTGGAGTATGACCGTTCGCGCCTCAATCCCGATGGATCGGAGCTACGAGTCATACGGCTCCGCTGTATATCAGCAAGGAGGAGTCATCCACGAACGTGGGAAGGCCCTCGACCAATCATAGAGGTTATGGGAACGAGATATTCCGGATTGCGTGCTCATTTCATATATTATTTATCAGCTTGTAGCGTAATCATTGTTTGTAATCGTATATAGAAACAGTATATAAGGGCGCCTGCTCGAGAGGGAACAGTAGCGAATCGCGCCAGTGGCTGGTTGGAGGCTAGGAATAGTCACAACCAGCTGCTTGGTTAGATTGTGTGCTCTGTTCGCCTTAAGGCATTGCTCAGTAGAGTCTGCTTTATAGTGTGTGAATATACCTTTGGATTGATATAAACACCTGAGCCTGGAAGTTATAACATTTGAGCCTGGAAGTACATTGGCCTGGAAGTTAAACATTTGAGCCTGGAAGTCACAATACATTGAGCCTGGAAGTTTTATTGGCCTGGAAGTTTACCTGGCCTGGAAGTTCTTACAAGTTTATACTTGTTCAATCGCGTTTATACAGTTCACCAGTGTGTTCTGGGGGGTTTACAAGCCAATCGCATTGGCGACTAGTTGGCGGCTAGAATATAGTCACGATTAGTTGTTGGTAGGTTGTGTGCTCCTTTACGGAAATCAACCATATACACGATTTAAAACACTGTTCTTGCATCTGCTCCAGGCCATATACACCATTGTACTCGTAGTCGACAATCAAGTCGATCCGTTTATAATTGTTGAAAGCCTGTTGAGCCCAGTCGATACCATTGCTGAAGGGCCTTTGAGCCCGAATAAAACCCAATATCGCGATCAAATCGCACCCCATTGTATCTCGGAAGGCCCTAAAAGCGCCGACCTACTGTGTGTTGTGTATACAATCTAGTCGATTGCAGACAAACATCCTTGGGATCGCTCGGACAAGGGCCATTTACACAAGTGATTCTTGGAAAGACTATCACCGTAAATCTCGTCTGATAGACCTAATACTTGGTCTTATCCCCGAACAAACAACACAATGACTTCTGTCTTGCAGTGGTTTAGTGTTAGGTTGGTGGTTTTGTGGTAGTTAGTTGTTGGTCTCGACCTTCAGCACTCCTGCATTGCACTATTCCTGCTCACTTCCCACACTGCTGGGTCAGTTGCCAGTGTATCAACGCACTATCAGGGACAGTCAAGGAGTGAAAGGAAGGCGGCACGACTGAGAGAAAAGGACACCTAATCTACGAATGAGTGGTTGACGGCGGATAACTGGGTGACAACGATGAAGCACGGCTTGACGCAGTGGCGTGCGCAGAATTCATCAGCGGGCGGTCCAAAATGTCGTCAAGCAAACGGCTTACCCAGTGAGGAGAGACTGTCGAGGGGGGTAAACAAACGGGTCAGCAAATTGAAGGCAAGTAGAGAAAGAGAAAGGGAGCAAACAAACGTTAAGGATTAAGGTGATGCATGATTTGTACGGGGAGCGAGTCGAAGTGGTGACACAGACCTGCAGGAAACATCAGCACAGGGCAACGAGCGCAGAAGGGCATGGGCCGGAAGCTAAGGAGAAGATAGGAACATGGTTAAGCGCACCTTAGTCTCCCTGTGTTCCTTGCCCTCTGCGGCCTCGAGGTGGTGCAGCAGCGCGGCGCGAGGGGAGGTCGTCGTGCACGGAGGCCGTACGGCACGGCACTGGCAGTGATGAGATCGCCGAGCGGTGGACCGCGGTGTCGAGTGCGTGCAGGAGGCGGCGCGCACCGGGGAAGCTGAGGAGGATCGGTCAGCAAAGGCCCGAGCAGGATGGGGAGGGGGGACGGACAGCGAAGGGCTTGCTCGGAGTCTCGTCGAACGGGTGCGCGCCTTGGGCTGCCCATCATGATCAGTGCGAAGCTGAGGAACTGGGAAGGTGAGTCGGCGGAGTCCACGGCGAGACTGCGGACAGTCAGAAATGTACAAGAATAGCCGAGTACACCTACGACTCTGGGGCCCCACCACAGGCCGCACGATGCTGGCTGGAAGACCAGAAAGAATGAGTAGGGGATGCCAGAATAAGTGATGGACTTACTCAGTAGATCAACCTGTCTCGGGAGACGGAATGGAGAGGGACGCCGCATGAAATGAAAGAGGGAGGAAGTAGCAGATGGTGGGGGAAAGGAAGAAAGGTACGCGTGGCCTCGTCAACATTTGGTCGTGTGTTGACTGTTGATCCTGATTCGCGAAGGCGGTGTGTTAGCCGAGCGGAGTTTCAACGACTTAAACAATTTCTGCGATGGTCTAGGTGGTCAAACTTTCCTTTGCACACACAAGCAGATTCTAAACACGGCTATCCATATCAATGGCTCAATACAAGTCTCCGCGCCACTTCTATGCTGGTTTTGATTCACCTATCCAAGGATTGTTTGAATAATACGACCGAATGCCAACATTTTGGCGACATTTTGACACAATTGCGCTCATTCCAACATTGTGAGAAATTGTCAACAATTTTTGGCCAATTGGCAAAAGGGGTTTTTCCTGATGGATCATTGAGCCGTCGGATCCCCATGGCTTGCGCCCGTCCATTCTTGTAGTCGATGGTGTGAGGGTGCTTGTCGCGGCAATTTGGCGAATGGTCGTTTCGGCTTGGATGCGTCGCTGCTCTCTTGGGTAGAGCAGTTCGTGCTGCCCGAGGGAGAGCCAGTTAAGGTCGGTGCATCGAAGAACATTACTCATCTTGTCCCAATTAGCCTTTGCCGCGGCCGTCCACGTCGAGTCGGTAGGGCGCGCTTTGACGTTAATAACCCATTTTCCGTCTACTTGGAGACTCCATTTCCCCATGTCTCGAAGGCATCGTATCCCCTTGCCACGGAGCGATTTTAGAGCGTGTCCGTTGGGGTTCTGACTGCCTGGGAGGTGTTTAACGTAGGTATGGAGTAGGTGGGAGAGGGATACGTCGCCATTTAGTATGCCCGCTGACTCCGTGCGTTTCAGCGCGAGCTTGGGGGTACCGTTGGTCATTGCTGCTTGCGCGGCGATCCAGCCGAAGGGGATGCGATTGGCGTGTCGAACGAAGTCCCGCGTGAGGCCTTCGCTGTCGATGGGGCTTGTGCAGTTGTTGATGCTGCAGGTCCAGTCGGCTAATGTGATGCGGGCGATGTTCCGGTAACTTGTGATCGGATGGTTAAGGTCGCGATTTAGCCCGTCGATGGCGATACCGTCGTTGATGCGGGCTATGGATGGGAAGTCCAGTCCATGGAAGTCTATCGGGAGCGTTAAAACATCCGAGTTGGGAATGAAAGGCATCCCTGATTCCATGTGTATCTTGTTCTTTATTTGTCGGTCCAGGTCCTCGGCGTCGGTGCGTCTGATCGGCTGGAGGGAGAGTAGTGCGCGGGCCTTTGATATTATGTTTTGCTTGACGATCTTCCGCAGGAGGGTGATGGGCGGGCGACGTAGGAATCTCGGGAACGTAAAGTCGTCAATGAAGCTCTTGAGTTCTTCAAAGCGCGCATGAGGGTCGTCAACCTTGGCGCGCAAGAAATCTAGCTCATTTGACATCAGCTTTACTTTGTGGACTGTAACATTTAGGGGGTTTACTCCCATAACGTTCGTTATCGAGTCGAATTCAACGTAATCGGGTGGGTCGGACGCTGGTTCAAGGACGTATGCGGTCGACTTGAGCCACTGTGTAAGCCATCCGTACGCAAATTGAAAGCGTTCCATCGCGAGCGCACTTCGGCGTAGGGACGTTAGTGTTCGTGCGAAGATGTAGGAGTCATCTGTCGCCTCGGCCATGACGACCTTTGCTTGGAGTAGGTCATCCGGGAGATGGGGGTCGGCCTTTTGTGCGGAGCCGGTTGTGATGATGAGCGCGTCCGGGTCCGTGGCCATGAGGTCGTTTAGATAGTGGTGACCAAGGCTAGTGGTGAGTGTTGACTTGATTGGTGAGAGCGATCCGCCTTGTTTTGTGACGCCGGTAATGGTGATGGGGTCGGTGATGCCGTGGGCGGTGCGGATAAAGCATCTGGTGTCGGTTTGAGCGGCGCGATCGAGGTCGATTATCGCAGAGGGTAGTCCGTATGCGGTGACTGCATCGTACATGCCCTGCGGGGAGAGATAATCGAAGCCTTTCATTTGATCACGTTTCAGTGCGTAGACCGTCACCTTGTGTCGCTTCGCCCAGCATTTTATCGCTGCGAGATAGCTCATAAGGTCGCGTGTTTGTACACCTTGTTGCGTTGCCACTTGGGTGTTGGGGAGTATCCTCGTTTTCGCGATGTACGGGACGAGGTTGAAGTTGAGCCATGACATAGGTGAGTTAGCAAGGAAATTAGAGAGAAGGAGCCCTCGCCAATTTGATAAGTCCGTACGGAGGCCTCGTTTGTGGAACATGGTGAGCCACATGTCCTTGAGGTCTCCGGGGAAGCGGGAGTTCGTGACGACGTAGTTATGTAGCTTCAGGACGATGGCGAGGGCGCAGTCCGAGAGGCTTTTGATAAGCCACTTTTCCCACTGGTCTCGGCCAGGCGCGGGTCGGGGTGTCCCTTTTCGTAGTAGCGCTCGGAAGTCAGCGAGGCTTGCTTCGCGAGGCCAGACGAAGGGATCATTTTGCACTCGTTGTTTGATGTCAAGGACCGATTTCGTGGTCAACCATGGTTTGGGGATCGTGGGGGGTGGGGCGTGATGGTATAGGTTTGACCAGTAATCACGGGTGACTGCTTTGACGCCGGCGGGGTCGCTGACGAGTTTATCAGTGCCTAATTCGTTCACCGTTGTCGGCATCTCGATAAACTCCCCTGGTGTTACAAGACGCTTCGTGGAGCCGCTTTTCAGAGCGGTGGTTATGCAAGCGCGATCTTGTTTTTCTTTTCGAGTGCGGATTTCGGCTGAGCGCTCGGCAAAAATTTCGCGGTGAATCTTGCGCTTTTCGAGCGTGGCGAACTTGAGCAGATTGATTTCCTTTTGTATGCCGGAGTAATAAGTGTTTATGAGGCGGATGTATGCATTCTGCGCCCCAAGGGACATCGGAGGGGGGTTGGAGTCTCGGATTGTGCGTATGGCGCCGCCAATGAATCGTAGCTTGGCGACCAGTTTCTCGATCTTGGCGTTCATGACACGTTTTTCGGTGCATCGGGAGCATCGCGCTATTCGTCCGTAGGATTTTTCGGCGGCAGGAATGAGTATCTCTGTGAAGGACTCATAGACGTTTAAGAAGGAGGTATCGTCGTGCACCTCTGAGTCCGCGAGTCCAATGGCGTCTATTTGCGTCTCCATTTCGGCGCGGAAGTTGTCGTGTCTGTATTTCTCCATGCGCGTTGGGTATTTGATGCGGGCTTTGTTGAGGGTCGCGTTGAATACGGGGAAAATGGTGGTGCCGACGCCGGAGGGAGGTGTGTATATGATCTTCGCGACGACTGCCCGGTGATTGGTGAAGGGAATGAAGTCCTTAAAGCCGTCAGCGACAGAGATGTCAGCGTCTATACGTGACCGTTTGGACGAGACGATGCGGTCGATTATGTTCCCGGACGTGCTCTGGGGGTTAGCGCGGCTCGTCCAGTCGTAGTTGCGGTTGCGATCAGGGTGATTCGTCCAGATGTCGTGTGCGCCAGTGGCATCGAGGAAGGCGAGGTATTGAGCGCGGGCGTCGGCTCCACCGGATGCGCGTTCGGCAGCTGAAACAGTAGTGTTGAGGTCGCCGCCGAGGGTCCATGAAGTGGTTATGTTGTGACAGAAGACATACAATGGTGAGCACAAAGGCCATGTAGCTGGTGAGCATCTTCAGTTAATTGAACTGGCCATTTGATCGTGCCAACATCGTCCTGGGATTCGTCGGCAAATAAAGGGACCCGGGAAATAATATGCATGTCTTACAATGAAAGCCATGTTTGCGGGGGCAGCTGATGGACACTCCTGTCACCCCATCTGTATGTACTACGAGGATATTTCCGAGGCCGTTTGGGGAGGGGGCGGTTCGAGCCCATGGGAACAAGAACTGTGAAATGGTGGTCAGCATGACGGAGGAACACGTGAGTCACGTTGAAGTGGATCGCAGTGAAAAAAAAGTCGAAAAGATCTATGCGATCACGTGGAACCCGAGAAACATTCGAATTTGACTGTAACTTGCCCGCGAGAGATGAAATATGCGACATTCACTGGAATACTGTGATATATACTTGGTGTCTGTTGCCTGTACCTGGCAGTGGATTAAATGCCTATATAAAACACTCGCAGGATACTTGGAGCGACCATACAGGACGCGGAATGGCGCAAAGGGTGGCTATTTGAAGCAAACTTTCAGAAACTTAATCCAACTTGAAGTTACTTAAATGCACTTAACTTGTACTTTCACTTTACTTAACTTGTGAAATCAATTTGCCCTGCCATAAGTTCAGCTAAGTTAACTTTGGCAGGCTAAGTTAGTTTACATAAGTAACTGAGTAAGGCATCCCCGTAAGTGGGTGACTCCCGGTGGACTACTGAAGCTCACATGTATTTTTTGAGCTTGCAACTTCATCCAATTACCGTTTTCAATTCATCGGTAAGTAATAGAAGTGCGGTGGAAGGAAATAGAGCTAACCCGTTTTAACCCGTCAGAAATCGGGCATATTCTCTTCCTCAAAAGTGTGAGACGGCACAGGGCGTAACCGTATTTACGCCCGTAATTTCGTAAAATTACGGGACGGGTTACGAACTATGTTAAACCCGATCCTACTGTATCAGATTGATGGGGAGAGTCTGGAAGGGTGATGAGAGAGCAGTGTGCGGAAATAGCTGTTAATTGTTTTACAACCTGATATAAAGGATGGAGCCTCTCAGTGGCAATTTCATCACCACAATCATGCCCTTTCAGGCTGACGCTGCGCAAATTCGCTTCAACCATGTTGCTACAGCCTTGAATGCTGTTGTCACCACTTTGGACATGCTTTCAGAAGGCCTGAAGGCACCATTCTTGGAACCAATTTTGAATGTTATGCAAGCACTGCTGACTGCTGTTCAGGTGGATGCTCGCTGCAGATTTCTCTGTGTGTTTCTGACATACTTACTTTGGACAGACTGTGAAGAGACACCAGGATGACTGTGCCCAGATGCTAGAGCAAATCCACGAACTCCTCTATGCAATCATCCATGTTCATATAAAATCTGATACTGAGGATGAATTACCACCAACCATGTTGAACCATTTGGGGAAATTCATTGAGCAAGTTTTGCTCAGCATTTTGATATTCTTTGTCCTCATTTCTGCAGGACCCTGCACAAGATCCACACATTTGTGGAAGCCCAGCAGGAGAAAAGCAAAATCAAACAGTTTTTTCGTCAAGGCGAAATGAGGGCATTACTACGGGACTGTCAAATGGGACTGGCACATGCGCTTGAGGTGTTCAAGGTGATTTCAATGGTGCTATTAGCAGGACATGTTTGACCACAGAAATGCTTCAGATCCGAGGTATCACACTTCTCAGCAATGTGGCGGAGATGCAGAAACATGCGGAGAAGACACATGAGGAAGTCCTCGAGATGATCTCAGCTCTTTCAAATGTAGAAACCTCTGATGCAGGATCTACTGTATGTTCCAATTCCCACTATTTCCAAATGAATAATAGTCATTATTTCAATAGATCGGCAGAGTCCTCTCCAGCAGGTATGTGTGTGTATGTATGTTGGATCATTTTGTGGACTCATCTGAGCTCATCCAGCTCAAACTCACTTTCATTGTTGCCATCAGAGCCCAAGATTTTCCATGGTCGCCAGTCTGAAGTTTCAGTCATCATCAAAGCCTTTGGCAATGCTACACCGAGAATAGCAATTCTAGGGGCAGGAGGAATTGGGAAGACAAGCTTGGCAAGAGCCATTCTCCATCACCCAGAAATCAGCGCTAGATATGACCAGCATCGGGTTTTCATTGCTTGTGATGCTGCATCCAGTAACATTCAACTTGCTGGCCTGATTGGAGCCCACGTAGGGCTAAAGCCAGGAGACAATCTCACTCAACCTGTTATCCGTTATTTTGCTAGCAGTCCACCATCACTGCTGATCATGGACAATCTGGAGACACTCTGGGAGGCAAGAGAGTGCCGTGCTGAAGTTGAGAAGTTCTTGGCCTTGCTTGCTGATATAGATCATCTGGCACTAATTGTCAGTCCCGCAACTGACCACTGATGATCCTGATGCTGAGGGCATTTCAGATCACAATGCGTGGAGCAGAAAGGCCAGCCAATGTCCGCTGGACTCGGCCATTTTTGGAGCCGTTGAAGCCATTGACACAGGATGCCGCTCGCCAAACCTTCATTGACATTGCAGACGACGGCCACACTTTTGAAGAGATTGACAAAATCCTGGTCCTAGTTGATAACATGCCCTTGGCGATTGACCTTATTGCCCATGTGGTAGATGCTCAAGGGTTTGCCAGTGTGTTGGATCGATGGGAGAAAGAGAGGACCTCACTTCTCTCGGAAGGCCATGACAGACAATCCAACTTGGATTTATCCATTTCCCTGTCCCTTGAAAGCCCTCGCATGCTGGCTTCACCGGAAGCCCAGGAATTGTTGAGCCTACTCTCCATTCTCCCAGATGGCCTTTCTGATACTGAACTGGTGCAAAGCAAGCTGCCAATCAACAATGTCTTGGCCTGCAAGGCCATGCTACTTTGCACGTCTTTGGCATACATCGATGGCCAGAAACGACTCAAGGCATTGGTCCCTATCAGGGAATACATCCAAAGATCACAGCCCCCAATGGCTCACATGATTCGACCTCTCCGTCAACACTTCCAGGAACTCCTTGAAGTCTGGGAGACATATAATGGAACTGTTTCCAACCCAGGGACGGTAGCTCGCATAGCGTCTAACTTGGCAAACATTCACAATATCCTGGTCAAAGGGTTAACTCCAGACAACCCTGATCTCGTGAATACAATCTACTGTGCATGTTACTTTGACCACTTCAGTCGCCTGGCTGGACATGGTGTTAGCCCAGTAATAGACCTGATTCCCAGTCTCCTGCCTCACCCAAGGAACCATAGATTGGAGGTGTATGTCAACTTACGCATCCTTTCAGCACACGGAAATCGTCCGATTGCTAATGCACAGCTTATGATGGACCAGACTCTGGAGTCTTTCACATACTTTGATGATGCAGATCTTAAATGTTGGTCACATGCTAATTACCAGTTTACATTGGTCACTGACACCTCTCCCCAGGCCGTTTCTATGACCTCCTGTCAAAATATTTTTATGATCGCAATGAGATTCTCAGAGCTGTTCATTTTGCTGACACTGGGCTATCATTGTCGATTTCCACTGGGAATATCAGACGGCAGTCAGACCTGTTGGGGGCATTGGCGTTGATGAAACAGAGAACTGGTGATTATTCTGCCGGCAGGGAGCATGCATATGAGTCTCAGAGGCTGGCAAAAATTGCGGGGAATCCATATAAGGAAGCCTGGGCTTTGCGAGTCCAATCAATATACTGGAATGCTCTTGGGAGATATATGCTCAGTATCTCTCTGGCCAAAAGAGCAAGAGAGCTGGTCCGTCTCTGTGGCATGTCTGGTGGTGCTCTAGACAATGACATTACCAGCAATCAAGCAGAAGTTCACTGTCTAAAATCCGAATATTCCGAGGCCCGTGACATCTGGACTGAAATATTGCACAGCTACTCCATTCAGCGAAATCCGTATCAACATGTCTACGCTCTCATCAACATTGCACAGATCGATATCGAAATGGGCGGTGTATCAAGGGATGAATTGAATGAAAATCTGCACAAAGTCAGCCAGCTGTTTGCCAGCACAGGATATTCAATAGGAATCATCTACTGTGATATTGTCAGAGCAGCCATGGCTGTAAAAGAGGGTGACTTTCTGAGAGCAAGGTGCCAATTCCGAAAGAGTCTTACACTTTCCTGGGGAAACCACTCTGAGGCCGTAAACTACTGTTTAGAGAGACTAGGGGATGTCTCCCTGTGGCCTGCAACAGAGCATGTTTCATATAATGCAACAGTTACATTTCTCGTTCATAGTCTCAAACTGACACAGAAACGGGAGATTCACAAAGCTCTCCAATTTCTCGGAGATGTATACCTGACATATAATGAACAGCAGACAGCAATGAGTCTGTGGGTTGTAGCCCTGGAGGGATTCACCCATATGGATGTTCACCGCAGCAGAGCAGAATGCATGCTTCGCCTTGGAGATCTTTTGAAACTAAGCGGGGATCTCGTGAAGGCAGGGGAACTTTGGAGAACAGCACGACCTTTGTTTAAACGGTCGTCACAGGAAAAGCAACTGATGGATATTGATGAGAGGCTTGCTGGAATCAGTAGCGAGCTACTTGATAGGCCTGCGGAGAACCTGATCCATGTGTCGGGCTTAAATGCACCGTGATTTGGGCCTTGGGCTAATGAACATCACTCTGACCAAGGTTGAAGAGGGGGGGAGTGTGGGTGTGGATGATGGTATAGATGCACTTTTGGTTCCAGCCTGATTCACCATTGACATTACTTACATGTTCGCACCAGAATTTGCTCTCTTCATACCCAGTCTGGCTCCTTGTCATGACCATACCTCTCTCTCCTTCATCTTTCTCGTCTCTGCCTCGGTTCACATATAAAGTTTTCTTCCTACCCGAACTATTCCCCCCTTGTCCTGTTCCACGTGTATGCAGGTATAATGCCCAGATCAGTGTAGTATCGGATTGTGTTCTGATATTGAACCTATTTATTTGATGTGATTTTTGTACTATCGGAATAGAATATAATTTATTTAGACTGACATATGAGGTTATTTATACCAGAATCGAACATGTTGTGAATCGAAGCATGGGCGGGGCCGCATTTTGCGCGCCGGTCACGAAGGGACATGGTGAGGAAAACAGCCTTGCGGAAATTCGAACGCAGCACAGGTCGCATCAACGATTGACGACTCCCGAAGGAGCCTTTCGCAGTGATAATCCGGCAGTCCACCAGCGGAACTCGCAGTTCAGCATCCGTAAATTAACTATTCAACTCAATGTACAACGTAAGTTGTTAATCGGGGGTGATGGTGAAGTGCCGCACAGTACTCGCTGGCACTCTGCTTTATATGTCAATTTTGCTGAGTGTGAATAAAGTAACTTTTTGTCCTAACTTGGTAACTTTTGTGTGTGTTGTCTCAAGCGCCTAACTTGCGTGTAACTTTTTCCCACGCATCGACAAAGTAACTTGTTACTTGCCGACTTGTCCGCTTATTTCGATAGCCTAACGTTGGTACAATAAATTGGCCCACTCCCTTGTCATACCTTCTCAGGCTAGTCCCTTAGTTTCCAAATGTCATATACGGGCACAGTCCAAGCAATATGAGCGTTAAGGCCTTTGAACAAGTAAGACCGTCGAGCGACACAGAACTTCCAGCGGTTTCACCGAGAAACTGCCAAAAAATGATGAATAATATCTGAGGCACCTCTTTGCCTTTATCGAACACGAATTGGACGGTATTGAAGTATCAATGAGGGTAGATTACACTGATCAATGGCGAGTGGATTTACGAATTTACAACTCTTTGCGGAACTTAGGGCGCGGCCCGTTTTTTATTAAAATTTGATGTTTTCACGAGATCGGCTGTTGTGAGCTTAATTCTGGCCCGTTTCTCTTGAAAGTGGGACCGATCGAGTCCCACTTCAATTCCGGAGGGCTCTGGACCCCACAATCGTGCGGATGCGTGAGAATTTCCTTTTTCAGCAAATCTCGAGGTGTCCACGCAGAACAGCTGTGGTATTAGCTACAATCATCCTATTAACCTGAATTTTGGATATGTTACACTTGGATGTATGTATGAGGGTCCCATGAGCTCAGATCAGCTTTCCCGGACAGTCCACATTTAGTGTAGAGCAGGAAATTAATCGCAATTAGAGCCTTCACCAAATTTTAATCAGGAAGTATATTCACCATCCAAGGGTTTGGTGCTCTCGGGGACATATGTGAGTATATCATATCCGAAATCTAGGTCAATTGGATGAGTGTGGCTAATACTATGGCTGTTCTGCGTGGACACCTCGAAATTTGCTGAAAAAGGAAATTCCCACGCATCCGCACGATTGTGGGATCCAGAGCCCTCTGGAATTGAAGTGGGAATCGATCGGTCCTACTTTCAAGAGAAACGGGCCAGAATTGAGCTTACAACAGCCAATCTCGTGAAAACATCAAATTTTAATAAAAAACGGGCCGCGCCCTAAGTTCCGCCAAAGTTCCGCAAAGAGCTGTAATGATACATCTCACTCTTGACCGTTTAAAATCGAAAATTGGTAAAAAATCACTGGGATGGAGGATTCAATATATTTTGTCACCTCAATGAAGCTCTAGATCTCTCGAGACGTCTCAAGTTCGAGCTGCAAGTTAGGACGGACCAAACAACACCAAGCTAACTTTGATGGCTAATCCAACTTTTGATCGTATTTTACAGGAGACGTTCAAGGTCAATTCTCCGTCCTGGGTCCACATTTTGGTGGCACAATGCCAAATAAACCTAGACTCATTCGATTTGTATTCGGGCTTGCGATGGAATAAATCACGCAGTGGCAGGCACTGGAATAGTCAGTTAACTAAGTACTCAGTCCGAGTGGCTTTCCCTCCACGTAAATTAGCCCTTCAATCCCTAGGGCAACACAAACCTCATCGGCAAATCCTGAGATGTTCTTGTGGCTGAACTCATTACACTGAAGGCCTCGGGCAAACTACTCACATGGTTAATATAGGTTCACCGTTCAAGGTCTTTTGCTCAGTTGAAGTTCTATTTCCGACGTTAGACACCCTGTAAAAGCTCTGGAGGTCTAAATAATGGTTGCTGAGGCCTCTCGTAATCCCTAGCCTGCATAAGTTCACCGATACTCACAAAAGTGTCTAAGATTCCTTGAATGCATAGCGAGGTCGGCCTAAAATGTCAGACGGCTTCTGTGGGGCGGCTCAACAGAGCATGTTGTATGGCTTAGAAGGACTTGCAAACCTTCGAGGAATATCTTTCACCTTTACTTGAAAAACGACCAAAGTAAACTTTGGCCTAACTTTACTTTAACTTTACTTGGACAATTTAACTTCACTAAAAAGTTACGTCAAGTTACTGTTGTAGGGAAAAGTTAGTTTGCACAAGTTACTTTGTTAACCGCCTATTTTGCTTATGCGCAGTTGATGTCCTCCGAGAGGAAATTCCTCGCTATTTGAATTGAATATGTGTATCAATGCCATCGAGGCTCGGGGGACGCGGTACAGATCGTGCTTCTTGGCTTGGGGTTTCTCATCTAGGTGGGCATTATTAGTGCTGTCTTCGTCACTGAGGACTGCTCGCGGGGGCGTCGGTTGATTTAATTTGTTCGAATGCCGGAACACTGATGCAGGAGGGAGGAGAGGTTCCCCGCAAACCAGGTGACTCCTTTAAATCTTCGTCCTAGTCTTGCGCATGCCATCAAAAATCGAAGGATCGAAGAACGGCGGGCCACGCGTTACTGTCGTGTCTTGTACTGTCTAGTCACGATGACATTAATTTTAACTTCGACGTTGACATGAACGATCATGATCAGCGGCGGTGTGGTTTGTGGCGCACTGAAAGAATACGCATCTCCGTCATTATCATCGCTGTGCGGAAACATACGATGGGCTGTGGAGATCCCCGCGCACTCGGAGTTGGACTGGGACTTGAGCTTGAAGGTGAGTTCAATGTTAACCTAGGATGAGTCGGCCGAAATATCCATCCACCGCCCATCAGCCATCCGAGTCGGAGAACATCGTGGCGGGGTCTACCGAGCTCTCTACTGTTCCCGTGCGCATGCAGCTCAAATTCCCAGAGAGGAAAGCGGAGGAATGTACATGGATAGATTGCTTACTGTCAATCAGCGGACATAACGACGGGTGCACTGGGGTGCATACCGGTTGAGATAATATGTAGGTGGGCGTCCGGCGGCGGGAGCGGTGGGGTGCACTGGGGTTGAAATATGTACACCAGTGGTCCAGTGATAGAAAGCCATGGATCGTGAATCACCGTGCGCGCGCCGGGGTACTAATACTACTCCAGCTTCAAAACGGAACTGTCGTCCTCAAGTTGAATGCAACCCCATTTTTTGGCATGAAAGATAGCACACTCAGGATTTTCGTCTTGACATCGGGAGCATTCCGCATTCGCCGGATGCCGGTGGTGTGGGCTGCGGTTTGGGTTTGGGTTAATGAACTCATTGTAGGGAGTTCGATCTGGTCAATGTATCGGCATCAAAAACCGTTTTGGGCGGCATTACTGGAAATTGAAATGCTCCTCGCTCGACTCGTCGAATTTGAAGGGGCCAGATTGATTTCATTAAGCTCATTTTCCAGTGGCCGAATCGAGAAACCCAAGGGACAGACGCTGTTGAGTGATGTTGAAGCAAGTACATGTATGTGTGGTTGACTCGCAGTAATGGAGAACTCGTAATTGCGATCCGAGGTTGAACCCTGGTGTGGATTCGGGGGACCGGAATGTAATATGGCATGCAGAGAACGGAATGATGGGCGCAAAGGCCCTGAAAGTTGACGATCATTTCGAACTCTTCCCATTATACTTATATCAATACCATCGAGCTGACGCGGTACAGATCGGCGTACTCACCCCGTCACTGGACTGGCAGGGGGTGGTTGATTTGACTGGTTGACAGCGCGTCTATAATTCAATATTGAATCCCCGTGTACTCATGATCATATCTATCACTGTTAAGATTTGAGAGAATTCTGAATCAGAGAAGGACGGCGGGCCACGTGCGCTCTCTCCGCGTGTCTACTGTCCTATTAGTGGTGCGCTGTCTGTCATCCCGTGTGATGTCCGCCCACGATTAAATATAAACACTATTTAAAAGTTGGACGTAGCGACAGATGTAGATCAAATATTAATGCATCAGCGGCGGTGTCGTTGCTGGGATTTATTTGTCTGCCTGGATACGCAAGTTTCGGGTTCGCTTGGATACGCAAGTTTGAATACGCCGCCGTCGTCGTCCGGGATAGGAAAAATGACTGATATGGCTGATACATCCTGCAGCTAACTCCGCGGAGTTGCGGGCGGCGACTTGCGATTAATCAGCGTATAAGAGGCCTGCTTTTGGTGGGCATAGACGTGTGGAACAAAATGAAGAGGCATCGGCAACGGATGTGGAGCGACACCCAAATTATCAGCGTATAAGAGGCCTGCTTTTGGTGGGCATAGACGTGTGGAACAAAATGAAGAGGCATCGGCAACGGATGTGGAGCGACACCCAAATTGAATTCAATATCTTCTCGAGCAAAATTAAATGAAACGAGGAGAAAGATGGAAAGATTACTGAATACTCGGTCCGTCGGTCATAGCAACGGGGGTCGGATTCGGAATCCATGGCGGGAGCGTTGGGTGATCAACTTGAATAGACCCGTGGGAAGCCTCAGACGCAGATTTCATGCGGGACTTGAGTCACTTGACTTGGCATCCCGATCGAAATACCTACTGCGAATCGAATCCCAGCGCGCTTGGACACAGGGCACAGAGAAATACATGGGTCTTGTCGTCGAGGAAGGAATGAGGAATAGATGGGAAAGGAAGGAGAAATGGATGAGAAAGGAAGGAGAATTGGATGGATAGATTATAAATGCAAGGCCGTCGTACATGGCAACGGAGGTATGGATGTACTCACCAGGCGGAATTTAGTCGGGATTTCGCTGGAGCGTTCGCTGGAGCAAAACACATGTTATCCTGTGCGCTATTAATGGGGTTTTACTGTGGAGCCCGGTCCCGTGCAGACACTGGGTTGTTCGACGAAGCAAAAGCTGGAAGTAAAGATTATAATCATAATTGCGGGTGAGGATCCGTCGTACATGGCAACGGGGGACTCAGCAGTCGGAATTTAGGCGGGATTTCGCTGGCATCATGCGTGGGCGGGAGCGCTGGGCGAAGAAGAATAGACCCGCGTGGCGCGCTGTTAAGGCGACGTTCGGAATTCGGAATTCGGGCGTGGGTCCGAGTGGCATCATCATTCAGCTTGCCATGCACTGGAGCATGCTTAGGTCAACTATACACTGCAGCAAGCATACTTTACACTGCAGCGCTGGGACGAGGTTGGTCAGCCTGCACGAGCTCCCGAACAGGATGACCCACTGGGGATTTGTCTGTCAGTGTCTTGGTAAGATTATCATCACACACGCACGCTGGTTATCAGCATCAGGATCGCTATCAGAGATTCAAAGTTGGACCGGTCTGTCAGACGGATCAGAGTTCGGAGCGGAGTAGCAGGGGGCGGAGGTTTCGGAGTAGCAGGAGGTGGCGCCGGTTTGTGAGAGGTGCTTGAACGTCGGACCACTGGACGACGAAAATATCAGCAGTATAGAATTAAAGTCCTCGAACACCGGGCACGGCCCAGGAATAAACTTGACGCAAAGCCGAGAACGTCGGTCCAGTTCCTCAATATTCAATCCCGACCGAGCGCACAGGCGGGAATACCTTGTAGCTTTTGCCCTCATAGGGTACCATGTCCTACATAGTAAACTGGCAGTTCCAATTGTGGGACCGCGTCAGTATAATATATCCTCCTCCTCCTCCTCCTTGCGCCTTGCGCCCATTTGCAAGCCGACTAAAGCCGACCAGATTTAGATTTAGCCCCAGAGACGATTGACGATTGAGGGGCGGAAGCTTCGGCGCGATCGATCGAGGGTATATTGAGAGGGAATGAATGGGTAATGGAGTGCGATCGAGTGGAAGGGACGATGGAAAGCCTAGACAGGGGTGGTTAAGGGTCTGAATCCGTGGGTGCGCGAGAAAAAGAACCAGTTTTTTTTGGGAAAAAAAAAAAAAGGAGGAAAGCCAGAGAGAGAGAGGGCAGTCATGTCAGGTAGTCCTAGCAACACAGTCGAGTCCAAGTCCAAGTCCAAGGCAGGGGCACTCGGCCCCCTGACCGATTGTCGATTGGCGATCAGGCCATGCGCGCGGCAGCGAAAACAAAACAGGGCCAATCAGCTTACATAAGGGTTTGAAGACGACAGCCGTCGCTCTCTCTTCTTTCCCATCACCCCATCCATCCACCCATCCGCCGTCCCCCTCCGTCTCTTCCTCTCTCCCTCTACCTTCTACCTTCCTCTCCGCCCCCCTCCACGCCGCCGTCAGCAGACGCCGCCGTTCGTTAGCCCGCCCGTAATCCACTAGCAAAAGACCGTAAAAATGGGGTGTGTGCAGAGCTCTGGGGTCGATGAGGAGGCCAAGGCCCGTGCGTCGCTTTTCTCTCTCTTTTGTTTGTAATATGGGACTGACGACGAGGGGGGACGTAGGCAACGACGAGATCGAGAACCAGCTGAAGCGCGACCGGATGATGGCCAAGAACGAGATCAAGATGCTCCTCCTCGGTGCCGGCGAGTCGGGCAAATCGACGGTCCTCAAGCAGATGAAGCTCATCCACCTCGACGGTTACAACGCTCAGGAGCGCGATGCGTACAAGGAGATCATCTACTCGAATACGATTCAGAGCATGCGGTGAGTACGGCTGTCTATTCGACTTTTTTCGAGTGGGAAGCGGCTGGCGGGCGGGGAAGGATGGGCGAGCAGCGAGGACGAAGGACCCCTGTCTCGCTTTGCGTCTTCTCGCCTTGGGGTTTCTTTGCGTTCTGGGGACTTGCATGTGTAGCGGCCTCCTTCCGTCGCTCGCAGTCTCGCCTGCTGTCTCCTCGTCTGGCGGGAGTTTGCCTGCCTTGCCTTGCGGGCAGCGAGCGGGCTTGGGGCCTGGGACTCCTGTCTCTTATCCGTCCACCGTTTGACTTTCCGCATTTCCCGCCTTGCCCTCCTCTCGCGGGCCTTGCCTTGCCTCCGCTGCCTTGGAGACCCCCGGCGGCCCGTCCGGCGGGCGGCGGCTCAGACGGAGACGACTCCTGTCTCCTGCGCTCTTGGGCTGCCTTACCTCCCCCGGCTTTCCCAGCTTGCTTTGGGCGGCTTTACTGCCTCGCCCGTTTCGTCCCGCTCGTTCGCGGCTCAGCGCTCGCCTTCCCGCCTTCCCGTCTTTGCCTCCCTTTCCCCTCGTCTTGTCTCGCACTTTTCCTCATGCTTACTCATCCGCTTTTTTTCGCTAGCGCGATCCTCGAAGCGATGCCGCAGCTCGACATCTCGCTCGCGCCGCAGAACGACGCACGCCGCGCGACGATCCTCGCGCTCCCGCCGCAGATCGAGGCGGACGTCCTCCCGCGCGACCTCGCGGATGCTGTACGGGGGCTCTGGAGAGGTGCGTTTCGTCTCTTTTCTGTCCTCCCTCCTTGCTCTTCCCCCCCTTCTCTTCCATCGTTTCCCCTTACTAATTTTGTGATTTTTTTTTTTTCGCAGACCCCGGCGTAAAAGAGGCGGTGCGTCGCAGCCGCGAGTTCCAGCTGAACGACTCGGCGGTGTACTACTTCAACTCGATCGACCGGATGGCGGCGCCGGACTACCTGCCGACGGACCAGGATATCCTGCGGAGTCGGGTCAAGACGACGGGGATTACGGAGACGACGTTTAAGGTGAGCGTCCCAGCTAGAGTGGAGTACGAGCACGACGCGGAGCACGGGGGTGCCGGCGAGTGAAGCGCCCTCGCGCTGCGCGTTCGGGTGGGGCGGAGGCCACACCACTTTCGTCGTTGCGCCGCAGGCGGGCGGTTCCCTCCCCACAACTGTCTTTGCGCCGCAGGCAATCCCTCCCTTGGCCTTCCGTCCCGCCTCCTCCCTCCCTCTTCCTTCTTCCTACTCGCCCCCAGGCCTTCCCGCCGTTCCCCCTCCCCTCCTCGTCTCTCCCCGTCTTATCAGCCATACTAATACTCTTCGCAGGTCGGCGAACTGACGTACAAGCTCTTCGACGTCGGCGGGCAGCGCTCAGAGCGCAAGAAGTGGATCCACTGTTTTGAGAACGTAACGGCGCTGGTATTCCTCGTGTCGCTGAGCGAGTACGACCAGATGCTGTACGAGGATGAGAGCGTGGTATGTCTTCCGCTCCTCTTGTCGTACCCCTGATCCCGTCGCGCCCGTTCTTTGCTCCCTTTGCACCCGCTTTCTTGACCCCTTCGCACCCGCTAACGACTTCTCTCAGAACCGCATGCAAGAGGCGCTGACGCTCTTCGACTCGATCTGCAACTCGCGCTGGTTCGTCAAGACGAGCATCATCCTGTTCCTGAACAAGATCGATCTGTTTGCGGAGAAGCTGCCGCGGAGCCCGTTGGTGCGTTTCTATTTTGTCTACGTTTCTTCGTACCTGCTTCCTTGCGTTTTTCACCCCACATTCTGCATGCGGCGGTGCTTCGCACCTGCGCCCCGTGCGGCTTACCCTCTCCTTCCGCTTCGCCTGCGCCCTCCACTGTGACTAGCGTTGAGCGCTGGACTTGTGGTGTGGCGACAGAGCGGCCTTCCCGATTGGGATGGTTATTTCCTTTTGGGATTTGGTGACTTGGGCTTTGCTCGCTTCCACCCACCATTCCTGCTACCTGCTCCCGCGCCCTCCCTACTTACCTCCACTCTTCCGTTTCGACGTCTCCGACGCCGCCCCCTTCCGTTCATGCCGGCCTCGTTACTGTCTGTACCTGGGCATGACTTCGTCGCGACGTTTACGACGCTGCGCCGCTCGCACCTTACTTCCCGTCTTACCTACATTTGTCCCTATTCCCTCCTCCGCCCCCTTCCCTTTTCCACCCCCTTCCTTTACTCCCTTACTCGCTTCCCTCTCTCCTTCCTACCGACGCTAACCCGCTCCTCCCCCCAGGGCGACTACTTCCCGGACTACGCGGGCGGTGACAACTACGACGCGGCGTGTGACTACCTGCTACACCGGTTCGTGTCGCTGAACCAGAGCGCGGCGACGAAGCAGATCTACGCGCACTACACGTGTGCGACGGATACGCAGCAGATTAAATGTGCGTGTCCCTTCCTTTCCTTTACCCTCCCCCGCTCCTTCGACCCGATTCCTCCCGTCGTCGACCGCGAGGGGAGCCGACCGCTCCCCGGCGCCCAGTCGTCAGGGAGCGGAGCGGCGCCCATCCCACCCACCCTCCCTCTCCACTTCTCTACCGTTATCGATGACGTACTGACGCCACTTGTTTCACAGTCGTGCTGAGCGCGATCCAGGACATCCTCCTGCAGCTGCACCTGCGCGAGTGCGGGCTGCTATAAGGCCTCACCTGGCCCGCCTCGCATTCCGTTTCTCCTCAGTTCTTGTTCTGCGTCCGTCCGCTCCTTCCCCCCCCCCCCCCACGTCTACGACCGCACATCCGTATCCGTAATCTGCTCGACATCACCATCTTCCAGTCCAGCCACATACATCCTACCCCCTACCCTTCTACCCTTGTACCCCTACCCCCTCATATCTTCATCGGCGCCCTCGATACCTACATACACTTGGATTTGGAATTTGGTTTGGAGCTTGGAGCTTGGTTGTTGTTTGGTTTGCAGTTACGCTTACGCCCGCCCCACCGCACTATATTATTCATCATTTCTATCCGTCCATGCCTATACGTATACTTTCTTCTTCCCTTTTTTCCCTTCATGTCCGTGATGCGGCTACGGCCCCCAAATAGTTAGTTGATAGCGACTCTCTTTACCTTTTTTTTCCTTACGTTTTGATATGGAATAAAATTCACGTTCTTTTGCGACGTGTTGGGACTTGAGCGTGACTTCGGCTGAGTGGATTTGAGGGCGGGCGCCGGGCAGGGAGGCAAGGATGGATGGGGATATGTCTGCACCCGGTGACGACGTCGGTAGTGAGACGGAGAGCGCGACAGCGGTGTCAGGGGCGACTTGCCGAGCAGTGATTCGCATATAGGCGTGAATGATAAGCGGGAAGGGCGTGACGGGAGGGATCAGAGCGGGAAGGGCGGGAAGTGATGCGATGATGGCAGAGGATGGCGGGATTCCGAATGCGGAAAGCGACGTGATTTTGCGTCGTCTGGACTCTCGGAGCCGGTACAATGTCACGACGCGACAACAGCCCATAATTCAAATCTCCGCATTTGAAGGTATTTCTAATTCGCTTCTGTGGCTAGGCTACTGGGATACCAACCAGAGCCTTGCCGTTTATTCAAATTCAGGAAAGGCGCGAAGTTGAATGTTGGAACCCCAATTTAATTTCGTCGGTATGAAATCCCGGCGCGCTAACTACCTGATACGGGATTCCAACCGTCGCCGAAGCCCGCTGGGTCAGTTCAGAATCGAAGCTTCTACATATCCACTTAGGTTGCAGTGGAATGAACCCAGGTAGAAAGGTCTGTATAGAGCATGTAATCGGGCGTAGTGTATGGTGCACCGCCGCAATCACTAATGCGGGTTATCCCGAATCTGTGCAGCGAGGTGGGGCTTGACTCCCCGCACCCGAATTATTCGGCTTCAATAAAGCTTTTGGCCAGAGACTCGGAGAATGTGCAGTTCAATTGTGTGAGGTCAAATCCTTTCCAAGTTTGAGGCAGTTCGACGTTGCTCAGGTGCCGAAATCGAGTCCATATGGCGAGGGTTGTGTGCACGGGATAGAATTGGGCATGGTGTACGATGCACTATTGCAATCATTGTGCTCTGGGGACGCATTCATTATGTAGTCACACAGGGGTCAACTCCCCATGCCCGAATCACTAGGATGAAGGTTTTTTATGTAGAATTTACAGATACCGTCATATCTTCAAAGTTGGGCTGAATTGACCTCACCTAGAACGGTCTGTGGATAAGCTTGTAATCGGATGTGGCGCACGGCGCACGGCTGCAATTCTTGTGCATTTACATAAGAGAAAATCGTGTACGGGGTTCGAATCCTCGTGCCCGAATTATGAGCCTGGTTCATCAATTTTTCCGGGGATGCAGAATGTTGCGTAGAGTTTGATTTAGCCTGAGGTAATATCTGAACTGAATCGAATTCATTTACAGACGGCACGCACAGGGCATTCATTAAGAATAGGGTATGGTACAGCTGCAATTATTGATGGCGCCGATAAATGCATGCAGTCAGACCTCCACCTTTCTTGTAAGTAAATTCAGCGTCTCCCTGATTGCATCCAATCAATTCCACCTAGAAATCTATCATTGGGCGTGGTGTACGGCGCATGACGTTGATTTTTGATGCAAAATTGAAATTTGTACATATTGCGAGGCGGGGCTTGACTCCCCGACATATGGCCACAGAAGGAATTGGGCCCGGGTTCGATTATTTAAGAACGTGCTTCAACGAACGAGAAGGTAATAGTTAAAGAACAGAAATTGTCTATTCACAAATGCACATTTCCTTGTTCACAGTTGCAAGGGGTCAGAGGTGACACACGGAAATTTGGGGGCAGCTGAAGTTAGTTTCGATGAGGCACGTGACCATTTCGGTGCACCTAGGATGAACACGTGCCGTATCGAAACTAACTTAGGGTGCCCCAAAATTCCTGTGATCCCGGTGTACGAGTAACCATTTAAATAAACATTTCATTTGTTCAAAAATTTACTTGTATGCACCTGTAGAAAATTGCAGCCCAGGCGTGAGCCAAAACCCAAGCCCTATCCGACCCACACAACACTTGCAACCTCATACGTCAGTCTAAATAAACTATATTCTCTTCCGATAGGACGCTTCTCGAGCGCGCCCAAAGTGTCTCACGCTGTCATGGGCTTCTTTTCCGGCGCGGCAGCGTAAACACTTGGGAACCCCTGCTCATCGCACTCGCCAGACGTAACTCAGATGTATCAGACTGAAAGAGGCATTCCTCCGTCTTTGGAGACTTGTCTAGCCACGAGTTCTGCTCCGAAAACCATCTGCCCTGGGCATTACACGTGTAGCCTCTTCTCTTGAGGTCCCCGCCTCCCTTGTCGGCTCCCTCGTCGCTTCCGTCGCACACGTTTGCTGGCTCTCTGCATCCTCTTGTGCCTCATGCCCGCTCCCTCCGAAGGCCGCCTTTGACAGAGAAACCTCTGGCTGGGCACTTGGGCATTTTTCATTTCAATGGGAATTGCCTGCAGGTCGAAGTCGCCGCTCCTGCAGGCACGACGGTCTTCACTGCGAGTCTTGCCCGGTATTTTTCTCTGACAATAAAAGCCATCCCATCTTGCATTCGGACGAACCCATTTCCCCCATCTTTTTCCCTCCGAACTCAGCTATGCCGCCCCATCGTTCGTCTTCCGAGGGCCCTTCCCTCCATCAGCGCTCGACGCCCTACAGCCGGACTGCCCGCTCCCTCTCCCCCGTCTTTCAATCGACACTTTGCCAGTCTTAAGCGCGAACAAGTCCGATCTGCAAATTTGACAACGGTGGACCACTCCACTGAGCCCTCGCACCTCGCGGAATTTCCAGTGGGTTTTTCTCACATCCTCCCTCCTTCCTTTCGTGCTAAGCTCGGACCTCGTTAGTCCTGTGGACACTAGCGGCAACCCGATTGAGCCGAAGAAACTCGAGAAGTACATTATTGCTCACGATTGCCCGACCCCCGTCTGCGCTTGCGGCTTTGTTTGTCGCTTCATTAACGTGAAGACCGGGGAGCATTCCGGGAAGACTGCCATCGCCTGCGGTGCCGGTTACGGGTGTGGATTCTGGGGTAAGTTTCTGTTTCATGCTTTCCATCCATCCGCGCTGTATTGATTTCCGGCAGTCACGCTTGAAGACCTCCTCTATAGCAGTGATGGTGGAATCATTTACGGAGAGTATCCGGGTGCGTCAGCTAGTTAGCTCATTTATTTTTCCACCATACTCATCGTCTGCAGTCCATGGCTATGGGTCTCGTGCCATTTACTCATACCTCTCCCCCTTCAAGCATGTGGGCACACCGGGTAAGTGCTATCTTATTTCATCACCACCCACTGTTTCAAGTAACTTTCCTCCGTGTAGCCTCGTCTTCGTCTAAGTCCTCCCCTGCCTCTAAGCTTTCTGAGGCCGCATCCACCCCTGAGTCCGATTTCTCATGGTCGCCTGTTCGCCGGTTGCTCCAGATGAAGGCCTCCCCCTCGCCATTAGCTCAAAGTGCGTCTTAGAGTTCATTGACCCACTCTCTCTTCTGACTCTTATTTCTGCAGAAACCGATGTCTTCGATAAAGACAATGCATACACGTCGCGCGGAAATCTATTCAGCGGTGGTAGGCTCTGCTATACAATTAATGAACACATAGACTCATCTTTATCAGACTCACCCTCATCCTCCACCTCGTCGGCAGGTATCGGGCCCATTTCCACCACGAGTTCGTGTCTCTGATGTATATACCTAAACCCGAGCTAACTAGTACTGTCTCAGAATATCGCTTCTTTGACACTGGGAAGCTCCCGAAGCCGACCCACCCGCACCCTGGCGACAAGAAGCTTACCCTTTGGTCGCCGCCGTCCGTCAAACGCCTGGTCAAATCGATTGGTGCCAAAGCACCCGAGCACGGTGTCTTGTCGCCCACCGGGAGCACCATAGAAGACTTTTGGACCGTTTGGGGGTTCTGTGCTGGATGTGAGCATGTTGTCGCAGCTGCGCAGATGGGGAATCACATTTGCGACTTGACGAAGGAGTAGCTGCACCTCGCCCTTTCATTGATCCTTTCTTGTTCCACTAAAAAGTCGCCGCCTCTGAAAATGCGATACATTTTTTGTTCTTTAACATTCGTGGAGGTACTCGGAATATTGTACGATGTGAGGATTGTGAGTACGTGATTCAGATAAACGATGCGTAGAGTGAAGGAGCCTTCTCCTTCACGTCGGGTGACTTTGTGGATTCTCCCTCCCTTTTCCCGCACCTTAGCACCATTAGGCCACTCCTGAGGTGCGCCTTCTCCGCACAGCACAGGTGTAGTGAGTGTCTGCGCGCTCTGAGTCTCTACGAGTGTCCCTACTGTCCGCTAAGTATTCGCGGCGAGCAGCGACGCTTTGTCGCAGTGCGTACTTAGAACTAACACGACAAACCACAGGCCGCAGTTGCATAACGTCCGCGGAATCGCGGGGCGCTCCTACACGTGCGGCGTGCAGCATGTGTGGGTGCTCAGCACCTCGTCGGAGCGCTTTCACGCGCGCTCAGGCGCGCTCTTCTCGGCGCGGGCATCACGGAAGGTGGCGGCGCGTCCGGGTCTCCGCAAATAAGATAGCACAAGCAAAAGGAGATCCACAGGCCTAAGTTGACGGTCCATCGCAACAGGTTCGCACACAGAGAATGACCGAATGTAAGGTCTCGGAGCCGTATGAGTGACGAGGCCAGCGTCGCGACTCGCGATGGCTGAGCTCGTTTCGGGACCAGCTGCAGGTGCCCACACCGGGATTCAGGCGCAGCGGTGGGCTCACGGCGCAAAGGAGGCGGAGACAGAAACTTGGAGTCGAAGGCACAGCTTCACAGCACTTCCTCGGACCGGAGAGCCGAACTCGCCAGTCGTGGCCAGTTCGACTTTCTTTCGAGCGTTCACTAGACTTCTAATATCTTCCGCTAAAGCCGTCTAAATTACAACCTACAGTACATCATATGATATTTTTCGACTCTGTCTCCGCTCGGGCGAAGGTGGAAGCAGTAGCGCATCCAAGGGACGTTTAATCGTACTCCTCCGTGGTTCTAGGACGTGAATAGACGGTTCTCCTGCTCGGACTTCGTTTGATCTTCGCGAAGATGGAATATAGGCAGCTGGGGGCGGTAGAATGTCGTGGGGAAGAGGAGGAAGGGCCTTGGTAAGCTGCATACTCACCCTGGTTCACGACGTTCTGGAATTCAGTGAGATTTGGTGAACAGTCCAATTGATTTTCTTCAAGGAGCAAGGATAGGCCGTGAAGTCGGGGAAGAAGAGCTCCGACGATTTGCTCTCCACGCTGCTGGGTTTGTGTTCTTACTGCTCTGTGGCCCACGTCAAATATTATCTAGGGCGAACATAAGCTCTGCCAAGGACAGCAATTGGCTCCACTCACATCATCTACGTCTTGAAACACATCTATGTTCAAGTCCGCACCAGGTTCCTCCCTCTCACCAACCTCGGCATTAATCACTTGTTCATCCGTGTCTGAAGCGGTTTCGTCTTCACCAGCAAGTTTTTGAAGAGCCAAGAAGTTGTGTAGAATGAGAGCGGTGTTAGGGGCAGTCGGATAGATAAGCTGTATTTTTTGAACTTGCTGAGCTGCAGCGAGGGAGGAGGGAAAATAAAACGGGGTGATCAATCTCCACTGTATCCAATCTAGTAGGATCAATCTCAAACCGCGAAGATGCTTGCAAGCTCCGCCCTGGGTATGAAAATCTGGGCATTGGCAGAGTGCATGACCGTCGCGATGAATGGATATGGTGTAAGTCACAGCGGTTGAATCACCCAAGACTGAGCGAGAGGAGATGCAGGTGGCCTCGTACTGGTGGAGATTAATCTCCTGCTGTATGTGGAATATTCGTTTCAATTGAACCAAGCTCGCAGCGGCGTCATCCCGAGCTTTATTAGGTTCCCACCAGCATATACCTCCGACAGCAGGATGCGGGTCAGTCGGGGCAGAATTGCGAGTTCGAACAAGGTTGATATCTCCGGCACCGGTACTGAAACGTTTACCGAGCCAGTGGGAATATTCCTGGAGAGCACGCCGGCGGGAGAATATTTCGGGAAGGATTTTGGTTATCAAAATGTGGATAAGGAAATCAATTTGCATGCGGGTACCGGATCGTTGCCACCGCGGCAGATATTTATTTTTGAGGAGATTGTTAAACGATTCCAAGTGGTTGGTGGTTGGTAGGACGCCGTCGATGGGTATTTTAAGTAGCGTGGATGCGACGCTGCGGCCTCGTTGAGACCAGCTCTGCCACAGCGACTCGGGCATCCACGTAGACGTCAAATAAGCGAGATACGTGAGTGCAGCCTCTACGGCGACCCGAACTGACGAGACCTGTGCCAAAAGTGCAACAAGATTTGCACGTTGATTCGATATCAATTGGTGGGCTATTTGAATTTCGGTCGTTTCGATCAACCTCATTTACGGAGTCAGAATTCATCCCCATAAGTTGTAAGAGGACGCCTACTGCACTTCAAGGGCTTGAAGTTGGCCGACGACGTGTTCTGTCCAGAAATCGGGATCCTTGGTGGAAGGGATAAGCTTCAAAGTCTTCCGTTTGTTCGTCCAACATTGACGAAGATGGAATTTGCATAACAGGAGCCAAATTCGGGGCCAGACATCTAGAAGGGCGCCTCGCTCCTTGAGATCAGTGTCGGTGATAGCGACATAAGGCGTAAACTCCTCCGATCTCCCTTCGGAAAGATGGGACTTCCATTGCTGGATCAGTTCACGCAAAATTGCGGTGTTGTAACCCGCATGCGTAGCTTGAGTTCCTGTAGGTGCAGAAAACAGAAAAAACGCGAGTGGGACACCTTTCCCTTCGGCAGTCGATCCCCATTGCAATAAATAGCAGCATCCTCGATGAGCACACCCCAAAAGTTCCGTCCAAGACAAGCTGGCTATGATGACCATACTGCCATGCTGCAGCATCCATCTCCGGCGTGGAAATACAGACTCTGAGACGATCGCCCTTCTCGCAACGAGCAGCATAGTAGAAGATCGAGTCGTGGATATCCTGCCGAAAATGAGGGGAGGAAGGATTCATCCAATTGTCGATATTGTACTGTGGTTTGAAATCGATGTTAATCCCTTGCTGCTTGTTGTATAACCGGTAAAGTTGGCGCGAATCGGTGGGGAGGAATTGATAGCGAACATTTGCGGTATCGGCGTTGTGGTGCGGCCTCTCAGCATAAGCACGGTCTGCAATCATGCGGCGGTTGTTCGACTCGATCGAGGAAACACTGTGTAGACTTTTCAGCTACCTTCAAAATTATATGGAAGGAGGACAACTCACCTGGCACTGGACGCTAATTGAGCTAAGGCGACTTCATAGACATGGGGATGTAATGGGACCGCAGGGATGCGTTGAAGTACTGAATTCTGGCAATCAGAATTGTGCTGCAGATGCCCAACAATTGCATAAATAGCTCCGTCGCTGACACGGTCAGAAATTTCGACATGGGCCAGGCAGCCTGTGAAATCATAGCCATTCTGACGCGCCCAGGGTTTTTCGCTCGGATTGCCTTTCTCAGGTCGGATACGATTTTGTGCCTTGGAGACTTCAGCAGCTTGTCGAGCTTCGCTATTATAGCCTGAAGAACTGATAAATAAGTGAACAATTGATTTATGACATTGTCGAACAGATGATACCATTGATACAAAGTCCTCCGCCGCTTATTCATAGGCCCGCTGTTCCAAGATGTCGTCCATTGCACATGCCAGCGTTTTTCTAGCTGCTGGAGGGCTGCACCGTCAAGGTTATAACACTTCAAATATTCGGCTGCCGAGGCTTGACTTTTGGGATCATCGAAAGAAAATTTAAGAGATAGCTCCGATTCAGAATCGTACACTTTCTCGATTGCAGTGAATTGGGATGGGGTCAACGCAAGTTTAGCTAAATGAACCTGGGCGTAATTCTTCAGCCAGAAATATTTTGGTCCAGATGGAACAGACTTTTGGATGCGAGTGAAGTGATCCTAATCCTAGGCTTTGATATTCTGCCCCGCTCAGAGATGTCATATTGGCTAGGAGAAAGGGTGAATCAAATATTTTGGGCGAGAATTCCTCGTTTCCTGCGCCGACGCCGCCGAGGACATTGATAGGGTTCCCCCATGGAATTAATGGCTGCATCCATGGAAATTAAATGCAGCATGTCCAGGAGACGAGACACGTTCAGCCAGCAAGCAAGAAGAAAATCAATTGTAAGGCATACCCTGAACCCTAGACATCGGCGGATCAACACTAGGCTGATGGCGCATGTCGAGGTTGGACAGGAGAAGCATTACAAGGCTTCGCGCCGAAACATACCAGAAACATATCAAAAACAAACGCTTGGACCGAACAAGGGTCAGTTTATATAATAGATGGACTGTTTATGTAATCGAAGCGCTCAGCACGTGAGCGAAAGGAAGCGCTTGGCACTTTGGGCGCGCTGCTTACGCCGATAGGACAAGACATCACATCAAATAAATAGGTTCAACTTCATTACAACACTGGGTATCATACCTATATGCACGTGGAACACGAAAGGAGGGGGAACAGTTTGGGTAGGAAGGAAACTTTGCATGTGAACCGAGGCGGAGACGAGGAAGATGAAGGAGAATAAGGACATTGAAGTTTAGAAAACATTTAAAGAAGTATGGTCACGACTGGCGGGCAGATGTGAACTGGGTATGAAGAGAGCAAATTCTGGGGTGAACATGTAAGTGATGTCGATGGTGAATCAGGCTGGAACCAAAACAGGATCTAACTCGTCGGGACTAGCAGTTGGTGCATGTAGGTCTGAGAGATGAACTAGGTTTTCCACAGGCCTGTCAAGTAGGTCGTGGCCGATTCCAGTAAGCCTCTCATCAATATCTGCAATTTGCTTTTGCTGTAATGACCGTTCGAATAATGGTCGTGCTGTTCTCCAGAGTTCTCCAGCCTTCACTACATCCCCTTGCAGTTGCCAAAGATTTCCTAAACGAAGCGTACATTCTGCCCTGCTACGGTGAATATCCATCTGGGTGAATCTCTCCAGGGTGACAACCCACAGACTCATTGCTGTCTGCTGGTCGCCATGTACTAGGTACACATCTCCGAGAAATTGGAGAGCTTTGTGAATTTCCAAATTCTTTCCTAGTTTTAGACTATGAACCAGAAATGTCACTGTAGAATTATATGAAACATCTGTTGCAGTCCAGAGGCAGACATCTCCCAGTCTCTCTAAACAGTAGCTCACAATCTCAGCATCTTTCCCCCAAGCAGCTGTAACACTCTGAAATAGATCCCGTGCTATCGGTAAGTCTCCCTCTTTGACATCGAGGGCTGCTTTGACAATATCACACCAGATCATTCCCTTTGAGTACCCCATGCTGGCAAAGAGCTGGCGAGCTGTAGCAAGATTTTTGTGCGATTCATAGCTGAAGCCACCAATTTCGACATCAATTAGTGCAATATTGACTAGAGCTAGGGCATGCGGATATGGATTTTCCGCCGTGGAGCAGTGGTGCATTATTTTAGTCTGGATCTTGCGTGCCTCAAGATATTCAGATTTTAACAGGTGAACTTCTGCTTCGGAGTTCATAATATCATCATCTAATAAGCCTCCAGACATGCCACAAAGTCGGAGTAGATCCCGTGCTCTTCTTAACAGAGCCATGCTGTGTTTATAGCTCCCATGGGCTTGCCAGCACACTGACTCTTCTCTCAACACCAAGGCTTCCTTAAAAGGGTTGCCACAGATTTTGGCCAGCCTCTGAGACTGATATGCATACTCCCTGCCTGCTGAATAATCACCAGTTCTCCATTTTATCAATGCCAATGTACCCAAGAGGTCAGACTGCTGTCCAACATTCCCAGTGGAATTTGCCAATGATAGCCCGGCTTCAGCAAAGCTGATAGCTCTTGGAATCTCACTGTGAGTGTCAGAAAAATATTCAGATAGGATGTCATAGAAACGGCCTGTGCAAGAGGGTTTAGTAACCAATGTGAAACTAATAATTAACATATGACAAACATTTGATATCAGGATCATCAAAGTGTGTGAAAGATTCCAGAGCCCGGCCTACTATATGCTGTGCATTCACAATAGGACGATATCTGTATGCTGAAAGGAGACGGAAGTCGAAATACACCTCCAATCTATGATCTGTGGGATTAGGCAGGACATTGCGGATCAGGTCTATTACTGGGCTAACACCATGTCCAGCCAGGCAACTGAAGTGGTCGAAGTGACATGCACAGTAGATTGTATTCACAAGTTCAGGGTTATCTGGGTGGAGACCCTTTACCAGAATATTGTGGATATTTGCAAAGTTGGATGCTATACGAGCTATGATCCCTGGATTTGAATGAGTTCCGTAATATGTCTCATGGATCTCAAGAAGTTCCTGGAAGTGTTGACGAAGAGGTTGAATGATGTGAGCCATGGGAGGGTGTGTTCTTTGGATGTATTCCCTGATAGGGACCAATGCCTTGAGTCGGTTCTGGTCACTGATGTATGCCAAAGATGTGCAGAGTAACATGGCTTTGCAGGCCAAGACATTGTTGATTGGTAGCTTGCTTTGCAAAAGTTCTGTATTGGAAAGGCCATCTGGGAGAATGGAGAGCAGGCTCAACAACTCCTGGGCCTGTGGTAAAGCCAGCATTCGAGGGATTTCAAGGGACAGTGAGATAGATGAATCCAAGTTTGAGCCTCTGTCATGGCCTTCCGAGAGGAGTGAGGTCCTCTCTTTCTCCCATCGATCCAACACACTCGCAAACCCTTCACAGTCTACCAGATGAGCAATGAGGTCAATTGCCAGGGGGATGTTATCAACTAGGAGAAGGATTTCGTCAATCTCTTCAAGAGTATGACCTTCATCTGCAACTGTCAATGAAGGTTTGGCGAGCAGCATCTTGTGTCAAGGGCTTCAATGGCTCCAAACATGGATGGCTCCAGCGGACAGTGGCTGGCCTTTCCGCTCCACGCATTGTGATCTGAAATGCCCTCAGTATCAGGATCATCAGTGGTCAGTCTCGTGCTTACAATTAGTGCTAGATGGTCTACATCAGAAAGCAAGGCCAAGAACTTCTCAACTCCGGCACGAGACTCTCGGCCCTCCCAGAGTGTCTCTAGATTGTCTAAAATCAAGAGTGATGGTGGACTGCCCCTGAAATGGCGGATAACTGGTTGAGTGAGATTGGTTCCCTTCTTTAGCCCCAAATGGGCACCAATCAGGCCAGCGAGTTGAATGGTACTTGATGCAGCGTCACAAGCAACAAAAACCCGGCACTGGTCATATCGAGCACTAATTTCAGAGTGATGAAGAATGGCTCTGGCCAAGCTTGTCTTCCCAATTCCTCCGGCCCCCAGAATTGCTATTCTCGGTGTAGCATTGCGAAAGGCTTGGATGATGACTGAAACTTCAGATTGACGGCCATGGAAAATCTTGGGTTCTGATGGCAACAAAGTAAGTGAGGTTGAGCTGGGCATATTTGCAATATGTCCACAAATTATCTAATACACAGACATACCTGCTCATCTGTTGAAAATAATCTCACTATTTACGTTAAATAGGTTGAAGCAGGACATACAGTGGATCCTGTATCAGATGTTCCTTCATTTGAAAGAGTTGAGATCATCTCCAGCACTTCCTCGTGTGTCTTCCGTGCATGTTTGTGCATTTCTGCAAGATCCCATGTAACTGTGACACCCTGAATCTGAGGTGTTCTCTGTTGAAATTTCAGTGCTAACAGGCAATAATCAACTCACCTTGAATGCCTCGAGTGCTTGTTTCAGTCCCATATGACAGTCCTTTAGCAATGCCCTCACTTCACCCTGGCGAAAAAACTGCTTGATTTTGCTTTTCTCCTGTTGGGATTCAACAAATCTGTGGATCTTGAGCAGGGTCCTAAGCAAGTGAGCACCAAGACTGTCACAATGATGGGCAAAACTTGCTCAGTGAATTTCCCCAAATGCTTCAACATGTCTGGTGGTAATTCACCACCTGTATTGGATTTTAGATGGACCTGGATGATTGCATAGAGGAGCTGGTGGATTTGCTCCAGCATCTGGGCACAGTCATCTTGGTTTCTCTTCACAGTCTATCCAAATTATGTCAAAAGCATGCGGAGAGATCTGCTACAGACATTCACCTGGACAGCAGTCAAAAGTGATTTCACGATGTTTGAAGCGGGTTCCAAGAATGGTGTCTTGAGGCTGACCGAAACCATTCCCAAAGTGTTGACGGCAGCGCTCAAAGCTGTAGAAATGTGGTTGACACGAATTTGCGCAGCATGCTCAAAGGGCATGATTGTGGTGATGGCATTGGCCACTGAGAGGCTCCATCCATTTTATCAGGTTCTGTGAGAGATTGAACAGTCATTGGCCCCACATCTGTTGCTTATCGCTCTACCAATCTCTCACCGGCACCCCGAGATAACCACGCTGAACAGAATTCTTATGCCAGCATTCCCACGGAAACTCACCCGTGCGCTGTTTCCGAGTTACTCATAATAGCTTTGGCTTTGATTGTCCAAAGATCTGGTTCGAATTGTTCGAAAGCTCCAAAGCGGGCCTCCTACACACACTGGCATATCTTTGCACGTTGCCCGATGACCTGCGAATCGCGCGCATTCTCATGTTTAATTTTGAGACGAGACCATCTGACCCCGAAGATGATCGGCTATACTTCGCGGAATCCTTATTTAGATTGCTTCTAGGAAATATCTTTGGGTATGAGCGCAGAGTGAGGGAACACCCGGAATCCGCTTTCAGCCCGTATTGCGGCCAGAAGTTTAGCATGGGGATTTCTTTCGAAATTGAGAGGGAAAACGAAATGTCATTGGATTCAGGATCTATTACCTGAACCACCTTTCATCACCGCACACTGTACCTCCGCGCCTAAATCGCGACGGACGTCGTCAGCTAAAACTGGACTGACCAACCCGTAGCCGCAAGCTCAGCAGGCCCCTCCTCATCACGCCAAATGCGCGCCGCCGACGCATCGACGTTCTCCCGTATGGTCTTCGCATCATTCGTGTGCGAGAAGGCCTCCTCGAGCTGCTGCACCTCCTCCCCCAAAAACCCACACAAGCGCTCCCACCCCTTGCCGACCTCGACCTCCAGGAGCCACTCCGGCGGCACCATCGCCTTGCCGCCCTCATAATGCACCTTGAACTGCGCCGTAGACTCCTCCTGTGCCTCCGCCGCTGTCGTGCCGACCATCAACTCCCCGCAGCGCGTCGTGAAGCCCATCACTTTCCCGAAGCATACCGGGTCGACCGCCCGCGCGCGCGCGACACGCTCCGAACAGGAAAACGTCTGCAGAGAGCCGGCATACGAATTCCACCAAGCTGCCGGGTCACGCGTCGTCGGATTACCGTCGCGTCAGGGTACGCCGCGATGAGCTCCTCCGAGAACAGGTTCGCCGGAACGTCCGTGACGGCCTACAGTTAATTTTAACTCAGATGCGGGAACGAATTCGTAGAAGTTGCCGAGCTGATCCCATTCCGTGCGCCCGAACGATGTGCCATTCCCCTCGAGCTTCGTGTCGCCAGAAGTCCGCCTCGATCGGGTTGGCGAGCACGTTCTGCATGTAGTGCGTGTCCTTGTACCCGAGCATCTCTAGTGCCGTGCGCATCGCTGGCAACGTTCTGAAATCAGCAACAAGTCATATTCATGGAAGGTGGCGTCCTCAGTACTAAAACCTTCATCGGGACGGTTCGCGTCGCGTCACGGCGGTCTACCCAAGATGCCGGAGTAGGAGCAGCCATTTTTTCGTGCGGAGTTCGAGAATCGAATGTCGTGGAGGTGTAGGGGGAAGTGGAAATAAAGAAATAGCAGCTGCGAACAGCTTCCACGAAACCCAAATTTATATGCGGCGTGTCGCCGGCGGGAAGAACGATATATGTACAGTGATATACATCGCCTGTATGGAGATCGACGTGGGTTGCCATTTGCTAAGATGGAGGTTCACTTCGGAAGCGGGCAATTAGCTCGTCGGTGAGACCGAGGGAGGTAACAAAGCCATGTCTTCCCCACTTGAAAACCCGCTATTGCCTCCCGCGCTACAGAGTTGTCCCGGCTCGTTGACATGTCGCTTCACACATGGCAACCCTGATAGTATACCGGGTGATGCGCTGGTTTCCATGAAAATTTTTGCTGTGATTAACAGGAGGATGGAGATTATCCTGAGGCCATGCCTCTTGGTTCATCCTAGTTACCCTCCGAGTCAGGCCGAATGTAGTCTCTCGCCTACCTCTAGGCTGAGTGAGTTGCGGCACTTAGTGTTTGGATGGTCATAAGCAAGACGTTGGGTGATCCTCAAAAGGCGGAAAATGGGACAGGAGGGATCGTGTCGGGCGGTCGAGTTAGCGAGCGCTTACCTTTTTGATCATTGCCCCTCTGGACCGCGTTGTGTGGTTGTGTTGTGCTTGAACTCACGACGCGCCTGTGACCGTGATACACCTGCTGTCAGTGGTGACATCACATTCATCACGCTGCGATCCATACAAACCTCTTTCAGCCGACACGAACCATCTCCCCACTGCAGAGACCGAGCACATTCGCACCCACCTCGTACCGCTCGCGTCAATCCATCCAAACCTTAGTCTCCCACCGTCAAGCAGATTTTCCTCGCCTGCCTTCCCGACCATCGCGACACTTGCCATGAGAATCCCCCGTGGCTCATCCTCAGCAGGAGTTTCAGTGGCTGGCTTGCTCTACGCCAAATCTATGGGCATCCCTTCATATTACCGTGTCGTTCGTGCTGAAAGGCGCACCATATCGCACGGTTGATGATCAGAGGATGTCTATCTCTGGGAGTGGATCGAGCGCCCACCCCCCTCTCGTTCTCACTCACTGACAGCGGGTCTCCGATGAATCATTTCTAGATGAGGCGCCGATGTTCCCTCGGAGACTATCCTGGTGCTCCGCTAATGACACATCTTCGCATTCTCTGAGTCCTTGACGGATTTTACATACCGCACCTCCCGATTCTGTCTTCCCCCCTACCCTCAAAGCCGCGGATGGGCTCCAGGTCAGGGGCTCTTCAGCGTCTTCTAGCTCGGCTCACTCCCGATCCCGAACCACCTGCGTTGAGTGAGCTCATTATCGAGGAAATCAGACCTTCCGACGGATGGCCTTTGCCCAGCATCATTTGGACATCGGCACAAATTTCCGGAGGGTGTCCCTTGAGTTCGTAACTAAGGCGTGCGAGACGCTTCCTACCACGCAGTCATTTGTGGCGCGGGAGCTCGACATGCCGCTCAAATATGGTCCTTTCACTCGGTATCCAGTTTCGTGGATGGAAATCCACAAATAGTAGTCTCTGATGTCAGTGCATCGAATGTTTCAAGTGATACGCACTAAAATCTAGTCCCCCGCAGAATGGTATGGTTTCCGATTGTGTCTAGCACTCAAGCTGTCTGTACGACGATTCGGCGGAACTTGTTCAAATTCTAATCAATGTTTTTTAAACGTGATCTCAATACCCAAGGGACGACAAAAATCCAGGTATTAATGCATTGTGAGTCGCTACTAGTCGAAAAGGTGCCCCTGTATTCGCCACATACCGTACTTTATAAATGGTCAAATATAAGGGAATCAAGAGGGCGGCGCGAACGGCTAGCTTGATTGCCTCCCTGTGGAATATTCGTCCCACCCAAGCATCAACATCTTGCCGGTAGTGATGTCCGTGGCTTGGATTAAAGCCAAAAAGCCAAGCCAAGCCAAACCCATGGCTTCAGCAGGGCTTTGGCTTTGGCTTGAGATATATGAAGCCAAAAGCCAGGGCTTGAAGCCCTGGCTTTTGACCAGTCAAATCTCATCCGAAACAGGGGTTTATCTGAGTGAATTTGGTGTGTTGATTCTTATTCCTCCGCTCTTTCAAATCATTCATTCCAGATATTTTTCTGAGCTGACAATTTTACACTACGGCCAAAGATTTTCAACATACTGAGGTCACGTGTCCGTTGAACATCTTACGAAAGAACCTCAACCATCCCCGAAAAGTATTGCAGTGTCAAGAATGGCTTCCTAGTGACCCGTGCATCCATTAGGCGTCAACGGTGATGTTACTTGGTCCCTCACACGACATGGCAGCATTTGAAAATTTTCACCGACAAGCCATGGCTTGAGCCAAAGCCAAGCCAAGCCAAGCCCCTTCTCAGGGCTTTGGCTTTGGCTTCGGATGTTGGAAGCCAAAGCCCGGTGAAGCCAAGCCAAAGCCATGGCTTGCAAGCCAAGCCAAGCCAAAGACATCACTACTTGCCGGAAGGCTTTTATATCTTTAAGGCTCGGGAAATCGCTGTCTGGAACTTCGTGTCCCAGAAATGCGCAGAGTCGGTCCCACCCTTCTCCGACTTCGTATTTCAACAGGTTTTCCTTCGGAACAATCCTCCGCCTTTGCTCGCAATGCGCTTTGATCTCCCTAGCCTCCATCGCTGGTCCGAGCATCGCCGATGGTCATATTCGAAAATTTCAACGACTTGGTCAAGCCATCCCGAGAGCCCTACTCCCTTCGAGCGTAACACAAACTACAGAGATTCACTCGACGATTTCCACCATTTGGCTGGATCAGATCGGATATTCGGCGAGCAGCTCCTATCAAAATATACACGGCGCGTAGTGACAGCCTATCTCAACGCCGTTCGGTCGGTTACATCACAATAGATTTACCGTCACTCACCTGGCAGTGCCCGAGCAGCTGATCCCATTCCTCTCGTCCGTCCAGCTTGCCTTTCCCAAATAATTTGGCGCGGATAGCCTCCATTCACATACCGGCCTCCAACGGATTGTCAATGGCCGGCCTTCCGTGATAAGTTTCATTGGATCCCAGCGCCTCCAATGCCGCCTGCATCGCTGGAGACGTCGACGTGTAAGCTATCCGGGGATGTCAGGGCTTGCAATGTTCACATCCAGTCCCTGTGCGGCAGAAGCCGAGCACTAGGAGTTTCATTGTCACAGTGTGTGGGGCGCCTCGGCGGTCTACCCAGTGGGCCATTGCGATGCAAATGCTTGCGAGGGCGACTGAGTCTGACGAGGGATAGGGGGGAAGTCACCGCAGAAACCCCCGCATTTCCCCGCGTTCTTCAGGCAGGATGTGCAGACATAGGTGATACTCGTATTCAGCCGATTCGCGATATTAACCGTCAGTAATTTTCAGACACTTCCCTGAAGTCCTTTGTCAGCTTGATACCTCCAATAAGGTTGTATCCGTCTCTGTCTCTCTACGTCCCTAATTCCCGACTTGACTCTCCGCCGTATTCTCACGCTTGAGGCCACTTGACTCCGCAGATCCCAACCTCAGGCGTGACGAGTAGGTGTTACATATGCTTCATTTTTAGCTGGACACATGCTCGACCAATCGACTGCTCAATGGCCACCGCAGTCCTGATTTGTGCGAGAATTGCAACTGGGTCAAACCAAATAGAACTTTCTTCCTTTCCTCGTTGTCGCCTGCTTTCTTGAAGACATGCAAGACTGGAAATAAATTGTGAACCACGAACTTTTTGTCTGCGTGGTCTGCATTTCTCGTTATGAAGCGCAAGGTTGAGAAATTCCTCGTCTCGTCAATGTGTTCAGGCCGACACCTATTGAAAACAGACTGCAACAGTGATCAAACTATACTACCTCTCGCTATCCTCACCAGAAATTATACTTCTGAGCGTAAAGCGCCAGACACACAGAAGCCAGTAGAGCTGTGGGAACTGCTAGTCTGGTCGCGGTCCTGCGGAAGATTTGCCCCGCCCAAGCATCGATCCTTTGTTTAACGGCGAGTGTGTCATTGACCCGTGGGAAGTTCGTGTCCGGGATGTCGTTCCCAAGAAATGCGCACAGTCGGTCCCACCCTTCGCCGACTTCATATTCCAGCAACATCTCCTTCGGAACCATTCTCCGGATACTCTCATAATGTGCGATGAAGCGGGCCTTGGATTCGTCCTCTTTTGCATGCTTTACGTGGCTGCCCAGTAATGCAACCATGGTCTGATCTGCGAAAGTCAGCACCTTGCCGAAGTGGGCTGGTTCGAGCCAGCACGCCAGCATCACACGCTTCGAGCGGAAAACTGCACCCAGGGATTCATTATATGATTTCCACCATCTTTCTGGATCGCGGTTCGTCAGAACGACTTGAGCGTCTGGATACGCGGCGACGAGTTCCTCTGAGAACAGGATCGCTGGAGCGTCGGTGACGGCCTAAGTTTGGTGCAACTTCGGTCAACCATTCATAAATTGAATTGACACTGCCACTCACCTGACAATTCCCGAGCAGCTGATCCCACTCCTCTCGACCGTAGGGCTTGCCTTTCCCGAAGAATTTTGCATCGACCGCCTCCGTCCACATCTCGACCTCGATGGGGTTGGCGAGGACCGTCTGCATGTGGTGGGTGTCTTTGTATCCGAGAGTCTCGAGCGCAGAGCGCATCGCTGGGACGACCCCGTGAGCACGAGCGGATGGAGGCGCATGTCGTTCTCACACGCAGTACCCGTGCGGCAGAAACCCAGGGCCAAGACCTTCATTGGAACAGTGCGCGATGCGCCACGTCGGTCGACATGGGGAGTATTCAACACCATTGCGGTGTGATTCGATTGTCTTGGAGGTAGATAGCTGAGGGCAAGGAGCACGATGGGACTGGCCAATTGCCTCCGTCTTCGATTTACAGCCTATTGTTGGCGTGGGTTCACATGCCGCATGCTGGTCCGGTCAACGACTGCAGTCGGCGGTGATGTCTGTGTGATATCAAAAAACACTGAACTATGGCTCTATCTTCACTACTAAGGAATTTGTCCTCCATGACTTGTGCGTTGGGTACAAAATATAAATACATACCAGCGGCGTTCTAAATTCACTGTTCACATGTCTGTTGCCGCATGATCACTTTGTGCCTTTTGGGTTCGATGATAAATCAAATCGGTTCTATAGGTCACAAAGCCATAATTAATTCAATGCACGAGTTTTCCAATCACTTTCACCGCCACACCGCGTTGTGTGGTTCTGTTGTGGTACGAAATGGCGCGCGCCTGTGACATGTGATGCCTAAGCACCTCATCGCAACCCTCAACTCAAGTCTCAGTCCTACCGTCAAGTCGAAGTTGCAATTGGTCGTCCGGGCTGCCTCGGTAGCAATCTCTTTCCGATCGTATCCTCGCCTATAGCAGTCTGGGCAATTGCGAGTAATTCGCGGATCGCCGTGCTTATAAATAGGTTCAATATCACAACACAATCGGATACTACATAGATCTGGGTATCATACCTGCATACATGTGGAACAGGACAAGGGGGGGAACATTTTGGGTAGGAAGAAAACTTTGTATGTGAACCGAGGGAGAGACGAGAAAGATGAGGGAGAGTAAGGACACTGGAAAGTATTTAGAGTAGTATGGTCACGACAGGGTGGCGGATGTGAACTGGGTGTGAAGAGAGCAAATTCTGCGGTGAACATGTAAGTGATGTCGATGGTAAAACAGGATCTGAACCGTCACGATCAGCCGCAATCTCCACTGCTGGGACATTTGATGAAGTGATGTTAATTTGCCCAACGTCCAACTCGTCGAGACTAGCAGTTAGTGCATTTAGGTCCGATACACGGATCAGGGTCTTTGCGGGCCCATCAAGTAGCTCGCTACGGATTCCAGAAAGCCTTGCATCGATATCTGCCATTTGCTTTTGTTGTGATGACCGTTCGAACAATGGGCGCGCGGTTTTCCAAAGTTTCCCTGCCTTCATGAGATCCCCTCGCAGTTTCAAAAGATCCCCAAGGCGAAGCATGCATTCTGCTTTGCTGCGGTGGACATCCATCTGGGTGAATCCCTCCAGTGCAACAACCCACAGACTCATTGCGGTCTGCTGCCCACCATGGGCAAGGTATGCATCTCCCAGAAATTGGAGGGCCTTGTAAATATCCCGTTTCTTTGCCATTTTTAGGCTGTGAACCAGAAATATCACTGATGCATTATATGAAATAGGATCTGTCCCAGTCCAGAGGCAGACATCTGCCAATTTCTCTAAACAGTAGCTGACAGCCTCAGCAGATTTTCCCCAGGTGAGAGTAAGACTCTGTCGGAATTGGCTCTTTGCTGTCAGAATGTCCTCATTCACATACATGGCTGTTTGCACAATATCACAGAAGGTGATTGCCATTGAATAACCCACTCTGCCAAAGAACTGGCTAGCTGTATAGAGATTTTTGCCCAATTCATGCCCCACCACACCAATTTCAACATCAATCTGTGCAATGTTGAGTAGAGCTCCAGCATGCTGATATGGATTTTGCTCAATGGAACAATTGTGCAATATTTGAGTATGGATGCTACGGGCCTCAAGATATTCAGATTTCAACAGGTGGACTTCAGCTTGAGTGCCCATAATTAGATCATCTAGTGGACCACCAGACATGCCACAAAGCCGGAGGAGATCCCGTGCTCTTCTTAACAGAGTAATGCTGTGCTTATAGCTCCCAAGGGCATTCCAACACATTGATTATACTCGCAATGCCCCCGCTTCCCGATACGGATCCCCCGCAATTTTTGCCAGTCTCTGAGACTCATATGCCTGCTCCTGGCCTGCAGAATAATCACCTGTCTTGCATTTTATGCATGCCAATACACCCAACAGGCCAGACTGCCGTCTGATGTTCCCAGTAGAAATTGACAATGATAGCCCGGTTTCAGCAAAGTGAACTGCTCTTGGAAGCTCCTTGTTATTGTAATAAAAGTATACTGAGAGGATATCATAGAAACGGCCTGGGGGGAGAGGTTTTAGTAACCAATGTAAACTGATAATTAGCATGTGACCAACATTTAAGATCTGCATCATGAAAGTATGTGAAAGACTCCAGAGTCTGGTCCACAATATACTGTGCATTCGCAATAGGACGATATCTGTATGCTGAAAGGAGATGGAGTTGAAATACACCTCCAATCTATGGTTTCTTGGCTGTGGCAGAACATTGGGAATCAGGTCCATTACTGGACTCCCACCAAGTCCAGCCAGAGTACTGAAGTGGTCAAAGTGACATGCACAGTAGATCATATCCACAAGATCGGGGTTGTCTGGGGTTAAACCATTGATCAGGATATTGCAGATGTTTGCCAAGTTAGATGCTATTCGAGCTACCATCCCTGGGCTTGAAACAGTTCCATGATATGCCTCATAGACCTCGAGTTCCAGGAAGTGTTGACGAAGAGGTCAAATCATGTGAGCCACTGGGGGGTGTGTTCTTTGCATATAATCCCTGATAGGGACCAATGATTTCAGTCGTGTCTGGTCATCAACATATGCAAGAGATGTTCTGAGTAACATGGATTTGCAGGCCAGGATGCTGTCAATTGGGAACTTGCTTTGCAAAAGCTCTGTATCGGAAAGTCCATCAGGGAGAATTGATAGTAGGCTCAACAACTCCTGGGCCTGTGGTAAAGCCAGCATTCGAGGGCTTTCAAGGGACAGTGAAATGGATAATTCCAAGTTGGAGCATCTGTCATAGCCTTCAGAGAGCAGAGAAGTCCTCTCACTTTCCCATCAGTCCAACACAGTGGACAAACTTTCATCATCCACCAAATGGGCAATGAGGTCAATTGCCAAGGGCATGTTATCAACAAGGAGCAGAATTTTGTCAATCTCCTCCAGATTATGGCCATTGTCTGCAATGTCAATGAAGGTTTGGTGAGCAGCATCTTGTGTCAAGGGCTTCAATGGCTCCAAAGATGGGTGACTCCAGCGGACATTGGCTGGCCTTTCTGCTCCACGCATTGTGATCTGAAATGCCCTCAGTATCAGTATCATCAGTGGTCAGTCTCCGGGCTTACAATTAGTGCCAGATGGTCTAGATCAGCAAGCAAGGCCAAGAACTTCTCAATTTCAGCACGGGACTCTCCTGTCTCCCAGATTGTCTCCAGATTGTCCAAGATCAGCAGTGATGGTGGGCTGCTAGCAAAATAATGGATAACAGGCTGAGTGAGATTGTTTCCTGGCTTTAGTCCTACATGGGCTCCAATCAAGCCAGCAAGTTGAATGGCATTGGATGTAGTGTCACAAGCAATGAAAACCCGATGCTGGTCATATCTAGCATTGATTTCAGGGTGATGGAGAATGGCCTGGCCCTAGAGTTGCTATTCTTGGTGTAGCATTGGCAAAGGCTTTAATGATGACTGAAACTTCAGATTGGCGACCCTGGAACATGTTGGGCTCTGATGGCAACAACAAAAGTGAGTTTGAGCTGAAGTAAACTTCAGATGTGTCCACAAAGGATCCAACCAACACACACACCTGCTAGAGAGGACTCTGCTGATCTGTTGAAACAATCATTATTATTCACTCTGAAATAGATTCAATCAGGACATACAGTGGACCCTGTGTCAGATGTTTCTCCATTTGAAAGAGCCGACACCATCTCTAAGACTTCCTTGTGCATCATCTGTGCATGTTTTTGCATTTCCGCCATGTCACCTAGAAGCAGGGCACCCTGGATCTGAGGTGTTCTCCGTTGAAATTTGAATGCTAATAGCAGTAATGAACTCACCTTGAATGCCTGGAGTGCCTGTTCCAGCCCCATATGACAGTCCTTGAGTAATGCCCTCATTTCGCCTTAACGAAAAAACTGCTTGATTTTGTTTGTCTCCTGCTGGGCCTCAACAAATGCGTGGATCTTGTGCAGGGTCCTATGGAAGTGAGCATCAAAGACTGTCAGAATGATGGGCAAAACTTGCTCAGTGAATTTCCCCAAATGGTTCAACATGTCTGGTGGTAATTCACCACCCGTATCAGATTTTATATGGACATGGATGATTGCATAGAGGAGCTCATGTATTTGCTCCAACATCTCGGCACAGTCATCTTGGTTTCTCTTCACAGTCTATCCAAATTATGTCCAAACCATGTGGAGAGACATCGGAGAGATCGACTGCAGACACTCACCTGGACAGCAGTCAGCAGTGATTGGATGATGTTGGAAGTTAGTTCCAAGAATGGTGCCTTCAGGCTTGCTGGAACCATGTCTAAAGTGGTAACAGCAGCACTCAAGGCTGTAGAAATGCGGTTGAAGCGAACTTGTGCAGCATCGGGCTGAAGGGGCATGAATGTAGCGATGACATCGGCCACTGAGAGGATCCGTCCTTTATATCCGTTCTGCGAGAGATTTAACAGCCATTGGACCACATTGGTCGCCCCTCGAATCTCTCTAGATGATTACTGTCATTTGCATAAGTCCGTGAAAACACGAAAAAAAATTGTGCAGTCACATGTCCATTTATTCAGGTCTCACCATGCTTCGGGGATACTTAAGATGTAGAGGGTGAATGAATTGAATGTTTTTTGTCATGTCAGGACATCAATATATCCCGTCCGGCCGTCTATCAGCTATATTGTTCAATGTCACGTGTTCCAGTAGGAAAAGCATGTTGATTTGGGACATCGATCGATGTCCAAAGAACGGTGCGACCTGCTTTTTATCTATAATAGTTATTGTGGAAATCTTCTCGGGAGGTCCTCTTCAAGCACGTGACTACGCAATTTTTTTTTCGTGTTTTCACGGACTTATGCAAACAACAGTAGGTTTAACCCCGTTCATATGACAACGTCAGAAACTAGCAAATAGCCTCGTTGATCGTTGCCGCTGACCCGTGGTGATTACAGTCATACGGATCAGGTTCAACACAGTCATTGATCTGAGCGGCTGAACCGTGGTGATTGCAATTATCACAATCCCAGCGCTTCCTTGCCAATATGAAACTAATATTAGACTGGCCCAGTCTCACCACGATCCCCAGCCTCACCCAGGTATAATCCTGGAAAGCAAGTTCTCAAAGCTCCCCCCCCCCCCCCCCCCCCCTCAAGGATGAGCTCAACTGTCGGGGGAGCGTATTTCAAGCTCAGCGTGATGGTTGAAACACATAGCGGCCAACAGCGGCCAACTTCAAGAATGCTAATACAAGGGCAAGGAATCTTCAAAACTCACTGAAGGAGGGGTATTACCGCTGCGGTCCCAACGAGGAACAAGCGGATACCGTACCTAGATTCACAACACCTCTAAATGTACGCCACAGTCAACCTCCCCTCTACTCGATTCGACAGAAATACATAGAATCTTCCCACTGATGTCGCAATGGAGGCTGTGGCCGAACTCTTCGAGTTGGAAAACATCCCCCTTTATGCCAACTGCGAATGCACAAGACGGACAACGAAGATCGTGAGTTGATTGTTTTCCGCCCGCGACTTGTACGCAGGGACGAGGCACTTACACTGGCAGTAGGGACACCCACCATGCAACTCACTAGATCCCAAATATGACGAACAACTATCCGTTAAATTTCATCGATGGGCAAGAGACAAAGGGGCCGAAAGAGCAAAACCCATGTTTCGCTGTAGAATGTCATCATCACCCTTCAAACATCCCCGGAGGAGGAGGAGGAGGAGGATATCTTCCGCAGTGGTCCCATTGAGGAACATAAGGTTACGGTACCTACATACATGAGCCCAAGTGTATGCTACACTTAACCCAACTCTCGAACACTGCGACAGAATATTAATACGAAGAAGTCCTCTCATGAAACGAGAAGAAGAGCTAACGAAGGAGAACCGCTGGTCCCCGGCTAGCACAAGGTGGAGATTCAAGACCATAGCTTCGAGCTTGATAGAGCGATAGGGCGCCATCCAAGGGGATACCGATCCGCGAGATCCGTATTACACCTCGTTTTTGTTTAAAAAAAACGCTACAAATCCGGCACAGCAGCAGTGGCGCCTCCTTAGTGCTCATGGCGGCATTCCCATGAGCGGCAAGGAAGATCTCGTGCAACTTGCAAGATGTCGTGTGGAACTCGTCGAGCGGGGGATATGAGAACCTTGTGTAAGTCTATACGCTTCTTTATCTGGTCCCGTCGAGCTGAAAGCTCCTGGATGAGGGATTCGAGCCGTGCCAGTGAGTCCGACGTCAACATGAGGAGAAAGATGAGCTCGAATCCAATGGATCTCTTCATCCGTGGGGGTGAAGTTGCTCTGGAGGTGTCGCTGGAACGGGGAGTCATTTCCTTGGGAACTGCAGTGTAGAAAAGAAGCAGGCATAACATGCTGCCGACTGGATGGACGCGGTCGTCCGCGGCGAGTCGACGTTGAGAGTTTGACGAGTCACGTGTTATCATCGAGCCTGCACTGCCAGTGCCACCAAACTGCCACATCCTCATAGACTCTGAGTCACTTCTTCGCGCCGCCACTTTGCGACTTCATGCTGGACTCCGCCGTTGGATGGTACCAAATGATGCCAGCTGCAACTTACCTGCAAGTGCGCACTGCGGACGCTTCAATTTGCCACTCGCGCATGCTTGATGCATTCTCAGGCTCATAGTCGGGGGCTTCAGGCTCCGTGTATAACGTTGATAAGCAGTGAACTGAGCTGGCTGTGAAAATTGCATTTTGTACATGCTTCATATCTACAAAGTACTAGCATTCTCGATAGAGGACTATTGTGATCTCCGCGCAGATAGTCGAGGATATATGGCACCCAGAGGACTCTTGGGACATGATCTTATAGCAGGTACTCCATATTGAGGCCTATATACGACTTGACCTAGGATATAATACCTTAAGGTCGAACAGTGCAAACCCTCTATCCAAGGGTAAACAAGTCACTTAGTGCCAGTCCATATCAAGGAGATGGGATATATTGCATCCCTAGGCCATATAAGCAATAAATACACGAGACGGAGACAGGACTGTATCAGATGATATAGTGTCAACATCCAATAGCTGCACTATAAAGTGGCATATACGATGGTCGAATTGTGTATACAATGATCAGTCGGCGTATATGATGATCTGAATGGGGTTGTTCTGGTGCTGATAGGACTGGATGGCTGTAAACCCATCCAAGTCTATTCGGATGATTGAACTAGTGACACTTGGAGAGTACACAGTTGAGCTTACACACTAAACCCTCAAGCATATACACTCGAACCAAGAGTATGTATGGTTGCTGGGCAGATAGGAAGCCACATCTAGGACCATATGTGTGTGTGTGTGTTCAGTCGCCATATACATGCACTCAAAGGCTGTATCCATGACCGAAGCAGCATATACACTCAGTAGGACCGACGAAGGCACCCAGCCTGGCCTCTACAGCATTGATTCTGGACCGTTCTAGGCCCTGGGTCATGGTTAAAGCCGTCCGGGACATCGGACATCACCTGACAGCCATATGAGTCAGACCGAGTCAGGAAGGAATAGAGACTATTTGCAACCCAGTTATCCAAGGGGAAGGGTTCCGAGCCCTGTGTACATGCTAAGAAAGGCATATATAGTCAAGCGACAGGATGTTTAACAATGTTGACACTGATCCTCGCGCTGCGACACCTCACGTGAAGGGTCCAGGCTCCGGGAACACAAGTAGCCGGTTCGATCGGATCCGAACGGACGCGGATGACTCTGTTGATGGAATCAAATATCGATCGGAAGACTCCGGAACGATGTTCGACTGCCGTAAACTAGCACCTAAAGTCTGTATAAAGCACATATGAGACTTGGGAAGGAAGCCTAAAACAATATAAGACACTTCGAAGGTGTCCTGAACACTGTATACCTTGGAGTATGACCGTTCGCGCCTCAATCCCGATGGATCGGAGCTACGAGTCATACGGCTCCGCTGTATATCAGCAAGGAGGAGTCATCCACGAACGTGGGAAGGCCCTCGACCAATCATAGAGGTTATGGGAACGAGATATTCCGGATTGCGTGCTCATTTCATATATTATTTATCAGCTTGTAGCGTAATCATTGTTTGTAATCGTATATAGAAACAGTATATAAGGGCGCCTGCTCGAGAGGGAACAGTAGCGAATCGCGCCAGTGGCTGGTTGGAGGCTAGGAATAGTCACAACCAGCTGCTTGGTTAGATTGTGTGCTCTGTTCGCCTTAAGGCATTGCTCAGTAGAGTCTGCTTTATAGTGTGTGAATATACCTTTGGATTGATATAAACACCTGAGCCTGGAAGTTATAACATTTGAGCCTGGAAGTACATTGGCCTGGAAGTTAAACATTTGAGCCTGGAAGTCACAATACATTGAGCCTGGAAGTTTTATTGGCCTGGAAGTTTACCTGGCCTGGAAGTTCTTACAAGTTTATACTTGTTCAATCGCGTTTATACAGTTCACCAGTGTGTTCTGGGGGGTTTACAAGCCAATCGCATTGGCGACTAGTTGGCGGCTAGAATATAGTCACGATTAGTTGTTGGTAGGTTGTGTGCTCCTTTACGGAAATCAACCATATACACGATTTAAAACACTGTTCTTGCATCTGCTCCAGGCCATATACACCATTGTACTCGTAGTCGACAATCAAGTCGATCCGTTTATAATTGTTGAAAGCCTGTTGAGCCCAGTCGATACCATTGCTGAAGGGCCTTTGAGCCCGAATAAAACCCAATATCGCGATCAAATCGCACCCCATTGTATCTCGGAAGGCCCTAAAAGCGCCGACCTACTGTGTGTTGTGTATACAATCTAGTCGATTGCAGACAAACATCCTTGGGATCGCTCGGACAAGGGCCATTTACACAAGTGATTCTTGGAAAGACTATCACCGTAAATCTCGTCTGATAGACCTAATACTTGGTCTTATCCCCGAACAAACAACACAATGACTTCTGTCTTGCAGTGGTTTAGTGTTAGGTTGGTGGTTTTGTGGTAGTTAGTTGTTGGTCTCGACCTTCAGCACTCCTGCATTGCACTATTCCTGCTCACTTCCCACACTGCTGGGTCAGTTGCCAGTGTATCAACGTGTCCGAGCACGAGCGCACATGGGTCGCAGCGAGTGCCGCGGGCTCGGGCGGGGGAACCCTCGCATCACACTTCCATCCTTTTCGACGTGGGCGGGCAGCGCTCGGAATGCCAGAAGTGGATCCACTGCTGGGCGAACGTGATGGCGCTCGTGTTCCTCCAGTGTCGCTGAGCGAGTACGACCAGACGCTGTATGAGGATGAGAGTATGACATGTGTCGAGTTCCTCTCGTCGTATCCTTGATTCTGTCGCACCCGATTCCTTGGTCCCTTCGCCCCGCTTCCTTAACCCATTCGTACCCAGCACCCCCAGAACCGCATGCAAGAGGCGCTGACGCTCTTCGACTCGATCTGCAACTCGCGCTGGTTCGTCAAGACGAGCATCATCCTGTTCCTGAACAAAATCGATCTGTTTGCGGAGAAGCTGCCTCGGAGCCCGTTGGTGCGTTTCTATCTGTCTACGTTCCTTCTTCCTTCGCACATTTTCCCCTTCCCTTTTGCTTCGCCTTGCCTCTTTGGGTTTCCGCCCCACGTTCTGCGCGCGACGGCGTCCCCTCCCTCTTCGCCCACGCCCCCACTGTGCCTAGCGTTGAGCGCTGTGGCGACAGAGTGGCCTTCTCGACTGGGATGTCGATTTCCTTTTTGACTTATGAACTGTTTCTTTCCAAGTCGCTCGATAGCTTTACCACCGAGCCCACATCCTTCGTTGCCTGCCTTCCTTGGATACTGCCATGCGTCTCCTTCCCCCCTTGCCCCTCCATTTATGCCGACGTCGGGTTCGTCTATCGACGCTGGGCACCTCCCCAGGTCTATCGACGCCACCACTTCCATACTTAACTTACCGACCTACCTACGTCTCCTGGCCCCTTCCCCTCCCTCTCTCCTTCTCTCCTTCTCTTCTCTCACTTCCTCCCCCCCGACGCTAACCCTCCTCCCTTAGGGCGACTACTTCCCGGACTACATGCGGGGACAACTGCGACGCGGCGTGCGACTACCTGCTGCACCGGTTCGTGTCGCTGAACCAAAGCGCGGCGACGAAGCAGATCTACGCGGATTATACGTGTACGGCAGATACGCAGTAGATTAACTGTGCGTGTCATTTCCCCGCCCTTTATCCTCCACCGCACCTTCGACCCGGTTCCTCCCGTCGTCGATTGCGAGGAGCCGCCCGCTCCCCGGCGCCGAGTCGTAAGAGAGCGGTGCCCACCCCACCCCACCCCTCCTCCCCGCTACCGTTACCGACGCCGTACTGACGCCCTTGTTTCACAGTCGTCCTGAGCGCGATCTAGGACACCTCCTGCAGCTTCACCTGCGCGAGTGCGGGCCCTTCGCCTCGCCTCGCCGTCCGTTCCTACTCAATTCTTGCTCTGCGTCCGTCCGCTCTTTCCCGCCCACGTCCACGACCGCACATCCGTATCCATAATCTGCTCGACATCACCATCCTCCAGCCCAGCCACGTACGCCCTACGCTCTACCCTTCTACCCTGCCCCCTTCCTACCCACCCCCGCATATCTTCATCGGCGCCCTCGATACCTACATACATACACCGCCGTTTGTACTGGATATTTTTAGGATATTTTCCGGTGAGTGTTTTTCAAATATGCCTCAGACATTTGCAAGATAAAAGCAAGGTCAATCCCACGAGGCTTTCTTGAGAACAATATATGGGAGATGTTGTGGGCTACATTTTCACAATCCATCTGTTATGTTTAGCAGCGAATATTTGACCGTTGTCCTTAGATACATTCCAAATGAGTAAAAAATACATTTTAGTACGACTTAGCAACAGATGCATTGGGAAACTCGGGTCAGGAAGAGAGATATATCTGTCCGCTCACCACCCGAGATACGCGAACCGAGGCTTCGGAGGTCTTTCTCCAAGTTCTAGCTGCATGCTGCATGACACTGTATGGCCTGTCGATGTGGCACCTGGGGGCAGGATGTCAGGCCAGTCATTGGCATGGAAAAGGAGAGAACGAGAGAGACGCACTGAGTTGTTCCCTGCACCTGCTTAGCTTTCCTTCCCAATCATTGTACACCCCGGCAAGCGTGCCCGCGGCATTGAAAGCACATGCGTCATCGGTGACGAGCTCGCTTGGGACGTCAGTGATTAATCCAGGACGTAAGGCACTTTAAAGGGGGGGCTTGAGTATTGACGAGGAGGTCATGAACACTTGAGAGTGACTTGAAGCTTGAAGACATCTTGAGGCACGATTCTGAGGTATACATAGTTTCAGTGCAGCATCTTGAGGGACATTGAGGGATGTGTCTTTGATTCAAAATATCGCAGCAAGAGGCCACAAGCTCAGGCAGCTCAAGATTTGAAGACAGGTTTGATGAGTCGTTGAGGCGTCGCCTTGAGGTGTCCACGGGCGCTGGAGGAGCAAGGAGTTTGACATTGAGGGAGGGTGAGCTCCTTGCCAGCGTCGGATGGAGGGGCAAATGCTGGGAGACGAAAGGGCTGCTGGAGGTGACAGTGGAAAGGTGAGAAGAGAGAAACGACCAACATGCACGTGGTTGGACATGCGCGTGCAAACAATGCGCACAGACCTGATTCCCACGATTCCCAAGAACTGCGGCAGATAAATATTGGCTATGAGGGATTACCCTAGTAGCAGTCGTTACTGGCACATTGTTCAAATAAGATATTCATCCGTATCCAAGGACCTGAGACCAAACCAAGACCAAACCCAAACCACATGTTTCACCACACACTTTATTTTGTTAACGGGCTCCGACTTGGCTCCGGCCTTATAATACCCTGAATCAGCACCTCCCAGTCGACATCAGCATTATTGCCTGCCAAATTCCTACCCTCGCTCGTGAAATGAGTCCAGTTGTGAATATTTTTACTCACCATATATGAGAGGTTTCGGAAATATTATCAAAGCATCCCTCAAATGTCGGGCAGATATTTCACTGCAAATGTCACCGAAATGTGTTCATGACATGGCTCGTATATTTCGTGGCATATTTATGGGATATTTAGACCAAACATCTCAAAAATAAAAATCCCGACTGGTGGTGTACACTTGGATTTGGAATTTGGTTTGGAGTTTGGAGCCTGGAGGTCGGTTGTTTGGTTTGCAGTTACGCTTACGCCCGCCCCACCCCATTATATTATTCATATTCATCATTTCTATCGTCCATGCCTATACGTCTACTTTCTTCTTCCCTTTTCCCCCTTCATGTCCGTGATGCGGCTACGGCCCCGAAATAGTTAGTTGATGCCGACTCTTTACTTTTTTTCCCCTTCTTCTCCTTACATTTTGATGTGGAATAAAATTCATAAATTCACGTTCTTTCGCAACATGTTGGAACTTGAAGTGTGAGTTCGGCTGACGGGAACTTAACTTGAGGCGAGGGAAAAAGGAAGAGGAGGGGAGGATGGGCGGGATGGGGATATGTATGTCTGCACCCGGCAACGCCGATGTTGGTATTAAGGATGGTGACATGCGCGACAGCGGGCATATCGTGTCAGGGGTGACTTGAATGATTCACGTATAGGCATGAGTGATAACCGGGGATGGAAGGGCAGGACAGGAAGAAGCGGGGCAGATCAGAGCGATAGGAGGCAGTAATGTGATGGCAGTGTGAGCCATCACCCTGTGATAACTCCCGACGTGACCTCAAAACCCCGAACTCCGAGAACGTGGCTACAGCTTGACATGAATCTTAAAAAGCAACCTTACCCAGACATGGCTCAACAGAGAATCGAAAACAAAACACCTATGTACGAATTCGGAATGCATTACCGCTATGCCACCGAGCTGCAGACAACAAAAGAAATATTTTTTTAACGCAAATGGCCTGACGGAGAATCGAACTCCGGACTTTCCGTCGAACAATATATGAACGTTGCATATAGGTACACAGAGCGTGTTACCATTATGCCACCAAGCCATTCAAGAGTTGAACTCAAAGACTACCAAGGACCAACTCCGAGTTAAAAATATTATCCGGACCCAACCCATGGCTTGACGGAGAATCGAACTCCAGACTCTCCAGAAACAATATGTGAACATTGCATATAGGTACATGGAGCGCGTTACCATTACACCACCAATCCATTCAAGAGTCAAACTCAAATGACCACCAAGGACCAACTCCGAGTTAAAAATGTTATCCGGACCCAACCCATGGCTTGACAGAGAATTGAACTCCGGACTTTCCGTCGAACAATATGCGAACGTTCCATATAGGTACATGGAGCGCGTTACCATTTCACCACCAAGCCATGAATCGAATGACCAAAATGCCAAATAACCTTCATCGTGAAAAGAATGGTTTCCGTCGAATGGCTTGACAGAGAATTGAACTCCGGACTTTCCGTCAAACAATATATAAATGCTATATATCACCACGGAGCGTGTTACAATTATGCCACCAAGCCATGAATCGAATGACCAAAATGCCAAACAGACTGTCGCCATGAAAGAAAAAGAAGGGTTTCTGTCGAAATGGCTTGACGGAGAATCGAACTCCGGACTTTCCGTCAAATGATGATAAGACCGGTGTCTGCCTAAGCAGTGCGAGCAATGTATTAGCTGCGAATAGCAAGTTGAAGGTATAAACCAACAACTAACAACCCACCAGCTACCACCTAACCACTACTGCACTACTCTCAGACACGTGTCCCTTGTTTGTTCGGGGGTGACGAGTCAAGTATTAGACTCTCGAGAATGAGATTTGGTTGTGTTTGAACAATTTATAGGGTGTTTCGACAAGGCTTGACAGAGTTTCAACAATCGTAAACGGATCAACTTGATTGTCGACAACGAGTACAACAGTGTATATAGGCCTCAGTATGGAGTACCTGCTATATGAACCTGCTTCGAAGCTCCCCTAAGGTGTCCAACATTCAATGACTAACTGTTAGGGCTCACAATAGTCCTTATACAGATGTCCTTAGTGTATATGGTCATGATATATGCATAAAATGTGATTTTCACGGCCAGAATTGTACACTGCTTATCAACAATATACAAATGCATTAGATCACCACAGAGCACATTATCATTACGCCAACAAGCCGTAGGAATCGATCGACCAGCTAAGACTATCGCCATGGGAAAAAAAGAAAGGTTTCCGTCATAGTGGCTCAGGGGAGAATTGAACTCCAAACCCTCCGTAAAGCATACCGTAAACTACATAGGAATGTGGAGTGTGATACCATTGCGCCACTGAACCGTTCAAAACGTGCCATATCTTCTTACTCGATGGGCAAAAAATGCAAGGCCCGTCAGAGATTCGAACCCCGGTCCCTCCATTATTCAGTTTCCCACCAGTTACGCGAACAGAGTGCGTTACTACTACGCCACCAGACCATAGGTACGACCGTTACAGATGTCCGGTTATCGGCACACAAAAAGGAATGGAACAGAGGGATGGCTCGACGGAGGATCGAACTCTGGACTTCCTGCAAGACAGCTCTTGTGCAAGAACCAACAAAAAGTGGATAGCACAAGAGAAGGGCTCGACAGAAGATCGAACTCCGGACTTCCTCCAAGAGGCGCTTGTGCAAGAACCAACACAGGAGGTCTTACAATTACGCCATCGAGCTGCAAATGCATACAGCCCGGAAGGATGGAACAGGAACTCCGGGTGATCAAAAAGTGGATAGCACAAGAGAAGGGCTCGACAGAGGATCAAACTTCGGATCTCTCCATAAATCAAACACTGGGGTGAAAGGATACGGAGTGTGTTTACCACTACACTATCCAGCCGTTGCAGGTGGAAGCTGGATTGGAGGAGAGCTAGGATCGGAAATGGGGTGTCCGAGGCTGGGGCCAGTTCACGGAGTCCGAATTGAGTCACAGGCGAACTCCGGGCGGAGAAGCATGTGAGTGAGCGGGTTTGGGACACAAAGGAACAACTCCGGCACAGCCTTGGGCTGGGGGTATAAATACCACAGCTTGTCTAGCAAAATATCATCTCAGTTTCGGCCCACATTCTCACCTTCTAAGCCTTAGCCAGCTTAGGAGTAGCTAAACCACCCAAACATCACCTAGAGGTCACCTGGAGTCGAGTTATACAGTAAATCGACCTCCGGTACTCCCTCACCGCTGTCAGACAGTGAACGGAGTTTCATTCGGCATAAGTTCAGCGTCGATTATCGAACCTTCTATTCCTCCCCTACATTAGTAGGGCAGTGAAATCTCTCAAGCAGCACAACAAAGTCTTCGGAGTTCGTGTGTAGCTGCTAGCTAAGGAAGTTGGCGGTGCAGAGCCCGCAGGAAGTTGCCTTCAGCAAGTGAACAGGTTGAGAAGTAGAGAGAGGAAACTCCATAGAGGCACAAAGAGGGGTAAAAGGAGGAGAAATTTGCAGGAACAATACTGCGGACACATCACTCCCCCGGTCTTACAATCTACGACTCAAATATACTTCGGACGACCGTGGTTCGTGGTCCAAGAAGCCCTTAAAACCCCATATTTCACCCTGGACTTAACGAATTGGACCCCACATTGCCTTCTGGAGTTCCTCCTCTGAAGAAGTGTAGAACAGATTCAACCTCCGTAACCTGAGAAGGCTAACTAGGCATCGGAGTTCGCTTGGTTCACCCTAGCTAGTAGGATTTTGAACGGACTGTTCAAATCCTTGTACGGATAACCCCACCAATATTATTTAAAACCCTCCCTACGTACTTGTCTACCGTGACAGAACAAATTCCCTCTAGAGGACGAGCATTTAAACATAGCCCAGATCTCCCCACCATCTGGCAGTTTGAAGTACCACAGTCTGCATCACAGCAGGATTCCGAATGCCAAAGGCGACGTGATTCTGTGTCAGTCTCAACTCCCATAGTCGGTACTATGTAATGACCAGACAACAGCCCAAATTCAAATGTCCGCAAGTGGAAAGGTATTTCTAATTCGCCTCTGGGGTATACCAACTAGTCTGAATCATTCAAATTCAGGAAGGGCACGCAAAGTTGAATGTTGAAACCCAATTTGGTCCAAATGTCGTTGGTATGAAATCCCACAGCAGCCAAAGTTGCGTGTCAAATTGATACAATATTGCAGGAAGCCCGTTCAGTTGATCAGTTGTGAATCAAAGCTTCTACATATCGACTTAGGTTGCAGTTAATTGAGCCCAGGTAGAAATGCCTGTGCACAGAGCATGTAATCGGACATGGTGTATGATGCACTGCTGCAATTATTGATGCGGGTTGCCCAGAATCTGTGTGGTGAGGTGGGGTTCAACTCCCCGTTCTCGAGTTTAGTTGGCTTAGTGTTGCCACGACTCAGGACAAATTGACTCTAAGTCGACTTGGGGGCACTGACTTGAGCCGAGTCAAGTTGAGTCAAAAAAATTGACTTGAATGACTCAAGTCGATCTCAAGTCGGGTCCCTCGAAGTTGTGTATTTTCACTAGAGGAAGCGACTGGGCTCATCAGAAAATCTTGACATTGGTGACTAGCATGACAGTAACATCACAGTAGTGTGACATCTTGTGACAAGTTAAAAAAAAACACTTCTCAGTTTTCGAGTTTTTATGAGGTCTGGAGACGTCAGGAACATTTTGGAAAAAAAAAAAAGCGATCTGAGTCGACTCAAGTCACCAAGTTGCGACTCGACTTTTTGAGTCGCGGCAACACTAAGTTGGCTTCAATAGAGTTTGTGGCAGGAGACTCGGATGATGTGAAATTTGATGTTGCACAGGCGACAAAATCTAGTCCGCTTAGCGAGGTGGTATACAGGGTATAGAATTGCGCGTAGTGTATGCACTGTTGCAATTATTGTGTGTTGAGTACAACCTCATGCAGTCGGACGGAGTTCAACTCCCTCTCCCCGAATTGGGCTGCAGGGATAATTTTTGTGTGTGGAATTTGCAGGTAGGCCTAGCTTACTAAAGCGTGCACTGAATTGAGACCACATATGTACAACGCTCCGTGTATAAACTGGAGGAGGAGGAGCGAGCGACGACGATGATGTACTAGCAAGAATTAATAGAGAGGCGGGGGACCCCCTACATTTGGGCGCAATGTTTCGTCTAGACAGACTCATCAGGTGGCTTTGTTCCCATTTATATCACGGCGATTGTTTGTCGGCACCTTTCGGGCCAAAGAATCCTGTGCCGGTCTGGGAATCGCGGAGATCGACAATTTAATAGTCTCAATGCGTCCTAAGAACCACTTCGTCCTCAATGTTCTTTTCTTCCTCTAGTACTTCATCGGTGGAATTTAAGCAAACTAGAGAGGTACTTGAACAAGAACCAGGTCATTTTCAACTAGAAATAATGTTACGGCTCGGTCAAGAGCGGGGAAAAAAGGTATCATTCAGGTTTCCCCTTTGCCATTGACAAATGACTGGAGTCTCGAGGCTCTCAACAGACAGGCTGACTAGGCTGTTACAGTAAGAAATGAAAGGAGAACATCTACGGCCTCTATGATTTTTCTTTCGAAATCCGAAGGCGCGCGTTGCCGGGAGCGGGATCCATAAGGATTGAGAAAAAAGAGGGATAAACGTTCGGCGCAAATCGTTGAAGAAGAACAGGTTGGTCCAACTGGGGACCGAGGAGTGTCTTGGTCGTGCCAGTGACAGTGCCGAGCCGTAGGGCCGATGCCTCCCTCGCGCAAGCACGAGAAATGCTCCAAAGATAGAACAATCAGAACAAAAAGATCAAGGGAAAACTTAGCTCAAAGTTGTTGAGAAACTCGGTGTGTGCGGGGGCTCAGAGTCAAAGTGGGTGTATTGGGATGGTGGTGGTACGATGGAAAGGTGTAGAATATTACATAAAGGGGACGGCTGCTCCCGTTCTCGTGGGACACCGGAGCCCGCAACCGAAATGTGGGAAATATGTGAAACGGAGAAACATACGTAAAGTGGCCGTTGTAAGTCCTTCAGCTAAGCCAGCCTCTCAACACACTGAACACTGGGAGACGCGCAAATACGGATAGGGAGATTTACGCTGCCGCCCTCAGCGCCGGATGTGGGTGCCCAAACCACTCCATGATCGATCCCCGGCGCGATCCGAGTGAACAATGGTGCCGAAGCCAATGTTTGCGTCGGGATTGCTACGAAGTGTGCAATAGAGAGGAATCAAGGTGGCAAGGAAGTAGGAAGAGACACTAAAGTGATGTAAGTAATGTAATGTCGAACCTGACCGTGTTTGAGCGCCGAAGCACGCGATGTTCAACCAAATAGGAATTGTGTAACTTGGCAGTGCAAAGTGATGGAACCTGGACGCACAGCTGCGGACAAAGCAAGAGGTGAGGCCCTAGAGTTGGGAAATCAAGCTCAAGAATAAAATCAGCAAGATGTGCAAGATGGATGAATAAAATGGAAAATGGACGCGCTGTGTTGATTTGTTTGGTTGACGCGTGCAGCCGGCAAAAGCCGTGAAGGCGACGAGCCGGGCGAGTTGCACTTCCACATCGTCCGTGATATGCTCAGCGATATCTCGTTTGTAAACGGTCACCCAGTACGACGTGTTGAAAGTAAAGGTTGGATCTAAATACGGGATAGCGAGTCCCGATTTCATGTCCAGGCTTTATCCAGGTCGAGCCAGAAGCGGCGTGACTCAATTTCATCGCATTCTGGAGTATGGGTGAGCTTGAGGGTGCAGGGTTGCAAAGCCCTGACTGTTTCGAAAGACACAGATAGTTAACAGTTCTAGGTGTTTTGGCCTTGGGCTTGACATCCTCAAAGATATCTCGGAGTAGACTTCCCACTCATCCCTGCCTTAAGAGTCAAAACAAGATGCGAGTTCCCTTGAGGGCGGTCGCTGAGTTGAACTCTCAAGACGAGATTTGTGCGGAACAAATCAAGCCCTCATTCAATGTGTATAAACTTCTGCCATTATTCAGGAAATTGGATTGTGTATTGAGTTCAATTCCCTGTGCCCGAATTGCCCGAGAGGGACGTTTTTTGTGCGTAATTTGCAGGCAATACGTTGCAGTCAATTGGGCCCACTTAGTGAAGTCCGTAAAATGATTGTAATCGGGCGTGGCACGATGTACAGCTGCTGCAACTATTTGTATGTGTACAATTGTGTGCGGCGAGGCGGGGGTTCGCCTCCGCGTGCCCGAATTGTTCTGCTCCCATGCAATTATTTACAGAGGTTGAATCGGGCGGTGTCTTTCTAGGCTGCTGTAAAGCATGTAATCAGGCGTGATGTACGGTGCACCGCTGCAATTGTTACATGGAAGTCTAGAACATATATGCAGCTAGGCAGGGTTTGACCGAGTTCTCTGCCATTGTTGTCCCTTAAGCTTTTGCAAGGAAGCCTACCGGTGGCTTCCAGGTTGTATGGACGAAATTGATCCCACTTCGGTCCCGATGTCCAAGGGTTGTTGTCGGTCGTAGTGTATGTTGCATAGCTGCAATTGTTATCAGTAAGGTGGCGTTCAAATCAATGCTCAAAACCGGATTCACTGCGGATGTCCCGGGGAGGCAAACACAGTTCAAGGGATTTGGTGTGTTGAACTGAACTTGACTGAGGGTCAGTAATATATCTGCTATCTATTGCGCCCTCAATGCTCTCCACTGCCGGTGACTGCCAAGATATACCAATTGGGAGGGTCACCGTCATATATTACAAGCTGCTTAGCCAGAGCCACACCATTTTCTCTGATATAAGTAATCTCAAGGGACTGTCACGATTAAAATTTCGGATATGGGAGGGGGGAGGGGAGGAGAGGGTCCCGGGGAGGTCTGAAAAGAAACTTTTTAGTATGGATTTTGCATGAAGTCCTGGGACCTCTAAAGCATGATTTGAGGTATGTAGGAGCCATACAATGACCGTTCGCAGGCTCCCGGAGCCACAGCAGTCTCTGGTCTGGGAAGTTGAATGCTTAGATCAGCTCAGGAAGGGACATACCATAGGTGAGATTCAAATCTATGGTGTCCTCAGGCATAGTGGAGCAGCTCAGAGGCAACTCAGAGGTAGTGGTAATCTCATCGGCTGGATTGGGAAAGCTGCCCATCAAGTGGCGGTGAGGTGGCGGTGAGCCTGCACATGACTCGGATGCACGGCCCGCCGCCAGGGGTGGGAAACCCCTTCCCTATGGAGGGGGGTCTCGAGGGAGGTCAAACTTTTCGACCCGATATCCGATTTTCAAATCCCGACAGCCCCTTGAATCTCATATGTCACTCTAAATAAATAATATTCTCATCCGATAGTACAAAACATCACGTCATATAAATGAGTTCAATATTACAACTGGAATCAAAGATGGATGTGGGTATCATGCCTACTTTGCAAGTAGCTATAGGACAGTAGGAAGAGGGGTGAGGGAACGGGAGAGTTCGGGTATCTTTGTATATTAACTGGGGCAGAGAAGAGGGAGATAGAAGTAGGGAGAGGGGGTGCATTGGAACACAACTGGTGTACATAATGAGCAAGGTTGCGACCGGGTGGCAGCCTAGGTATGAATGGGGTATGAAGACTCCAATTCTGTGGCGAAAAATCAGGGAAATAAATATCTCAGCACCATCAGACTGGAACAAAAACTACATCTGTACGATCATCCACACCCACACTCTCCACTTCATCAACCTTGGATGAAGTAATGGTCATTAACCCAAGGTCCAACTCATCTGACCTAGCACTCGGTGCATTTAGATCCGACAGATGGATCAGGTTCTCCGCAGGTCTATCTAGTAGCTTGTTACTGATTCCAGCAAGCCTCTCATCAATATCAGCAATTTGTTTTTGCTGCGCTGACCGTTTGAACAGTGGTCGTGCTGTTCTCCGGAGTTCCCCTGCCTTCACAACATCCCCTTGCAGTTTCGAGAGATCTCCAAGATGAAGCATGCATTCTGCCCTGCTGCGGTGAATATCCATATATGTAAATCCCTCCAGGGCGACAACAAACAGACAAGTTGCTGTCTGTTGGTCACCATGGGCAAGGTATGTATCTCCCAAAAATTGGAGGGCCTTGTGAATCTCCCGTTTCTGTGTCAGTTTGAGGCTATGGGCCAGAAATATCACTGGTGCATTATATGAACATGATCTGTCAGGCGGACATCTCCCAATCTCTCTAAACAGTAGCTGACAACCTCGGCATCATTCCCCCAGTGCAATGTAAGAATCTGTCGAAATTGACTCTTTGCTGTCAGAAAGTTTCCTTCATTCAAAGACATGGTTGTTTGCACCATATCACAGAAGGTGATTCCTAGTGAATATCCCACTCTGCCAAAGAGCTCGCTGGCTGTGTAGAGATTTTTGCCCAATTCATGCCCCACCACACCAATTTCAACATCAATCTGTGCAATGTTGAGCAGAGCTTCGGCATGCCGATATCGGTCTTGCTCAATGGAGCAGTTGTGCAATATTTGAGACCAGACTTTACGGCCTTCAAGATATTCAGATTTCACCTGATGAAGTTCTGCTTGTGTTTCCACCATGGAAGTATCTAGTGAACCACCAGACATGCCACAAAGCTGGAGTAGGTCCCGTGCTCTTTTCAACAGAGTCATACTGTACTTATAGTTACCAAAGGCATTCCAGCATATGGATTCTACTTGTAATGCCCAGGCCTCCTTATATGAGTTGCCACAGATCTTTGCCAGCCTCCGTGACTCATATGCATGCTCCTGGCCTCCTGAATACTCCCCAGTTCTCCATTTTATCGATGCCAATGTACCCAATAGGTCAGACTGCCGTTCAATATTCCCAGCGGAGATCGCCAATGATATTCCTGTTTCAGCAAGGTGAAAAGCTCTTGGAATATCATTGTCACGGAGATAAAAATAATCAGATAGCTTATTATAGCAACGGCCTGGGGGAGAGGTTTAGTAACCAATATGAAACTAATAATTAACATGTGACCAACATTTAAGGTCTGGATCATCGAAGTATCTGAAAGACTCCAAGGTCTCATCCACCATCTGCTGTACCTTGGCAATAGGATGATCTCTGTACGCTGAAAGTACACGCATGTTGAAATACACCTCCAATATATGGTTCCTTGGCTGTGGCAGGACACTGGGAATCAGGTCTATTACTGGGCTGAAACCACGTCCAGCCAAAGTACTGAAGTGGTCAAAGTGACATGCACAGTAGATTGTATTCACAAGATCAGGGTTGTCTGGGGTTAAACCATTGACCAAGATATTTTGGATGTTTGCAAAGTTGGATGCTATTCGAGCTACCGTCCCTGGATTTGAAACCGTTCCATGAAATGTCTCATAGACGTCAAGGAGTTCCTGGAAGTGTTGACGAAGAGGTCGAATGATGTGGGCCATCGGGGGCTGTGCTCTTTGGATGTATTCCCTGATAGGGACCAATGCCTTGAGTCGTTTCTGGTCATCGATATATGCCAAAGATGTGCAAAGTAACATGGCCTTGCAGGCTAGGATATTGTCGATTGGCAGGTTGCTCTGCACCAGTTCGGTATCGGAAAGGCCATCTGGGAGAATGGAGAGTAGGCTCAACAATTCCTGGGCCTCTGGTAATGCCAGCATTCGAGGGCTTTCCAGGGACAGGGAAATGGATAAATTCAAGTTGGAGTGTCTGTCATGGCCTTCAGACAGGAGGGAGGTCCTCTCTCTTTCCCATCGATCCAATACACTTGCCAACCCTTCATAGTCCACCAGGTGAGCAATCAGGTCAATTGCCAGGGGCATGTTATCAACAAGGAGCAGAATTTTGTCAATCTCCTCAAGAGTATGGCCACTATCTGCAATATCAAGGAATGTCTGACGAGCTGCATCTTGTGCCAAAGGCTTCAATGGTTCCAAAAATGGCCGAGTCCAGCGGACATTCACCGGTCTTTCTGCTCCACGCATAGTGATCTGAAATGGATTCAGTATCTGGATAGCAGTGGTTCGTCTGTGTACTTACAATTAGTGCCAGATGATCTACATCAGCAAGCAAGGCTAAAAACTTCTCAACTTCTCGACGAGATTCTCTTGGCTCCCAGAGTATCTCCAGATTGTCTAAAATCAAGAGTGATGGTGGGCTACTAGCAAAATGGCGGATAACAGGCTGAGTGAGATTGTCTCCTGGCTTTAGCCCCAAATGGGCACCAATCAAGCTAGCAAGTTGAACGGTGCTGGATGCAGTGTTACAAGGAACAAAAACCTGGCGCTGGTTATATCTAGCACTGATTTCAGGGTGATGAAGAATGGCTCTGGCCAAGCTTGTCTTCTCAATTCCTCCTGCTCCTAGAATTGCTATTCTCGGTCCAGCATTGCTAAAGGTATCAATGATGACTGAAATTTCAGATTGGCGACCATGGAAAATCTTGGGCTCTGATGGCAACAATGAAAGTGAGTTTGAGCTGGATGAGATTTCAGATGTGTCCGCAAAGGACCCAATCAACACACACACACCTGCTAGAGAGGACTCTGCTGATCTGTTGAAATGATCAGGATTGTTCACTCTGAAATAGGTTCATTCAAGACATACAGTGGATCCTGTGTCAGATGTTTCTCCATTGGAAAAAGCCAACATCATCTCTATGACTTCCTTGTGCATCTTCTGTGCATGTTTTTGCATTTGCGCCATGTCACTTAGAAGTATGGTGCCCTGGATCTGAGGCAGTCTCTGTTGTTGAAACTTCAGTGCTGACAGCAACAATGAACTCACCTTGAATGCCTCGAGTGCTTGTTCCAGTCCCTTACAACAGTCCTTGAGTAATGCCCTCATTTCACCCTGGCGAAAAAACTGTTTGATCTTGTTTTTCTCCTGTTGGGCTTCAACAAATGTGTGGATCTTGCACAGGGTCCTAAGGAAGTGAGCACCAAGTTCGTCAGAATGATGGGCAAAACTTGCTCAGTGAATTTCCCTAGATGGTTCAACATTTTTGGTGGTAATTCACCACCTGTATCAGAGTTTATATGGACATGGATGATTGCATAGAGGAGCTGATGGATTTGCTCCAGCATCTGAGCACAGTCATCGTGGTTTCTCTTCACAGTCTATCCAAATTATGTCAGAACCACATGAAGACGCACTGTAGATGTTCACCTGTGCCGCTGCCAATAGTGAGTGCATGAGGTTTGAGATTGGGTCCAAGAATGGTGTCTTGAGGCTGGCCGAAACCATGTCAAAAGTTGGGACAGCAGCACTCAAGGCCGTAGTCATGTGGTTAAACCGAATTTGCGCGGCATCAGGCTGAAGGGGCATGATTGTGGTGATGACAGTTACCACTGAAAGGCTCCATCCTTTATATCAGGTTCCGCAAGAGATTTCACAGCCCTTGACCCACACAATCGGTTCATCACCCTTCCAGAATGTCTCTGTCACTCAAAGTCGACCTGACCTCTGCCCCTGTTCGATTGCGGTGCCTGAAGTCTGATGCTGATTGTCAAGAAGGTTTTCCGACCTAGCCTTACCTACTTCCCCCCCTTGTGTTTGATATCAGAATCACCTCCGGGCCTAGGCTCCCTTGAAGATATGAAGGTATTAGTAATATTATTGAACTTAGCCTCACCACATTCCTCTCGTCCTAAGCAATATCCGAAATCAAGTGTACAGCGGTCTTTATGGAGGATATCTCTCTTAGCGGCTGTTGGCCCTGGGTGTACAGCGTCGATGTAACTTTCATTGACACCGTGCACGATATACGAGCCATGTCCGTCAATCAGGGGACCATTAATTTCCACACCATTGCGGTGTAGCAGCTCTTCGTGTTGGGTGGGAGGTCGAAGGTGGCAGTGGAAAATAAGTGCGGAGTCATATTATCTGTACAGGAACCTCGCGTTTGTGCCTTTTGATGGATGTGCCGATAGAAGTTCAATTGTGGCACGCGAAGGTGCTGCATTTCTGATTTTTAACATCACTAATTTTCTCCTGCAATATCTCTGTGGCATCCAGAAACCCAGTTCAACCGTCCTCATAATGTACCCTCCCCCTCCTCCGCCCATCCGTTTGCGCGTTGCCCGACGACCTGCGATTGCATTCCCATGTCGAATTTTTAGACGACGCCATCTGACCCCGAAGATGATCGGCTGTTCAGGGGAGCTGTGTTCCTGGGATATTAATTGCAATCTGTACTGCCTCCAGAATCCCAACACTCGGAGTTAGAGGGAAAAGGAAACGACCCTGGACTCTAGATCTATTCAATACCCGAACCACCTTTCATGACCGCATTATCCCGCTCCGCATAAATAAATCGCAACGGTTACCACTGGAGCCATGGCCACAGGGTCAGCAGGCCCCCTCCCCCGCGGTCACAATGCGACCCGCCTACGCATCGATGTCGTCGCGTATGGCCTTCGCATTATTCGTGTGCGGGAATGCGCCCTCGGCCCTAAAATGTACACCTCTCCCAACCCTCGCCCACTTCGTACTCCGGCAGCTGCTCCTGCGGGACCATAGCCTTTACGCTCTCGTAATGCGCCGCGAACGGCGCGGTGGACTCCTCCTCATGCGCCTCCGCCGCCGGCGCGTCGAGCATCAACTCGACGCAGCGCGCCGTGAAGCCCAAGACTTAGTTGATGCGCGCAGGGTCGGCCGCGCCTGCGCGCGTGAGGCGCTCTGAGCGGTAAAATGTCTGCAGTGATATGATGTAGGACGCACACCACACCGCAGGGCCGCGCATGATCAGGATGACCCGGTAATGAGCTCCTCCGAGAACCGGATCACTGGGACGTCCGTCATGGCCTGCAAAATTTAACCCAACTTGAGTTTTTATCGATTGACTCCATCGCAGAATAAAATATGCACCTAGCAGTGCCCGAGCAGCTGGTTCTCGTTCACTCAACCTCCTCGATCCTAGTTACCAATGAGTTCCTACCTCAGGACTTATAATATTAATCAGGGCTGGGGGGCCGGTATAAGCACGACCTCTAGGAATCGGTCGGAGATGAGAAGTGATATCATGTCGGATCAGTGCTTAGCTTTTCGATCTGTGTCCCCCTACGGAACGCGTTATGTGGTTGTGTTGTGGTTGAAATCGCGACGCGGGTGATGTGTGACGCGTTGTGGCACTTGTCACATGAGCACCCTCTCGTCTACACAATTGAACGTCTACATCCGTCGTTGAGTCAACATTTCAATGACCCGTGTCCCCACTGACGCATAGCTAGATCCTGTCCGCACCCACCTGGCGCCCATGGGCCACGAGGCAGAGCTCGCGCAACTCGGAGTCGCTGATCTTAAATCCGCGATCTGACCGCGCAGGGGCGGTCCAAACCGTCCAACGCGAGCGGGTCAAGGAGGACAGTAAGCCATTCAAGACCCTGAGATTCCATTTGCGCCGAATCCTGACCGGCGAGCGAGGGGAGTGAACCCTCGCGCTGCGGCGGAGGGCGGCGGAGGGCCGTATCCCTGAAGTGTGACACTTCCATCCTCGCGCCGCAGGCGGGCTCTTCCTTTCCCTTCTCTCACGTCGGGCTTTCCGCCGCAGACCCTCCGTCTACCCGTCTTCCCCTGTCCCTTCTCCCTGCGTCCGCCCCCTCCTCCTCTCCTCTCCCGTCTTATAATTCCTCTTCTCCGCAGGTTGGCAAACTGACGAACAAGCTTTTTGATGTGGGCGGGCAGCGCTCGGAGCGCAAGAACCTGCTTTGAGAACATGACGGCACTCGTGTTTCTCGTGCCGCTAAGTGATTACGACTGGATGCTGTGTGAGGATGAGAGTGTGGTATGTCTCCCGTTCCTCCTTATTCTGCTGTGCGCTATGGGAGGAGAGGGGGGAAACGCGACAAGCAAGTCAGGCGCGCGGTTGCGCTTGGCTGTGTTTGCGCCGCAGCCCTTGTGTCCCCTCCTCCCCTCCCTTTCCCTGCGCGTCGCCCGCCCCGCCCCCGGCTCCCTCCAAGGCTGGTGGACGGGCCCGGGTCGGTGATGGCCTTACGACCTCAGCTCGGCCATCGTATCCGCACAGCACCCGCTAACCCGTCTCTCCTCTAGAACCGCATGCAAGAGGCGATGACGCTCTTCAACTTGATCTGCAACTCGTGTCCTTGAACAAGATCGATCTGTTTGTGGAGAAGCTGCCAGCTCTTGTCAATGTTCCTTCATGCTATGCGTTCCTTCGTACCTCCGCTGCCCTTTTGCTTCGCCTCTCTTTTTGCGTTGTGCCCACATTCCGCGTGCGACGGTGGCCAGCGTTGAGCGCTGGATTTTGGTGTGGCGACAGAGTGGCCTTCTCAATTGGGCTGTCGATTTCCTTTTTGGCATTTAGCGACTGGGCGACTTTTTCTTTCTAAGTCGCGCAGTAGCTTTACCACCGAGCCCACATCCTTCCCTGCCTGCCTTCTTTTGATACTACCCTGCCTTTCCTTCCCCCCTTGCCCCTCCACTCATGCCGAACGTCGAGGCCATCTATCGACGCTGGGCTCCCGATGTCTGCCGACGCCAGCACTTCCATACTTACCTTACTGACCTACCTACCTAGGTCCTCTTGCCCCTTCCCTCCCTCCCTCCCTTCTCTTCCCTCTCTCCCTCATACCGCGTGCTAACCCCTCACCCCCCAGGGCGACTACTTCCCGGAGTACACGGGCGGGGGCAACTACGACGCGCCGTGCGACTATCTGCTGCACCGGGTCGTGTTGCTCAACCAGAGCGCGACGACAAAGCAGATCTACGCGCACTACATGTCTGCGACGGATACACAGCAGACTAAGTCTGCGTGTCCCTTCTTTTCTCCCCACTCGTACGGCCTACGGCGTCATACGAGTACGGTCTCGCACTGCGCCCGCTCCTGCCCCCTACCGGTGAATGAAACGGGCGAGCGGGCGTCTACCCCACTCCAGTCGTCCTCTCCGCTACCATTATCGACGACGTACTGACACTACTTGTTTCACAGTCGTGCCGAGCACGATCCAGGACATCGTCCTGCAGCTGCACCTGCGCGAGTGCGGGCTGCTATAAGCCCCTCGCCTCGCCCGCCTCACCTCATCTGTTCCTACTCAATTCTTGCTCTGCGTCCGTCCGCTCCTCCCCGCCCACGTCCACGACCGCACAGCCGTATCCGTGATCTGCATCACCAGCCTCTCGCCACGTACACCCTACCCTTCTGCCCCTTCCTACCCCCTCATATCGCCCTCGATACACTCGGATTTGGAATTTGGAATTTGGTTTGGAGCGTGGAGGTTGTTTAATATGGCGTGGAGTTCGTTTGAGCCCGAGGCCAAATCCCGCGCCGGCAATGTGTGAACTGAATCGATTTAACTTACAGACGGCAAGCACGGGGGATTTAATCGGGTATGGTGTACGGCGCACAGCTGCAATTATTGATGGCGCCGAAAAAAATGCACGCAGTCAGATGGGGTTCGACTCCCCGCGCCCGAATTTGTTGTTATCTCCACCTTGTTTGTGCGGAGTTTGCGAGGAAAATTTAGTGTCTCCCTGGATGCGCTCAACTGATTACACTTAGAAACATCTGTGGATAAGGGTTTCATCGGGCGCGGGTACGGGGCACGGCTGCAATGTTTGACGTGAAGTTGATGTGTGGTGCACAGCTGCAATTATTTGTTGTCGATCCTGGGTGGTGAGGAATGCACAGAGCTGAGGAATTGAGTGGGATGACTTCCGAGAGATGGTGATCGCCGCAGTTAGTCTAAATAAATCATACATATTCTTATCCAATAGTACAAAACAGCATGCCAGATAATCAAGTTGAATATCACAACTGGAAGTCTCTCGCAGACAGACACTTCAACTTGAAGCTTGTACCTCACTTGTTGAAGTCTGTTTCACAAACAGAAACTTGTTTCTGATTGTGCACTGTCTACCAAAAATGTCGCGAATCGGCTTATATAATCACAGTCTTTGTCATCTGCTTTCGACTCGAAATGACGCGTCGCTCGTCACAGAGTCGCTCCTTTAGCATTACTCTCCCACTTGTTTCGAGCGAGTTTGTACTTGATCCACACTGTTTGGAGGACTTTCCGACCGTCTTCTTTCTTTCTCGTGCACAGAGTACCAAGGGGCTTCCAAGATAAGGAATTTCCTTATATAGGAGGGGGGGAGGGGGGGTCTCTTCGCCTCGAAAAAAAAGTTTCCTACCTACTTTCGGATCTCGTCTTGGACGACTTATTTCAAGTGTTTTTTGACCAAAGGACACTTCTGGAACTGCCGTGAGCTCAAATCAGCTGGCAATCACCAGGTGGACCCCACATTCGACCATTTCCTACGGTTTAGAGACCTGTAGTCCTGTACCGAAGCTCAAGAACGGCATACATTTGAGATGATTTTATGCAACTCATGGTCTGTCTACTTCATATGTGTGATGACAAAATTGTAGGGACATAGTGTTCAATATTTGAAGTTGTACACCCAAGCACACCTATATTATTCCCCTGCGGCCTATTTAGTGGTGGTCGAACCTGAAATTGTTGGACTAGAGTACGTACAAACATGGCCCAGAGTATATATAAAGTAATATTTAGACCCTCGGGGTGAGTATCAGTGTCAAATTACGATTGCGGCATTCGCTCGAGACCTCCTTACAGATATACTCGTTCTTTGACGAAGATGGGCAAGTTCAGCGGCAACGAATGCCGAACATCGTGGGAACTTTGATATGTCCCAAAAAGGCGAGATTACGTCATAGAGGGGGGGAGGGGTCGGCCGACCCTCTGAAAAAAAGAAATCGGGGTGTAGTACGGATCTCGCGGATCGGTATCCCCTTGCAGAGTACCGAAAATGTCTCGAAACGGCTTATATAATCGTGCACTGCACGTGCACATGCCGTCTTCGCCGACTGGGTTAACTCAGCCTCTCGGAACGACTAGAACCCCTCAGAAGCTGTGTGTGATTTCTGAGAAGATATGTTATTGTCTCCATATGTCTATCCTAAAAAATGTGTTGAAGTCTTGGTAGTTCCGAGCTTCTAGAGCTGCCGCCTACAGATCTACGGCATCCTGATGGCAGGAACATTCCATCATCATAATCTGATCCGGTGACCTGACGGTTGGCATCGTTAAATTCTTATCCGCGGCTTGTCAACTAGATTTATACATTAGAGGTGCTGAAAACAATATTTTATTTCGCGGCACAAGCCTGTGTGCATCGCGAGCAGTTCAAGAAACCCACGGCTCGCACCAATTTCACGGCTGAAGGGCGGAGTTTGAAAATCATGCTCAATGCTCTTTCCCCAAGATCACCAACTTTGAATTCAACTTTCATTCAATGCAATACTCTGCTAATCTCAAGATATTGGCCTCACCATCACACTGGTTGAAGCTTTCAAATTTTTGACTGAAAAAACCGGTGAAAAATGTTTTGAATTTTACACAAGTTTTTTGCCAAAAATGTAGGTGAAAAATTCAAGAGTTTTTTTAGCAGTTTTCCATTTTATTTTGAAAATTTCACCTAAAGTTGAGAAACTTTTGAAAATGATTCAAGTTTTTTACCTAAATTTTTGGCAAAAAACCTCTGTAAAACTCAAAATATTTTTCACCAATTTTTTCACTCAAAAATTTGAAATCTTCAACCAGTGTCACTCTCAACTCTTATTGCTCAACATATGAGAAAAAAAAATCCTGGAAACTAGACAGACATAGGCGACGGAGGTTGGCTGTGGAGTTGTGGGGTAAACTACAGTTCACTATATTAGGGCTGCTCAATTGTACTGTTGTTCCCGTCGGTCATTCACAAAATAAATAAATTTAAACTCCGACCAAACCACTTTTTTTTGCCGTTTCCTCATAGTCATCCTCATGATCTCCCATCCAAGGTGATAAAATCTTTGGGATTCGAAGACCAGAAAGCGCCATGGATTCTGATCTCTTAAGCTCACAGAATTCTAGCAGTCAAGGCAACATCATTTTCGTGCCAATAATAATAAGATGCGGTCCTCGACTCCTCTCGTCCTCGTTCCAAGGAACCAGAACACTGTGTGGCATAGATAATGCGCGGTATTCGAGGCAGTCAGAGTAGCGGATTATGACTCATTGACGAGGGACAGGCGAGGTGTAGACGAGGATACTATGAGAGAGAGAGGGTGAGTTTGAACATTTGTTTATTTTGTGAATGAACGACACGTTGACACGAACGACGGGACAATTGAGCAGCCCTATTATTTTTCATGCCCTTGAAATCACATTCACAGCTGTACCATACCGAGGCTCTGAAGTACTATTCATCATGTAGAATTTTATTATCACCTTCAAAGGCTTCCTGTCGGCAACAAATATTTTCTAGTTCCTCTTCTCACCCAATTTGCTCCCTGCATTCCATTCTGTTTGTGCCCCGCCGCTTGCCGGCCTACCACCACCATGTTTACCGCGGGGTGCTCCCTTATTATGTAATTGCGGACTTTAAATTTCCTTCGGCCAAAGCCGAGAAGCCCTGGTGCAAGCTTCCTGGGCCGTGAGATGGCCAACAACGGGGTCGAGACTAATCTAAGAGGGCTGAGGAATATTTTGGGAAATTGTGGAGCCCTTGACACCTCATATGAGAATGCCCGCCCAAGATTGATTGAATAATCATATGGGTTGAGTCGTTCGTTTTCAACGATATCTGAGCCACTTTTCGAGATTCTGAAGAGACAAAAATGTTTGCAGACCTTGTACAACCTACTTCATCCCACAATCTTATGAAATGTCGCGTTGTAAATGATCGCGCCGTTGGAAGATTACATAATAACGGAGCACTGCGATCAGACCCCCGCGGTAACAAATACGGGTGTCTTTGTACATCAACTGAGGCAGAGAAGAGGAAGATAGAAGTGAGGAGAGGGGACACGTTGGAACACGGCCGGAGTACATAGAAAGATTGCAACAGGGGGGGGGGCGCTATGAATGGGGTGTAAAGACACTAATTCTGGTGTGAAAGATCAGGGAAATAAATATCTCTGCATCAGGCTGGAACAAAAACTGCATCTGTACCATCATCCGCACTCACACTCTCCACCTCTTCAACCTTGGACAGAGTGGTGTTCATTAGCCCAAGGTCCAACTCGTCTGGACTAGCGGTCGGTGCATTTAGGTCCAATAGACGGATCAGGGTCTTTGTGGGTCCATCAAGTAGGTCGTGACCGATTCCAGCAAGCCTCTCATCAATATGAGCAATTTGGTGTTCCTGTGATGACCGTTGAAACAATGGTCGTGCTGTTTTCCAATGCTCTCCTGCCTTCATGAGATCCCCTTGCATCTTTGAAATATCTCCAAGGCGAAGCATGCATTCTGCTCTGCTGCGGTGAACATCCATCTGGGTGAATCCCTCCAGGGCAATGACCCACAGACTTATTGCTGTCTGCTGGTCACCATGTGCCAGGTATACATCTCCGAGAAATTGGAGGGCCTTGTATACCTCCCGTTTTTGTGTCAGTTTGAGGCTATGCACCAGAAATGTCACTGTCTCATTATATGAAACATCATCTGTTGCAGGCCAGAGGCAGACATCTCCCAGTCTCTCTAAACAATAGCTGACAGCCTCAGCATTGTGTCCCCAGGCAAGTGTAAGACTCTTTTGGAATTGGCAGATTGCTCTCAGAAAGTCTCCCTCTTTCACATCCATGGCTGCTTTGACAATATCACAGTAGCTGACTCCCTCTGGGTACCCCATGCCGACGAAGAACTGGCTGGCTATAGCAAGGTTTTTGCTCAATTCATGTCTTGATACACCAATTTCGACATCAATCTGGGCAATGCTGAGTAGGGCTACGCAATGCTGATATGGATTTTGCTCAATAGAGCAACAATGCATTATTTGAGTCTGCACGTTACGGGCCTCAAGATACTCGGATTTCAACAGGTGAACTTCAGCTTGAATGCCCATGATGTAATTATCAAGTTGGCCACCAGACATGCCACAGAGACGGAGTAGATCCCTTGCCTGGGTGGACAGGGTTATGCTGTGCTTATAGTTACCAAGGACATGCCAGCACGTTGATTCTATTTGTAATGCCCAGGCTTCCTTGAATAAGTTGCCACAGATTTTTGCCAGCCTGCGAGACTCATGTGCATTTTCCTGTCCTGCTGAATAATCACCAGTTGTCCATTGGATCAATGCCACTGTGCTCAACAGGTCGGACTGCCGTCTGATGTTCCCAGTGGAAATTGACAATGATAGGCCAGTTTGAGCAAAGGAGATAGCACGTGGAATATCAGTATTCACATCCCGAAAATATTCTGCAAGTGAATCATAGAAGCTGCCTGGTGGGTACTTTTCAGTAATTAATGTGAGATTGACACTGAACTCGACCAACATTTCAGATCCGGATCATCAAAGTATGCAAATGATTCTAGAGCTTGGTCCACTATATTCTGTGCCTCGGGTATGGGTCGGAAGCCCCCTGCATTAAGGAGACGTATGGCAAAGCAGACCTCGAACCTATGGTTTCTAGGGTGAGGCAGAACATTGGGAACCAAATCTATTACTTGACTCGGACCACGGCCAGATAGAACACTGAAGCGGTCCCAGTGGCATGCACAATAGATTATATCCACCAGCTCAGGGTTGTGTTGGTGTAAACCATTCACCAGGATATTGTGGATGTTTGCCAGGTTTGATGTTATACGAGCCACTGCCCCCGCAGTTGAAGCATGCCCATGATATGTCTCATAGACCTCAAGGAGTTCCTGGAAGTATTGGCGAAGAGGTTTAACAATGTGGGCCATAGGGGGGCGTGCTTTGTGGATGTATTCCCTGACAGGGACCAATGCCTTCAGCCGTTTTTGGGCATCAATGTATGCCAAGGACGTGCAGAGCAATATCGCCCTGCAGGCCAAGACATTGTTGATCGGTAGCTTGCTTTGCAAAAGTTCTGTATTGGAAAGGCCATCTGGGAGAATGGAGAGTAGGCTCAACAATTCCTGGGCCTCTGGTGAAGCCAACATCCGAGGGCTTTCAAGGGACAGGGAAATGGATAAATCCAAGTTGGAGCATCTGTCATGGCCTTCAGATAGGAGTGAGGTCCTCTCGCTTTCCCATCGATCCAATACACTTGCAAAACCTTCATAGTCTACCAAGTGAGCAATCAGGTCAATCGCCAAGGGCATGTTATCAACTAGGAGCAGGATTTTGTCAATCTCCTCAAAAGTGTAGTCAGCATCTGCAATATCAATGAAAGTTTGGCGAGCGGCATCCTGTGTCAAGGGGTTCAATGGCTCCAAAAATGGCCGAGTCCAGCGGACATTGGCTGGCCTTTCTGCTCCACGCATTGTGATCTGAAATGCCTCAGTATCAGGATCATCAGAGGTCAGTCTTGCTTACAATTAGTGCTAGATGGTCTACATCGGCAAGCAATGCCAAGAACTTCTCGACTTCGGCACGAGACTCCCTTGGTTCCCACAAGGTCTCAAGATTGTCTAAAATCAAGAGTGACGGTGGGCTGCTGGTAAAATGGCGGATAACTGGTTGAGTGAGATCAGTTCCCTGCTTTAGCCCCAAATGAGCACCAATCAGGCCAGCAAGTTGAATGGTACTGGATGCAGTGTCGCAAGGAACAAAAACCCGGCACTGGTCATATCTAGCACTGATTTCAGAGTGATGGAGAATGGCTCTTGCCAAGCTTGTCTTCCCCATTCCTCCTGCTCCTAGAATTGCTATTCTCGGTGTAGCATTGCCAAAGGCTTGGATAATGACTGAAACTTCAGAGTGGCGACCATGGAAAATCTTGGGCTCAGATGGCAACAATGAAAGTGAGTTTGAGCTGGATGGGCTCAGATGAGTCCACAAAATGATCCAATGTACATACACACACATACCTGTTGGAGAGGACTCTGCTGATCTGTTGGAAATAATGACTATTATTCACTTGGAAATAGTGTGAATTGCAACATACAGTGGATCCTCCATCAGAGGTTCCTACATTTGAAAGAGCTGAGAGCATCTCGAGGACTTCCTCATGCATGTTGTCTGCATGTTTCTGCATTTCCGCCACATTGCTTAGAAGTGTGACACCTTGGATCTGAAGTATTTCTGTGGTCAACAATTCACTCCTAATAGCAACATTGAAATCACCTTGAACTCCTCAAGTGCATGTTCCAGTCCCATCTGACAATCCCGTAATAATACCTTCATTTCGCCTTGACGAAAAAACTGTTTGATTTTGCTTTTCTCCTGCTGGGCTTCCACAAATGTGTGGATCTTGTGCAGGGTCCTATAGAAATAAGGTCCAAGAATTTCAGAATGCTGGGCACAACTTGCTCTGCTCAGTGAATTTCCCCAAATGGTTCAACACGGGTGGTGGTAATTCACCACCAGTATCAGATTTTATATGAACATGGATGATTGCATAGAGGAGTTTGTGGATTTGCTCCAGCATCTGGGCACAGTCATCCTGGTGTCTCTTCACAGTCTGCCCAAATTATGTCAGAAACACACCAAGGAATCTGTGGTAGGCATTTACCTGAACAGCCATCAACAGTGCTTGCATAACATTCAATATTGGTTCCAAGGACGATGCCTTCAGGCCTTCCGAAAGCGTGCCCAAAGTGGTGACAGCAGCATTCAAGGCTGTAGCAACGTGGTTGAAGCGAATTTGTGCAGCATTGGCCTGAAAGGGCATGATTGTGGTGATGACATTGCCACTGAGAGGCTCCATCCTTTATATCAGGTTCTGTAAACAAAATTAACAGCTATTTCCGCACACTGACCCTTCCAGACTCTCACCATCAATCTGATACAGTACGATCGGGTTTAACATAGTTCGTGTGACTAGGGCATCAACCCGTCCCGTAATTTTACGAAATTACGGGACGTAAATACGGTTACACCCCGAACCGTCTCACACTTTTGAGGAAGAAAATATGCCCGTTTTCTGATGGGTTAAAACGGGTTAGATCTACTTCCTTCCACCACACTTCGATTACTTACCGATGAGTTGAGAACGGTAATTGGACAAAGGTGCAAGCTAGAAAAATTACATGTGAGCTTCAGTAGTCCACCAAGGGTCATCCGCTTACAGATGTAACGGCCGGTACGGGACGGTTACGGCCCCCAATCCCCGTAACATATCTTGAAGATTTTCCTACGGGTACGGGCGTATTACGCACGATTTGATGCCCAACGGCAACATCTGTTCCCTGTCCCATGTACGGAAGGAAAGCACCATGCCCTGTTTGAGTGTAGGGGCTCAAACACACTGATTATAGTCATCTGGAGCCTATTGGTCCCTTGGAATATGTATCCACCTATGTAGGGAACTGAGAAACACGATCTGCACCGAATCACCTTGATGGCATTGGTGTCCAGATATACTTGAGAAGGACAGAGGACATGGGGCTTAAGATCGTGTCGTGCGAGCAAGCAAACCAGTGCTTCCCTTTTCGATCTTTCCGCATTGTGCGGTTGCTTGTAATCCGGCTCATACTATTTCGAATCAATTCCAGTCCAGTCGAATCTCAATTTCATTGACCTAGTCTCAGTTACAGAATCAGCGGGACTTGAACTACTTAAATGAGCTCCAATTTCAGCCCGATTTCGTCGTAACTTCATACTTAGGCATTCGAGTAGTACCTTGGCTCTGCCTAAATGTGTACTTGCAGAACTCTTTCGGCTGATGGCGGCCACACGCCTTGATGCAGCGTCGATCCAACTTTCAATGGCACGATACGCGAGGAACCTCGTAGGCCGATAAAGGACCATTCATTTCTACACCATTGCGGAGTAGCAGCTCTTCACGTTGGGCATGAGGCCGAGGGTGCGAGCGGAAAAGAAGCTGGATGATATCATCTCCACAGGAACCTCGCATTTGTGGTTGTGCTAATATTAAGTTCAATTGTGGCACTCGTATTTGTGATTTTGACCATCACTAGTTTCCCCCTCCAATGTCTCTCTGGGATCCTTCAACCCAGTTCAACCGTGCCCATCCGTTGGCCCGTTGCACGAGGACCTGCGATCGCATTCTCATGTTGAATTTTTAGACGAGACCATCTGACCCCGAACATGATCAGCCGTTCAATTACAACTTGGGCGCTCTTCTGCTGGGCTATTAAATGTAACCCGTACTGCCTCGAGAATCACAACACTCGGGGTTCGGAGGGAAACGGGAATGACAGATCTATTTAATGCCGAAGCATTTTCATCACCGCACATTGTACCTCCCCGCATAAATAAATCGCAGCGGCCCCACTGGAGCCACATTCACAGGGTCAGCAGGCCCACTCTCCCGCATTTAAAATGCGACCTGCCCTTTGTCGCGTATGGCCTTCGCATCATTCGTGTGCGGGAATGCGCCTACGGGCACCTCTTCCCCTAAAAACGCACACAGGCGCTCCCACCCCTCGCCGATCTCAACCTCCAGGAGCCGCTCTGGCGGCACCATCGCCTTTACGTTCTCATAATGCGCCTTGTACCGCGCAATGGACTCCGCCTCCTGCGCGTCCGCCGCCGGCGCGCCGAGCATCATCTCGACGCAGCGTGAAGCCTCGGACTTTCCCGAAGTGCACCGGATCGGCCGCCCGTGCGCGCGCTACGCGCTCCGAACGGTAAAACGTCTACAGGGAGCCGGCGTACGACTTCCACCAGGCCGCCGGGTCGCGCGTCGTCAGGATCACCTTCGCGTCGGTGTACGCGGCGATGAGCTCCTCCGAGAACAGAGTCGCCGGGACGGCCGTGACAGCCTTGGGTTAAGTTCAACTCGGATTCGGGAACAGAACCGAGCCACGCACCTGGCAGTTACCCAGAAGCTGATCCCGCTCCGCGCGCCCGAACGATATGCCCTTCCCCTCGTATTTCGCGTCGATTGCCTCAGTCCAAAGTCCGCCTCGACCGGGTTGGCGAGTACGTTCTGCATGTGGTGCGTGTCCTTGTACCCGAGCGTCCCCAGCGCCGTGCGCATTGCTGGCAAAGTTACCCTCCGGCTGAATGAGTTTCGGCACTTCGTATTTGGATGGGCCTCAGTAAGCCTGGGGATATTTCACGGGGTGATCCTCACAGATGCGGTCTGGCATAGTACGAGTGGGATCGTGTCGTGCGGTGAAATCAACTAGCTGACCTTTTCGGTCATTGCCCCTCTTGACCGCGTTGTGTCTGGGAGCACTGGAAGGGCACTGTCACATGTCACATCCTCTTACGAACGAATGCCGCATGCGCCACGGGAATCGTGGTCAGTCGGCACGAACGATGGCTTTGCTGAAGCAGAGATTGATTGCATCGCACCCGCACCTCATGAAGCAGAGCTCGCGCAACCAACGCGCAACTCGACTCGCTAATCTTTCACTTCCGCACCTTTCCGCACCCGGGCCTGCGCACGCATCTACGATCGTCTCGTATTCCAGTCACCTTCCTTCACGGATCTAACGATTATCTCTCGGCTGTTACTCCGTCTCCGCATTCACCTCGGCGGATTCTACACATCGCAACTCACCCTCGAAACCGTGGATGGACCCAAGGTCGGGCTCTTCGACATCTTGTAGCTCGCCTCACTCCTGATCACAAGCACCCGCACGGAATCTTTTCCGCGTATTGAGGGAAGGATCATGATAGAGGAAATCAGGGCTTCCGACGACGAAATATGGATGACATTTGCTATCACTTCACTTCCTCCCGATTCTATGGTGCAAGGTCATGAGCCTCCAAGATCTTTGCATCCCGCTCTTTGGGTTCAGTTGTATGTCGTCACCCCCTCGTGTTTTTTTGCAGGACTGATAGAATTGGTGCCTCTGGGATTCAGCTCCACTTAACAATCAAGCAACAGACTCCAACGCCGCGGCTACGCGGCGAGCAAAATATTATCGCTTTGTTGCTCTCCAGGTCCATCAGATATGTGCTTAGAGTTCCAGAGACCCGTCTCGTTCGTTCCCTTAGTCGCAGTGACTCTTCCGGAGCACGCTACAGGCGACCGGTGGTCGGACTAGGTCCATGCGTTATCCGAAGTGTATATGTGAATTCTAACACTTCATCTTCGAGGAAGCCCACCCTTGCCCATTTTTAGCATCCGTCTGGTTCTAGTTGGACACCAGGCGAGCGGGACCGACGAAGCTCCGCATTGGCTAACCCCTCGTGTATATATAGTCTCGACGACTCCATCTTCCGCTTCTACGTTTCCATCATGAACTCCCCCAGCAACTCCATCAACGAGAAACGCGGCGATGAGAAAGTTCAACGAGATGATGTGGAGGTTTCTGTCGTCGACATTGATACTGCTGCCACCTTGGTATCCGGGGACCGGTCTGAATTCGATGCTGCCAGTGAGGAGGCCTTGCGAATCAGGTCTGTCCTAAGGATTTCGAATTAACTAGGGAACTGACTAATGACTTGACATTCTGTTTCGCAGACGCAAGATAGATTACGATATTCTGCCGTTGATGTGCAGTGAGTGAATATATTATTTAACTATCCCGAGCTGAACGGGCCCCGTCCTTTTGTAGTCCTTTACTGGTATTATTTCTGCTACCCGTAGTTCCGAAGATTTTCACGGCGTGCCCTAGGACTCAGTATATGGGTATTTGCTCTGACTCACAACCGGCAGCATGAACACGAGCTGACTTGGATTATTGGATAAGGCTGGGTAGTGCGGCCATCCTTGGGATCAGGTAAAGCTTTTAACCGTCGGTGACTTGAAAGGCTAACAGTAAAGCCAGAGAGGAAGTTCACTTCACGACCAACAAGTATGTGTTTTTTACATACTTGCGCGTTTCCACCCGCAGTCTATCACAAGCTCCGAACTAAACGAACTTCTATCTATGTACTGAGTTTGCGCCTAGCAATCAACGCACGATCATCGTTCCTTCCTTCGGATTCACATCTCCAAATGACTCTCTTGTCATGCTTTGATGGAGTGCTTGGCACGATCTAAACCGGTCTCATTACGGCAAAAACAAATCAACGGGCGTACGTGGATTTTGCTATAAGATCCCGAATATTATCGGGGCAATCCTCGTCAACACACTTCCGTGGAGCAACAAACTCGGGCTGCTATTTTCGCTCTGGGTCACCGGTGAGTGTTGCCCTTGGATTCCAAGCTATCCACCACTGAAAATTCCTTGACTACAGGTTTCGGTGGACTACAGGTGTTGGGACGACAGCGTTTGGTCAGTACTTCATCGTGCGCGTGGAATCCCTGCCCTAATCCCACTGTGATCTAGTCGTTGCTCTGTCTGGATGTCCCCCGTTACCGCCGGGCACACGAAGCGTGGCACTACAAATGCCATTATACTCATCGCATATGCTCTCCCTCCCATACCACCGCATCGTGTTTTGAATCCACCTTCCATAGTGCCTTGAAAACGCCGTATTTCCGCTGAGGCTTCCTGCGACTTGTCTAATCCGAACATAAGCCAAATATAAGCCCCACAACCGCATTCCATGGATCATCATCGGCCTCTGTTTCGTGTTGTGCGTGGCGATCTCCGTTAGGTGCTTGCCGCTGAGAGCAAGAGACAAGACGCGGAGCCGGGGTCTACTGATATGCATAACATTGATAACAATGTGTACGTCGGAACGCTAAATGCGGACGGTGTAATGGAAAAGGTGAGAGTCGACAAGGTGCGTTTTCCAACTGCGATGACCATGGTTGATTTGATTCTCTTTCAGGACTTCCTGGACTTGACTGATATCCAGAACTGCGACCTCAGATATGTGTTGTAGCCGCCATCAAAGAATGGATGAACAGTCTTGAGTTCAATGTTCAATGATCCTGTAGCTACGAAATCTATGTATGATTTTCAGAAGCGATTCTGAACACACAATGAGCGCCCCGGTATCAGAAGAAAAATCCGTAATGCTACTCGCGCCTTCAGCTTAAATTTCGGTGGACGGACATAATTAATAAATCAACGACTTTGTTGTTGAATAAATCTCACTGCGTTCACGTAGTTCTAGTGTACACGCGAGAAAAAGACAATTGAGGAAGCTCTGCCCTGATCAATACCACGGGCGGCCAGCGAGTGTTTGCGTGGCGCGCTGCTCCCTTCCGCTAGCCACATACAGTCCCCCGCTGCTCCGACGGATACGCGAGAAGGCCCACATCCTGGCGCACGCGCACACAGATCTGCCTCATGCGCCTTGGCCCCGCCACTGGGCTCCGTGGCTTCGTACGAAATGGGCCCAATCGGGCACACCACCAGACTGCCTGCCGCCTCTGCACCGAGCAGCGCCGTAAACGCCGGGACAAAGGAACGAAGGGGTGCCCAAAGTCGATAAACGCTACCGACGCCGGCATCCAAGGAGGGGAATGGCGTCGGAGACATCGAAACGGAAGAGTGGGAAGTAGGGAGGGCTGGGAGGAGGTAGCAGGTAGCAGGAAGGGTGTGTGACGTCTCCAAAGCCCAAGTCGCTAAACCCCAACAAGAAAAACACCATCCCAACCGGGAAGGCCGCTCTGTCGCGACACCCAAGTCCAGCGCGCAACGCTAGTCACAGCGGGGGCGCGGGCGAATAGGGAGGGAAGGGTGCTCCGCGCAGGCGCAGGACGTAGAAGCACGGTCGTGCGCACAATGGGTGGCCGAAAACGCAAAGAGGGAAGGTGAAGCAAAGTGCGAAGAAAGAGGCACTTATGAAGAACGAGAGACATGGAGTCGGAGATACGCACCAACGGCCCGGGGCTTTTTGGTAGCTTCTCCGCAAACAGATCGATGTTTAAGAACGGATGATGCTCGGCTTGACGAATCAGCGCGAGTTGCAGATCGAGTCGAAGAGCGTCGCTTCTTGCATGCGGTTATGAGGAGGAGAGAAGGGGTTAGCGTGTGTGGTGCGGACGGAGGCATAGATGAAGTCGCAAGGCCGTCCCCGATGCCTGTCGGCCCACCATCGTCGGAGGAAGCTAGGGGTCGGCCGAGAAACGCGCGCGGAAGGAGGGGCGGCGGCGCAAACACAGCTGCATGCTGGAAAGAGAAGGGAAAACGACGCGTCACGGTTGTCGTCTTCAAACCCTTATGTAAGCTGATCGGCCTCGACCGCTCCCACGTGCATGGCTTGATTGGACTCGACGCTCAGCGTTGACCTGCGCTGTACTCACTCCTTGGTTGGTTATTATTATTATTATTTTCCGTTGAATCCTTGCACGGGCACGATTAGATCCAGCTTCAGCTACCACAGCGTCAGCATGGGACCGGTTCCCCAGTAAACCCGCTCCGCGTTAACAGCGCACAGGTCGACATGTATTTCCCGCCACATCGACTCCAGCGAACGCTCCCGCCATGGTGCTAGCGGAATTACGACTAAATCCGACCCCGTTGCCACGACGGCCTCGTAACTATAATCTATCCATCTACATATTTCTCATTCCTGTCTCAGGAAGCCATTTAATTTGAACATACTTCTGTGTGTTCTCAGCATGTCCACGCATGCTAGGATTCGCCCTGAATTCACGGTAGGTAGGCCGATCCAGATGCACGCACAAAATCCGCGTCTTAGGCTTCCCATGGGTCTATTCAACCAAACGCTCCCGCCATTGCCAGCCCATGGATGAGCAGGTCTGAGCAGCAATCCCGTTGCCATGTCCTCTGACGGACTGATGAGTAGGTACTCTACCCATCTTTGTCTCGTTTAATTTACTTTCTCTCCACGGCGTCCTCCGATCGCGACTCGTTGAATCATCCCGCCTCGCAAACGTCGGGGTTAGCGCTCTGCATTCTCCTCTAACTCATATATCAGCTCTCAATCTTTTTTTTTCCACTTCCAGCCAGCCACGATGACAACCAGACGACAGCGGCGTATTCAGAGTATCATTCAAACCAGTGTATCCACTCAGGCAAATCAACGACACCACGGCCCACCGCTGATCTAATCAGCTATGTCGCTAAGTCTAAATTTAGTTTTACCTCGGGAGTCATTGAGTGTTCAGAGTCAGACATCACGCCCAGAAAGACAGTAAGACAGTAGAAGACAGATTCAGAAGGCGGGTAGCATGCGGAGAGAGGACGCGTGGCCCGCGATCCTTCTCTGGTTCTCTCAGATCTTAACAGTGATCGATACGAGTACACGGGATTCAACATTCAATTGTCAACACGCGTTGTCAGTCAAATCAAGTCAACCACCCCTGCCAGTCCAGTGACGGGGTGAGTACGCCCATCTGTACCGCGTCAGCTCGATGGCATTGATATAAGTATAACAGGAAGAGTTCGAAATGATTGTCAACTTTCAGGACCTTTGCATCCAACATTCTGTTCTCTACATGCCAGTCCCCCCGAATTCACCTCAGGGTTCAACATCAGATCACAATCACAAGCTTTCTATTACTGCGAGTCAACCACACATACATGCACTTGCTTCAACAATACTCGACAGTGTCTGTCCCTTAGTGTTCTCGATTCAGCCGCTGGACAATGAAAATGAAACCAATGTCCGCCTTCAAGTTCAAGTTCGACGATTCGAGCCTGAGTCGAGCGAGGAGCACTTCAATTTCAAGTAATGTCGTACCACGACGTTCTATGATGCGGATACAATGACTGGATCGAAGCTCCCAAACCCAAACCGCAGCCCAAGCAACCAGAATCCGGCGAACGGGGACCTTGCGAATAGAACGCTGCCGATCATCGATATAAGCTTATAACAGTCCAATTGAAGTTGCACAACCACAATTGGACTGACATATGTGCGTCCCTCCTTTCTCCGTGGCCAGCCGTCCTTTCTCTCTCTAAAGGCCGGTTCTCCCCGAATGCTCGACCGCAGAATCCAACAATAAACCTCAGCGTCCATCGAGAGCAGCTTACACCGCTCTACTGTACTCCACCTAGTGACGGCCCTAGTAAACCCTACATAATTACTCAAGCTCTTGAATTCGCCTCATGTCGAGTCGGCTGTCCCGAACCAATCCTTCTATTCCATTTTTCGACGGGGAATTCAACTTACAGTAATCTCGCTCCCGATGCGTTGTCTGATGCAAATACAGAGTTCCGCACCTTCCACCGAGTGCCTGTTTTTTGGTGTCGGAGTCACACCCACCTGGGTTCAAACACGTGTCATACATATTTAATACCGCCCACGCTCGGACTCAAACTCAAAGTCGAGCCAAGCACTCATCCAGACAGTATCGGTTGATTTGTATTAATGGCACAGTTGGAATTTTTTGGAGGATCGGAATGTTTAAGGGGACATTATTGGGAGCTCTAAGCCCCGTCCCAGAGGTGGGATCAACCATGTTCGATTCCTATCTAACGTCGGAAGAAGTCTTCATGCAGTCTACGTACATGTAAAGTGTATACCCCATGATTCTCATCCGGCAGTACAAAACAGCATGTCAAATAAATAAATAAGTTCAACATCACAACACAATCATGCTCGAACGAAAGGCTGGATGTGGGTATCATACCTGGCTACCGGTAGGTATGTATAGGACAATAGAAACAGAGGCGTGGGAAAGGGAGAATTCTGGTATCTTTGTATGTCAACCGAGGCAGAGAAGAGTAGAGGGAGGGGTGCATTCGAACACGACTAGAGTATATAGGAAGGTTGGGACGGGGTGGAAGGTATGGATGGGGCATGAAGACAATTCTGCTACGGAATATAAGGGGGAAAATAATCAGGTTGGAACCAAAACTGCATCTGTTTCCTCATCCTCCCCCACATTCTCCACCTCTTCAACATTGGGCGGAGTGATGTTAATTAGCCCAAGGTCCAACTCATCTGAACTAGCAGTCGGTGCATTTAGGTCTGACAGACAGATTAAGTTCTCCGCAGGCCTATCAAGTAGCTCGCTACTGATTCCAGCAAGCCTCTCATCAATATCAGCAATTTGCTTTCCCTGTGATGACCGTTTAAACAATGGGCGGGCTGTTCTCCAGAGTTCCCCTGCCTTCACAACATCCCCTTGCAGTTTCGAAAGATCTCCAAGGCGAAGCATGCATTCTGCCCTACTGCGGTGAACATCCATATATGTAAATCCCTCCAGGGCCACAACAAACAAACACATTGCTGTCTGCTGGTCCCCATGGGCAAGGTATGCATCTCCCAAAGTTTGCAGGGCCTTGTGAATCTCCTGTTTGTGTTTCAGTTTGAGGCTATGAACCAGAAATATCACTGGTGCATTGTATGAAATAAGATCTGTTTCACAGAGGCGGGCATCTCCGAGTCTCGCTAGACAATAGCTGACAGTCTCAGCATCTTTCCCCCATGCAAGCCTAAGACACTGGCGAAATTGAGACTTTGCTGTCAGAAAGTCTTCCTCTCTCAGATCCAGGGTTGCCTTGAAAACCTCACACCAGAGGATTTCCCTTGGAGAGCTAATGCTGGCAAAAAGCTGACTGGCTGTATCAACATTTTTACCGACCTCATGTCTCAATACACCAATTTCGATGTCAATCTGTGCAATGCTGAGTAGAGCCAAGCAATACTGGTATGAACTTTGCTCAATAGAGCAATTGTGCATTATTTCAGTCTGCATGTTACGGGCCTCAAGATACTCATATTTCAACTGGTGAACTTCAGCTTGAGTTCCAATGATGGAATTATCGAGTTGGCCACCAGACATGGCACAGAGACGGAGTAGATCCCTTGCTCTTTTCGCCAGGAGGCTGTGTCTATAGTCTCCAAGGGCATACCAGGACATCGATTCTACTCGCAATGCCAAGGCTGCCTTATATGAGTTGCCACAGATCGTTGCCAGCCTCCGAGACTCATATGCATGCTCCCGGCTCGCTGAATAATTACCAGTTGCCCATTCTATAAATGCCAATGTCCCCAACAGGTCTGACTGCCGTCTGATATTCCCGGTGGAAATCGACAATGATAGCCCAGTTTCAGCAAAATGAATAGCTCTTGGAACCTCGTTGTTACTATAACAACAATATCCTGAGAGGATATCATAGAAACGACCTGGGGGAGAGGTTTAGTAATCAATGTAAATTGATAATTAGCATGTGACCAACATTTAAGATCTGCATCCTGAAAGTATGTGAAAGACTCCAGAGCCTGGTCCGCCGTATGCTGTGCCGTAGCAATAGGATGGTATGCATATGTTGAAAGGACACGCATGTTGAAATACACTTCCAATCTATGGTTTCTTGGGTGGGGCAGAACCTGGGGAATGATGTCTATTAAATTACTCCGACCACGTCCAGCCTGGCCAGTGAAGTGGTCAAAGTGACATGCACAGTAAATTGTATTCACGAGATCAGGGTTGTCTGGAGTTAACCCTTTGACCAGGATATTGTGGATGTTTGCCAAGTTGGATGCTATTCGAGCTACCGTACCTGGGTTTGAAACAGTTCCATAATATACCTCATAGACCTCAAGGAGTTCCTGGAAGTGTTGACGAAGAGGTCGAATGATGTGGGCCGTTGGGGGGTGTGTTCTTTGGATATATTCCCTGACAGGGACCAATGCCTTGAGTCGTTTCTGGTCATCAATATATGCCAAAGATGTGCAGAGTAACATGGTCTTGCATGCCAAGACATTCTTGATTGGCAAATTGCTTTGCACCAATTCAGTATTGGAAAGACCATCCGGGAGAATTGATAGTAGGCTCAACAACTCCTGGGCCTCCGGTAATGCCATCATTCGAGGGCTTTCAAGGGACAGTGAAATTGATAGATCCAAATTTGAATGTCTGTCGTAGCCTTCGGAGAGCATTGAGGTCCGCTCTTTCTCCCATCGACCCAACACACTAGCAAAACCTTCATCATCTACCAAATGGGCAATGAGGTCAATTGCCAAGGGCATGTTATCAACTAGGAGCAGTATTTTGTCAATCTCCTCAAAAGCATGGCCATCATCTGCAATGTCAATGAAGGTTTGGCGAGCAGCATCCTGTGTCAAGGGTTTTAATGGTGCCAAAAATGGACGACTCCAGCAGACATTGGCCGGCCTTTCCGCTCCACGCATTGTGATCTGAAATGCTCTCAGTATCAGGATCACCAGTGGTCAATTTCAGGGCTTACAATTAGTGCCAGATGGTCTACATCAGCAAGCAATGCCAAGAACTTCTCAACTTCAGCACGAGACTCCCTTGGCTCCCACAATGTCTCAAGATTGTCTAAAATCAAGAGTGATGGTGGGCTGCTTGTAAAATGGCGGATAACTGGTTGAGTGAGATCAGTTCCGTGCTTTAGCCCCAAATGGGCACCAATCAGGCCAGATAGTTGAATGGCACTGGATGTAGTGTCGCAAGCAACGAAAACCCGATGCTGGTCATATCTAGCACTGATTTCAGGATGATGGAGAATGGCTCTGGCTAAGCTTGTCTTCCCAATTCCTCCTGCCCCTAGAATTGCTATCCTCGGTGTTGCATTGTTGAAGGCTTGGATGATGACTGAAACTTCAGATTGGCGACTGTGGAAAATCTTGGGCTCTGATGGCAACAATGAAAGTGAGTATGAGCTGGATGAGATTTCAGATGTGTCCACAAAGAATCCATCCAACACACACACCTGCTAGAGAGGACTCTGCTGATCTGTTGAAACAGTCATGATTATTGACTTTGAAATAGGTTCATTCAAGACATACAGTAGATCCTGTGTCAGATGTTTCTCCATTTGAAAGAGCCGACATCATCTCTAAGACTTCCTCATGCATCTTCTGTGCATGTTTTTGCATTTCCGCCATGTCACTTAGAAGTGTGACACCCTGGATCTGAGATGTGCTCTGTTGAAATTTCAGTGCTGCCAGCAACAATGAACTCACCTTAAATGCCTCAAGTGCTTGTTCCAGTCCCAGTTGACAGTCCTTGAGTAATGCCCTCATTTCACCCTGGCGAAAAAACTGCTTGATTTTGCTTTTCTCCTGTTGGGCTTCAACAAATGTGTGGATCTTGTGCAGGGTCCTATGGAAGTGAGCATCAGGACTGTCAGAATGATGGGCAAAACTTGCTCTGTGAATTTCCCCAAATGGTTCAACATGTCTGGTGGTAATTCACCACCCGTATCAGACTTTATATGGACATGGATGATTGCATAGAGGAGCTGGTGGGTTTGCTCCAGCATCTTGGCACAGTCATCCTGATTTCTCTTCACAGTCTATCCAAATTGTGTCAAAACCAAGTGGAGAGACAACGGAGAGATCTACTGCAGACACTCACCTGGACAGCAGTCAACAGTGATTGCATAATGTTGGAAGTTGGTTCCAAGAATGGTGCCTTCAGGTATGCTGAAACCATGTCGAAAGTGGTGACAGCAGCACTCAAGGCTGTGAAAATGTGGTTGAAGCGAATTTGTGCAGCATCAGGCTGAAGGGGCATTGTTGCAGTGATGGTGTTGGCCACTGAAGAGTCCATCCTTTATATTAGGTTCCGTGGGAGCCATCCGCTCTCGAGAATCTCCCCATCCGTCGGAAATGATGGCCTGCACCACTGTTCATCCGTTCCCAAAGGAACTGACACATCCCTGTTTGATTGTAGCGGCTTAAAGGTCCAGGGAGAGCTGTGAAAGGAAGGGCGGGATGATATCATCTTCACTGGAACCTCGTATTTGTGCCTGTTGATGGATGTGCCGACAGACGCTCGAAGTCGCAGGTGAATTGCAGATGATGCATTTCTGATTTTGCCCATCGCTAATTTTGTGCTCTAATGTCTCTCTGGGATCCCTCAGCCCAGTTCAACCGTCCTCCTCCGCCCATCCGTTTGCAATTGCACAGTTGCCCTACGACCTGCGATCACATTCTCATGTTGAATTTTTAGACGAGAACATCTGACTTCGAAGAAGATCAGCCGCTCAATTCCAACTGGGGCGCTCGTTTCCTGGGCTATTAATTGCAACCTGTACTGCCTCGAGAATCCCAATACTCGGAGGTGGAGGGAAAGGAAGCGGCCCAGGACTCTAGATCTATTTAATACCCGAACCACCTTTCCCCGCATAAATAAATCGCAGCGGTCCCACTGGCTTGTGCGGAGATACGTTGGCATCGGATAAGATGCTTGGTTCACTTCGAAGGTGGGTGATTGGCTCATCGGTGTGACCGAGGGAGGTACTAATACAATGTCTTCCCACTTGAAAAACCGCTATTGCCTCCCACGCTATAGAGTTGTCCCGGCTCGTTCACATGCCACGTCTAGTGATGTCCGTGGCTTGGCGCAAAGCCAAACAGCCAAGAGTCCGAAGCCCTGGCTTTGCAAAGCCAAACCAAGCCAAATGCGTGGCTTCACATTCGGTAGGGCTTTGGGTTTGGCTTGAGATATGTGGAGCCAAAAGCGGCTACAAGCCGTGGCTTTCCACCAGCTAAATTCCACCCTCGGGGCAGTGATTTTATATCATGTCGACTGTTATTGCTCAGTTGTTGAACTTCCCCTCTTTCAGATATTCTCTGAGCTGACAATTTGTTCACTACGACCGAAGATTTCAACATGCGAGGTCACGTGTCGGTTGAACCTTCTACGAAAGAACTTCGATCAGCCCTGAAAAGGGCTAATATATTGAGAATATTTGTACCAATGATGACCTCCGCTTACAGGAAATGTACATGGTGATGTTACCAGATCCAGGACATCAAATGGCAGCATTTAAACTGTTCAATTGAAAGTCATGGTTTGAGCCAAAGCCAAGCCATGCCAAGCCAAGCCCTCTCTCAGGGCGCTGGTTTTGGTTCCAGATCCTTGAAGCCCAAGCCCGGTGGAACCAGGCCAAATCCATGGCTTGTAAACCAAGCCAAGCCAAAGACATCACTAGGCCCGCTTCAACCATGGCAACAATGCAGACGAGTATACTGGGTGATGCACTGGTTTCCGTTTTTGCTGTAATTAAGACGAGCAATGATGATTATTCTGAAGCTACACCTCTTCGTATATCGTAGTTACCCTCCGGCTGAATGAGTTCCGGGACTTGGGGCTTGGATGTTCATAAGATGAGGGCTCGAAAATATGGCCTGAAATGGGATGACCCGAAAAGTATCGCGCGGTCGAGTCAGTGAATACTTGCCTTTCGATCATTCATTATAATATTGCCGTTCCGGATCGCGTTGTGTGGGTACGTTGTGGTTGAACTCGCAACGCGCCTGTGACGTGTAACGAGCAGGTGGCACTGCCACCTGCCACACTCATCAACTCACCACGAGCCATGGAATCCCCGCTGATGCAGAGATTGAACACATCCGCACCAACCTCGCACCTCATGAGGCAAGCTCGCAACTCGCTATCTTTTATCCCCCATACCACACTTCCATCCTTCAAGTTGCGCTTCCTTACCCTCCCATCCCTCCCACACGTCGGTCTTTGAGCCGCAGGCCCTGTCTTCCCCCTCCCCTTCCTTCTTCCTGCACGCCCGCCCGTCCCTCCTCTCTCCTGTCTCGAATTCAAGCACTTACACACGCCCCTAGGTCGGCGAACTGACGTCAAGCTCTTCGACGTGGGCGGGCAGCGCTCGGAGCGCAAGAAGTGGATCTACTGCTTTGAAAACGTGACTGGTGTTCCTCGTCGCTGAGCGAGTACGACCAGATGCTGTATGGGGATTTATATGTTTTCCTTCATCTTTTGAGACGAGGCAGGTCTTTGACGCGGGATGGTGGGGCCGCAGCGAGTGGAGCGCCTTCGCGTTCCGCGCTCGGGCGGAGGCCCGCGGCCGTATAAGAAAGGAGAGTAAGCGTATTGGGAAACATTTGGATCAGGCCGGAACCAAAATAGGATCTGAACCGTCATCGTCAGCCATAATGTCCACTGCTGGGGCATTGGATCGAGTGATGTTAATTTGCCCAATGTCCAACTCGTCTGGACTAGCACTCGGTGCATGTGGGTCCGAGAAATGGATGAGGGGCTTCAAAGGCCTATCAAGGAGCTCAGAGCTGATTCCAGAAAGCCTCTCATCAATATGTGCCATTTGCTTTCCCTGTGATGACCGTTCAAACAATGGTCGCACGGCTTTCCAAAGCTCCGCTGCCTTCACAATATCCTCTTGCAGTTTTGACAGATCTCCAAGACGACGCATGCATTCTGCCCTGCTGTGGTGAACATCCATCTGGGTGAATCCCTCCAGGGCAACAACCCACAGACTCATTGCTGTCTGCTGGTCACCATATGTCAGGTATACATCTCCGAGAAATTGGAGAGCTTTGTGAATCTCTCATTTCTGTGCCAGCTTGAGGCTATAAACCAGAAATGTCACTGGTGCATTACATGAAACATGGTCTGTTGCAGGCCAGAGGCAGATATCCCCCAGTTTCTCTAAACAGTACATTACGACCTCAGAGTCTTTCCCCCAACCCAGTGTAAGACTCTTTTGGAACTGGAAGTAAGCCTTCAGAAAGTCTCCCTCTTTCACATCCATGGCTGCTTTGACAACATCACAGTATATGACTCCCATTGAAAATCCAACGATGCCAAACAGCCGGTTGGCCCTATCAAGATTTATGTGAAATTCATGCCCCAATAGCTTAATTTCGATATCAATCTGTGCAATGTTGAGTAGAGACATAGCATGCTGGTATGGATTTTGCTCCATGGAACAATTTATCCAAAAAGCACTCGCTCTCAAAGGTTTATCAGAGTTTCAACTAGCGGTCAAACCACCTAAGTTGTTTGTGGGACGGGGAGGTCTTATATTGCGCCAAAATGGCTAAAAGCTGGTGCCGGGCAGGCTCCCAAGTTGACTAGAAGTCTTTGACTTCAGTTCAGAAAGGTTTCCCTTGAAGATAGTTGGCCCACCAATATACAACAATTGGTTCCAACCACTCCCAATGAACGAGGCTATTACGCCAAGGCCCACTGCGAAGTTTGTCTCAACAAGTTTCACTAATCCTAGGCTGGTGCCAGGTGTCTCCAAGTAACCGGACTAGTTAGACTAGTACCCTAAAACTGTGGCAGCAAAGGCCAATCCCCTGGTGAGATGAAGGGACCACCGCTTTAAACAGCCTGGACTGGGGGCGCAAGCTAAAGCCAAGGTCAGGGATTAGCTGAGAGCTTGTTTAAAGTGCTAATAACCGCTATCTGTGCCAATAACTGGGGTGGTATTCACTGTCTAATTAATTCGAATACATGGCTTTTTATACTACACGGAGAGAGAGAGATTACAAACTAAATAATGATGTCAAAGGATGAATAATGCTGCTTGCAAAGCTGCCAAGATATATGACGCAGTCTAAGGTCACCTTTTTAGGTATAATGTGGCCTGGTGAGCCGGTTTTGCCTTTGTTATCCGGTTACTAATAGCCTTGGCAAACTAGTTGGCCTCCGTCATGCTTAGTGAGGTGGTTCAGCCTGACTAACTCTGCCAAGATCCCTAATTATCCCATTTCCATGCAAACTGGTTCATTCAGCACCGTTTGACATGTTGGTCACGTGGTGGTTCCGGGGTTTTCCGACCTAGTGGCGTGACTCGCATAACAGTTCAATTCCTGGTGTTCCAAGTTCAACCATTTATGATAATCTCAACAATCCGGGTACTCCTTCATCAAATCCCTTGTTCACCTTGTGCCCATATTGAAACTGAGCTTGCTGCACCGGTCAGGTACAGCTTGCCGAGTTAGTCCTATGGTTGGCTGGTGGCTCTACAGAACTATCGCAAACTCTTGGATGTTTATAGAGAGCTGTTGATAGGTTCCGTAGGCACTTGTTTAATAGCCAGTTGAAGCACTCTGGTTTAATGCTCAGTCTCGGGAACCGACTAGCACCCTCTAGTTCTCCATGGTTTGTCCATTAGAATCTGTTCTAATGGTGTGCAAAATCAACAAATTCAGGCCTGGATATATCCATGCCTTATCACTGTGTCAGATGTATCTCCGTTTGAAAGAGCCAAGATCATCTCCAGCACTTCCTCGTGCGTCTTTTGTGCATGTTTGTGCATTTCCGCCATGTCACCTAAAATTGCAACATCCTGGATGTGAGGTTGAACTTTCAGTGCTAACAGCAACAATCAACTCACCTTGAATGCCTTGAGTGCCTGCTCCAGTCCCATATCACAGTCCTTGAGTAATGCCCTCATTTCACCTTGACGAAAGAACTGCTTGATTTTGCTTTTCTCCTGTTGGGATTCAACAAATCTGTGGATCTTGAGCAGGGTCCTATGGAAGTGAGCACCATGACTGTCAGAATGACAGGCAAAACTTGCTCAGTGAATTTCCCCAAATGCTTCAACATATCTGGTGGTAATTCGCCACCCGTATCAGATTTTTAATGGACATGGATGATTGCATAGAAGAGCTGATGGATTTGCTCCAGCATCTGAGCACAGTCATCGTGGTTTCTCTTCAGTCTATCCAAATTATGTCAGAACGACATGAAGACATGCACTGTAGATGCTCACCTGTGCAACTGTCGATAGTGAGTGCATGAGGTTTGAGATTGGGTCCAAGAACGGTGTTTTAAGGCTGGCCGAAACCATGTCGAAAGTTGTGACAGCAGCACTCAAGGCCTTAGACATGCGGTCAAACCAAATTTGCACGGCATCGGGCTGAAGGGGCATGATTGTGGTGATAACAGTTGCCACTGAAAGGCTTCATCCTTTATATCAGGTTTCACGAGAGATTTCACAACCCTTGACCCACACAATCGGTTCATCACCCTTCCAGAATGTCTCTGTCACTCAAAGTTGATCACATTTAACAGAATGGAACCTGACCTCTGCCCCTGTTCGATTGCGGTGCCTGGAGTCTGATGCTGATTGCGAAGAAGATTCTCCGACCCAGCCTTATCCACTTCCTCCCCCTTATGTTTGATATCGGGAATCACCTCCGGGGCCTAGGCTCCCTTGAAGATATGAAGGGATTGATAGTATTATTGAACTCAGCCTCACCACAATCTTCCCCTGAGCAATATTTGAAATCAAGTGCACAGCGGCTTGGTCTTTATGGAGGATGTCCCTCGAGCTTAGACCGGCTGTTGACCCTAGGTGTGCAGCGTTGATGCAACTTTCATTGACACCGTGCCAGTGCACGATACGCGAGAAGCGACGTCCGTCAATCAGGGGACCATTCGTTTCCACACCACTGCGGTGTCGCAGCTCTTCGTGTTGGGCGTGAGACCGAGGGTGGGAGTGGAAAAGAAGTACGGGATGATATCATCTCCACAAGAACCTTGCATTTGTGCCTGTTGATGGCTGTGCTAACAATAACTCGGGAGCGGCACAGAAAAGCTCCACATTGCCTCGCTTTCCGTGCGAGCGCTGATTCCCTTTCCATTTCTTCTTCCACTGCTGAGTTTCTGCGATGAACTTTCCATGCTACTCCATCGACCCAGACGAGAAAAAGCAAAGGAACGCACAAGTATTAACGAGAAAGTTCAACCGGATGGTGTGGGCGTGTCTATTGTGCCAACTTACTTGCGGATTTCGAGTCGACAAAGAAACTAATCAGCGATTTGGCATTCCGTCGCGTAGACGGAACTAGGCCCCCTACGCGTCGCAAGGATGCGCCCTGCCCACGCATCGATGTTCTCGCATCATTCGTGCGCGGGAACGCATCCTGGGGGACCTCCTCTCCTAAAAATGCACACAAGCGCCCCCACCCCTCGCCCACCTCGACTTCCAGGAGTCGTTCCTCCGGTACCATCGCCTTTACGCTCGCATAATGCGCTGCGAGCCGCGCCGTGGACGCGTCCTGCTGTGCGTACGCCGCGATGAGCTCCTCCGAGAACAGGATCGCCGGGACGTCCGTTACGGCCTGCAAAGTTCAAGCAACTTAAGTTCTTATCGATTGACTCGAACACAGAATAAAATACGAACCTGACAATGTCCGAGGAGCTGGTCCCACTCTGCACGCCCGAACGGCGTGCCCATCCCCTCAAACTTTGCATCGATCGCCTCGGTCCAGAAGTCTGCCTCGTGCGGGTCGGCGAGCACGTCCTGCATGTGGTACGTGTGCTTGTACCCGAGCGTCTCCAGCGCCGTGCGCATCACTGGCGGTCCAATATCCCGGGTAAGCAAGGAGTCCAGGGCGGAAAGTAGGGGCGCTGTGCCGATGCGGCAGAAGCCCAGCACCAAAACCCTCATCGGGACGGTGCGCGTAGCGCCGCGACGGTCTTCCCAAGATGCCGCAGTCGAAGCAGCCATTTTTTGTGCCGGGTTCAAAAGAACAAAAACCGGGTTTCGTGTACGAGGAAGTGGTGGTGAAACGAAGAGGAACTGCAACCGCCGAATTTGTATGCGGCATGGAGCGCTTGCGTGGAGATCGGCATGCGTTGGCATCAGATAACACTAGCTACACGCTCGTTTTCCGCGACTGCTTGAGATTGGTGGCTGTAGTGGTGACCTCTACGAATGCCCATTTAATCAGTGTCCTCCGATCTTACAAGCTCTCCCGTGCGGACTCGTTTAAGCTCTTGCCTGGGAGTGCGTCAAAGCCTCAGAGAAGGACTCCACTCCCATATGCTGCTCGTATAACCACAGTTAGTTGATTTCATCTCTCCTTGTGTTAACTCCTCATTCCATCGTCCAGATCAACATTCCAGGGCAATTGTCTACGACTCATCGCCTCCGAAGAACTCCCACGCGACGGTGATTGGCCCCACCGGCGCCATCAACGCCGTATACGCCGCCTCTGTGATCTTAATCCGAACCAGGCCGTTCATCTGCGAATACGCAACGGTGAGGTTAACGGAGGCGTCCCCGACTGGATAGAAGTCAGGCAAGGCCCCCGATGTAATCCGACAACCTACATTGGACGTTAATTATATCCCCGCAGCGCGAGTCGCCTCCAGGCGAGGAAGCGACAGCGGCAGCCAAGTCAGCCTGGGAGACGGTGATCCCGCAGTCAGATGGGACGGTGGGGTCGAGCAGTGTCGCTGATAGAGGGAACGGAGGCTTGTTATGAGACGGAAGGAAACGAAACGAAGGAGGCAAACCTTGTCCAACTTGAACCGTGGCGGTCGCGCGGAGGATGAGTGAAGCGGCGCTGGCCACTGAGAGCGCCACGAAAGATGAAGAGGCAAAGCTTTCATTGTGTTGCAATGGTGGGTGGGCACTCCTGCGCAATAGTGTTCTTTTTATGTCTCGGGCACTCAATTGCGGCGCCCGCCACACGGAGAAGTTTTGGCTGTCCCGATCAACCCCGAACACCGCGAGCCTAGCGAATCGAACATCCCCGGTGGTTCGTATTCATCGACGCGGCGCCCTCGATCGCCCCGGCCAGCGATTTCTCCGGGTTAGACATTAGTGTTGTTGGTGACCCTCGCGTAATTGACTAAGAAGGATGACAAGGGAAATGCTTCATTGTGGTGCGATGGTGGGTGGAAGGTCCAGTCCCGGTGTTATGGCAACGTCACTGAATTACGCCGCCCTTCATCACCCAAACACGTCGCTTTAGCTGAGTCTCCCTTCCTCTCTCCTTTTCCTTTTCCTTTATTTATTTATTTATGGACTCGTAGATTACTTACATATAATACTCTCTCTCCCTCCTCTATCATGACCAAAACCGCCCACTGCATCATGCCCATTTACATATTCCACCTTCACAACCCATCGTATATCTCGCTACAAAATGTTTCCCCACTCGTTCCACCTTTTACTTTTCCTCTATAGTACGTAGAATATGGTCAGTCTATACATACCCACCGTAGATACCGTTAGTTACCCCAGTCTAGATATTCTAGAGTACTGCTGCATAGCCCTTATGGCCAGGTACAGCAACAAATAGAACTCCAGTTCCAGTTCCAGTTCCACGGCGAGCAATCCTAGTTGTACTGATCAACACCGAACATCCAAGCCCACTCGAGCGACCATGCCCGGCCATTCGCATTCAGTGACGCGGCATCCCTGACCCTGCGGGACAGAGATTTCCCCGATTCCAGCCTTGTGCCTCAATCATTCTGGGATCATGACCCTCGCGACGTGGGTAAAAAAAATTGGCATATCTGGGAACAGCATCGGGACCCCCTGGGCCGCAAAATTTCTGGTGTAGGAATTTTGGCAAGGCCTCCTTGAAGTATTTGTTCCAACCTCTGACGCCCAACCTCAAGGTCATCTGCTTGGCCTCGACATGAAGCGGAACGGGAAGGTCTGCTCGCTCTGCTTAGTTCTCTTAGATACTGCGCACCCGCATCTCCTTCCTGATCGCCGTTTACACCCCGCTTGAAATGTACGTGAAGCAATACATTGAATCTTTCGCCACAATTTATGGAATCCTACATGCAAGCACTAAACTAAACTGGGAAATTCAGCCGCCGGGATGAAACACGTTGCACGCTGATGCGCACCAGCGCTCCCTTAGCGTGGGATCCGGAGTTTGCGACAGCTGGGTTGCGACCGGAGTTTCCCACGTTTGATTCAATTTCCCTTTTCGGTATCCGGAGTTTGCGACAGCTGGGTTGCGACCGGAGTTCCCACGGTTTCCCCTTTGGGTTTCCGGACTTGTTCCTGGCTCGAATAACGGAGTTCAACTCCGTACGGACTTCTTGATACTCCGCTCCGTATACAGCCACATTGTGCGAGTCATAGAGGCCGCCGTGAGTCTCCATTTAGATATTTATTCTCACCCATGTACTATAAAAGGCCCTGGAGTTTACGATGTACAGTAGTGACTTGCACCCCCCTGCAATACAGCTCACATTCTCATCAGTCCAGCGCATCGCTTCCCAGCGTATCGCCCACGTCCTCGCGTCCTCAGTCACCTTCCGATCACAGTCCTTCCCCGCATTAGATATCGACCCCGTATTAGATTAGTTTAGAGTCCTTCGTCGACCCCCGATCACAGTCCTTAGTCAGTCCCATATTAGCCCTCGTGTCCTTCGCCGCCATCGACCATAGTCGCGCACCGTTTGCGCCCACGCCTCTCGCCCATCGCCGGAGTTGCCCTCACACTTACCTGATTGGTACTGGGACTTCTTAGACCCACCTCGCACACCTCGTCTATTACTCCCGTTCTCGGAGTTGTTGTTGATCATTATTGTTCAGCTCCCGCTCTTAGCCCCGGAGTAGGCGTATCAACGCTACCGCCCAAGAGCCCGGTCGATTATTACTCCTGCATGGCCTTGTTGAATGGGCCTGGCAGTACGCGTGAGACTAGCTGTAAATACAGGGTAGGGACCCCCCGCGGTAGCAGGCGTTTGCACGGCCCCGTTGACGGTTACCAAGCTGCAGCGATGACGGACATCGCAAATTCATTCGGTAATTCGACACATTCTATTACGGACTACATAAGTTTTTGATGCCGGGTGTCGAAACCCACGTCTCTCGAAATTACCCAATATTTCACCTCACCCGAGATTCATGAACTCCATCGGAATCAAGCAAGGCGAGCACAACGGGGCCTCCTCCAGCGGTTTGAGATTCCTACTGGTAATATTTCGGCGGAAAGCGGGAGGCAGTCGGAGTCTCAGAGCATTGTAATTTTTTTTTTAAAAATTATGCTGGGATTGAGAAGTGCTGAAAAAGTTTTAAAAATTTCACCTAAAATTCCTGTAAAACCAAAAACATTTTTTCACCGATGTTTTCACCAAAAACTTGAAATGTTCAACCAGTGCAAGTTGACCAGTTTGAATCAAGTTGTACGTGCTTTCTGGTCAAATTAGGGCCGCAGAGGAAGGGATAAGTATAATCAAGGGCTATTTGGGTTCTGATCATTCACCTACTCCTTTAATGCTCTTGTGCAACTTCTCCTCACATTTACTTCACTCATGCCGCAGCCCAAATAAGGACATTATCCCGGTAATTGTGGAAGCTAAAATGACATGGCACACTGTCTAGAAGGGCCATTCCACTCTAGTGCATATCCGGAATCAACCCCCAGCCTCCTTTACCGTTCACTAGCAGTTTGCCCGTGCTACGCTACGGAATGTTCGGAGAGAGGTAGAGAATGTGGCCTGATAGCCTGAAATCTAATCATGCCGCTCGTCACCAACCTTCGGTTGATTCCTCGCGGCTTCATAGGCAGAGCACACCGACAGAATCATGTTTCAGCAACCATGAAAATCCGTGTTACCTCAAAAGCCGGATGGAAACCATTTCCGAGTAGTCCTTCAGAATGTTGCATTTCAGAGTAACCCGTCCCGATTAATTCATGGCGGGTTCCAGTAATTGATCCACTTAAAAAGTTCAACATCCTGCCTTCAACTTGAGAAGGCTGACTTCTTGCAAAACTCTGTCACCTTCGTCTTTAGTGTTCAAGAAATCCTGCCTCCATCCTCCTTGCAGAAATCGGTGGAGGATGAGAAGTGAGATCATGTCGCACATCAATGCTGACCTTTCGATCTTTGTCCCCTATGGAGCGCGTTATGTGGTTGTGTTGTGGTTGAAATCGCGTCGCGTCGGGTGACGTGTGACGCACTGGAGGGCACTGCCACATGCCACGCCCTCTCGCCAACGATCAACTCCACTAACAACTCTACTTACCTTACGATCCACCATGAACGATGGATTCCCCGTTCAATCAACATTTCAACGACCCATGTCCCCACTGACACAGAGCTAGATCCTATCTGCACCCATGGGTCATGAGGCAGAGCTCGCGCAACTCGGAGTCACTGATCTTAAATCCGCGATCTGACCGCGCAGGGGCGGGCCAGCGCGAGCGGGTCAAGGAGTACAGCAAGCCATTCAAGACCCTGAGATCCCAACTGCGCCGCCTCCTGACTGGCGAGCGAGGGGAGTGAGCCTGAGTGCGCAGCGTCAGCACTCATACTAATCCTCTTCTCCGCAGGTCGGCGAACTGACCTATAAGCTCTTCCACATGGGCGGGCGGGGCTCGGAGCGCAAGAAGTGGATCCACTGCGGAAGGCGATGGGCGAGCCAGACTAGGGTGCTAGCCAGGCGCGTGGTCGCGCTTGGGCCGCAACCCTTGCGTCCCCTCCCCTCTTCCCCTTCCCCGCGCGCCGCAGCTCCCTCCGAGGCTGGTGCGCGGGCCCGGGTCGGCGACGGCCTTGCGACTTCATCTCTGCCTTCGTATCCGCACAACACCCGCTAACCCCCCCTTCTCTCCTCCCCCAGAACCGCATGCAAGAGGCGCTGACGCTCTTCGACTCCATCTGCAACTCGCGCTGGTTCGTCAAGATGAGCATCATCCTCTTCTTGAACAAGATCGATCTGTTTGCGGAGAAGCTGCCGCGGAGCCTGTTGGTGTGTTTCCATTCTACTCTGTCTACGTTCCTTCCTCCTTCGTGCTGTACGTTTCTGCGTACCTCCGCTCCCCCTTTGCTTCGCCTTTCTCTTTGTGTTCTCCGCCCCGCATTCTGCGCGACCATGGCTACGTCCTGCGCCCCGCTGTGAGGTCCCGATATTTCGGAGGTTTGGGACCCCGCTAGAGTCGTCAAGAATCCAAGTAGTCACACTATAAATGAGTGGGTGAGGTGTAGGATTCAAGAAAAGCTAAAGAATCTACGTAGCTAGAACTACTTATATACTAAATGAGAACTACACTAATGGGTCTAACAATACTGTGGAAACTACGGAAACTACGGAAACTACGGAAACTACGGCACAGGCATCTGCCGACTGGCTACGCAAACTACGCCGCAAACTACGTGTTCAACTACGTGTTGCGGCGCAGAGGTATCTAATCTAATCAGGGAGTCCGGATCACCGGAGCCGGAATGGCGGATACAGAACGTCCCGTATCCCTTACACCCGCGCGGCTCGCCCTCTTCGCCCGAGCGCTGCACTGTGACAACTACGACGCGGCGTGCGACCCCCTGCTGCACCAGTTCGTGTCTCTGAACCAGAGCGCGGCAACGAAGCGGATCTGCGCACACTACACGTGTGCGACGGATACGCAGCAGATCAAGTGTGTGCGTCCCTTCCCCTCTTCATTCCACTGCTGCTATGCGCCGCTCGGTGAAAGGAGCGGGCGAGCGGTGTACTGACGCCGCTTGTTTCACAGTCGTGCTGAGCGCGTTCCAGGTCGTCCTCCTGCAGCGACAGTTGCGTGAGTGCGGGCCTTTCGCCAGCCCCGCCGTCCGTTCCTGCTCAATTCTTGTTCTGCGTCCGTCCGCTCTTCGGCCTACGTCCACGACCGCACATCCGTATCCGTAATCTGCTCGACATCACCATCCTCCAGTCCAGCCACGTACACCCTACCCACCCCCCACCCTTCCACCCCTACCCCATTCCTACCCCACCCCCTTATATATTATCGGCGCTCTCGATACCTACATACACTTGGATCTTTTGCGATGAGGCGGATCGGAGTAGGAAGGGCGGGAAGTGATGCGATGATGGATTCCGAATGCGGAAGACGACGTGATTGTGCGTCGGTCTCGACTCTCGGAGTCGGTACTATGTAGCGACCAGACAATAGTCCATAATTCAAATCTCCGCACATCGCAAGTATTTCTAATTCACTTCTGAGGAGAGCCTTGCGAGTCATTCAAATTCAGGAAGGGCGCGAAGTTGAACGTTCGAACCCCAACTTCGTTGGTATGAAATCCCACCGTGGCCAAAGTAACTTGTCGATATAGCACTCTAAATGTCGCCGAAGCCCGTTAGATCAGTTCAGAATCGCTTACTATGTTGCAGTGGAGGGGCCCAGGTAGAAAGGTCTGTGTACAGAGCGTGTAATCGGGCGTGGTGTATGGTCGGTCCACTGCTGCAATTGTTGTGTCTTGATAGTGCGAGCAGTCAGACGGGGTTCGACAGTCGCGACTCCCCGTGTCCAAATTGGGCTGCTGGCGTAATTCTTTTTTGTGTGGAATTAAATCAGACCGTGTATGGGTAAGGTGGGTCACCGTGGGGTTCGATTCCCAGTGCCTGAATTAATTGAGACATCAGGAAAATCCCAAATCACTATGAGCTACTGTATAGACCCACATAGACACTATAGACACCATAGACACCATAGACACTATAGACAGGTTGCTATATCGTCTATAGGTGTCTATGTATGTCTATAAAACACCTCATAGACGCCATAGCAATTTGGGTTTTTCCTGATGGAGGACCCTTTTTTGTACGTAATTTACAGGCAATACGGTGCAATCAATTGAGCCCACTTAGTAAATTCCGTACAATGGTTAATCGGCGTGGTGTATGGCGCACAGCCGCTGTAACTATTTGGGCTCGTAAAGTTGTGTGCGGCGAGGCGGGGTTCGAGTCCTCTTGCCCGAATTCATGTTGCCACTTGAGTTCGCAGATGAGCCCAGTGTTTTCATGGTTGCATTGAATTGAGCCCGCGTGGGAATGTCCGTGTATAAGATTGTAATCTGGCGTGGCGGGTGCTGCAATGACTTAAGAGCGAACCATCATATATGCAGCGAGACGTTGTTCGACTCCCCGTGCTCCCCAGCTGTCTTGGGACGAACCTTTTTCATGTAGGGTTCGCACAGTCATCGAGCGTGCAGTGAATCGATTAACCGTCGAAAGGTTTGTGTGCGAAAGTTGTAATCGGGTGTGGTGTACGGCGGATAGCAACTGATGTGCAAAAAAAATCCTGGAGCTATGTATAATATAGTAAGGTTTGATTCAAGTCAATGCTAAAACGGGTTCACGAGTGCAGGTGCGCCGGGGAGTCTAACGGAGGCAAACAAATTCGAAGGGATTTGGTGTGTGAATGAATTGAACTTTGCTGAATATCAGTAAAACATCTGCCACCCATTTCTCCCTCAATCGGTGGCAAGTCTGTTCCGTATTTACTATTGGCTGGTCCATTGTTGTTGACACTCTGGACGGTGACGAATGCACAGAGCTGAGGGATTTAACGGGACGTCTGCCGAGGGATGCCGATCGGCGGATTCAGTGCAGTGTATGCATTAAAAGGGGCTCTAGCCCAGGACAGAGGTGCAAGGAGCTAATCACATTACCTGGCTAGAGTCAAAACATGCTCGATTCTGATAATATATGTTACTCTAAATAAATTATATTGCATCTCATCCGAGAACAAATGGGATATGGGATTTCCGGGGAATCATAACGGGGTGCCTGCCGGGGAATGACGGGGATTATGTAACATCACGATCGGCCTGTTGCCGCACATTCACAGTCCGCCGCCCGAATAGGAGCGTACCTTTCTGCTCCAATACCTATTATGTGGCTGGACCATTATCCCTGCAGAAGTATCACAACCTCCTCCTCCTCCTTAATTTCGACCAAGAATTGACCAAGAAACGAGTGTCTTCGCAGTTCAGAAATGATGTTCTCACTCCTCGGCCCGCAACAGGGGAAAGCTTTGATCAACTCATCGCTTTGCCTCTGCCGATGGGCGCTTCCATTCCTCTAGTACAACACATTAATATAACTCAGGTGCCCAAACTACCTAGGTTGGTCAACTACCCAGTCACCCCCAGTAGTGACGACCCACAGACTGCCCGCGAGGGGCGAATTTGATGATCAGGTATGCTCCAGGCTGCGGGTAGGCGTTCTCAGCATCTTGGGGAGCATCACGAGTGGGCGCGACGCGGAGGAGGGACATATATTGAAAGTCCGACAACTTGCCGGCTATGCCGCCGGTTTGATCCCGGTTTTGATCCCGGCTGATGGCCCGGAAATCCCAAAACCCATTCTTTCACTCTCATCCGACAGTACAAGGCATCATTTCAAATAAATAAGTTCAATATCACACTGGCTCTGGGTATCATACATGCATACACCGGGAACAAGACAAGGGGGAATGGAACAGTTTGGGTCTGGAAGAATCTGAACCAAGGCAGATACATAAAATATAAAGGAGAGCAAACGGATTGGAAGACATCTAGATCAGGCTGGACCCAAAATAGGAACTGAACCGTCATCAACCATAATCTCCACTGCTGGCACATTTGACGGAGTGAGGTTAATTTGCCCAGCATCGAACTCGCCTGGACTAGCACTCGGTGCATGTAGGTCTAAGAGATGGATGAGGGGCTCCAAAGGCCTATCAAGGAGCTCACAGCTAATTTCAGCAAGCTTCTCATCAATATCCGTCATTTGCTTTCCCTGTGATGACCGTTCGAACAATGGTCGCGCAGTTTTCCAAAGCTCGGCTGCCTTCACGAGATCCCCTTGCATTTTTAATATATCTCCCAATCGAAGCATGCATTCTGCCCTGCTGCGGTGAACATCCATCTGGGTAAATACCTCCAAAGCAACAACAAACAAACTGATTGCTGTCTGCTGGTCGCCATATGCCAGGTATACATCTCCTAGAAATTGGAGAGCTTTGTGGGTCTCCAATTTCTTTGCCAGTTTCAGGCTATGAACAAGAAAAGTCACTGATGCATGACACGAAACATGATTTGTTGCAGCCGAGCGGCGGACATGCCCCAGTCTCTCTAAACAGTAGCTCACAATCTCAGCATCTTTCCCCCAAGCAGTTGTAACACTTTGAAATAGATCCTGTGCTTTCAGGAAGTCTCCCTCTTTGGTCTCGAGGGTTGCTTTGATAATATCGCACCAGATCATTCCCTTTGAGTACCCCATCCTGGAAAAGAGCTGCCTGGCTATATCAAGATTTCTGGCCAATTCATGACTCAATACCCCAATTTCAACATCAATTTGTGCAATGCTGAAGCGAGCAAATGCATGCTGACATGTATTTTCCGCAGTGGAGCAGTGGAGCATTATTTGAGTCTGGATATTTCGTGCCTCAAGATATTCAGATTTGAACAGGTGAACTTCTGCTTCGGAGTTCATAATAGCATCATCGAGTGAACCGCCAGACATGCCACAAAGCCGGAGGAGATTATGTGCTCTTTTTAACAGAGCCATGCTGTGTTTGTAGTTACCAAGGGCATACCAGCACATTGATTCTACTTGTAATGCCCAGGCTTCCTTATAAGGGTTGCCACAGATTTTTGCTAGCTTCTGAGACTTGTATGCCTGCTCTAGGGCTCCTGAATAATCACCAGTTCTGCTTTTCATCCATGCCAATGTCCCCAACAGGTCTGACTGCTGCCTGATATTCCCAGTGGAAATTGACAATGATAGCCCAGTTTCAGCAAAATGAACAGTTCTTGAAATCTCATTGTTGTTGGTATAAAGATATCCTGAGAGGACACCATAGACACGGCCTGGGGGAGAGGTTTCAGTAAACAATGTAAACTGATAATTAGCATGTGACCAACATTTAAGATCTGCATCATCAAAGTATGTGAAAGACTCCAGAGTCTGGTCCACCATGGGCTGTGCATTAGCAATTGGACGATCTCCATATGCTGAAAGCATGCATAAGTTGAAATACACCTCCAATCTATGGTTCCTTGGGTGGGGCAGGAGACTGGGAATCAAGTCTATTACTGGGCTGAAACCACGTCCAGCCAGACGCCTGAAGTGGTCGAAGTAACATGCACAGTATATTGTATTCACGAGATCAGGGTTGCCTGGAGCTAACCCTTTGACCAAGATATTGTCGATGTTTGTCAAGTTAGATGCTATTCGAGCTACCATCCCTGGGTTGGAAACAGTTCCATAATATGTCTCATAGACCTCAAGGAGTTCCTGGAAGTGTTGACGAAGAGATTGAATGATGTTAGCGGTGGGGGGCTGTGTTCTTTCGATGTATTCACTGATGGGGACCAATGCCTTGAGTCGTTTCTGGTCATCGATGTATGCCAAAGACGTGCAGAGTAACATGGTCTTGCAAGTTAAGACATTCTTGATTGGCAGGTTGCTTTGCACCAGTTCAGTATCAGAAAGACCATCTGGGAGAATAGAGAGCAGGCTCATCAACTCCTGGGCCTCTGGTAAAGCCATCATTTGAGGGCTTTCAAGGGACAGTGAGATAGATAAATCCAAATTTGAATGTCTGTCATGGCCTTTGGAGAGCAGTGAGGTCCTCTCTTTCTCCCATCGATCCAACACACTAGTAAACCCTTCATCATCTACCAAATGGGCAATGAGGTCAATTGCCAAGGGCATGTTATCAACAAGGAGTAGGATTTTGTCAATCTCCTCAAAAGTGTGGCCATCGTCTACAATGTCAATGAAGGTTTGGCGAGCAGCATCCTGTGTCAACGGCTTCAATGGCTCCAAAAATGGCCGTGTCCAGCGGACATTGGCTGGCCTTTCTGCTCCACGCATTGTGATCTGAAATGCTCTCAGTATCAGGATCATCAGTGGTCAGTTGCAGGGCTTACAATTAGTGCCAAATGATCTATATCAGCAAGCAAGGCCAAGAACTTCTCAACCTCAGCACAAGACTGTCTTGCCTCCCGGATTGTCTCAAGATTGTCTAAAATCAAGAGTGATGGTGGGCTGCTGGTAAAATGGCAGATAACTGGTTGAGTGAGATTGTCTCCTGGCTTTAGTCCTACATGGGCTCCAATCAAACCAGCAAGTTGAATGGCACTGGATGTAGTGTCGCAAGCAATGAAAACCCGATGCTGGTCATATCTAGCACTAATTTCAGGGTGATGAAGAATGGCTCTTGCCAAGCTTGTCTTCCCAATTCCTCCTGCCCCTAGAATTGCTATTCTTGGTGTTGCATTGCCAAAGGCTTGGATGATGACCGAAACTTCACGTTGGCGACCATGAAAAATCTTGGGCTCTGATGGCAACAATGAGAGTGAGTTTGAGCTGGATGAGCTCAGATGAGTCGACAAAATGATCCAACATAAATACACACACATACCTGTTAGAGAGGACTCTGCTGATCTGTTGGAAATGATGACTATTATGTACTTGGAAATAGTGTGAATTGGAACATACAGTGGATCCTGCATCAGAGGTTCCTCCATTTGAAAGGGCTGAGATCATCTCGAGGACTTCCTCATGTGTCTTCTCTGCATGCTTCTGCATTTCCGCCACATTGCTTAGAAGTGTGACACCTTGGATCTGAAACATTCTTGTGGTCAAAATTCACTGCTAATAGCAACACTGAAATCACCTTGAACACCTCAAATGCGTGTTCCAGTCCCATTTGACAGTCCCATAGTAATGCCCTCATTTCGCCTTGACGGAAAAACTGCTTGATTTTGCTTTTCTCCTGCTGGGCTTCCACAAATGTGTGGATCTTGTGCAGGGTCCTGCAGAAATGAGATCCAAGAATGTCAGAATGCTGGGCAAAACTTGCTCAATGAATTTCCCCAAATGGTTCAACATGGTTGGCGGTAATTCGCCCCCAGTATCAGATTTTATATGAACATCGATGATTGCATAGAGGAGTTTGGGGATTTGCTCTAGCATCTGGGCACAGTCCTCCTGGTGTTTCTTCACAGTCTGTCCAAAGTATGTCAAACACACGGATAAATCTGCAGCAGGCATCCACCTGAACAGCAATCAACAGTGCTTGCATAACATTCAAAATCGGTTCCAAGAACGGTGCCTTCAGGCCTTCTGACAGCATGTCCAAAGTGGCGATAGCAGCATTCAAGGCTGTAGAAACGTGGTTGAAGCGAATTTGCGCGGCATTGGCCTGAAAGGGCATGATTGTGGTGATGACATTGCCACTGAAAGGCTCCATCCTTTATATCAGGTTCTGTAACAGCTATTTCCGCATACTGCTCTTTCATCACCCCTGATACAGTACGATCGGGTTTAACACAGTGCGTATGACAACATCTGTTCCCGGTCCTGTGTCCGGAAGGAAATACACTATGCCCTGTTTGATTGTAGGGGCTCAAACATGCTGATTATAGTCATCCGGAGCCTATTAGTCCCTTAAAATATGTATCCCATCTACCTACTAGTATGTAGGGAACTGTGAAACACAATCTGCACCGAGTCACCTTGATGGCATTCGTGTGTAGATATCCTCGAGAAGGCCAGAGGACATGGGGCTCAAGAACCTGTCACCTCGTGTCGTGCGGGCGAGCAACCCAGTGCTTACCTTTTCGATCCTTCATTGTGTGGTTGTTTGTGGTTGACATCGCGACGCGTCTGTAACATGTGACGCGCTGAGGTGGCACCATCACATACTGGTCGGGACTTCGTCGTGATATGCGACCCCACCAGCCATAAAATCCCCGTTCAGTGAACATGACCTATGTCCCCGCTGATGCAAGATCTAGCGCATCCGCACTCTCCCCGCATGTCATAAGGCAGGGCTCCCGAAACGCGACTCGCTGACCTTTTCGAACACCTTCTGCACTCAAACTGCACATGCCACAGCTATGATCGTTCTATAATCTCTTTTCCCTCGGAGCCACTTCCTTCGCGGATCTCAAATGCGCTCGCTGTTAATCTCCCGGTTTTCCCGTCTCTCATCTATCACCCACGAAATTGTGGATGAACCCAAGGTTGGGGCTCCTCGGCCCCTTCTAGCTCGCCTCGATCTTATTCCTCAGACACCCAACATTTGCGCCCGCATTCACTGCGTTCAGACCCCCCCGTAGGCACAGATGTGCCTACGTACGCCGATCACTGCCGAGGTGTGACTACCCGAGTCCTAAGGCTCCGACCATTTCCGTTTTTAAACGTTTTAAACGGATAAAACCGTTTCCGTTTCCATTTATTTTACGCTCCCTGACAAATGGTAAACGGATAAAAAGCAAATGGTTTAAACGGTTTTGAAAACAAACCACCTGGTGCCTGATTTTCTTTGAGCATCCACTGCAGCTATAGTGTACAACAAATTATTTAACTCTTAAACAACCCACAAAATGGTTTCTCTCACCATGCATCCTCAATTGGCGAGATGTTGCCACAACTCGTCGCCTCCGGGCAGCTCGGTCGAGCCAATCTCTCTCCCTCAGTGTCTAGATCAAATATAAATAGCCTTCAGTAGCAATGCTGGGACATATAAGAGGCTCTGCTAGTCATTTCTAGCGCCGAGCACTACAGGAACCCATCCAGATAGCGGTGTAAGAATACTACCCCAAACTTACCATTTATAAACTGTTTAAGCTGTTTTTAAACGCTTTCCCACCGTTTCCGTTTAGTTTACGGACTTTCACAAACGGAAACTAAATGGTTGGAGCCTTACCGAGTCCATCTTGGTCTACTTTGGTCTAGGACCTCTGCCTAAGCAGAGTGTGCCCACGTTGGACGATCCCTGCCTACGGTGGGGTGCCTATCATGGCTGACCCTGGCCGAGCTGAGCCCAGGGTGGTGTTAGATTTTCGGGTCCTCCAGGTCAGAGCATGTACGGCCGCTGCAGTTCTGGAAATTTCCTAACTAGGCACATCAGTCTAGCCAATTCTACATGTGCCTATTTCCACGGGCACACATGGACTAACCTAGGCACGGATCGAGAGAGGAATCGGCAGATGGTTGGCCTACATGTCTGCCTATGGGGATCTGGCAGAGCTGTGCCTACGGGGGGTCTGAACGCAGTGATTGAGGGAACTCATCGCAGAGAAAATTAATATAGATGACTCTTGCCTAGCATCATTCGGACATCGGCACAACTTTGCGGAGGTTGTACATATCTGGAGCTCTTAACTAATGCGCCAGAAAGTGTTACGGAACGCAGTCACTCTTAGCTCCGCGGGTCGATGTGTCGCTTGAATATGGTGCTTTCACTCGATATCCAATCAGCGGACGGGAATCTACAAATAAGAACTCTCCCCTAGGCCAGTGGATTAAATATCTTGCGTGGTGCGCACTGAGATAAACCCCGCGCAGAATTGTCCTGCAACCCGATTGTGTATAGCACTCAGAATGTGTAACGATTGGCGCAACTTGTTCAAATTCTAATCAACGTTTTTTTAGCACACTCTCAATCACCGTCCGCTCGGTCACCAAGGCACAAAAAAATTCAGGTATTCATCCATCGCAACTAGTCAAAAAGTTGCCCCTCCATTCACGAGATACTGTGCTTTCGAGCATAAATGGCAAAACATACAAAAATTAAGAGAGCAGCACGACCGGCCAGCCTTCTTGCTTCCCTGCAGAATATTTGTCCCGCCCAAGCATTGATCCTTTTCCGGAGTGCATGGGTATCATTGACCCCCGGGAAGTCTGTGTCAGGGACATCGTTTCCGAGAAATGCAAACTTCAGCGACTTGCGCTTCTTGACTGAAATTCTGCCAGATACAATTGGCAACCAACCAGTATGCGGTTTTAACAGACTAGCGCTTCTAGGCTGAAGTCCTTCTCGATAAAACTGGCTTGCAACCGTCTTTTACTTGAGCTATCTCACTTTCGAGTTTCCACAGAACCTGGCGCTGCAGCGGTTCCCCGTCGCAAAACCAATGAGATGACGCCGTCTCCAGCAAATCGCTCTTGTCTCATTCAAGACGTATTGCAGTATCAATATTTTTGTTCGGGGTAGCTCTCTGCACCCATGCCGCGTGCAGAACTTTTGCCGGGCTTCTCGTTGTGCGGCTCATCCTCGAGATGTGCGAAGGGTGAGTGTTCCACTGGCTGAATGCCTCCGAGTCCGGCCCCAGCTGATTTTGCACTCCAGATCCATGACAGCAGGGTGAGTGTCGCATGAGTAAACTAATATTAACGACTGGGTTCCAACAGCTTTTTGATCGTGTCCTCGCCACAAGGAGCAGACAGTCCGCGTAGGATATTGGTGTAAGTGAGCTCGTAACTGATCCGCAGATAAGTCTTCACTGATACTGTACCATTTCGACCGAGTGTTCGGCCTATGTCACGCGTCACCTAAGGTGTTCACTTTTTCAAGTGTTCATTCTGACAAATCCCATCAATAATTACCATAAATGGTAGTCCGGCAAATGCCGGACTCATTTTTTAGGTGTTTTTTGAGCCTATTTGGGCCAGAAAACCCCATGTCACCGTCACCGATACCCAAAGTGTTCAGTTCAGAGGCCCTTGTCACGCGTCACTTGAACACTCGGTCGAAATGGTACAGTACTCGGTCTATTCTTGATGAACGGCGTCAGTGCATTCACTCCTGCCAATTCTGGCTGTGTGCTCATGCCTCGAATAGTCCAAATTAGAGTCTCTAGCTTCATAAGTTTCGGCACCCTCGATATGGGGATCGGATTCAATGCCCTCGAGGTATGGATTTTGAGTGGCTTACCTCTTGCAGCAAGGGCTTTCGCCTTGAACTTGAACTTGAATTGAACTTTCTTGCGCGTTGTGTGGTCGTCTTACCAACGTCTTACTGTACAAACTGCACGTGTCCGTGACATACGATCACTCCGATTTCACGCGTGTCACAGTCAAGTCACAGTGCCACTCGAAGTCTTTTCCTTTTCTTGCTTTTTGCTGGTTGTTTCGTTGTCATCCCAGTACCAGAGATCAGCAGTAAATCCTAGCTTCATCCTATTTTCCTATATAAGACTCTTGAGTCTTGGCAGGTCTGATGGCGCACATCCCTGGAATCGAGATGGAGCACGTAGTCCATCCGGACATCAAGAAGTACAACAAGTCTTTCGCGACGTCTTCCAAGGAGATACGCCACAGACGTAGCAACAACACAGTCGCTTGCGCCTTGTGCTTCAAAACCGAGGGACCGGAGATCAAGCTGCGTCACTGTGCAAAAGTATGTGTCCCCAGCTTCATAATGCCCTTATCCGATCGAGCTGATACCAAATGCTTGCCGCGCCACAGTGCAACCACGCGATGTACTGCTCCAAAGAGGTGAGCCCCCCGCACTTGTGAGACATGCTGTTCATGGCCAGTGGTAGTGTCAAAGGAAAGATTGGTGTATACTGCGCCCGCTTTCGAGAATGGACACTTAACCTCCGAGTGGCTTTAGGCCCTTGCACAAAACTGGATGCAATGCACTCGATGCCAACATCAAACTATCCAAAATTGCAGAAACCATCGACGCGAGCGCTTTCCTGAATATGAATCTTCAGGCGTGTTTTATAATGGCCTTCGATCTACTACGCCACCCGGTCGGTCTCGACAAGCCTTTCGCGGCTCGCCTAGACATCGGTGTCGAGCCCACCGACATCATCGAGTTTATGAACATCTATCATAATGCAGGTCAACCCGTAGAAAATGTCGAAGGCATGGTCCAACTCAATGGTTTCATGTCGCTGCCCGACACCTCTATCGGCGAAGGTCAAACTATGGCCTGGCGTAAAACGCGCGAAGCTATCGTTGCCGCTGGGCTTCCTGCGGCTTCCGTAGGAATCCTGGTAGTATCGAAGGCTAATGCGCTGGTCATTACTTGTCCTTTTATCATCTCGCAGCACGCTATGGACTTCGTACGCCGCGCCCCCAAGCTCAACAGTGTTTCTGCTCTCACCGGGCAGGTCACCGAGCACGCCTTTAGCATCGACTCGTGCATGGAGTGCGTCTGCGAGCAGTTTTTAATGCCCGTTCTGTCGCTCAATTGTTTACATCGCCCGCAGGATCATGAACAAGCATATACGGGCAGATGACAAGAATCAGCTATCACTGCGCATGGAGATGTCCGGGGCTGATATCCAGACGATACGGGATGCACGGAATACGCCAACGACAAGGTCCGCCCACTGGGGAGCAGTCGCCCCTCCGTCTCACTTTGGAGCTTTGCTGTTGAAGGAAAAGATGGCGCGGGAAAGCTTATACAAGCCGACCATTACCATCGAATTTTGATAAACATTGCGGACATTCGTACATGTACCATCCCCATTAACCTTCTTCCGATTATAAACACTGCACAGATGACAAGCCCGCAAGATCTTTGCATCTCATTCGCTGGGTCCAGAGTACGTCGCGCTATCTTCTTTTCAACGCTGTGCATACCTTCCCGAGAGCTCTGCCGGCCCCTCTCGGTGGTTCATTCCCTCGTGTGCGAAGACCTGGCCGGTTGACGGTACAGGTGACTAATGAACAACTCACTAGGATCACATGAAGTACCCGTGTTACCGGCACTCAGTGAGCGGCACAGAAAAGCTCCACATTGCCTCGCTTTCCATGCGAGCGACAACTACGTCGCCATTTCTTCTTCCACTGCCGAGTTTCTACGATGAATTTTCCTTGCTACTCCATCGACCCAGACTAGAAAACGCAGGGAAGAAACGCAGAAGTATTCACGAGAAAGTTCAACCCGATGGTGTGGACGTGTCTATCATGCTGACTTAGCGTCTGGGGTCGGTTTCAGGTTGAACCCGAGCGAGTCAGGCGGATTTCGAGTCGACAAAGGAACTAATCAGCGACTTGGCATTCCGTCGCGTAAACGGACCTAGGCCCCCTACGCGTCGCCAAGGATGCGCCCTGCCCACGCATCGATGTTCTCGCGTAAGGCCTTCGCATCATTCGTGCGCGGGAACGCGTCCTGGGGCACCTCCTCCCCTAAAAATGCACACAAGCGCCCCCACCCCTCGCCCACCTCGACCTCCAGGAGTCGTTCCTTCGGCACCATCGCCTTTACGCTCGCATAATGCGCCGCGAGCCGCGCCTTGGACGCCTCCTCCTGCGCATCTGCCGCCGGCGTGCCGAGCATCAACTCGATGGAGCGCCCCGAGAAGCCCAAGACTTTGCCGAAGTGCGCGGGGTCGGCCGCGCCTGCGCTCGCGAGGCGCTCTGAGCGGTAAAATGTCTGCAGCGAGCTGGTGTAGGACGCCCACCACGCCGCAGGGTCGCGCAATGTCAGGATCACTTTGGCATCGGGGTACGTCGCGATGAGCTCCTCCGAGAACAGGATCGCCGGGACGTCCGTCACGGCCTGCAAAATTTAACCCAACTCGAGTTCTCATCGATTGACTCGAACGCAGAATAAAATACGCACCTGGCAGTGTCCGAGCAGCTGGTCCCACTCTGCACGCCCGAACGGCGTGCCCTTCCCCTCAAACTTTGCGTCGATCGCCTCGGTCCAGAAGTCTGCCTCGCGCGGGTCGGCGAGCACGTCCTGCATGTGGTACGTGTGCTTGTACCCGAGCGTCTCCAGCGCCGTGCGCATCGCTGGCGATCCAATACCCCCAGGTAAGCTAGGAGTCCTGGGCGGAAAGTGGGGTGGCTCACACGCTGTGCCGGTGCGGAAGAAGCCTAGCACCAAAACCGTCATCGGGACGGTGCGCGTAGCGCCGCGGCGGTCTTCCCTAGATGCCGCAGTCGGAGCAGCCATTTTTTGTGTCGGGTTCAAAAGAACTCAAATCGAGTGCGGCGCAGTGGTGGTGAAAAGAAAGAGCAATTGCAAACAGCTTTCGCGACCGCCGTTATATGCAGCAATGCAGCGCTTCCGTGGAGACCGGCATGCGTTGGCATCGGATAACATGGAGGTCACTTGCAAGCTTTGTGATTGGCTGGCAAGCGAGGAGCCGGGAGAAAGCAGAAACTCAATACAGTGCCCCAAGGGGTTGCGCATGCTGCTATTCAGCAAATTCTAATCAGCAACCCCCGTACATGAATACGGGGGTTGCTGATGAGAATTATCCATAAATTCGTCCCATCCGTTGACATGCCAGTGGCAGCTCAACATGACAAGGTTACTGTGTCCGCTCGAGGATGCAGGTTTTCTCGTTCGCTCACCCACCTCGATGCTAGTTACCCTCCGGTTGAATGAGTTCCGACTTGGTTCCGACTTCAGGACTTCTAATATTAATCAGGGTTATAGGGCCAGTATGGATCTCCATAAATCGGTCAGAGATGAAAAGTGAGATCATGTAGTGCGTCAATGTTCACCTTTTCGATCTTTGTCTGTGGAGCGCGTTATGTGGCTGTGTTGTGGTTGAAATCACGACGCGTAGGGTGACGTGTGACGTGGAGCGGTACTGCAACATGCCACACATTAACAGAGTTCGATCCCATACGCACTCCCCTCGCGCCCATGGGCCATGAGCATGAGGCTGAGCTCGTGCAACTCGGATTCGCTAATCTTCTCTATCCTCACATACTGATCCCTCTGCAGCATGGAACCTCCTCCCCCGCAGCCCCGCGCCGCACGTCTTCGCGTCCATTGGAAACGATGCGTACTTCCGCGGTCTCGGCATCCCCGCCGTGCACACGTACTGTCTCGACTTGTTGGACGCGCGCCGCGTGCGCACCGACGTCTCCGCAACGCACGCGGTCGAGTTCGACGTAACCTTTACGCCTGGGCAGCACTTCACCGATCTTCGACCGCTTCAAGACCCTGTGGGGCGGCTGGGTCGTCGAGGGCGCAGGCACAGCACGCCCGCCGACTCGCGTGTACCTCGCGGGCGACACCGGCTACCGCGCCGTCATGTCTTCGACGGACTACAGGCCCGAGACCCTCCCTGTCTGCCCCGCGTTCAAGGAGATTGGTGTACACTGGGACACCCTCGACTTCGCGGTCATCCCGATTGGGTGCGTCCTGACTTCAGTTGAGAAATGCGGTTCGGCTAACCAGGAGGGTGGGGCAGCGCATACGCCCCGCAGAGGTTCATGTCGCCGATCCACTGTGCGCCGCGCGACAGCGTCGCTATCTTCCGCGACACGCGCGCCCTCGGCATGCACTGGGGGTGCGTACCATCTTCTGTAAGAGTGCGAATGCGGATGCTGACCAGATCGAAGGGCGTGGGTGCTTACGACCGAAGACATCCTCGAGCCGCCCTCACTGCTCGTGAAGGAGTGCGCCAGGGCTGGCGTCAAAGAGGGCGTGTTTGGGGTGTGTGGGATGGGGAGACTGTTAGCGTCGACGTGGCCGAGAGCGCATGAAGAAGGACGACATCGTCACCGAGGAGAGACTATGCACATAATCCTATAGGTAATGGTTAATTTTCGTTTCGAAAAAACCTCAGGCTCTTCGCGTGACGTTTCAGACGAGCTCTCTGCTCTGATTTTCGTCGGTGGGAAGTGAACGGAAAATTTCCCTTGAGGTTTGTATCAGTCCGCGACTCAGATCGGGTCTGACCGCCCAGAGGTGGCAGCGCGAGCGGATCAAGGAGTGCAGCAAGCCCCTGATATCCCCACTGATATTCTCGACCAGATCCTCGCCTGGCTCTCAGACCATCGGAACGCTGCCATGAGCATCCCCAAGGCACCGCTCCTCCCCTGCAGCATTTACAGTCCTCCCGATTCTCCCCCTTCTCGAAGCTGTGGATGTCTAAGTCTGGCTCTTCAGCGTCTTCTCGCTCGGCTCACTCCCGATCCCAAAGCACCGGCGCGGAACCTTGTCTCCTCTTTGAGCGAGCCCATTATAGAGAAATAAGGTCTTCCGGCGAAGAAATACGTATGGCGTCCAGAATTCTGATACACGCACAGCCAGCGGGCGCACCTGATTCAGTTTTTAATGACCGTTTTTTGAACGTGATCTATCGCGTCCACTCGATCGCCAAGGAACAAGAAATTTCAAGCATTCATACATTGTGTGCTACTAGAACTCAGACAAATCTCTCTCTTCGATCACCAGATGCTGTACTTTCGAACGTAAATGGCAACGCACACAGAAATCAGGACAGCGGCAGGAACGGCCAGCGTGGCCACTGTCCTACGGAAGATTTGTCCCGACCAACCATCGATCATTTGACGAATGGCTTTAGTGTCGTTGAGGCGCGGAAATGCAGTTTCAGGCACCTCGTTCCCCAGGAATGCGCAGAGCCGGTCCCACCCTTCCCCCACTTCATATTCCAACAGCCTCTCCTTCGGGACAATTCTGCGGATTTTCTCATAGTGAGCGACGAGCTGTGCCTTGGCCGTCTCCTCTGTCGCGTCCTTCCAGGACCCGCCAAGCATTATAGATATGCTTGACTGCGAGAGGTCGAGGACTTTGCCGATATGGCCAGGATCGAGCCAGCGTGCAAGCCTTACGCGCTTCGAGAGGTGAATTGTTCGCAGAGATTCGCTGTAGGATTTCCACCATTTCCCTGGATCGCGATTCGTCAGAACGACTTTCGCATCTGGGTATGCGGCGATAAGCTCCTCTGAGAACAAAATCGATGGGGCATCGGCGACTGCCTAAGTTAGACCCAACTCCAGTCAACTGCGCACGCGCGAAATGAACACTATCACTCACCTGGCAGTGTCCCAGGAGCTGATCCCATTCCTCCCGTTCGTACGGCTTGCCCTTCCCGAAGAATTTTGCATTGATTGCCTCGTTCCACATATCCGCCTCGAGGGGATTAGCGGCGACCGTCACCATATGGTGAGTGTCCTTGTACCCTAGGGTCTCCAATGCCACCTGCATCGCTGGCGATGGAAAATATGAGCCAGGCACGTACATCAAGTCTTGCAATACTCACATGAAGTACCTGTGCGGAAGAAGCCAAGGACCAGGACTTTCATTGGAACGGTGCGCAAAGCACCGCGACGGTCTATCAGCTCCATGGTAGGGACGGCGTCGAGTCGGATGGTGGCCAAACGAGAGATGGGGGAAGGTGATATGTCCGCAAACACCTCGCTCCTATCGAAGGATGTGCCACGTACTGAAGGGTGTTAGCTCGGATGTAGTGCCACTTTAAATTGTCAAACACGTTACATATCACGTGCCGAAGGGTGACAGCAGGACTTGATTATTGGCATGAGGCATACTTCTGTTCAGGGAGGCCACGACTTCAGAACTATTCGAGCCGAACGACACTTGCAATGCACAATGACAGAAGATCGCAAAGCAAAATAATCTCTTAAATTTAAGAGGCTCTTCACTTCCATCCGATTGTGATCGTCCGTTCGATTATGGAAATGCAGCATCCATTTGTGCAACCTAGCGCGTTATGTGGTCGTGTTGTGTCACTGCGCGTCGCGTCGCGTGAATGCGTGACACCGTGTTGTCTACTTTTGACTATCACTTACTACTTAGTAGTAGCATTAGTACTTCACTCCACGAGTTATGCACCAACTTCACGGCAATATTTGACCCGTTCCATAATAACTCAAGGCAACTCTGAACTGCAGAGTTCACTTCTGAGAATCGACCGACAGTTCCTGGGGTGTAGGGCTCCGTCCTGAATCTGTTTTGGTGTTCCAGTCTTATCGAGCGATTCAAGTCAGACACCGTCCCGCAGTGGAAATAGTCACAGAAACAAACTAAATGAAGATACAATACGGTTAAGAAGACAAAATAATTTAGATACATGAAGTGCGCAGAACGTGCAGCATTCAGTGGTTTCACACCGAATGCAACGGCGACGCCGGCGCCTAATAGTTATAAGCGGAGGGCTACAGAAAGGACCAGGTGAGGCGATTGCATCGCACAAATAAATCTGCCTACGTACCGCGGTGGGTGCCTTGTCGTTCTGGGCAGGCATAAACGCCGGCGCCGGGGGCTAGCGAATTTACATCAACATGGAAGATAAGACGAAGAGTGATGGGCGAGCTTACCGGTACATATCCAATCGGCGGAGGCACGTATGGGCTGGAGGCGACACCGGCTGTGAGTCGAGATCGTTAATTCGTTGGGTGGAGATGCAAAACCCAGCGAGGGCTTACGTGGTATGCCGCCTTGAAAAGCGGGCGCCAGCGAAGGCTGGAAGCGTGCGCGGATTAATCTCCTCCGCCTCACGAAAAATATAGAAGAGATGAGGCTTAGGAGGAGCACTACCCCTACGGTGTCGACGAGCATGTCAGTAAGGGAGAAAAGGCCGAGGGGACGGCAGGGCACCAGCAATCGAGGCCCCAATGATGATGGCCCTTGTCCGCCGGCGGTCGCGCTCGTCCTCGGTGCAGAAATGATCGTCGCAGTAGGAGTTATCTATTCCATGGCCAGAAACCAATTGAAGCGACAGGGCAAGGCGAAAGGGTTGAGAGGAGGAAAGAATAAAGCGGTGCATAGGTAGGTATACGTTAATTGCGTTTCGGGCACTCCGCTGCCTTCCATATGTAGTCGCAGCGGGAGTGGCAATACGGCATTTTGCTGTGTTCGCACTTGGAGCACCGGGAGTTTGCTTGTGCGATGAACCCGGGGTAACTTCGAGCGGGAACGGAGTTCCACAAAAGATCAGTACTCTCCCGCCTTTGTTGATTTGTTGTCAGTCGAATATTGTGGGGCCGATAATCCCAGGCACACCATATCGAATCCTTGGGGATTCTTTCTGCCATGTACGGACGTATGGACGTATCGTGGAGGCTCGAAGGCGTAGGGGTGCAATATAACGGATGCCAGACCTGAGTAGACGACCACTGAGAATTTGCAGTGCGTGAGAAGACAGAGTACGGAACAAACGCGGAGACCAGGGTAAGTCTGCGCTTGGAGCAGAATCTTGTGGGTGGGTGACTGTAGTCTGTTGATACCCATCCACGTAATTCGCGTAGATGCAGGGTCAGAAAACGTAGAGACTCGTCCCCGCCCGCCTACCACTCGGGATGTTCGTTTAATTGCTCAAAGACATCCTCAAGAAGTGCTGCAGTGCCGTCGACAGCCAGAGATGAATACGGTCGAATGTATCGACGAGTCAGTTGGTACCAGAGAGACTTCGCCTGAGTCCGAGCGTCCAGCGGAGACTCGGGTACGCTCGAGATTGGCTTGAGATACTTCAAGTTGAGCTTGCGAGAAGAACCAAAAGGTAGCTCAGAGGGCGCCAGGAGTAAGTGATTTCCGCGGAGGAGATAACTAGAGAATGGCCCGGGGGTCCACTGATCTGTTGGATGCAAGTTGGATGTCTCGGTGGGACAAGAAATGAAGCTGGATCGATCCGAGTCGGAGATTGAAATCGGTGACGCACTACGTGACGGATATCTTTCGGCTTTCTTCTCACTCACATCCGTTCTGGCAACACAGTCGCCGATGGACGTCGTCTTCAAATTGAATAATCTTTTTCCTCGCAGTTCGAGCAACGGTCGTTTGGGAAGCTCAAATTCTGAGTCTCGAGGTTCGCCCGGCCTCACCGCGAAGAGTGAAATGACTGAAAGGTTCAGGCTTACCGCCGACCGGAATCCAGAAGGTAGAGAAATCATTGGTCAATATCTCTCGGAAAGCCATTGATCTAGTTTCCGGGGCGCATGCGCAAAGACAATTGTGACTGCGAATCAAAGCTCCGCTTTCAATAATCAGTACCACGGGCGTCCAGCGAGGGTCTGCATGGCGCGCTGCTCCTCGCCTTCCGCTGGCCATAGCCCCGTCGTCGGCCGCTGGTCCGATGGATACGCAAGATGCCCGCACCCCGCTGCGTGCTCATACAGATCCACCTCACGCTCCTCGCCCCCGGGCCCGGGCTCCACCGTCTCGTAGGAAATGGGCCACGCTGTGCACACCACCAGATTGGCTGTCGCCTCTGCACCGAGCAACTCGCGGAGCGCGCTCTGGCGGAGCCGATACGCGAACCCGATGCTAAAGCGCGCGTCGTGCAGGGCAGCGCTGAGGGAGCGAAGCGGCGTAGGGTGCGCGGCGAGGAAAGCGCCGAGCGCGGGCCAGGAGCGCGTCTCGACCACTGGCGCATCCCAGTCGTCATCAGAGTCATCTGCGTGGCCGTCTACGTCCGTTCTGTTGATCTCCGTGCCGTGGTCCATGATGAGATGCTGTAGGGCGGAGAGCGGGCCGCCGGGCGCGAGGAGGGCCTTGAGGTCCACGACCCGGGGGCTCCAGTGCGTGAGGTCGAGGACCTCGAGCACGGGGAGGACGGGGAAGGCAGCGGCCTTGATTGAAAGGGCAGCGAATGGGTTTCGTGAGGTTGACTGGGGGAGCGAAATGCGGAGGCGCTTGAGGGTGGCGGCATGCGCGGAGAGCACGTCCATGAGGTCCGTGTGGAAGTCCGTGAAGGCGGAGGTGATGGTGTCGTCGATGATGTGCGACCAGTCGGACATGAGCATGAGCGTCAAGGGGCGATAGCCGCGCAGGGGCTAGAAGGAAAGAGGTAAATTAATTTTGTTTTCATCAACGGAACGTGGCTCATGCGCACCCATTGCACACAGAAGGATTCCAACTGCGCGATTTTCTTTACAGATGACAGCAGATTCAGAGGTGTGGCGATTCCGCCCGTCGGTAATATCAGCTCGACATGTCGGAGCGTCTCCTTGTTCGCCTCAACCAGCTCATCAAACGCGGAAGTCGCTTGTTTAACCCAGGTCTCGCGCTCAGCCCGCAATTCGTCATCGAGGTAAGCCTCGAGTGCGATCCGGCCAGAGGCTTCATCGTAATGGGTTTCATCCTCCAGGTGTCGATCCGCCCTCAGGGCCTCGTACCGTGCTGAAAACTGGCCTGGAACATGTTCTGGGAAGGCAACATGGAACACGAGCGATGAAAGACTCCCGGGTGCGGGATTTTCAGAGGCATCCAGAGATTTGAGGGTGAAAGCACTCATGGCAGGATGAAGGGGACGTTCAAGACGCTTTTGGTGGGGATGGTGAGTTCGGTGGCGTTGCAGTGCCAGGTGGCGATGTGCTCATCTCTGCAGGGCGGTGCAAGGGTGAAACATGTGGACGACGGGTTGTAACCTCCTGCATCTGGCAAATCAACGGGATCTACACCGCTCATACCCGCAAAATCATGCCAAGACCTACCAAGTTGCTCGGATCGCCGCTGTTTAGTGAAGTGAATTGGGATCCGTGGCAAGGTATCTGCCGTTGTCGTTGTTGTCTCAGTCTATGATTAGAGTCTAAAATTAGCTTCTTCCTGGATTTGCAGCGCACGGCATCCATGAAGTCCACATCCGAGCGACTCAGTTAGGACACAACACTCTTCAACGTTCGCCGCCACACTTGACACACAGACCCAGCCAAAGAGATATTGGGGAGCCGGAGAATTCTGTGGGTTGAAGCGCTATACCGAGTAAAATCTCATTGCAATCACGGACCAGGGAGTCCAAGGAATCCGATACTTATGTTCCGGTCAAAAGGATCAGAACGCTCCCGTCCCTAGCTACCCGCAACGCCGAAGTTGAACAAGGAGTCTCTCGGGAAGTATATATATCACTGGGGTACAGAGAGTCTCCAGCTGCTCGACCGGATCCGCCGCCTTTCTCTCCCTCTTCTTTTCCCTTTCTCGTGCTGGACACCGGCCTTTTTTTTATTCCTTCGCCGTGCACTCCTTTGCCTTTATCCCACGATGCACTTCTTCTCTATCGCTGCCACGACTATTGTTTCAGCTACGATCGCTGCGCGAGGCTCTCCATTGCCACCTTCCACGTTACACCAACGTGCTGCCACCAAACTCCATATTTTGACGACGGGCGCTGAGGCCTGTGACGCTGCCGCCGTGAAGAATATTAAAGATGGGGTTGCGGATGCAAAGAAGCTGGCAGCTCAAGCTATCAAGAAGTTGAAGGTCAAGGACATGCAGAGCAGCAACGGGTTCTTCCAGCTCTTTGGTACGCATCGTCTGGACTCCTGTAGTATATTTGTCCCACTGCTAACCCACGGTTCATAGGAGGATCCTCAGTTGCCAACCCCGCAACGATCTCGAAGCGTTTCGACTTCGTGACTGCCCTTGGAACGCCGAAGTCACTTCCTTAGACACAGTGGGAGGTAACGGGAATGTGGTATTCACTTGCATCCCAGCGTCGCACCCGAAGGCGAATGAGGCGTATGCAAATACTAAAAATAACCAGAAACTGCCGACGCCGGCCGGGGGCGAGGCTCCCGAACCCGTCAACCTCATCCGCTTTACGCCTCGTGGGCTCCAGGTATGTTCGAACCTACCGTGCAGTTCTGAGGCTGTCGACTGAGTCAATGTAGAACACCGAATCATCTGAAGAGTCCATCACGAGAATAAAAGCCAGCAACGACATCGGAAGCAGCGCCTTCCCTCTCGACGGAGAGTTCCCGTTGCCCTTCCTCGCATTCACGATCATCCACGAAGCCCAGCACTCGATACCTCTGGTTGACGGCGTGGGCAATCAACTGAAGGACCAGGTAGACTTCGAGGGAGAAAGGGCGTACGGTCTCCAACAGGTTCAAAATATGGATCCCGCGAAGAAACCGCAAAATCCACAGAACTTCGCGTGGTTCGCGCTCCTGGTTCGTCGATGTTCTCGCTTTATCAATTCACTACTGAGATAAAACTGAATTTTAGTCGGTCGCTAAACCGGACCTCTTCACTGCGGCGTGCAAAATCGACGGTTCAAAGATCGGCGCAAAGACGACTCGCTCCTTGGATATATTCCGTAGTCTTGTTGCCAGAGTCACGAAATCGAAGCCGAAGGCCAAAGTCGCTGTGAAAGCGCCCGCGAAAAAGGTGCCTGCTGTATGTTCTGCTCACCTGTCGTCTACATTGGGCTCGCCTCATTCCTGGGTCTCAGAAGGCTCTCCCCAAACCCGCGGCATCGAAGAAAGTGCCAACCAAGGCGACCGTGAGTCGTAAGATCGAGCCGAGGGAATACTTCATCTAATACTCTATTTAATAGGCCAAGTCTCCCTCTGTGAAAGCGCCTGTCCGTCCGGCCACTAAGCCTGCTACAGTACGTGCTATCTGAGGCGCCTCTTCGTTTGCTCCCTCACTCCCACTCCCAGAAGGCGTCCACCAAACCGGCCGCGGCGAAGAAGGTGTCCGCCAAACCAGCAGTGAGTGCGAAGCACACATCCTCTAACATACCATCTAAACACTTGTGTCTCAGGCCAAGGTTCCCGCGCCGAAGAAAGTGCCAACCAAACCGACAGTAAGTTTGAACCAGACTCCTTTGAGAACTCTTCTGATAGCTCGTTTCGCAGACAAAGGTTCCCGTCGCCGCCAAGAAGCCCGCAGCTGTATGTCCACTCATTCACATTCTATTCCCCGCGGCTCATTGAATGTTTGCAGAAGGCTCCCATCAAACCTCCGACATCGAAGAAAGTTCCGACCAAGGCGACGGTGAGATACCACGAAATGCGTTTAACATCCTTCCAATGTTTGGTTTCACAGGCGAAGTCGCCCGCTGGGGTCAAGCCTCCCGTCAAAAAGCCCACTCTTCCGGTAAAGAAGCCAGTTGCGTCCAAGGCAGCTTCAGCGGTACCTGCAAAGCCTTCTGCCAGCTCAAAGGCCAAGGCGGCCATTCCTTCGTCTTGCCCCGTCAGGGCGAAAATCCCCGGGACCGACGTCAAGTTCTTGGATTTTGAGGGCGACTTCTTGTGATCTCAGATCTCAGGGTGTGGGTCGGTAGTGCACGAAATATTTACATATATAATATATTAATGCTTGATTTCTCGTGGCGTGGCCGAGTGTATTAGCAGACCATGACAGCCTGGAGGATACGTAGTCGACATACATAGCGATCCCCATGCAAGTGAAGTCTCGGACACCGCTTGCAATGGAACTTGGTATGCGCGCGCAATACATCTGAATTATGATCCAGAGCGATCCCGAAATTCTCGGTGTCACGGTTTTCCAACTTGTTTCCAACGCGCCAACAGTGATCGCCAAAGCGTCGGATGCACCAGAGTGGTGTATATACTATAAACCTGTTTGTAGACCATAGACCTATTACTTAATACAGTTGAGGGTATACCTAACGATCGACCTCACCTATGTTCCATCATGTTTTGCGTGGCGGAAGATGGACCCAACAATTGATGTGGACCTGATGGACCTCCGCGTCGACCTTCGGCGAATGGACTCGGCAGTCTCGGCTCGTTGTCAGTGATCTTTGCTATAGCATTTTCCCTCCTGATGGGTGCCTCGAGGCTAGCCTGGTCCGGGATGTCCTTTTAGGGAGGGGACCGAGGCAACACAGAAATGCAATGTTAAGGGCAAGTGGCACCCGGCACTTTGTGGTTCACTGTTTTGTTCGTGCACAAAATTGTTGGTATATCGATATGGTATTTCTTTTTAAAAAAAAATCAGGTCTACCGGGAGGTCTAGCCTTGAGTTTGCGGTCTAGGGGCCAGTCTACATGAAGGTCTGAGTCGAGCCGATCCGGTGACAGTCTATCATCAGATCCATCAACAGGGTCTACATAGTACTAGTAGACCAGTTTTCCAGTGACTCTGGCGTTCACGTGATCGCGATTGGGCCATCACTTTTTGGCTCTAACCACCTGGCATGCATCTCGCTCTGCGTTGCTCGAGTCTGACGGCCTTACAGCTCTTTCCGAAAACCTTGACACTGCAAGATTTTTTTCGCCGGTGTCAACTTTTGATGGAATGCTAGGATTGCCGGTTTAGCTGTTGCCGAGCGGAGCCGATGACAGCCGAGCCTTAGCCGAGCTGAGATCCTCCCACCTGAAATTTCGTCCAGGTATTTGTGCTGGCATTAATTGAAGGGGTTTCGGGTCACATAATAAACTGTCCGTGGGTTGCACAGTGGAAGGTTTTTAAGGAGGTAGGTTGACTTGGCGGCCACTGACCATCCCGAAAGGCCAGCTGATCCGAACCCAATTCGGCAATGCTTAGCCAAGTTGAGTGACGCCAAAATTTCGACGCAGTGTCAAGGTTTTCGGAAAGAGCTGTAACGTCCTTCATCGGGTGAGCTTTAGACGTCCCAGGTTAGGTTGATGAACCTCGCAGGCTTCAAAGACAACTGCCCGGGCGGCTGCCAATGGCTTCCTCGAAAATCTGATAAAGACGAAGACTCTGATGACTTCCCTTTCCGAGGCCCGGTTACCGCCCTTGCTACCAGTGTTCTACCCGAATCTAGATGTCGCAGAAATCCCGACTCTACAGGATTTTGATGAAGACGTGCCGGCCTCCAAAGTGCGCACAGCGATTACCAAGGGCATGGTGGTTGCACTGCGTGGGCTTGACAAAATCGCAGAAGTACCTACCGATGCGTTAATCGAGCTTTAGCCGAGAATTCGGACTGGGGTAGAGTTCCTTCTTGAATTTCATCAGCAGCTCGCGTGGTTGGGTGATCCTCCTTCGGAGAGAGAGATCTGCGTAAACCTGCTCATATTCGTCGAGCATTACCACAGCCACAAACAAGTCGCCGCCCTCCTGTGCACGAGCCCCGGTCTCCGGTTAGGGCTTGGACATTCTTGTCTCGAACAAACTACTCCGACTTCGATGCCATTGCTTGCCACTACCTGGCATATTCCGTGAGTTGGCCAACGGTGCAGGCGGTAGTCCGGACGCCCTCGCGCTCATTATCGTGCAGCATATTAAAAACAATTATTCCCCGCTAGACCGGTGACCGTCTGTCTATGAAAGTGTCGATAGACAGACCGGTCGATCTGAGTTTGAATTGATGGATCAAGCGGCTTGCCAAATAAGGTTATTCGCGGGTTCCACAACCGTGCCTCAAAATCCTTAGCTATACGAGGCCAAGATACTCAGATTTCGATTCTGAATCTAACGGCGTGGATCCGAAAGCGATCCCTCAAATATTGAGCCCAGGGGAAGCTGTCGGGCAGGTTTTGTCTTTGTTTGCACACGCCCGGACATGCGGTCCGGAATAACCTTATATGGTAAGTCGCTCAACCCTTTAATTCAAACTCAGATCGACCAGCCTGTACAGTTTACTTTCGGTAGACAGGCTGGATTCGAGCCTAATTCCCCGCCGACACAGCCCGATCATCGGACCCGAGCAATTCTTTCTTCGCGGTGTCTTGGGCATGGTTGCAGTGCAGGCACCGAACGGGAGACGATGACCAAGATACGCCAGCGCATTATCCTCGGTCCCTTAGCCATGGCTCTCGTCCCTCACGGCGCCGTGCAGGCCCTCACAACTGCTGCATGCGCTCTGCCGCGTTGCACCGTGGCTGGAGCGGATTTGACTCTCAACAAATGCTTTATCCTGTTAGGCCGGATAGTGACGTCCCGTTTCCAACTCCTCCCACAAGCACTGGATGCGGAGCTCCTCTTTGCTCTCGTATCTGCCAATAAATCGGACGCCTCTGCAACAATACACGGACATCTCATATTTCATCACGGGCGTCCTCCGCGTCTCTGTGGTATACCACACCGTACTGGATAAGATGAATGCTGCTTTTCTGGACGTTGGCGAGATTGAAAAAGACGATGCCTTCGCTCGATCTCCAGTATTTGGAGACTGGGTCCGACTCCAGGATCTAACACTCGAGCGTTTGACACTGTTTCGGTCTTGAGGAGCTGGAGAAGTGATATCGCGCAAGACCTGTGATAATCTGCAGGTCGAGTTATTTCAGCCAGTTGTCTGATATCTGCAGGCTAACAGCGCGACAGTGTGGTCGGATCGGCAAAAAGACGGAATTCTGGCAATGTACAGGTTGCCAGAGCACCTATTACTGCTCGCGCGAATGTTAAACTTACGACCGGCGACACGGTGGTCATCGAGAAATGTGTGCACACAGCCGTTCTTTCTGTCTGAGTACGTTTCTCCCCGTCTGACTGTCGCGGAGATCTAACGAACCGTGTCTGTAGATGAAAGTACCGGGATCAGCGTACGAGATCGTGCATTTCTGCACGCCCTCATCCACCACGATTACTGCACCAACACCGACGTCCAGATCCACGTTCCGGAGATCATGTTCATGAATAGTCATCCCGACCTTGCTTTTTTCACACTGTTCGATTACACCGGGGGACATGTGCAGATCAGCGCCACCGTAGTCGCTGACGCCGCGGATCTCGCACTAGGTTCACCATGGGGCGAATATGTCGAGCGTGCAAGGCGGAGCGGCGGGCGGCTTCGGCTGCATGTCGTGCGCGTGGCGGAGTCGGACCTCCCTCACCATTAGGTCGTCCCTCTGCACACCAGTACGTCGACGGTTCATGCCGGCCTCAGGCGCATTGCTGCCGCGCTTCCGACCGACCAGAATATGTGGAATATGTTGGACATTCTGCAGCAGGTTCAAGTGGTCGACGCGGACGGTGAGCTCGTTATCGGGACCCACTAGGTTGGGCACTTGACTTGGACGATGGAAGCATAAAGGGTAGTTACATTTGGTCCAAGTCTCTCTCGTCGAATTCGAAGATCATCCCATTCCTTTGAAACTCCTCGACCCGGCGGATGAATGATGGGAACACATCTGGCCTCCTGCCACCGCCCTTTAAAACACATTTCTTCAATTTGCAGCACGCCGAGGCCCGGTTAGTCAGGAATTGGTCGATTTCTGACAGGAATTCCATGAGCTGCACCTCACCCTTCAGCGCGGGATGGTAAAATGCACCGCGAGCGAATCTTTCCGGGTGCACCCTGTACGTAAAGGTCTCGAGTGCCGGTAGGATTGGTCCCTGGCCGTGGGGAGCGAGGATGTGTAGGGCGAATTCGTAGAAATGTTCGTGCTCTTGAGAGATCGGAGTCATGTCGCGGTCTGTCCAAAAGTCTTCCACGTGGAGGGTGCGAAGGTTTGCGAGGGATGGTGATAATGCCAACTCTTGCATCGTTCGTTCTCCCCTGGACAAATCGACGTTCAACGTGAGAGATTTGATGTTCGCATAGGAGAGGAATGCAGCAATGTTCAGTCCGATGTCGTCCGCCCACGAGATGTGATCGCAATTTAATATTGACAGCTCTTCAAGCTGAGGGAGCTGCAGGAGCTTAAATAGACTCCCGGAGTGCTGATGGTTGCAATTGACTCTGAGTGAGCGGACAGTCAAATTGCGGATGGGATGTACATATGTGCAGTGGGCGTTGCTATGTCCCGCGAGCTCCGCGACACGCAAGGGACAGGACGGATCGGCCAAACAAGCCATCAGGAGGTCCACACTATCCGTGCGCAGCTCCTGAATTTTATCCCAGGCGAAATTGGCACGCGTGGGATCTGACCCCATGAGGGATAATGATTCGATCGGTGCGCAAGTTAGTTCACGCCAAAACTCGTCGGTTATATCCCGAATGCACCAATGAATATTGGTGAGATTCAGCGATCGAAGTTGGCCGAAGGGTCCCGGGAGGCCGTTTAAGACGTTGAATAATACCGGTATATCGAGGACTAGGGAAAGAATTCGAGGAGATTCGGACAGGAGCTGATGCAGGATGCCGGAATACTGGATAATGTCCTTGTCGGCCCCGCCGGTCGACACTACTATGTCAAGGGCATGGAGCCTAGAACGTACGAGGCAGAGATTGACGACGCTTTGAGCTACATCAACAGGGAGGATTTCGAGTTTGAGCGGAGTTCCCATGTGGAGGGCAATATATGACCAGAGGGATGGGGTGGCCACGGCGATGTCGCGCCATTCCCTGCACACGGGCATCAGGGGGCAGTGGACCGCCATCCCCGCACTGCTGCGCATCGGGAGTCCAGCGCGGCATAGCTCGCCATGAATCTTGAATATCATGGACCAAATCTCGCGAGGGACGTTGGGGATGATGGAGAGTTGGGAGTGGAGGGCTTGGCGTGAGGCACTCAGGTGGTCTCGTACGGCCTGGAGACGCGCAAGCTCAGCATCCACGGCGTCGATACCAGCGGCGAGTTCGAGGTCTCGAGCACGTAGCACGAGCTTATCAGGGTTTGAAGCATTCCGTCCACCGTCACCTTCAATTCCCTCCCCATTGTCGACACCCTGGGGCGAACCGCACTCAACGCAGCGTTTGACGGACATCTGAGGCTGAATATCGTTGGGCTAAGTGAGTTATCCGTGTACAACCAGTAGCACGTACGAAGTCTCAGAATTAGCGATAGAGCGCAACAGAAACGGTCGCAGAACCTGGAATAAGGCGTAGAGAGTGGGTGGCCGCTGGCACAGGAAATCTGGATGTTAATACAGTGCTCGAGACATACCTCCGATCAGTTCCGTTACAGTAGCAGCGCCGGGTTGCTGGCAGGTCTTTTGTTTCCTGGACGACTCGGCGACTCATCTACGAAATCCGTGCGGATCAGATCATCTGGAAAATAACGGATGTCTATTGAGGTCTACCGGAGACGCGAGAGACCGGATAGACACTGATAGACCTAAAGACTGCCTCCCGTCTCTCAGAGACAGCCATAGACAGGCCGTTTCTACGGGAGACCTCGCATAGACACGGATAGACACTCGAGACGGATCAGAATATCACAATCAAGTTGCAATCATTTTTGCAAGCGAGGCATAGCGATGGAAGCACCGGATCAAATCTTGCGTTTTGGATATAGCAGGTGAAAAAAAAAATGCATTGGTGGGCAGTGACTACATGCAATATACATGCGCCCCAGAACGACTAGCAAAACTTCCAGGACGTACCGATGCTTTATAGCCCTCAAAGATGAAATGATGTAAATGGACTTACACATCAGGCGTCGGAGAAGGAAAATCGAAACGTACGTACTTGACAATGATTCCCAACCTTAAGGGAGGGGCTAGGAGGGGAGGGCAACTGTGGGCAGTGTGTATAATGTGGGCGAAGGCAAGGTGAAGGTCAGAAGAGATCACAAAACGGCGCGCTTCTTATAGCTTCACAGCTGCCGTGACTACGCTCATCATTTCGTGTGCTCGGGAACAGAACTTCGCAATTTTTTCAAGTCCCCTCACCATTCTGGGCAACTAAAGATTTCAACAATGCAACAGGGCGACGGCCAGAACGGGACGGATCTGACAAGATCAACATCTGAACTTGATGGGAAGCTGAACCACGCGCTACAAGTCTCTAGCCGATGTCTACGCTCGTCTATGGCCGTCTATCCGTCTAAATAGTCTCTGGTAGAAACAGCCCGTCTAGCGTGGAAAGGGCATGTCTATCCTGGCAGAATGCGTTTCCAGATGATAGACGAACCGTCGCAATCGGTAATACGGACTCTGGAGATTGCAGAATACACAGGATGTCTGATGCCTCAACCTCGCAAGAATCAAGTTGACGGCCCACGTATAAGGATCTATATAACCCAAGATCGAAAAGAGCGGTCCGATATGCGTTACACGTGGGGCCAGTGCACTCAATATCGGAGGCAATTGAAAGGAAACGGTTTGTGACCACGGTCCCGCGCACGGGGTCCGTTTGGCCCAAGATGCAATTGTGGATTACATTGTGGGTCACGGAAGGAACGAGTGTTAATAGCTTCGAGGGGCGGTGCTTGCTGGCGTTGTAATATGCAGTGGGCAGCAACCACTGAGCCCCGACCTCCGTAGCTGCCAGAATGACTTTGAGATGCCGGAGTGGTGCATCGTCGGAACCATAATCAATATGGTCGACGACTGAAGTATTGCGATAGTCGGTTACTGAGGTGAAATAATATGGAGGCGAGGTGCTTAAGGGCACGTCGATGGAGATATTCGACGTCATACTTGTGCGACAGAACGACTTGGAGACTGACGGTTTCGGGCGGGGGCATGAAATAGCTTCATATATTGTTAGGTTGACCGTGCAGTCGAACGAAATCCTACCTGGAATCGAAAATCGCCCGCAAGAACACTTCGACGTCATCTGCAGAATCGTGCAGAGCCTGAGAAACAACGGGGCTCGCGTCAACGAGCTCCACGTCGCTGCTATCGGCTGGCTGAGAGAATGCCACCATGTCACGGAAGACGGCGGATCTGGCAGCCAAAACAGATTTTGAGACTCGGAAAATCTTTTGCCGGGCTTTTATGATCAGAGTGTCATTCGAAAACCACAGATCTTGGACCCGAATGTGCTCCGATTCAAAGTCATCGCCGGACATCGCGCGAGTGCGAGTCGGGCAAAGACGCAACGAGATTTTAGGGGATGCAGGAACAAGGAATACCGCAGCAGCCTCAAAGATAGCAGAGCTAACGAGTGCAGATTGGTGGCAAGCGGCGAGGGAGCTGCGTCACGGTCACACCGGTCACTCGGAATTCGGGCCGAATGCCAGGATGCCCAGGAAGTTGAAAAGTTGAAGCCGTGCACTCCAGGCCTAGCAGTTATATTGTTCATCGTAGGAAGGGAAAGGACATAGTAGGTGGTTACTTATACATGTGTATTTGAAGGGAATTATTTCACAAAAGTGTGAACCGGGCTTCACTGGGAAACTTCGATGGCGCCCGTTCAACTTCTAGTTTGTGTCGAGCAGATCGATATCGGCCGTGCACAAGTCACCCAAGCTCCAGAAAATCGGCCAGTATTATTACATGCTACTCCTCCTCACAAAACGCGAGCCGGTCCACCTCACGCCCCGGAAGAGTCGTATACCGAAACCTGAGATTCATATACGTATCCCGGTACTCCTTCTGATGCAGCGCGCGGTCTGTAATCGCGTCCAGCTCCGGGTTGCGTGTCGTCGCCATAATCAGCGAGAAGGCCTTCCCGCCTCCTCCACCGTTGCGCAACACCGCGTGCAGCCCGACCCCGATGGCGAGAAGCGTCACGCCAATCGCCGCACCGTAGCCTGCCCACAGCACGCTTGGCGCATATACGAAGACGTCGACGGTGCGTACAATGCGCGCGGGGGCGGTCGTGGTCCAGAGGCTGCGCGAGATCATGCTGATCGTCGCGTTCGTGAGGAGCTGCTCGATTAGCTGCGGGGTGTCGGTGCGGAAGACGGGGTTGGTGGGGAGGGTATTATTCGCGAGCGCGCTGTTGAGCGCGAGGGTGCGGCCTGTTATCGAAAGTCCAGTTTGCGTGTCTTGGAATATCGAGCCGATTAGTGCAGCTGACACCGCGTCTTTTAGCGCAGCAAGAGCAGGGCGAACTGCAAAGAAATGGAGATGGGATGATATTGCGAGGAAAAGAGAAGGGCGTACAAGTCGGGTCGTCGATGATCAGGGTCAGGTTCGTGCCAAATGAGGGCCCGAGCCCGACATCTAGAACCTCAACAGTTTGCTGGCTGCCCTGGAACTGGATCGCGATGTTGTACGTTGAGTTAAACGACGTGCAATTGGTCTCCGATTGGATGTTTCCCTGGAAGTCGCTAATGTACTGCACCCTGAGGGTGTCCGTGGTCGATCCCATCAAGACTGGCTGCACGATCCAGATGGGCACGCGGGCCTCAATGGGATTGTTAGAGGGCGCAGAGCAGCTGAATGACGGGCCGAAGAATGTGAGGTTGTATGAGCAGTCCGACCCACACGGACTCGGCCACGTCGTGATAGCTGATTCAAGTAATGTTTTACTCGCGACAGTTTGAACGATCGGCGCCGGTGAGGCGTAGCTCCCTTGGATAATGAACATCCATGAATGAATGCAGGAAGGTGAAATACACACTGATCGGAGTCGAGGTATAGATAGCTCCCCCACTTGCTGGCTCCTGCGCGAGGTTCACGGTCGCTACGGGCACGTCCTCCGTCGTTTGTGTTTCGATGGACTGAACCGTGAGCGATCCGGGCACAGGAATCACTCCGAACGCCCCTGTCCATGCAAAGAACGCGAGCACCGTAGCGACTTTCGCTCGCCACACCATTTCGAAATGCAGGAACGCCATCGGGTCGTTGAGGACACTGAATAGCGCGTCCAGTCCGCCCAGCTTTATCGCGCTTCGGCGGACGGTATGCCACAGGCGCTGGTCGAACGCCTTCGAGATGGTCTGGCTCAGACAGAGCTTGACGAGGAAGATGAAGACCGTGCCGATGAAGTTCGTGACGGCTTGGTGCGAGACGGCGTGCTTGCCAATACGAGTGGTGCCGTCAGACGGTGTCAGGTGCAGGGAGGCGTAGTAGACGTGGTGGCCTGCAGCGAAAATTGCCCCAGCCAATGCAAAACCCGCCATCTGTGCGACGGCGGTAGCCGGGTGGCGCCGCCCAGGCAGACCCTGTGGAAGCGTGTGGAGCCTGCAAGGCACTCAGAGGAGTTTGTAGCGGATTTAAGTATCTCTAACTCGTTGCCCCACCGTTCTGTACCCTCTGTTTCTGGGATCGGCTCCTTCGTCGCCCGGTTGGGCGATAAAATTTTCAGGTCCGACGGAGTCCTACCGCCGGCGGAGTCATGAAGCAACGAAGGAGGAAGAAGGTGAGTAAACTGACGGGCTCAAGGAGTTTTCATTGAAGTACAACGGCTCGGGGTGGTAGCCTGCCAGTCGTGTGTCCAAGTGAGACATTGGAGTTGGGCCAAGGTACGGTCGTCTTCGGCTCCACGCCTGCTCGCTTCTTAAACCCCGGCGCTTGTGCGGCAAGACATCATTTCCCACCCTGCCCCATCAATCCGTTGTCATGCCTCGAGCCTAATGTTCGTAGAACGATTGTATGTATAATACTTGCATGACTGAGGATTGGGCCTCTTCGAGGCGGGCGCTGAACCTTTAGGTTCAAGTTGAAGACTCAGACTTTGTACCCTTGGCCGCGGCGGGGTATTCCGGACCGGGTGATACCATCACTTGATGGTGTCACCGTGACCGTCCTTCCTCCTACTCTCTCGCCTTGCTCTTGCCCAGCTTCGCCTCCCAACTTCCTTCACACACTCAAAACAAGAGAGGCTCTCGTTGCCCGCTAACTATACACTACACAACGGCTGACGTGGCAATCAATCAACTGATTGATTTCGGACGCAGCATATTCCGAGTCCGATGCGGCGGACGAACACGAAACGAATATGACACATCCAAAGGAACAGCAAGTAGCATTTTGGTAGCGGTAGTAGCTCATGATCCTGGCATTTGGCAAGAAAAAGGTGGTGGTATGGCATTGCATTTTTTTTCTGTATCCAAAGTTCCACGTTGAACACCAGGAGTAATATCGTTTCGCGAGAGGACCAAATTTGTATGACGAATTCATTGTTTGTGCATGTTAGAAAAACGGATATTGATCGAAACCCAAGTTCCCCAGGTTAGCCAAACCTAAAGGTTCAGCAATAATCCGACTGCAATGTCGGAGCAAGATCCAGGATCAGCGGTCTCCTTGGTCGGGTATTGATATCGATCCAATTGAAAGATATTGGAAGCGGGTCGGCAGCACTTTTATTCATCCAAGTAGTGCTCCCCGGGCCGAGTTGGAACAAGACCAAAGAACCCAGAGTTTAACCAAAGATCCAATGCTATAATTTGGCCGAGGATTATTTACTTGCCGACTTGGAATCTTGCTTGGAATTCATTGGATTTTGAGCATTGACTGACCGGCGGTTATACAAGCCAGCTAAGAATATGCGAAACTGAAACTTGGGATGGTCTATCACACAGGGCGGGGTGCTGCACAAACTAAGGATGTCGTGAAATGACGAGAAAGCGAAAGGAGAGTGAAAGCGCTCTTCCCGGATTGATCCGATCACGGAGCCTATCGGGAAATACCGAATACTACGAAGTTGAAGTTTCTGTGTTGGCGGCATGCCAAGGGATTTCTGAAATAATAATTCGATGAATAATGAGCGTGAAACAACGCAACATCGCATTTTTGCAGAGGATTCCAGGGAACCGTGATGTACGTACAGCTGTAGAGTTGGAATTCTCCCTGGCTTTTATTCCTTGTCTATGGCGGTCAAAATGCACTTTTAATAGTCCGACACTTTTTTTGACATTTTTTGACTTTTTGTCAAATATCCGCATTTCCGACACTTTTACCAGGTTTGAGATGGTGGATAAAAGTGTCGGAAAAAGGTCAGTTTTCCGACACTTTTATTGACTGAATCTGACCTCCGACACTTTTATTGAGGTCAAATTTTTTTATCCTCGGACATAAGTCCTAGGTAGTGTATGAGATGGTTCTGACTTGAGAAGAACATGTACAGTCCATGGAAGCGCAGGTACAGCCTTGGAAAGAGCAATTAGTACCAGCCTCGGTTGGCCTGCCAATCAAGCACCAGATCAAGACCATGACAGCCGTCCCACGCTCTCTCACGCCTGATGTTTCCATACCCAAACTTGGCATCAGTACGGGTGGGGAGGCTGGCCACAACGTCAAGCAACACTATCAATTCCTATGCTACTGTCTCATAACTCAAACAATAGGTCCCAAAAAATTTGAACCAGCATGATTTAATTGAGCTAAGAAGTGTGGGAAGGCTGTCATGGTCTTGATCCGGTGCTTGATTGGCAGGCCAACCGAGGCTGGTACTAATTGCTCTTTCCAAGGCTGTACCTGCGCTTCCATGGACTGTACATGTTCTTCTCAAGTCAGAACCATCTCATACACTACCTAGGACTTATGTCCGAGGATAAAAAAATTTGACCTCAATAAAAGTGTCGGAGGTCAGATTCAGTCAATAAAAGTGTTGGAAAACTGACCTTTTTCCGACACTTTTATCCACCATCTCAAACCTGATAAAAGTGTCGGAAATGCGGATATTTGACAATAAAAGTGTCGGAAAGTTGAAAAATGTCAAAAAAAGTGTCGGAATAATAAAAGTGCATTTTGACCGCCATAGGATACTTCCGGTCCGACGACCGAATACTTGAATATCCCTGTATATCATTGCTGCGATAATAACGTTTCTCTCGCTGGATACATACACTGGGCCAGCGCCGCTTCGAGATCACACCCTCGCCAATTTAAACTATGGGCTCGACTTCATATAATTCAAGGATAGAGATACATGAATACATTGAAACTACTACTACTAGCCGGTAAGTATTATGTACATATGATAATAGACAAGTATCTGTCGTCGATAACGACCGATCCACCATCCGTGCCCCAGACTACCGCGGTCATTCGTAGAAAGAAATATTCAGTCTCGCGAAAAGAAATACTGCTCATCCCAGATCTTACACCCGAGCCCTAAAAGGAGACAGTACGTCAGCATATACATCCACGGGTTGAAAGAAACCGAACCTCCTGTGCACCGGTACTTCCCATATTTGTATTCGAAATCCGCGCCGCACGTGTAGCAGAACTGGGGCGTCACGTGAGAGGGCGCCGACGAGCGCAGGAAGGGAGGGCATACGTGGTGTTTGCAAACACAGATGATGTGGCTGAGGCGATCAGATAAATTGAATAGGGATTGTAATGTGCATGCTTACTAGCATCCAAACTAAAGAGAAACTGAGTGCCGCGGGTAGATGAGCGCGGAGGGTACACACCTTCAGTTCGAACCACGTCAAGCACTACAGTTTATGCAGATAAATTTGAGTGCACGAAACGAAGGGGGAGGCCGTACCTTCGGACACCGGCGCCATTTGTTCTGCTTTGCCAAATCGGCGAACGGCACGTCCTCCGGGGCCCGCACATCTTCCGGCAGCGCCTGGTACCTCGCGCACGTCAAATCTACGATCATTTAGCCTCCGCTGCGAGGAATGAAAATGAACGAGAAGGCAGCGCGCACCGTCGTGCCAGATACACTTGCAGGTTTTGCATAGGAATCCCCTGCACTTCGGACACTAGGCGTGGTTGTGAAACAAAGGATTGTATGTCAAGCCAGTAGATTCAAACCTGTACGAGCGTCTCGGCGTTATGAATGCCATCAGGGGCAGCGACTGCGTCGACGTCAATGGCCTCGTCACACCCTTTATGTGGACTGCGAAAATTCCGTGGGATAATGCGCCTGATAAAATACTGAACCTACCAGTATATGATGTTATGTGTAGTCAGGAAGCGGGCCCGGTCCCACGCCGGCATATTTGATTCACCCAGTACCAGCCGTGCAGTCATGTCGCTGATTTCCACAGGCTGCTCTCCCGGCTTCACTTGACATTTCTAAGGAAAGTCAGGAGGTAAGAGCAGGTGTGTCGAGGAGGACCCACCGGACACGATATAGGGAAGTCAGGGCGTCGTCCGGACGGAAGAACAGGCGGGGGCTTCAATTCGGTACCATACGCCGTGCGGTCAAATGTGATGTTGAGGCGATCGTAGATGACTTGCGCCAAACAGGCCTGTCAACAATGAGCATCACCGCCAGCCACATACTACGCGAAATGACTCACCCCGCAGAAGCGATGCTTACAGCTTTCAAGCTGTATCCCGCGAAGTTCTTGCTTGCGCCGACGGCCAACGAGAGGAACCTCTGCGATACCGTTGGCGTCCTCGGTCTCTGCGTCTGATTCGTCCGAAACGTCTGCAACGCGGCGGGCACTGGGAAACAATGAGATTGGGCATGTTCTGACTCGGATTTTCAAACGAACTTATACGTGCACTGCCAGGGGTTGAGAGAGATCTGGCAATGCTTCAAACAGATAGAGCATTTCGGGGGTCTCGCCTTGGGTGCTGCTTAAGATGGAGATGAGGAGGAGAGGGACTAAGCACGTTCATAGATGGGGCTTACCGAGTTCCCCAAGACGTTTCTCTGCTGCCTCACGCCACTCTCTCTCCTTCCTAGCCTGGCGTCTGGCGGGGTCCGTCAGTACATCGAACTCGTGCTTGAACTTCTCCACTGCTGGAAAGGCGTCTTCCACATCGCCGGGCTGAATGACCGTTTCAGCAGTGGCCGCCTGCGCCGTGGAAAGTACCAAGTCACGCACCTTGAACAGACAGTTCCCCATCGTTCCCTAGTCCCCAGAGGGAGGGGACGAAAGCTAGAGACGTGCGCAGTCGAGAAGGAGGGGGACGAGGAAAGCCAGGGTCACGAGACAGTCCTGACGTGGACACTGCCAATAGGACGGCATCCCGACGAGGAACGTGCGTTGGGCGGCGATAACAAGTCGTCGGACAAGTGCAGGAGGGGGGCGGGAGAAAAAAATGCAGCTCGCCAGTTGAGCTGACGCAGGAGGGACCAAGTACTGGTAGTAGAACTGTCAGGCGGGAGGGATGGCATCTAGCATGTGCTTTAAACTGGGATTCAGGAAATTAAATCAGGAAGCGGGTGAGGACAAGGTTAGTTCTGCCGAGGTGCCGACCAGCACTGCCATATGGCATCACGACGCACGTTGCCTGTATTTCTGAAGTTCAAATATTAATCTATTTCGTTTTTTAACTTGGCGCGAAGTTGGTGGGGCGGATATTTCACTGGCATATGTGATCTTGCACTCACCTTCAAATCGCACCTGCTACCTGGAACTGCCACCTAGTAGTACCACTGGTACCATGTGTATGGCTGGATATGTTCCCAGGGTCCTCAGAATGTCGTTCACGACAACCATTGACAAGTAAAGATTTGCTCACATTCTGTACAAGAACCGTATGATTATCAAGAGAACTTCAGCTACGCCTTCAATTATCCAACGTTCACCGAGGTACAACTTTGAGTGTTGATGCTGTCAAGAGACTCAATGTCCTCTAGATGTGCGAGGAGGCGGAAATGTTCTTGTTCCTGGCTCTACAGAAACGAGCCATATTTTCTACTAGTTCCAAAGCAGATTTCTTTTTTAATAGTGGGAGGCGGGCTGTCGGCGAAATCAACTAACTTACTAGGAGGCATCGGCTCTCGCACCTCTGGTCCTCCATAATTTCTCCTCTCACTGGCCCGCTGGTGCTGGCCGGCTCGAACTAGGATTTGAGACCATCGTCTTAGATTTCTGGCGCTGCTACTGGGAGTGGACGAGGACCATGGCCATTACCCTGGAATCGGATTGTTATCAACATCAAATTAAAGTTTGAACAAGCCAGCTATTATACTCCGGAGAAAACTGTCCCCGACGTTGACCGAGCAGTGCGGCGCAGAATATTCCGGAAGCCATTCCCACGCCTTCCACGCGCTTCGGGCATCAGAATCAGAATCTGGATTGAGATGTAACAGCGGGAAGCTCGGCTTTTTCGACGCTGGTCGCTACAGATTTAGAAGCACCTGTGATGAGCCCCTACTGAGCTTAAGCACAGCTCCCAACGCCGAGACCAATCCGAGACACGGACTTGGGCTACCATTTGAATCGAACACGGTTTGACTTCGAGCTTTGCTTCGAGCAGGCAGCCCGATCTGCTTCCGGCACCTTTCATAGCGTAGTAAAGTTGGCTTTAGCATAGCTGCAGTGTGGACCGAAACCGAATCTGGTATCAAGGACACAATAAGTTACACCAAAACTGCACCTGAAATTTGAAGGGCCGATACAGATGACGAAACTCCGACATTGAGCAAGGGTTTCGGCGCTCCCTAAGCTTCAGCATCGGAACTTGATTTCCACTCACGCGATAATGCTCCTACGGTTCGTTCCACGCAGCAGCTTGAGTAGCAGTATAACCGGACCTGAGCCACCGGAAACCCCGGGCGGGCGTACGGAAACATTCGAGGCGACGCCCAGACGAGGGGGTTGGGGTGGATGTGGATGTTGCGCAATCTGAATATTTATGCCACCAGGGACGAAGTGGTCGAGCTGGAGACCCCGTCAAGAGCTGTACCGACACTGTCCACCCCTCGGCCTGCACAAATCTCCGATGGCCTCCGCCGTGCAATTCTTCAAAAGTCTGGAGGGTATGCGATTTCCAGGCGTGTAAAAGAGAGTCACGGGGGAGACCCACTAGAAAGAATAGTTGAGCGGGATCGGGTCCAGTGAAGCCAAGAGTTGCCTCGCTAGATTTTTTAGCGCCATCTTCCGTGCACGGATCTCAGCGATAAATGTGTACGGATTTATCCCTGGGTCGGCGGGTCGTGGTACTCACAGAGCGGAATCGCGACGGCAAGTAGGCTGCAATTGGGGCGAAGCGCAAGGATAAAGCACGGAGGGTCAAGACGGTGGCGAGATCGACGAGTGAACGACCGAGCGAATCGGTAAGAACGGAAAATAAAATGAACGAGACAAACGAAGGCGCTCGATGGGGGAGCCTGCAATCAGGACCGGGATGGGAGGGCGAGGACTAAGGGGTACTACGGGTGGGTGAGTGGCGTACGCCGCTCGGATGCGGAACTCATCACACGCCGGAAGTGAGCCGGGGGTGATACAAGAAATATCACCGTGGGGCAAACTTGCCAGCAATCGGGTCCACACTTCGGCAGTAAGACCGGTCCAATGACGGTGCGGCGAGATATTGCTTGCGAAATCTACGAGCCAGCAGTACAGAGCCCGATCGAAGCGATCTAGAGCTAGACGCGATTGCGCCATTCGTAGTTTGAGTGTGGAGGCTCTTAAGTGCCGGATGATGGGGGGAGGTTATTGTGCGGCGATGCAAATGGACGAGCCACAGGTCGATTGAGCGATCTGCAAGGGCTCGGAAGAGGATAGAGATGAGAATTCAGAGCAAAATGAGTAGAGTTGGGAACTCATAACGATACGGATACATGGACAGAAAAATACCAAAGCGAATATGCGGGATCGTGATACGAAAGCAGCGAGATTCGAATAGGGAAACGCGACATGGCGACCGGGCGTTTCTAGAGGTTGGCCGTCGCATCCGCAGGCGTCTCCTCCGCCGTCGCAGATAAGGACTGCGGATGGTCCGTCACTCGTCCGACGATATTGTACCGTTTCCTGCAGACTGGCGTCAGCCCTCGCGGAAGCGGGATTCGAAAGCGGAAGTGCAGCGGAGCGGAGTGGGAAGCGAAGGTGAACGTAAGAGCACACGCACGTGAAAAAGCTATGCCAGTCATCGAGGACTTTTCTATCCGCCTCGTTCAGCTCGCTATAGTCGGGCACCGCATTCTCGGGGATGAGGCTCGACATCCCGAGCCCCTTGGACCCGTCCTTGCCCGCGAAGACGTTGTATGACCGCCCCGCACCGTACACGTCTGCCTTGGTCGACACGTCGAAGACCGTGCCTGCCACACCAGATTCAATCTGACTCAGCTCGATACGAGAGTAGCAGAAGGGGCGACGCACCCTTGATAGAGACGTAGATAGGCTTGGCTGGGTCCGAGCCATCGAATTCCTTCAGCTGGTCGAGCGTGAAGGGATCGTCTTTCGGGGGGGCGAGGTCTTCTCTTGGGGCCTGCATGATGGTCTTCACGGGCTTCTCGTCTGCGGCGGTGGAGGGAGCGGATGCAGATGGGGGCGTAGAGGAGCGGTAGTATCGGCGGGCGAGGTACGCGGCGGGAAGGAGGAGGACAAGGAGGTATTTGATTGAGTCCATGGAAGATGAGTCAGCATTGGTCCTGTGACTATGGCTGTGACGGCGTGACTCTGAGCTTGCCTCAAACGCTGACGACGCTGAATCGGTTCTCCAGCCCAGCGAGATTTCGTCGGATTTCAACATCGTCTCTCGTTCCCTGACTCTAAAGTCTATCCTGATGCTTTTATTGGTTGGCTCTCTCATTTCATCGGTACAAACCGACAGGTCGACGACTCAGAGTCGAGTCTCGGACTCCTGCGTCAGGAATTCATGTTCGATACATAACCAGCAAATAACGAAGGCATTCCCGGGCCTCTATGTTCTGCTTCCCGAATATGCTATCCCTCCATTTCTACCTCAAGATTCCGCTACGCGCTCTATTTTTTAAAAATGCGGATTTATCCAGATTGCCATTCTTACCATCTTTGGTCGAAGGAAGGAATCCATATACCGGTCATCGCGCTCTACCTCCGCCTTCCTTCCTGATTCACACACTCCGGAAATTCAATGTCGAGTTATTTACAGGTGGGGGCACATTTTCTTTTCCTAATTCATTATTGACTTAGAACTTAGAACTTTCCGTGAATGCAGGTCACAAACACGCAGGATCTTCTGGTGTGCGCCGCTTGATGTCAGCGTGGCATATGCGCCACATCGCCAGGATTTCCCTCGCGATCCACTACGTCGCTCGCTACCAAGACCAATTCTACGGCAACCCCACGGACATACCATACCGCGCCTGGACCCAGCGCGCCGAGACTTATGCTTCAAGTGCGCACCTTTGCTCGCATTCGCATCGTAGCTAACGCTTGATCTGCACCCACTACGTCGCACGACACCAAGACTTCAAATTCTGCGGCAACCCCACGAACTTAACCTCGCCTGGGCAAGCGCGCCGAGACTCATTAGGGTATCAGCGATCCTAGTGCGCACCTTTGCTCGACTTCGCATTGTAGCTAACGCTTGATCGGCACGCCCGCATGGTGCTGCTCGAGCTTGTTGGCATTGAATCTGGATTGCACGGCCGCTATATCGTTACCGTTGTATTCTTCGCGCTGTGCTGTTTCCACTTCGCGCACAGCCCACTCCGTATCTCCCTCCGCTTCGCTGCTCCGCGCACGACCCCTGTGCGATCCATAACCTTCTATCACAGGTTCCCGTTCACCCCTCATTCGGCAGTTCGGTGGCCTTCCACCAGCAAGGGCGTGTATCTACACCTCCGCGTCGACATTTGCATCGTCCAGGTGCAGCATTTGAATCTCATCCGAGCAACATCCCCGTCACAGCCGCTCGGTCGCTGTGCACAGTTATTTGTCAACGCACCGAGCAGCTCTGCCACATAGCTACGGTTTTCTCGGTCGGCTCCGGCAGTTTGTGTACGTCTACTGCAACTCTGGCTCAGCATGCGCATCTCTTCCGCGCGTTTTCCCGCCTTTGGGTGCGCCAGCGTCGACGTGTACAGTTTGTTCAAGCTCCTGATGCACCCGCATCCTCTATGTTGCGCACCTCTAGCTCAACGGGCTAGACTTGGTGCGCTCATTTCAGTAATTCATACGAGTGCTCCTCGATCTGTCGCCTCTTGAGCTCGGCCCACCCGCCGGCACATCCCCCAGTGTCTCCCAGCCTCTCGCACGGAACCGCTTGTGTATCGCAGAGGTTCGCGTGGATCATCGGCGAACGCGTCGTCATTTCCTCTCCATCTCACTCAAAGTTATAGATCGCTGATCATGGTGCGCTTGCCGGGAATCTCCCCTGGCTGCCTTGCTGGGCGAAGAGCTGCAGGTGCGTCTGCATCCAGTTCCTCACTTTCCTCCTCACCTCGTAGGCTTCTCTCATCGCTAACATTTGTAAGCCGGATGCTATTTACTTCGGTTGTAGTCCAATATCCGCCCGTTCAAAATCTTCTCCGCTGCAGACAGCGACCGCCGTGCGAACCTTTCTTTTGCTGGTCGTGGATTTTGAATCCAGCCATCGCTCTGTCCTGCACTCACGCTATCCGAGGGAAGTTATTTCGCTTTGAATCATCAGCTCGATGCGAACTGAGCATATGAAGGCACTGAATGTGTGCCTGGGGTCTGTGTTTCTTTTCTTTAGTTCACTGCACGGCAGAAACAGACTCCCACCATATTCCATTTTTTATCATCCATTGGCCGAAGTAGGGACGTATGTACTCCGAGGCCATCAAGCTCGTGAGTTGCTCTCGGCTGCTCCTTTGGGATTCTCGCCCCGGTGTTATTCTCACCAACCCAATTTGCACGTGGTAGAAGGAGGATAGGCCTTGCTGCCGGATGTGGGGGATAACTATCTGCATTTAACGCCCTTAACTTCTGGTGATTCAATGTTTAAATTAACGCTGGCGTCGGGCGAATATTTGACACTCCGCTCCAAGTCAGAAATGCACTTGTCTTCGGCTACTCTTCTCGCTCTTGAAAATCCCCGGCGACTTACATTAGACGCCTGGCCAGTGTTATATCGAGCCCACGAACCTGGGGCGGGGCGGGATCGACTTCTGACGGAAATTGACAGAGAGCCTCCGCTGGACGTCTTGACCTTCGGAGTGTTTCTACCGCGGCGCTGGCGGTAAAATACGCATGGCTTGGGTGGCGTCTGAGGAGATCGCGTACCATATGGTTCATTGAGAGAGAGAAAGAAAGCTGAGGAACACTGGCACGGGACCGCAAAGCCTGACCCGGGCAAACACGAACGAACTAAACTACAATCAAGTGGGCAGACTGAGACCGTAAGCCAATGGGGCTACTTTGTGTCCGAGTGCGCTGGGTACCGGCCGCTTTGGCCGGATCTGCACCCGCCGACTGCCATGCGCGTATGGAGAGAGCTTGACATCCTTGATGAGCTTCCGACACTGATCGAGACGTCGACGGGGCATTTGAAGCAGAGCTCGGCAAGAATCGAGAGAAGCTGTGGCATCGACACGAGAGGTCGGCGATCGCGGAATCTAATATTTCCATTGAGTCAACATACATAACCTCAAGTGAACTTCTCACGCAGCCGGAATAATTTATATATTTCGTACAACAGGACAGAACATCACATAAGCTCAGTATCACAACGGAATCAGGCTGAAACCAAAAATGGATCTGGGTATCACACATGGCTCCAAGTAGGTATGGGACAGTAAAGGTAAGGGGGCGAGGGAAAATCTGGGTATGTAAGCAGATTTTATATGAAAACTGAGGTAAAGAAGAGACATAGTAGTAGAGTACGCACATCAGAGAAATATTTGGAGTGGAGCACATGCATGTCAAATGAATATGTTCAAGATCCCACCACAATCAGGCCGGAACTAAAGCGGGATCTGGGTCATCGGACGCGCCCACATTTTCCTCCTCTTCAATATTTGACGGAGTGCTGGTTATTAACCCCATGTCCAACTCTTCTGGAATGTCTCCTGGAGTGGCAGTCGGCGCATGCAGCTCTGAGAAGGGGACCAGGGTCTCCCCTGGCCTATCAAGTGGGTCGTGAGGGATTCCAGCAAGCCTCTCATCAATATGAGTGATTTGCTTTTCCTGGGACGACCGTTCAAATAGTGGTCGTGCTGTTTCCCAAAGCTCTGCAGCCTTCACGACATCACCTTGCACCTTTGAAATATCTCCCAGGCGAAGCATGCATTCTGCTCTGCTGCGGTGAACATCCATTTGGGTAAATCCCTCGAGGGCAATGATGAACAGGCTTATTGCTGTGTGTCGGTCACCTTGGGCCAGGTAAATATCTCCAAGAAATTGTAGAGCCTTGTGAATCTCAAGTTTCCGTGACAGTTTGTAGCTCTGAACCAGAAATGTCACTGTAGCATTATATTCCACATGATCCGTCGCTGGCCAGAGGGAGACATTGCCCAGCCTTTCCAAACAGTAGCTTACAAGCTCTGCATTTTTTCCCCAGGCACGTGTAAGGCTCTGTTGGAATTGGGACTTTGCTGTCAGAAAATCTCCTTCTGTTATGTCCAGGGTGGCTTTGAAAACATTGCACCAGATAATGTCTAGTGAAGCTCCCACACTGGCAAAAAGCTGGCTGGCTGCATCCAGATTTTTGCTCAATATATGCCTCGATACCCCAATTTCGACATCAATCTGGCCAATGTTGAGTAGGCTGTAGGCATCCTGATAAGGGTTCAGGTCCATGGAGCAGTTTTGCAATATTTCAGTCCGGATGTTACGGGCCTCAAGATATTCAGATTTCCCCAGGTGAACTTCTGCTTGAGATGCCATGATCTCGTGATCTTGTGGACCGCCCGATATGCCACACAGTCGGAGTAGATGCCTAGCTCTTGCAAGCAATGGGATGCAGCGTCGGTAGCTTCCAAGGGAACACCAACATACTGATTCTGTTTGCAATGCCCGTGCTTCTGTAAATGAGTTGCCTGAGATTTTGGCCAGCCTCTGAGCCTCATTTGCATACTCCTGGCCTGCAGAATAATATCCAGTTGTCCATTTTATCCATGCTAATGTAGCCAACAGCTCAGACTGACGTCCAATGTTCCCAGTAGAAATTGCCAAAGAAAGTCCGGTTTGAGCAAAGTGGATTGCTGTTCGGTTATCCGAGTGCTTATAACCCTCCACATATCCTGTGAGGATGTCATAAAATCTGCCTAGTGAGGTATTAGCAACGAGCATGGAATCATTAAATAGCTCAGGACCTACATTTAAGATCCGAATCATCAAAGTATGCGAAAGATTCTAGAGTGTCCTCCACTATATGTTGTGCCATAGGACGTGGTCGAAATCTTTCTGCTCTAAGCAGATATAGCCCAAAATATACCTCCAATCGATGGTTTCTCGGTTGAGGCAGAAATTTGGGGATAAGGTCTGTCATTTGACTCCGCCCACGACCAGACACCGTATTGAAGTGGTCAAAGTGACATGCACAATAGATTGTGTTGACCAGATCAGGGTTCTCGTGAGTTAACCCATTTACTAGGATATTATGGATGTTCTCCAAGTTAGATGATATTCGAGCCACTGTCCCTGCAGTTGAAATGTGTCCATGATATGTTTCATAGACATCCAGAAGCTCCTGAAAATATTGGAGGAGAGGTTGAATGATGTGGGCCACAGGAGGGTGTGCTTTTTGGAAATATTCTCGGATAGGCACCAGTACTTTGAGTCGCTTTTGGTCATCGGTGTATGCCAACGATGTGCGCAGCAGCATGGCTTTGCAGGCCAAGATGTTGTCAATTGGCACCTTGCTGTGCAAAAGCTCGGTATCGGAAAGGCCATCCGGGAGAATGGAGAGTAGGCTCAACAATTCCCGGGATTCTGGAAGAGACTGAATGCGAGGGCTGTCGAGGGACAGTGAAATTGATAAATCCAAGTTTGAGTGTTTGTCATGGCCTTCAGAGAGTAACAAGGTCCTCTCTTTCTCCCACCGATTTACCACACTCGCAAACCCTTCATAGTCGACCAAGTGAGCAATGAGGTCAATCCCCAGGGGCATGTTATCGACTAGGCCTAGGATGTGGTCAGTGTCCGCCAGAGTATGGCCATTGTCTGTAATATCAAGAAAGGTCTGGCGAGCGGCATCCTGTGTCAAGGGCTTCAATGGCTCCAAAAATGGGCGGGTCCACCGCACATTGGCTGGCCTTTCCATTCCACGCATTGTAATCTGAAATGCTTTCAGTCTCTGGATCACAGTGCGTAGTTAGTCTGCATACAATGATGGAAAGAAGATCTATCTCAGCAAGCAAGGCCAAGAACTTCTCAACTTCAGCACGAGACTCTCTTGGTTCCCAGACTGTCTCCAGATTGTCCAAAATTAAAAGTGACGGGGGGCTCCTAGTAAAATGACGGACAACAGCTTGAGTGAGATCATTTCCTTGTTTTAGTCCCATGTGGGCTCCAATCAGGCCAGCAAGTTGAATGGTACTTGATGTGGTGTCACAAGCAATGAAGACCTGATGCTGGTCATATCTTGCCGCAATTTCAGGGTGATGGAGAATGGCTCTTGCCAAACTTGTCTTGCCAATTCCTCCTGGCCCCAAAATTGCTATCCTCGGTGATGGTTTCCCCAAGGTTTCGATGATGGCTGAAACTTCAAATTCCCGACCATGGAATATCTTGGGTTCTGATGGTAACAAGGACAGTGAGTTTGAGCTGGATGGTGTTTGAGATGAGACAAATGATGCAATGCACAGAACTACCTGCTAGAAAAGATTCTGCTGATCTGCTGGAAATAATAATGATTGTTTGCTTTTAAATAGGTTAAATCAGGACATACACTAGACACTGTGTCAGATGTTTCTGCATTTGAGAGAGCCGAGATCATCTCCATGACTTCCTCATGTGTCTTCTGTGCATTTTTTTGCACTTCCTCCACATCGCTCAGAAGTGTGAGACCCTGAATCTGAAGTATCCTTTGTTCTTTATTCAGTGCTACCAGCAACACCATACTCACCTTGAACACCTCGAATGCTTGTTCCAGTCCCATATGACAGCCCTTGAGTAAAGACCTCATTTCACCTTGACGGAAAAACTGCCTAATTTTACTTTTCTCCTGCTGGACTTCAACATAGGTGTGGATCTTGTGCAGGGTCCTACGAACATGAGCATTAGGAGTGATATCAATGGAAGGACTTGCTCAGCGAATTTTCCCAAATGGTTCAACATCTTCGGGGGCAATTCACCACTAGTATCAGATTTGACATGAAGGTGAATAATTGCATAGAGAAGTGTGTGTATTTTCTCCAGCATCTGGGCACAATCATCCTGGTTTCTCTTCACAGTCTATCAAGATAATGTAAGAATTGCGAGGACAAATTGATTCCACACACTCACCTGGACAGCAGTCAACAGTCCACCCATTGTGTTTAAAGTGGGTTCCAAGAATGGTGCCGGCAGGCTTGCTGAAACCAGGTCCAAAGTGGTGACAGCAACACTCAAGAATTTGCAAATGTTGTTGAAGCGAATATGCGTAGCATCAGGCTGAAGGGACATATTTGTGGGGATGAGATTGGTCCCTGAGAGTGTCCGTCCTTATATCATGTTCCGTGAGAGATCCCACTGCCATTGGCCCCGCTGATCACCCTTCTAGACTTTTATTTCAGTCCCTGGAACGGGATGCTTAGAGTCAATTATAGTACTTGACCCTACGTCACCCCCATGTCCCCTGAATTTTTATCAGAACTTGAGTCCTCAACGGCCTCCTCTGAATGGCAAGTTTCCCACATGCACTTGTCTGTCGAGTTTAACTGGTAAGGGGGGGCTGTACAGGAGTCCCCCGAGTAAACATAGATTGTTGAAGCAGACAGCCGCCAAACTCATCTCGCCAGAAGATGATGGAGTGGCAAGGAACCTAGTGCTCCACATAGCACGATATTCGTGAGATCCTCGGGCATACAGGGGAGGCTGTACAGGAGTCAGCAGGATGCCCCCCAGTAAGCATCAGATTCACTGCGTTCAGCGGCTTGATGGCCGAGGGGCGGTCAGCTGTTACGAGGTCGGCTAGCCTTCGGCACGATAGTCCAGCCTATATAGCCGAGACTACCCGCAGCTCGCAATAGCTGGCCAGCCCTCAGCTATCAAGCCGCTGGATGCAGTGATTATTGTTGAAGCAGACAGCTGCCATATTCATCTGCTAGAAGATGATGGAGTGGCAAGGAACCTAATGCTCCACATGCAGCACGACATTCGTGAGATCCTCTGGCATACAGGGTTCCGCGCAGCATCTGCACCAATTATAATAGACTGAGTCTTTGAGTCTTGTGCTTTAAGTCGATTGAAGAATTCATGAAGTATCCCGAGATACGTACTAAAATATTGCAACATGCCTCGGTTGAATCCAGAGTTGAATTGTTGTTGGTTCGCTCTTGCTTTGTTCCGTGGCAACACATCTCGGGGAATTCACGAGGGTGAGTATGACCTCAAGACCCCAACCTTACCGACTCTTCTCAAAATCGTGAGTGAAGTGGGTGGCCGAGATGCCGAGGTCGGCACGATTCAAATACGTATACACATCCTGCCCCTCTCCGAGTCGGCTCTCGCCGCTGTCTCTCTAATGCCATAGTCGCCGCTCACCGCCGGCGCTACGTCGCGCACAATCGTATTCCTGCTCCCTTCCAGCTCGCTCCCGAGAGTCGACGCGCGCTGCTCCCCGTCCTTCGCCCCTCGACGCCCGCCGATCTGCGTCTTCGCCGCATGCTGTGCCAGCTGTGCGTTGGTCAAGAATCGGATTTTCACTCGGATTGCGTCTACTCTACTATACGAACACAGCTTAAGTCTCGTTCAGCCTCTTCGCCCTGTATGCCTCGCCGATTACCAGCAATCCGTTCATTCAAGCCTGTGCTGTTCCTAACGTCCGTCAAGGAGCGGAAGAAAGCCCTGGCGGTCGCGGGAAGCGGCGCCATGACGTCGAATGAGCTGCTCATTTGGATTCTATAGAAAATTGTCAAGGCGATGGCGATGGCGTTGTATGCTTCCCTACGTGATGTGGAGCTTGCTGCAATTTTTTTTTCTTCTGCCCAGACCCTATACTCTTCCAACACACTCTCCCGCTCTTTACTGCCTCCTAATTCCAGAGCTATTACTTGTGCGTCTCTCTTTCTCCTGATTAATATTTCTTCATACGTGCACCGTAAAAATCGCTGTCCGTGCACTCATGCTGACATGTCCAACAGCAACTGACGCCGCCTCTCCCAACACCCGCGGTCTCCGTACTCCTCGATCCGTTCGTGACAGCGGCACACAACTCCGCTCTCCGCGCGCCCTCCCTCTTCTCGTCCCCGTGCGTCTCCCTACCTTCCGCCCTCACCTCCTCCCCCGAGCTCCCCAAATTCGACGTCTTCGCACGTCTCCTGCACTCGTCCGACACCAGCATCGTGGCGCTCGCTCGCGCGGAGGCGGTCAGCCCGCTCATCCACAGTGCAGCAAAGTTGCTCGAGCACGCGGGGGCGATGAGCCATCAGTCGTTTTAAGCTCTCTACCCACGCAGCCTCCCTTTTATGCTTCCGTCTTCGGTTCGCAGCTGACGCCTCGCCTAGGTCCACGACGCAAAGTGTTCAGGAGGTCTGTGCACGCCCGTCAACTCTTCTGCGGCCGTGTATCGCACCGAGGGGAGAGAGGAGGCTGCGCGGTTCCTGAATTCTTTGCAGTGCATGTGGACGGTGAGAGGTGGGGCGCCCCATTTCTCGGTCTCTCGTCCGCGCAAAACGGTTCCTGGACCCGACTTCAAAGCCCCGGGCCCGTCCGACGGACGAAGCCCAGCACACCGAAATGATGCTACCCACCTCACCGTTTTCCACGAGACAGACATTTTTTGACCTTCTCTGGTGCTGCTCGAGCTCGGAGCTTTGCCTCGGGACGGGGTGGAAGCAACTTCCCCGTCGAAACAAATGGTGGTGCTAGGTGACTGGGACCAGGCGTGTAGTTGATACCGGAGATAATTATACAGAAGATCCTTCATCCACAGACTCCCGCGGGCCATGCTCACAGTTCGTCAATCAGCCCAGGGCTATTCGAGAGACCTGCCCCCATCATATCCCGTGCATGCCGGCAGCTCCGTGTCCGTGGCTACAACGTTTGCGTCTGGACTCCGGCAATTTCGATTCGCGCAACTTGAAGCAGCGCACCGATGTTTACAGTTCTCTAGAGCTGACGCATTCCCCATCCGCATCCTCTGTGTCTCGCAACTCTAGATCTTCCGCTCAAGCGGCAGGAGGCTAATCTCGATTCTCGACGCACTCTCTGCATGTCTTTTTCAAGCTGAACACTGTCTGATTCGCGCTTGTGCTCTGTCTGCGCCTCCTCGGGCAGCTCTCGCAGGGGTTCTCCCCCGCCCGGGCGTCTAAATCGGGAGTTCTCCTTGCCATGAGGGCTACCTCGATTTTTAGAGTGAGGTTCACGTTGGAGCCGCTCGCATGCCCCCGCGTCCGGTTCGCATCGGCTCGCATGCATCGTCGTCCGGCGCAATTCTGCCTCCACTTCACGTCTTCCTCGAGCCCAGACCTCGGATGCAAGCGTGAACATTCCCATTGAGAAGCATGTCCCCATCTGGCCAGGTGTCTATCTGACTTCGGCATGTCACTGGCTGTAGAGAGACAGTTAGCATTTTGATTGGAGTTGACTTCCGCGCTCACCTTTGGGACTCCCCGCCGACATGAAGTGGGGAGAAAACCCAGTGAAGCCTCCTGGACATCGAACCCGCGAGCGTGCAGCGGTGCGAGATCGACGATTCAACGTGTCAAATATGTGGAGACAAAACACCGGATAGAAGCGGTGAGTTCCGCAGGATTTATACCGCACCTGAGAACACGTGTATGGTCCGGGTGAAGGTTACTAGAACAGTTGCGAAACTCACCTTGATGGAGCCGAAACAAGTTTACCCAAGTGTGCCAGCCAGACCTGACGGCTCGTCAACGGTACGGAGGACAACACTATGAGGTGAGAGGGCTGAGTGCAGAGGCTCGAAGTAGTTGACTTGTTGGGGGTTGTGCCGCATCGGGAGGCCACGGAATGCAAACCGACTGTGGTTTATTTCCGAGGGCTGTTAAGGTACATTAGTAGATTTCTCCAGTCAGAAGGTATTGTGCCTCCGCTCGCTCCAGCGCCTTCGGATTCCGGCCTCACTTTTGTTTATGATGTGCGACACAGAGCATGGGAAGAAGCGGGACATGTTAAGGCTAGAAGATGACATTGACGAAAAGCAAGAGGTTTATTCCTCACATACTGAGTATAAATGGGATGTCAGCCATTATGCATCCTATGCTAGGTGATATAAAAAACCTTGGTGCAATCCCATGAAGCGTTGAGGCAGTCTACATAAATAAGTAATATTTCACATCCGACAGTACAAAAACATCAGGTCAAATACATAAATACATTCAATATCACAACAGAATCGGATTGGAATGAAATCTGGATAAGGGGATCATATCTGGCATATGGGACAGTGCATGGGGAGGGGTTCGGGGAAATAAGAATTTGGTGGAGAAGAGTCATATGGAAAATGGAGCAAGCACATGGGAGAAGTCACTTGAAGTGGGATGTACAAATAGGGTATGAAGAGAGGGAATCTGGGGTGAAACATTATGTCAAATGACAAATCACAACACAATCAGGCTAGAACCAAAACGGCATCTGCATCATCATCTACACAAACTCTCTCCACTTGAATATTTGACGGGGTGATGTTAGTGAGCCCAAAGTCCAACTCGTCTGGACTAGCAGTAGGTGTATGTAGATTTGAGAGATTGATTCCAGTAAGCCTCTCATCAATATTAACAATTTGCTCTTTCTGAGATGATCGTTCAAACAATGGCCGTGCGGTTTTCCAATGCTCTTCTGCGTTCATGGAATTTCCTTGGAGTTTCGAAATATCTCCCAGGCTGAGCATGCATTCCGCTCTGCTGCGGTGAACATCCATATGTGTAAATCCTTCTAGAGCGACAGTGAACAGGCTGATTGCTGTCTGCTGGTCCCCATGTGCCAGGTATACATCTCCAAGGAATTGGACAGCCTTGTAAATTTCGAGTTTCCTCTTCAGTTGGAGGCTGTGAACCAGAAATGTCACTGTGGCACTATAAGAAACATGGCCTGTGGCAGTCCCGAGGCGGACATCTCCCAGTCCCTCTAAGCAGTAGCTGGCAATATCCGAGTTTTTCTCCAACGCACATCTAAGACCCTGTTGGAACCGGCTCTTTCCTTGCAGGAAGCTTCTCTCTTTCACATCCCAGGTTGCTTTCACGACATCACACCAGAGGATTTCCATTGGAGATCTGATGCTGGAAAAGAGCTGCCTCGCTGTATCAAGATTTTGGGCCAATTCCTGCCCCAATACACCGATGTTAACATCAATCAGTGCAAGGTTGACTAGAGCCAAGCCATGCTGGTATGTGTTTCCCTCAATGGAGCAGTTGTGCAGTATTTGACTGTGGATGCTCCGGGCCTCAAGATATTCCGATTTCAACAGGTGAACTTCGGCTTGATCAGCCATGATGGTATTATCTAGTTGGCCACCAGACATGCCACAACGATCAAGTAGCTCCCTTGCCCTGTTGAACAGAGGGATGGTGTACTTATAGCTGCCAAGGGAATACCAGCACTTTGATTCTACATGCAATGCCCAGGCTTCCTTATATGAGTTGCCTGAGATTTTTGCCAGTCTCTGTGACTCATATGCATAGTCCTGGCCCGCTGAATAATCACCAGTTCTCCATTTTATCCAAGCCAAGGCACCCAACAGATCAGACTGTCGTCTGATATTCCCAGTGGAGATTGCTAATGACAGTCCGATTTGAGCTAGGTGGATAGCTTGCGGAATTTCATGTTTGTCAAACAAGTACACTGCTAGCGTACAATAGAATTTGCCTGGTGGAGAATTTTAGTAACTATTGTAAAATTATTGGCAGGACCAACATTTAAGATCTGGATCCTCAAAGTATGCCAAAGATTCTAGAGCCTTGTCTACCATATGTTGTGGCTGCGGAATAGATCGAAATCTGTCTCGTATCAGGAGACGTATGGAAAAATACACCTGCAATCTATGGTTTCTGGGGTGAGGTAGAACCTTGGGGATCAGGTCCATCACTTGACTCCAACCCCGTCCAGACAAACGATTGAAGGACTCAAAGTGACATGCACAGTAGATTGTGTTCACAAGATCAGGGTTATCTTGGTTTAAGCCATTTACCAAGATATTGTTGATGTTTGCGAAGTTGGATGATATTCGACCCACTGTATCTGCAATGGCAACAGTTCCTTGATATGTTTCATAGAACTCAAGGAGTTCCTGAAAATATTGAAGAAGAGATTGAACAATAAGAGTGGTAGGGGGGTGTGCCTTTTGGGTGTATTCCCTAATAGGGGCCAACACTTTCAGTCGTTTCTGATCAATGTGTGCCAAAGAGGTGCAAAGTAGTACAGATTTGCAAGCCAAGATGTTGTCAATTGGCAACTTGCTTTGCAAGAGTTCTGTATCAGAAAGGCCATCTGGGAGAATTGAAAGTAGGCTCAATAACTCCTGTGCCTCTGGGAGTGACTGGATGCGAGGGCTTTCGAAGGACAGTGAGATGGATAGATCCAAGTTTGAGCATCTGTCATAGCCATCAGAGAGCAGTGAAGTCCTCTCCATCTCCCATCTATCCAACACCCTGGCAAGCCCTTCATAGTCAACCAAGTGAGCAATTAGGTCAATTGCCAGGGGCATGTTATCAACTAGGACCAGGATTTTGTCAATCTCCTCAAAACTATGGCCATTGTCTGCAATGTCAAGGAAGGTTTGGCGAGCTGCATCCTGTGTCAAGGGCTTCAATGGGGCCAGGAAGGGGCGAGTCCAGCACATATTAGTAGGCCTTTCGGCTCCACGCATTGTGATCTGAAATAATCTTAGTATTGGGATAGCAGTGGTTAGTTTGTCTGCTTACAATCAGGGCCAGCTGATCCACATCAGCAAGCAAGGCCAAGAACTTCTCAACATCCACACGAGACTCTGTTGGCTCCCAGATCGTCTCCAGATTATCCAGAATCAAAAGTGATGGTGGGCTGCGGGAGAAATGGCGGACAACAGGTTGTATGAGATTGGTTCCTTGCTTAAGTCCTAGATGGGCTCCAATCAGGCCGGCAAGTTGAATAACATTTGATGTGGTGTCGCAAGCAACGAAAACCCTATGCTGGTCGTATTTGGCACAGAGTTCAGGGTGATGGAGAATGGCTCTGGCCAAGCTTGTCTTCCCAATCCCTCCTGGTCCCAAAATTGCAATTCTGGGTGTTACTTCACCAAAGGTTTCGATGATAGCCGAGACTTCAGATTCACGACCATGGAATATATGGGGCTCGGATGGCAACAGTGAAAGTGAGTTTGAGCTGGATGACATTTGAGATATGTCAACACAATGCCCCAATACACACATACCTGTTGTGAGGGCTAGAGAGGCCTCGGCTGATCTATTGAAAATGATCATTATTATTCATATTGGAGTTGAATGACAACATACAGTGGATCCTGTATCGGATGTTCCTCCATTTGAAAGAGCCGAGATCATCTCAAGCACCTCCTCGTGTGTCTTCTGTGCATGTTTGTGCATTTCTGCTGTGTCCCTTAGAAGTGCAGCACCCTGAATCTGAAGTATTTTCTGTGATTTAACATACAGTGCTGACACTAACACTGAACTCACCTTGAACACCTCGAGTGTGTGGTCCAGTCCCATTTGACAGTCCTTTAGCAATGCTTTCATTTCACCTTGACGAAAAAACTGCTTGATTTTACTTCTCTCTTGTTGGGCTTCAACATATGTGTGGATTTTGTGCAGGGTCCTATGGAAGTCAGCACCAGGAATCTGAGAGGGATGAGAAACACTTACTGAGTGAATTTTCCCAAATGATTCAACATGTCTGGTGGTAATTCACCAGCGGTATCAGACTTCACATGAATGTGGATGATTGCATAGAGGAGCACTTGTATTTTCTCCAGCATCTGGGTACAATCATCCTGGTTTCTCTTCACCGTCTATCAAAGGTATATAAGAAACACGAGGATAAGGTTGCTGAACCAATTTACCTGAACAGCAGTCAACAGTGATTTCATTGTGATTGAAGTGGGTTCCAACAAGGGTGTCTTCAGGCTTGCTGAAACCATGTTCAGAGTGGTAACAGCACCACTCAAGGATGTGACAATGTTGTTGAAGCGAATTTGCATAGCACTGGACTGCAGGGGCATGCTTGTGGTGATGCTGTTGGCCGTATAGATCTCCCCCTATATATTAGCCTCACCGGTCCCCATCAACCTCACGGGCACCGAGATGATCCGGGTCGACCAGGTTGTCAGATGATGTCCGTTCCCAGTCCCACAATGAACCTCAAGCGTGCCTTGAAACGTGGTCATTGCAGTCCTCCAAGCCCCAGCGCTCCCTCGACAATATGAAGCCATTGGCCAGCCTCACCACAATCCCCGTCTCCTCAGCAATACCATCTTCTCAATGGTCTTGGCTAGATGCAACGGTTCTCCATAATTCAAGCATGGAGGACGTCTGTTGAGCTCAATTGCGCGGGTCAGGTTGTCTGAGATGAATAGGATATCAATGATATCAATGTATCCAAGTAGCTAGATAGTTGAAGCACACAGCTGCCAGATTCATCTCAGTCGAAGCAGCAACGAAGCAGCAAGGAATCTGGTCATACACCGTCTCCATTTAGCATGAAGGCCGCGGCAATCAAGATGCTGTCGAGACGCTTAGAAACTGAACATGCGCCCTTGCACAGCCCGGGAAGCGAAGATCATCTGTCAGTGACAAGGACACCTGCATATCTTTACAGCACATACGATATGCGCAAGCGTGTATGGCGAATTGTATGGACGAGGAAAAGGTCAACAAAGAGACATTGAATCCTATGAGTACGGGAGTAACTAAATGAAGTCAATAGAAATACATCAAGTAGCCTTCGCTTTCGATGTTCTCAGCAGCCAGTAGGTAGGTTGTAACGCCCTTCACGGATGAATAACATTTGTTTTGATTGACGTTGGGAGGCTGTAAGTTCAACGTGAGTGCACAAAATTTTCGAGCCACTCGCGCTAAGCAGTAATCACCGCAAGGGACTTCTTTCATAATGATTCTAAGCTATCAACCACAGACCGAGCAAAGGACTCAAGGAAATTCAATTTGAGGAAGGAGATCGACCAAATCACGTGATCACGAGTCATTAGTAAGCGCCCTAAGTAAGCCAAACAACAGCAAGCCAGTCACCAAAATGATAGTGGTTGGCCGGCAAGCGGCGGGGCACAAACGGAATGTAGCTGAAAAATTGAGTAGAAGAGGGCCTTAAAGCTGATCAATTAAATGTGAATTGGTGAGACGGTGATAAACAGCACTTTCGGACTCAATACAAATGTGATTTCGAAGGTAATATAAGCTGTAATGAACCGTAATGTAATCCACAACCAATTGGTTTCCAGGATTTTTTCCCATCGATTGGTCGTATGTTGACTCAGTGACTCTTGAGCAACTAGAGTTGAGAGCATTGATTGTAACAATGCAAATGCAAGAGGCGATATCGAATTGGGAGGGGTTATTCCCGCTATCTTTAGTAGTGGGTTTTGTAGTGCGTTTGAAAAAGCATGTTTGAAAAAAATTTGGCGCAGTTTCACACACATTTGCTTATATTTGCTTGTCTATATGTGTCTGTATTTTTTATTCCCTTTCTCAGTAATTGGATTTCCTTACAAGGCTATATTTCCCGCCCTCCTGAGTGTCCATCATCCCTTGATGAACTCCTTAATGTCGACTCCCTTAATATATACTGCCCCCCTGTTAGTCTTTCCTCCCCATCCTTTCGTCCTCCCCCCTCCCACAACGGCCATGTCACTGCTAGTCCAGGATGTACCCGTCTCATCCTTGACCTTCGCCAATTCCCCTAGAACATCTATAAGCTCTGGTCTCGTCTCTGGTCTCCCTCCCGCTCGAAACTCTGCGTTCCTCTTCACCGTGTCCGCTGGGGGTCATGGGCTGTTCTCGTTCACTCTTCTGTGTGTCGTCGTTCCTCCATCAGCTACGCCCGAAATTGTCCTTGGTCTCGATTGGGCTGCTTGCGTTCGGGACTCCATGCTCTACTCTGGTCTTCGGCTGCCTTCGAGCTTTAATGCCTTCTCCTTCTTCTCGTCTGGTGCGTTCCCCTTTCTTTGTTTTTGTGCGGGTTAATTTCAGTCTTTACTCCTTTCAAAATTCATTTCGGCGTCAGCTGCACAGTCAGGCAAGTTTCTGTCGGCGCCATTGCTGCTGATGACTTACGTTGCTCTCTTCCCTTTGTAGCTCCCTCTCATCAAAATTTGACTGCGTCTACGATTTGTTCTCTCTTTCTTGGACCGCTATTTCTCGTCATTTATTTTTATTGCAGCGCCCTATTATTGTTCGGACCTCTTTGCTTCCCGTGAGCATTCTTCTTACTTTTTTTCCGTCGCTTCATTGTTGTCCCGCGATGTAGCGTCCCCCGTGCTCGCCCAACCCTCCGCGCAACTCCTCCCACGCCTTCTTCTCTGTCTCATCCCAGCAGTACCCTTCTTTTTATCCTCTCCAATATCGCTTCTCATGCTCACTTTAGCGTCTCATTATCGGTCCGCAGCGACTTCTCTCCCTCGTAGTATGTTCATCGTCGCCTGTCCGTGATTGCTCTCATCGGTGTTCCTCAGCCCATCGCGTATCTTCGCCCGCATTATCTTCTGTCGATTCTCTTGGTGCTCCATCTGTTCCTCGTATGGATCTTATTGTTCTCTTATTTCACCTACACTAATCGCTCTTCCAGAACCTACTCCATCCTTCGCTTCTGAAACTGAAACTGAAACTGTACCTTACTCTGTCAATGTTACCAGTATCTGTTCCGTAATTGATCCCGTTTCAATAAAGAGAATTTCCTTGGTGTTCGAGGTTCCACCTCTCAATCTGTGTCAAGCTCTTCGACTGCTCGCGGTTCACTTGACGAGTCCTCTACTACTTTCCCTTATGAAATTCTCGTTTCATGTCTTACTTCTTGCTCGCTCGAGTTAAACATATTCACTGCAGGTTTGCCCAGTCTACGGGACATGCTCAAATTCCATCACATCAGCTACGATGCGTCTTTGACAATATGTACTGCTCGCGAGGCTATGCTTACTCATGGTTCGTGCATATCCCTTTGCGCTGAGAAGCATGTGTCTAGTAAATGTGCTTGCCAGACTTTCGGACTCGGCTTCAGCACTCCCCACGATATGTTCGCAGCCCTCAGTGTCTTATTATCTGGATCTGAAGACACGTTCCCTGACGCGGCCGTTCGAGTTGTTGGCAACTACCTTGGATTATCTTCCTCAGTATCTGCCTCGCAGATCCGTACATTCGCTGCTCTTTCTTCAAGGAGGACTGCTTTGATTACTGCCCATGCCGACCGGGTACCTTCAGTCACTGTTTTCCGTGATATCGAAAATTAACTCTTGGACCCTTTCAGTCTTTAATCTCTCAAGAGTTTGTACCGGTGCCTGCTACCCAGCCAGGCTAGTGTTTGTCCCCCTCATTGCTGCTGCCCATTGACGCTGCGCTCTTCCCTTGATTGCCTCCTCTCCTCAAATATTTGACAAGTCTCCGAATTGTTCTCGCTTTTTTGGGGGGCCCGCCGCTCCTCAATATTTATTCCCCTTGCAGCGCCCTATTATCGTTCGGACCTCTTTACCCCCGTGAGTTTTCTTGCTTACTCATTTTCGCAACCTCATTGTTGTCCCACGATGTAGCATCCTCTGTGCCCGCGCACCCGCCTTCTTCTCTCTCTCATCCCATTAGTGAGTTTACCTCCCTGCTTCCGACGTCGCTGCTTATCCTCGTTTTAGCGTCCCATTGCCGGGCCATTGTGACTTCCCTTCCTCGGGATAGGTTTAATCTTCGCCTCCTTCGGTTGCTGGTTCATTGCTGTTGCTTTTCAGTTCTCAGTTTTCAAGCCCTGCCCGCTCGACTCAACCAGGCGAGTTTTGTCGTCTCTTCAATTATTCCTGATTTATTCAGATGTCTTCCCTTGTCTCCTCGAAATCGTGGGGGTTCCCCGATTTGTTCTGTTATTTTTCCATGTCCGACCCTTCTCGCGAGTGAATTGCATTGAAGCACCTATTATTGTTCCGATGTCTTTACTTCCGTACGTTTCTATCTACTGCCTTTCGTTTCGTCCTGATTTCTCTGCTCTCTAGCGTCCTCAAGTACTTTAGCGACTTCAGCTTCTCACCACCGGTCCGCTGGGCCCTCGATCCTACCAGGCAGGATTTATCTTTCGTTTTTTTTCACAGCTAGATTTGAGCGGCATTTTTAAAATCATCTCCACTCTCTCGTGGCGATCTGTAATCTCCTCGTATGTCCTTTTGCGCCCCTCTACGCTTTGTGGTTCACACGTATCTCTGCATTCTCTGTATTTTGTTGATATACAGTACTTTCAACATCCCACCCCGCGCCACAAGGAGCGACCGAAGGTCGGCGACGAGTGGTGCACATGCGAAAAATCCTCTGACAAGTTTCTTCTGTATATATATCTGATTCAAAGTAATCATTGCTTGAGCTGCAGGGTCAGTAGTAGGATAATGTCATGTTATACACCACCGCTTCTCCCCTCAACCTCACGTCTACTTCAGTCTTCTTCGAACAGAGTTTCAGTGTATGGTGGCCTCCGAGCTCATGCGGGCCCACCAATATTCGACAGTGCCTTAAGGCTAGTTAGCGTTATGGTCTTTGCATTATACCTGTGATCGATGGTATTGCGGCACCCTAAATATATTTTCTGCTCGGCACCCACGTCCAATTTCGCATGCCCGGTTCAAATTGAGCCGCCGACAACCTACTCGTTGAAGAAACTCGTTCTTCGTGGCCAGCATTTGTTGTGGATGGATACAGTTTCCATCCAGGTCCTCCGTTGTTTCCGCAAGGCTGTCAACTCGATATTTATCGTAATATTACAACAGGAGGATTCCCCACAGAATTACGGAGCAAATTCGAGGACATTCAGCGAAACGTACATATAGTAATGCTCCCCGGTCGCATCTGGGGCTGATTACGCAGTGCACTGAGGCTACAACAGATGCAGCACAGAGCCCGAATTTTCGTCTCGACTAGAGGTCCATATTCCGTGGCGCGTGTGCCATAAATACAGAGAGTTAGATTTGGTTAGATTCTTGAATTCTTCACATTAGAGTCCTGCCCAAGCGATCACGGGGCAATAGCTAGATAGCGGGCCCTGCCGCGCAGCGGGCTACCTAGATTATTACATAGCTGGCATTCCGGCGGATGATTCTGAGATAAATCGGATTCGAAGGTGCCCAGCGGAAAGAATGGATAGAACATGATTTTTTAAGCTCCGCCTTGCGCCGCAAAATTGGTAGGAGTCGTGGGCATCCTGAAGGCCCGGATCAAACTATAGTCGGCGGAATGGGCATTGCCGTGGATGCCGTGATGATACCGTAGGTCCGTGCATGGCGGCAACCCTAAAAGTTCGGAACTATCTAGAATTCAAACACATTTTTGAAACTATAAATACGGAGACAATGACCAAGTTGTCCAGGAAATCACCCATAATTTTGAGGCATTCTACCTGTTGGGAGAGGCTGAGTTACCCCGCGTCGGCGAAGACGGCATGTGCACGTGCAGTGTGTGATTACATAACCCAAATCCAAGCCACTTTCCGCCGCTTTCGGTACCGTAACCAGAGACTTTGTCTCTGTTTGTGAACCTTCCTCTCGCCTTCACACTCGGTTTTCCCCCCACTTTACTGGGTATCCCAGAAAGGAAAAATCGCAAAAATCGCCCCGACAAAGAGGATCCAGAGGGATTTCGAAGGCATCTAGTCTTGCCTATTCTGTAGGGGTCCGAATGCGCTAGAATCTTTTTTTTTTCTCGGCGCGCTTCGCGCGCCCACGGTAACTCAGAGGCGGATGTGAGGTATTTATAACCCAAAGAACACTTAGATCTGGCTATTCTACGGCAGAAATAATCTGAGCTTGGGAAGAGAAATAAGGTCCGACCTCACATTTAACTACTGTGAAGAACAGTAACCAGTGTCCCAGATTCAGTTGAGATCTGGGGCAATTATTGTGCCAACGGGATTGAAGCCTACGAGGGCCTGCAGAGCTGCAAAAAAATCGGGGATTTCTTGGGGATGCCAAATTACCCCATATCTAGCTCTATGAGGGGTCACTACTCTACGGCCGGGCAAAACGACGCAGAACGGAAGGGAATGCAGGTGGGTTCGGGATGTTCCCGGTCGTGACTGATGTGACATGGTAGATAACATGTCACAATGTTACCTGCCGACTCGCAATTTCGACAGTTTCAAAGACCGAAAATATCATCTGTGCATACAACATACATCATATGTGCTTCAGACTGTCTCCAGAATATTTTGGAGATTTTACGAGGTAAATCCACTGCAATTAGCCCGGTGGCAGATAACATGGCAGATAACAACCCAGCACAGCCGGCGGTAAACCTCACACTCCGCTCACACTCGTACCTCAACGCGATGACCGAGGGGGCGACAGTGCAAGGCCCCAATTAGAGCAGCACACCAGCAAATCAGAGCAGAAGGTACCACAGTTACCGACTCCGAGGAGTCTCTTATAGACAGACGCTACAAACAGAAGAAGCAGGCGATAGTGGGGATTTTTTATAAAACATCCCTCTCATTAGAGGTGGACCCTTATTTAAATAATTGGTCTAAGTTAGAGGTCCAGGTATTATAAAACACTCAAGGGCATCCCCTCTTGCCTAATACAGAAGGCCGCTCTGCGGCTGCGTCGTGGGCGCGCGCGCCTCGGGCGGGTGGCTGTGCTGCCCGCCTCTGCCCGCCGCCGCCAAAAATTTTGCTCCAGCGCCGGCGGGCGGCTCGTTCCTGTGTGGTTATGAGGGGCAGATCTAGTCCATTAGTGTTGATAGAGCGTACCTCGGGCTTCCTGCGTGCTGGCGGGGGCTTCTGTGATTGTGGTGGACGCAGCGCTCATCGTCGATTTGGCAGGGTGCCTTTGGTTGACGTTGTTGACTCTTATTAGGTAATGATGCTCGCTCTCTCCGGCCGCTCATCCTTGCTCCCTCCCTGCTCCCTCCTCTGTCAGCTCTGTGCCATCGGGTCTTTGTCTACAGGCTCCGGCACTCCCCGGGGATACGCTGCTGCGTTCTCCCCCGGCTCCGCGCGGATTGCCGCCGCTGCAGGCCGGCGCATCAATTCCGCCCGCCCCACGTTCCTGCCACCCCCGGGGCCCATATCCGATAGAAAGCAGACATATTACATAGCTCTGGTGCATCCATATCTCCTTGAACAATCGCCTCCGCTATCACGCCCGATTCTCGCCGCTGCAGGCTGGCGCATCAATTCTGCCCGCCCCGCGTTCCCGCCGCCCCCGGGCCTCATATCCGAATGGGTATTCGCGCAGAACATGAATATGATCTGCCCCTAGCTCCGTGCGCCGTCTACTCCGCTTACCGGGCCCGATCCCGCCGCTGTAGGCCGACGCATCAATACCGCCCGCCCCGCATTCCCGCCGCCCCTGGGGGCCATAACCGAATGTCGATTGGTGGAGCGCATACATATGGTGCTCCCCTACCTCCCTGAGCCGTCCCCTCTGCTTAACTCGCCTCATTACCGTCGCTGTAGGCCGGCACATCATTTCCGACGGCCCCCCCCGTTCCCACCCCTGGCGCTCATAGCGGAATGCTATCAGGTACAGCAGTACTTCTGGTCTTTCAAAATCCCCATACTCAGCTTCTACCACTCAACACACCCATTCCCCGCCACTACCCGCCGCCGCGCCGTTTCTGCCCGCCGCCGGTTCCTGAGGCTGCCCCCGAAAACCGAATGAAAGTGGGTGCAGGACATACTTCCGGTGCTCCCACAACGTCCTTTACAGCTTACGCTACTCACTACGCCCGTTTCTCGCCACTACGCGACTACAACCCTGCGGGCTGCGGGCCGGCGCGCCGCTCTCTACAATTTATGTGAACCTTGAATATGTTGGATGTGCAATGTACGATACACTGAATTCATCCTTGAACGGCAATATCCTGAGACTGGATATGCCTGAGATTTTTTTGCCAGTCCCTGGTTACTCAGAATATACACCCAATGTGTCGTTGAGGACTACACGCAACAATTTGGCAGCCGCAATGTCAGAGAGTTGGTTTTCAACCGTGCCGGAACTCCTCATGTTTAACATGCTCTGGTGTCCTCCAATGAATTTAAGCTAACCATATTCATAATGGTCATTCAGAAGCATATATGAGGTTCAGGCCTTCGTGCAAAAAAAAAAAAGATTGAGGACTCAATGAGACGTCGAGTCCAACACTCACCAATTGCCATACCGCGACCTTTCATACGAATTTTCAGCGACTACTTCTCATTCCTCAAACTTTTATATTGGCGGCAACGGAGTGACTCCCTAATGTGCTTTATGACGCTACAACTCAAATACAAGGATTTATTGGACCTCGTCGTAGGCTTTTTTTGTGTTCCGCACTTCTTGAAATCAAGTTTTCCGCGCGTTAGCTATCTCAATGGACTTGGAGCAGAGATACAAGCGCTTTTGTCGACTCAGAATAGGCCTCAAATCGTGCGGTAGTATTGAGCGAGCCGAATGTTTTGTTCCGGACTTCGTGGGTGACTTTTGTCACGCTGTTATGCTGCCTGCCTCAAACGGCCACCCACCACATGATTCCTCAAACACATTCCCCGGTGACTCTCTCCCCAATCCGAGTTGCGCTTCTTGTTTAAGGACGTATTCTCGATTCCAAGGTATGTTTTCAACGAGTTTTATCCAAGCGATCCTCTGGAAAATGCACAGATGTCATTTTCACTGGTGCACGTTCTTTTGACGTCCGCGGGCATCGTTTGGGGAGCCAAAGCAATGAGAGCGAGTCTTATGGTGCGTCTGCATGCATCCTTTTATATTCCTGCCACCTCGGGCCACCTAGTCTGCAGCAGAAGTCCGGCGCGCGCTGCGCACGGGGAGCGCGGTGAGCGACCCCAGCTCTCGCAGCTATAGTGACGTTCCGATGCGCTGGCGACTGGCTGGCGCTGTGGGCATGAGAACAACGATTTCCGCTACACCCATTCACAGCACCCATGCCCCGCAACAACGACGCTGTCGGCCCCCTCACTACTCCCTGGCGACGAACTGCCCCCTGCCTCTGCTACAGTGACTCGTCCCAGCTCAATCCCCGCGGTGCGTGTGAACGGATGCTGTCCCAGCCCTTCGTTCACACCGGCGGATGCAGCGAGCTTATCAGCGATACATCCACATCCGCACGGACCTGCGCTGCTCGCGTAGATGGACGTGCCACATGAGCTCTCGGGGCGCTGCGTCGCAGGGGCTGGACGAGCCGGCCGGGCCTGCGAGCACTGCGTCTGCGTGCTATTTCCGCATCCCGCGGCGTGCGTACGCGCCCGGCCGCGGGAGAACCTCTGTCAGCCCGTTGGGTGCGTCGCTGGAGCTGCGCACGCGAGTAGTACATCACTGTGTGCCTGCACCGCTCGCGGTGGTGGAAAGCGCAGGATGAATGGACGCTTGGCAGAAGGAGCGCAAGGAGCGGGAGCGGACGCGGACGCCGCCCCCGCCTTCGTTCCCCGCGGCGCGCACCCGCACACGCCGCCCGCGTCCCCTGTGTCGCCGGCCTCGTCGTTCGCGCATTATTAGCGAGGGCGGGAGCATACACCGGGGTATGGCCGACGCCGACGGCGCAGCAGACTTTCGTCCCGCTGCCGCCGAGCACAACGGTGCAGTACGCACCGCTGCCGGTCGCTTGAGCCGCGTGCCTGGGCCACGAGTCGCCCCTCTTTCAACAGTGTGATCAGTGGCGCTACGCTAGGCGGCGAGGGCGGCGAATGACGAGCTGCGTTCTCGGGGGCGGGAGCTCGAGCCCTGCCTGCGATAGAGCCGTAGAGGATGGCGCATAGCGCTCCGATGTATGCCAGCTGGCGAGGGCTGCAAACATCCGCTTGGCGCTGCCTGCGCTGGATTATGCGCTGGGTGCTGAGTCTCTTCGGATGCCTCAAACTTCCGCTGCACGGCTATGCATCTGCATGAAGCCTGGGACCCGCGGCTGGTGTGGTCCGTGTGTCTGCCAGCTGCAGAGGTGCTGCGCGAGCCGGGAAAGCCGTGAACGGCGCAACTCGCGCTAGCGGATAGCGCCGCAGAACGCGCCGTCGCTGCAGTGCCGGCCGCAGCGCATCCGCGCCCGCCCGCGGCAGTTACTTGCCTGCCTAGCAGCGCGTACCTCTATGGGCTTCCAATAGACGAGTCGACATGGAGTAGTTACGTGGAAAAGGAAAGCGACCCCAACGCAGCAAAAAAAATGCCCCAATGCTGCCCTTTTGAAGCCGTCAAGCGGCGAGGAGTAGCGCGAAGGGACTCGCGCGTACCACGCCGTACTACCATATTTTTTGTACGCTTTTAGTCCAATTTATCATTTTACCCCCGTCGCTGCCAACAACGCCGACGCCATCGTGCTCGCTGTGCTCCGCCCGGATCGGATCTCCTGCCGAGCAGGCATCATTGACGGCAAAGAAACCAAAGGTGATACCAAACAAACGTATACCTCTGATCAACGTTGGCAGCGACGACGAAGTTTTGATCGCTGGATAGCACCAGCGAGCTCACAGTGGTAAGTGTCGAAAGGGTCCTCTAACATTTTATAATAAATGCGCCTCTAAACTAGAGCGATTGTTTAAATAATGGTCGGCCTCTAACAAGAGTGTTTATTATAAAACACCCCCAGGCTCTGGTGGAAGAAGCTCATACCTCGCTTGTTTGTAAGGTCGAGCAGACGGCTGACGTGCCTATGCTGAGCTCCAAACCAGCGGCGCCCGGGTCCATGCCCCAATCAAAACACATACTGTAGCCTGTAGGCCCGCGCTGCCTGTCCACCCGACACGCCGCGCGCAATTGCGGCCGCACAGTCTCAGGCATCCGGGTCGGTGCAGGTCCTTGCAGGTCCCTCCCTCCATTGATGCCAATTCACGCTCGCAGGACATCGCAGCTCGTGCCCCACGTTATCTTGGACCAATCGAAGATGCGCACGCCGTAATTGCCCTCCCAATTTCCTCTGATCCCGAACACGCGTCTCTTCGCCGCTGCCGGCTCTAGGGGAGCCCCGCGCGTCTCCGCTATCGCTAAAACTTCTAGTTATCATTCTATGAACTTACAACTTTACAGTTAATCGACCTCCCTTCGCTTCAGATCGCGATCAGTGCGCAGTGCGAGCACCCGCTGGACTGTGACTTAATTCGTCGGGGCGTCGCCGCACCGCCCCATTTTCTGCGCTTGCGCCGACAAAACCCCTGCCAGTGAAGTTGGCTCCTCTCATGTCAATGGGAACTGAAGGCCTTCAATGTAAGTTTCTCTCGGGATCGGTACCGATTACGAGCTGGCTCGACGGTAGGAACGACTTCCCCACGCACTGCATATCAAGTCTCGAACTTGTCAATGTCGACATGTATGTCTTCTTTCAGCAGAACTCCTGTTTGGCCGTAAGTCGTTCTCCAGCTCATCTAGCATCCATGTTTCAAGCTATATTGCATAGATTCCGGCGCGCGCGAGTGCCATTATACCGTTCTGCCCAAATATCCTTCTTAAAGGTTATTCCGCCAAGTGCTTGACTTTGAATGCGGAGTTAAACAGATTGCTACCACACTCCGTATTTACATTCCATTGTTCGAAGTAAGTGCTCCATCACGCGTGTTATCGCTGCTCAGCCTCATCCTTCCTTTGTGACTCGTTCTCGGGATATCCCGACTCCGATTTTGCTCCCAAAGTTCGCGCCATATGATCTTTTTCACAGATGAAATTTGGGCCAGTTCATGGGTGAGAGCAGCATTTCTTTCGTTAAAGTCGGCAGTAGAGCTCCATATCGCGGACGTGTCCAGTTGGTGAGTGGCTGTGCGATAACACCGCCTGATTGATCTAATCAATAACCCAAAGCGTCGACCAAAGCAATCGTGCCTCGCGACCTTTGACTCACAAAGCGCGCTTTGTGGCCTTGGAATGTTCTGGAAAACTGCCACGACTACGCCGTCGCCCGGGTGGCACGCGGAAAAGGTATAAAAGGAAGGCGGGAAGCGCGTCTTTTATCCACCGCCTTCCCCTTCCTTCCTCCAACGGTGTGCCTACTAGTGTCCCACCACCACCACTCCTTGCCTTTTCAATTCCCTCTGAAAAAATAAACCCATCCGTCATGGATAATAACCCTCTCGCCCCTCCTGCGCCCATGTCGCAGGCGCCTTCCCCAGTGGCCGTGGTACCCTGGCCCGCAGTGCCCCTCGAGCTTCTTCGGCCTGTGTATGTCCCGCCGATGTACACGTACCACGGGCTCCCGTTCTCCTTGCTCCCGAAGGAAGCGCGGGACTTCCTCACCTCGAACGACCTCGACGACCTCGCGAACTACAGCGCAGAGGAAGTCACGAAAGTGCGACGCTCCTCCGCGGACGACCTAGTCGACAGTGTCATGGGGAAGTGCAGCGAAATCGCGTACATCACGGTTGTCTACCACCGCCTGCGTCCCTTCCGCGCGCCGGACGACCCCTTCATTGCGCACCTCGTCGCGCGGCTGTACGTCGTGCTCCTCCCCGAGCTCGCCGCGCAAATGGCCGAGCACCTCCGCCTGGCCGACGCGCTCGTCTGGGTCGACGTCACGGCGCGCGCGGGCGGGCCGGACGCCCTCAGCACGGACCAGGCGGTGTACTACCGCTGGCTGCAGACGGACGTTGTCATTGGGCAGGTGACCCAGCTGATGGTCGACCTCCACAAGTGGACCGCGCTCATGTGGGGCTTTGGGTGGCGCACCGACGCGAGCGGCGAGCTGTACTGCATTGCGCCAGCCGCAGTCCCTGTCCCTGCGCCCGTCCCTGCCGTTACGGATGCGGAGACCGACGCAGACACGGACACGGATGTATCAGACTCGGACGCGTCGCCCGAGGCCCCACTGCAGCCCGAGATGCAGCGCCCAAGCACCCCGGCGCCGCCCGCGCAGTCGCCCCCGCTCCCGCAGTGGTCCCCCGTGCGCCGGATCCGCGCGCGCACGAGCACGGTCCCGCCCATCGCGCGCTCCCCACCGCCGAGCCCCCGCGTAGCGCAGCGCCTCCGCGCATACAACAGCCTCGGCCGATGCGCGGTCCCGCCGCCGTGGAACGCGTGGGAGATGGCGGACGAATGAATGACGAATAAATACGGACTAATCCCAAGAGTACGGGAGTAACGAAATGGAAATGTATCAAATAGCCACATCGCTTTCGAAGTACCAAGTAGTCAGTAGGTAGCGACGCCCTTTATGAATAAATAACAGTTGTTTGTTGAATAATGACGGCGGGTTTTTAGTGGTTCAAGGGCTCGTGAGTCTGTAATTTGATAAGCGCATCTTTCTCGTGTTTCGTACCAACACAATGAACATGTTTCATTCTAACCTGCGACAATTGCAGGTAGCGAAATTTAGAACAGACAATCCTACTATGCCTCCTCCTTCTCCGAACTAATGTTGTCCTCCTCCTTGTCCTTCTCCTCATTCAAGTGCTTCGCGCCCGCCTGTAACACTTCCGCCATCCCGTACTCCATGATCGCCTCGCCGATCTCCAGCGCGTCGAGCCCGCTCTCCTCCGCCTCGGGCGACACACGCAGCCTGAGCCCGGGGATTTTGTCCATGACAAACAGCAGCAGCGCTGTGACGACGAAGGAGTAGGAGAGGATTGCGGCGCATCCGGCGAGCTGGTACCCGAGCTGGATGTAGTTCCCGTTGATCCACCCGCCCGGGATGGTGGAGTACCCGTCGAGCGCGGTGATGTAGTCCGCCGCGAACAAGCCTGGGCGCACAGTTGAGAATCGGTGGACCGAACGAGTGGTTGTACCACGCACCGGTGAGAATATTCCCAGTAAGCCCGCCCACCCCGTGCAGCGCAAACACGTCGAGCCCGTCGTCAATGCGCAAAACATCCTTGAGGTCTAAAAATGTAAGGCGCCGCACGCAAATCAGGTTTTAACTGGGCTCGGCGCGGGAGAAGCAGCGCGGCACGCACCCATGGCGAGGTGCGTCGTGACCGCGGTGATGACGCCCACGGGGACGGCGAAGTAGATGGGGACGTACCCCGACGCGGGCGTGATGCCGACGAGCCCCGCGACGGCGCCGCAGCACAGCCCGACCATCGACCAGCGCTTCTTGTGCCGCAGCACGTCGAGCGCGCAGAACGTCATCGCGCCGCACGCCGCCGCGAGGTTCGTGTTCACGCCCGCGTATATCGCGCGCAAGCTCGCGTTGAGCGCGGAGCCGCCGTTGAAGCCTGGCGTGTGCGGGGTGAGTAGATGTAGGGTGCGAGGAAGGCGGATGGAGAATGGAGCGCACCAAACCACCCAAACCATAAGAGCACTGTCCCGAGCACGACAAAGAAGACGTTGCTGGGCTTATGCCGTGGCATGCGCTTCCCGCCCTCGACAGGCATAGTCCGCCTGCCAAGGACCAGCGCGTACGCGAGTGCGCCGGCGCCTCTGCATGCTGTCATCAGAACGCGCAAAATCCTGACGTGGGAGCACACGCACGACGACATGTGCACCGGGCCTCCGCCGGCGAAATCAAGGGACCCGAGCTTGAACAGCCAGCCGGAGGAGTTCCACGTCCAGCAGGCGATGGGGTCATACACGATGGTCGACCAGCTGCGGGAGAAGACGATTGAATGGATGAATGTGAAACGGGTGGAGAACGCCGTCGCCAAGCTCACATGAATATAAATATTGCGCTCGGAATGAGGCGCCCTGGGATTGATTAGTCTGTGGATCCGAGGAGAACGCTGCCAAGCAACAGGACTCACCTCGCTCCATCGCCCCACCGATCATCTGCGCGGGCGTTATTCAGCTAATATCTCCCAAGGATACCAATGGACTGACAATCATGGCGGTGGCACATGCGAAGACCAACTGGAACAGGTAGAAAAGGATGTCGGGGATGAGTGCGGAGCCCACACTCGGCTGTGCGAGGACGCCCTTCGATCCGAAGTTTGCGAGGTCGCCTGGATAATCATGAATCAAAACTTCGCCGCATCACACGGACTAGGTACCAATGAATGGGCCAGCGGAATGTGAAAATGTGAGCGAGAAGCCCCAGAAAAACCTGGAGGACTCAGCATGCGAGCATGATATTCGGAGCTTCGGACGCACCATTGGAAGGTCACCACGCAGACACTGATGAGACTTTGCCACACGAGCGCGAGGGAATGGTGCCGCCTCGCGAGTCCGGCATAAAGGAACCCGATTGCGGGTATCATTATCCACACGAAGACGGCAGCAGCTGCACACGCTCATTCAACATGTGCAGAGTACGAGACGGGCTAGACGCACTGTATATCCACGCAATATCTCCCCGGTCAAATTGAGCGTTCATCTCTGGCGACTGGGTCACTGCAAGCAGACCGCGATCAGGTTATACCTCGCGGGTAGTAGGAGGCGCACGCACACGAATCCCCGCCCGAAGGGCCTGTGAGGTTGGAGTCGGCCATGTCTATAGTCCAGAAACGGCGGCAGGCTGCAGCGCAGGTGCCACACAGGGGATGACACGGAAGCCAGACGAACGTGGAGCAGCATACTTATGCAAAAGCGCGGGTGCTTCTGAGTCGCACGATAACGTTGTGATAACGAGATACATGGCATCACTGCCATACGAGCACCGTGCGAATGACTCGCAGAGAATGGCAAGCGCGACGCAAGGGGCGCCGGGTCCGTGGTCAAATGCTGATGCGCCCCTCGCACAGAGATAACAGTTCATGGTGGCGCCTAGTAGATGGCACTTCGGTGTTTCTCCTGAAATTTGGCAAGCTTTGTAGGTCAGAAAAGACACAGAGGAAGAGGTATTCATTTGGAGATACAAAGATATATTTTCTATTAATATTCCAAGGTCCCAGCTCGCTGGCATCGACGGACAGTTGCCGGAGGTTGACGGTTGAAGGCAGGAGTGTCACGGCCACGTCACCTTGTGACGTTCTGTTTTGGGCTGTCACCTTGCTGTCACGGTGTCACCGGCCGCCGCGTTTCTTTCTTGGCACCACAGGTTCGCCCTGGATTGGAAGGGTATATAGGCGCCGAGCAGCCGAGGACCTCTGCGTCAGGGATTATCCGCGCGAATCAGCAACGCCGAAACTCAACATCGAGCATTTATTTAATTTTATAGTTACGGAGTAAGAAAAAATCTCCCGCACCTTGAACCCAGCATCCAGCAAATGAATGCATCGATCAAAGCAGAAAATAATTGAGAGGTCAATAATTCAGGACGGCTGCGGAAAATTCTTGTTGAAACTTCTTCACGTGCCCGTTGAGAAGTCTGCTCGTTTAATTATTCAGCACCTTCGATTTCTTTGTATCGGGTTGTCCCGCTGGGAAGAAAATATATCACGGGTAGTAGGCTTCCTAAGTTATTGTGAATCACGTAGGTAAATTTGCAGAGAGCCACGTTCAAGAGCGCGGGTCCATTGTTGGCTTAACTTCAGTAATTCAACTTTTTAGTAAACGCTGCTACTCTTGGGCTGTTGAATAGCATCATGTAGAGCATTCCCAAAATATCGCCCACCTTAGCTCCTTCTATTCCGATGTCACTTTTGCACGGAGAGATCGTTCCTTACTTCCCGAAGGCTGCGGGTCCAGTCTCTACCTGAAATAGTGTGCCCGTGCACGTGAATCTCCCACATGTCGTCAATGGTGAGACCTGATACCTCCCACGGAGCCAGCTTGCGTCTTGCTCTCATCCACAATCACAGCAACAGGACTCGAACATGACAATCAGAGTTCGTTCCACCTCGAGTGCGTGTTTCGGCGCATTAACTATGTTTGACACTTAGTAGGCGCTTCGTCAGGTGCTTCTGTATTCCTATTAGCGTCGTAAACGCCAAGTCTACCATCAATGGCCGGTGGGTCGTCTAAGACAAAAGTGGTACAACCCTCACCGCTTCCACCCATTGTTGGAAGCCTCGCGGGGGTCGCAGTAATGATCATCGTCGGTGTCCTCATACACCTCTGGCGACGCCGACAATACAAACCGAAAACGAAACCGCCTCATCCACGAGCTACGCCGAGACGCACAACCCCTGCCGTCAGTGAAAGGACGAATGACGGAGGATCTCAGGCGCGAACCCCTGCGCGTCTGGTTGGTTTCGCCGACATCCCAGCTCCCAACAATGAAATTGAAATTCAAGAGATCCCGAGGTCGACAGTCCACCATGATACTCCTGTGGGGTAAATAAGCATGCCCTATTTGTATACCCAAGGGCACCAACAAATCACAGTTTGTCTTCCTCATACCCTCAGGGGACTTGATACAAGCATTCTGGCATTATTTGGAACCGTTGGCCACCGGGAGCTCCATGTGATCAGGCTCTCGGGTCAGAATCGGAGCCTGGTTGATTCATCGATAGTTATTACCGCGTATGAGGTGCTCATGCAGTCTAAATAAATTATATATATAGGTTAACGGACAGTACAAAGCACCTCAAATAAATTCAAGTCCAATATCACATCGCAATCGAGTACATACTGTACCTACAAGGAGCCATGGCACAGTGCAAGTAAGGGGAATCGGATATATATGAAAACTGCAAAATGAGGTGGAGTAGAGGCAGATCAAGGTAGAGCACACACATAGGGAAACATGTTGAGTCAAGGTGCAAAGGCAGGGGTATGGAGAGACCAGCTCTTGTCCGAAACAATATCTCATCCCAGTCAGGTTGGAACCAAAACGTCATCTGTACCATCAACCACGCCCACACTATCCAGCTCTTTGACAGTGGACGGAGTGACATTAATTGGCCCAATATCCAACTCTTCTGGACTAGTAGTCGGTGCATTTAGGTCTGAGGGACAAATCTCCGCAGGCCTATCAAGGTAGTGACTGATTCCAGCAAGCCTCTCGTCAATATGAGTGATTTGCTTTTTCTGTGAGGATCGCTCGAACAATGGTCGTGCTGTTGTCCAAAGCTCTCCTGCCTTCAGGAGATTCCCTTGTATTTTCGATATATCTCCCAATCGAAGCATGCATTCTGCCCGGCTGCGGTGAACATCCATCTGTGTGAATGCATCTAGGGCAACAGAAAACAGGCTGACTGCTGACTGCTGGTCACCATGTGCCAGGTATACATCTCCGAGGAATTGAAGAGCTTTGTGAATCTCCAGTTTCTTCCTCAGTTTGAGGCTGTGAACCAGAAATGTCACTGTGGCATGATATGAAACATGATCTGTCGTAGTCCAGAGGCAGACATTTCCCAATCGCTCTAAGCAGCAGCTTACAGCACCTGTGTCTTTTCCCCAGCCAAATGTAAGAATCTTTCGGAATTGATGTTTTGCTGTTCGAAATTCCCCCTGTTCAACATCCATGGTTGCTTTCACGATATCACAGTCGATGGCTCCCATTGTATATCCCACATTTCCAAAGACTTGGTAGGCCATATCAAGATTTTTGTTCAATTCATGCTTCAATACCCCAATTTCGACATCAATCTGTGCAATTTTGAGTCGAGCTGCCGCATGCTGAGATGGATTTTGCTCAATAGAGCAATTGTGGAGTGTTTGAGTCCAGATATTACGAGCTTCAAGATATTCAGACTTCAACAGGTGAACTTCAGCTTGAGATCCCATGATGTAATTATCTAGTGTGCCACCGGCCATGCCACATAGATGGAGGAGATGTCTTGCCCTGTTGAACAGAGGGATGCTCTGCTTATAGTTCCCAAGTGCATACCAGCACGTTGATTCTACTCGCAATGCCCAGGCTTCCTTATATGGATTCCCTGAGATTTTTGCCAGCTTCTCAGACTCGTACGCATGCTTGCGTCCCGCTGCATAATCACCAGTTCTCCAGTTCATCCACGCCAATGTACCCAACAGGTCGGACTGCTGCCCAATATTCCCAGTGGAAATTGCCAATGATAGCCCAGTTTGAGCAAAGTGGACAGCTCGTGGAATATCACTGTTGTGGGCCCAAAGATATTCTGCTAGAAGTCCATAGAATCTGCCTGGTGAAGACCATTTCAGTAATGAATGTCAAATTTGATAATTAATAGGACCAACATTTAAGGTCGGAGTCATCAAGGTATGCAAATGATTCTAGAGCCTGGTCCACTCTATCTTGGACCTCGGCAATGGGTCGATGTTTGCTTGCGAAAATGAGACGCATGGCAAAGTACACCTCCGCTCTAGGGTTTCTGGGATGCGGCAGAACATTAGGGATGAGATCTATGACTTGACTCCAACCTCGTCCAGACAGACTGTTGAAGTGGTCAAAGCGACATGCACAGTAGATGGCATTCATAAGATCAGGGTTATCGGGGTTCAACCCATTAACCAGGATATTGTGTATGTTTCCTATGTTGGATGTAATTCGAGATATTGTCCCTAGATTCGAACAAGTTCCATGGTATGTCTCATAGACCTCCAGGAGTCCCTGAAAGTGCTGAAGGAGAGGTTGAACAACATGGTTCTGAGGGGGGTGTGTCCTTTGCATATATTCCCTGATAGGAACCAATGCTTTTAGACGTTGCTGGTCATCCATGTATCCCAAAGAGGTGCGCAGTAACATTGCTTTGCAGGCCAATATGTTGTGAATTGGCAACTTGCTTTGCAAAAGCTCTGTATCTGAAAGTCCATCCGGGAGCAGAGAGAGTAGACTCAACAACTGCTTGGACTGTGGAAGAGACTGGATGCGAGGGCTTTCCAAGGACAGTGAGATTGATAAATCCAAGTTTGAGCGTCTGTCATGGCCATCAGAGAGCAGTGAGGTTCTCTCTTTCTCCCATCGAGCCAATGCACTGGCATAACCCTCGTAGTCCACCACATGAGCAATCAGGTCAATTGCCAGGGGCATGTTATCAACAAGGAGCAGGATTTTGTCAATCTCGTCAAGTGTATGTCCGCCATCTGCGATATCAATGAAGGTGTAGCGAGCAGCCTCCTGTGTCAAGGGTTTCAATGGCTCCAAAAATGGGTGAGTCCAGCGGATATTGGCCGGCCTTTCTGCTCCACGCATCGTAATCTGAAATACTCTTAGTATTGTATTTCAGTGGTTAGTTTGTCTGCTTACAATTAGAGCCAGATGATCCACATCAGCAAGCAAGGCCAAGAGCTTCTCAACTTCTACACGAGACTCTGTTGGCTCCCAGATCGTCTCCAGATTATCCAAAATCAACAGTGATGGTGGACTGCAGGCGAAATGACGGACAACGGATTGAGTGGGATTTTTTCCTTGCTTCAATCCGAGATGGCCTGCAATTAGACCAGCAAGTTGGTTGGTACTTGATGCTGTGTCGCAAGGAACGAAAACCCGGTGCTGGTCATATCGAGCACTCATTTCAGGGTGATGGAGAATGGCTCTTGCCAAGCTTGTCTTTCCAATTCCTCCTGCCCCTAAAATTCCTATTCTCGGTGTTGTGCTGTCAAAGGTTTGGATGATGGCCGCAACTTCAGAGCTTCGACCATGGAAGATTTTGGGGGCTGATGGCAATAGTGAAAGGGAGTTTGAGCTGCACGATATTTGAGATGCATCCGCCAAGGATCAATACACAGATATACCTGTTGTGAGTGCTAGAGAGGACTCGGCTCATCTGTTGAAAATAATCCCCATTATTGATATTCAAATAGGGATGATCAGGACATACAGTGGACCCTGTCTCAGACATTCCTTCGCTCGAAAGAGCCGAGATCATCTCCAAGGCTTCCTCATGCATCTTCTGTGCATATTTTTGCATTTCTACAATATCAGTTAAAAGACTGACACCCTGAATCTGCAGCACTTCTTTGTTGGTGAAAATTTAGCACTGAAAACAAAGAACTCGCCTTGAAAGCCTCGAGTGATTGGTCAAGTCCCATATTACAGGCCTTCAGCAATGTCCTCATCTCCCCTTGAAGAAAAAACTGCTTGATTTTGCTCTTCTCTTGCTGCGCCTCAACAAATATGTGGATCTTGTGCAGGGTCCTATGGAAGTGAGCACCAAGAGTGTAAGAGGGCTGGGACAAACTTACTCAGTGAATTTCCCCAAATTGTTCAATATGTTTGGTGGTAATTCGCCGCTGGTATCCGATTTTATATGAACACAGATGATGGCATAGAGGAGGTCATGTATTTTCTCAAGCATCTGGGTACAATCATCCTGGTTTCTTTTTACAGTCTATCGAACTAGGGTTAGCCCATGATGCCATGATGATAGACTCATTGACGAGATTTACCTGGACAGTAGTCAACAGTGACTGCATCGTGTTTGATATGGGTTCCAAGAATGGTGTCCTTAGGCTTGCTGAAACTTTGTACAAAGTGGTGACTGCAGCACTCAAGGCCGTCAAAATCTTGTTCAAGCGAATTTGTGGAGCATCTGGCTGAAGGGGCATGGTTGGAGTGATGCCATTGACAGCTGAGAGGCTCCATTTTTATATCAGGTTCCGTGAGAGATTTAACAGCCACAGACCCCACTGGTCGCTCCGCGAATATCGCTATCACTCAGGTTCAACACAGTTTGTATGACAGCACGTGGTGACTACACAGCAACGCTTCCATGCCAATATGAAACTAACATTATTAGACCGCAGGCTGACCACAATCCTCCATCGTTATATGTAACATTAGAAATCAAGTTCGCACCAGCCTCTGTGGAGCTGCGCCCTGGCGCATCCGTAACGATCAGATGGTTCAAGTACGCAGCTGCCAGCTTCCCTTCGCCGAAACTGATGAAGCGGCAAGGATCTGGTGTTCCGCATGCCCCATGAGATCTTCAGAATCCAATAGACTACCCTGTGTTGCAATGGAGGATGTGGCCGAACCCTTTAGAATGGAACTGATGGGACATTGCACAGGCCTCCGCGCCAGTTACGTTTGTACTGCCCCGAGACATGCACACCGCCAGCAGTCCCAAGCTCACCATACGCTCTCGCATCATATAGGAATATGATGTACAATTGCACCTTGAATATTCTGGACGAGGAAGAGACCGAAAGAGCAGAATCTATATCTGGATCTAATATCGCCGCGTAGCAACTTCACCTCCTGATCAATGCATTTCATCGCGGGAATCACTGGGGTCCGGCTGTCCGGCTGTCCCCAACAAATCTACATACAGTACATACAAGATATGCCTTCGCTACGCTCCAGCATTCGGATCTAAGTGTTTGCTTCGAATTTGAATCAATAGTGTATTTGTAACCTCAGTCGAATGTGGGTATGTAATGAATTCCTCGACCAAAATGCGGCCTCGCCGAGATGTAGATGACCTCCATAGATCACCGTAGAGCCCGGAACGTTGCAAGCACTAAATCCGAATTCTCAGTGCGCGAGAGAAGGAACTGGGTAGCTATCACTTTGCCACAACAACCTGAGTTGTATATCGAAAAACCAGGACACGGGGCTTGGTAGCTGATGAGGTGGGCTGAGGCGCACAACTTTCGTTCAGGAACAGGGGGGATACAAGATGCACAGCCTTGGCGCAGCACCGAAATATCCATGCGAGACTAATATTCGCGCTGTGTCGTCACTGGCACTGCTTTCAACTTGAACCCAAACCTACGACTGCAGTTATCTGCGCACATCACAAACCATCCCCTTTTGCTCAGCCCCTTTTGCTCTTCTCTGCTCCATGGCGCGACAGTTCCGTGTTTCGTCTCCCGCAGTTTACGAGTCCTAAAAAAATATTTTTAGGATCGTTCTTTGTCATCTTTTTTGCACCAAATGAAAGTCGTTCTTGACCGGTAACATCTTTGATTCTTTTCTCTACATTCCGACAATCACACAATCTGAGGTGTGCAATCTGTTTCACGTCATGCTACCTCTGTATTGTTTTTGTGTCACTGTTTCTTGCAGCACTACCAGTAGCGCCACCTAATGAGCTGTGCAGCGGGAAAAGCGCCGAAAAGCAGTTCCACTACTGCCCTTCCGGATTCATTTCTTTTAGCTTTCCGTCGAATTTTATTGATTACCTACCGGTAGACACCTATGAGGCTGTGTATTATTTCCGACTGTCAGTGATAACCCCGGTATTCAGATACTTGGCAGCTAGGGCGGAGTTCTGCAGAGTTTGTAAAGGTTCTTCCAGGCATCCTTCCTATTGAGAGCATAAATTGTGTGAGCGCACGATATCTGTCTCAATTGCCATTGGATGGGTGGAGTGTAAAGAATGGTAAAATCTGTAGCTGCCCTGCTTGCTCATGTCGACCCCGATAGCTCAGCCAGGGCTTCCAAGAAGGTATCTCCCCCGCTCAAAACTGCACCTGTCCTCCCGGCGCTAGTATCAACTGCGCGACACGCAGGCATGGCTCAACTATGATGTCGCGTTGGTAAACTTAGAATTTAATACATATATTTTACAAACTTTACATCCATTTTTTACGGTAAAAAACGGTAATTTTTCGGGCCTGCGGCGCTGTAAAACGGGCCAAATATATACGAGGACCCTGCTGAATTGATACTGTAAATTACACCCGGAATCTTTGATAATACCCAGCCCTACGGGAATGCCACCTCGGGAGTACGTACAGGAAGACAAAAGAATCATCGAGTGGTGCCATGATGCTCGCGTGCCTTCTCCCATGGGTAACCTAATTTGGCTATTGAGAACTCATTCCTTTTCATGAACATACACCGTATTTGCGCAAAGCGGGAAGACCGCGCGTCGGAATATCACGAGTGGGCATCGGACGTACATGGAGGACCAAAGAAAGTTTGGGGAATCCAGGCAGTCACGCTTACGTCCCTGAGGGACGGCCGGAAAATACCCGTGAGCAAACGTTCAACAAGATCGTGGTTTGTAGTCACGTGGCCGACGCGACGCGTATACCTGAGCCAAGCACAAACACACACGAGGCAATTATTTGTCGTCAGTGAACGTTAAGGAAGGGAACTATGTACGGTGTAAGATATAATTTGAAAGAGAAAAGAAAGCTTCGACATCGATTCTGCCTTACGAGCAGAACGGCACGTCAAAGTGAATCCCGAAGTACTGAATAGATAAATGTGCCGTCAAGTTCAGTGAATAATAAGGCAATGCGGGGGAACATACCGTAAGATGCGTCGAGGTGAAGCCGTCGGAGAAGAGGCTGTCAGAGCAGTCTGGGTCCTCCCCGCCAGGGGCGCACTGGACGAGCGTGTCCGCCACGGCGGGGTCCGATGTCTGCCAGTATTCCACGCCTGACGACACATCGTCAGTTTCAGCTGCACATCAAAGAATCGCACCGTTACACACCATGGTGGCGGAACGAGAGGAGCTGTGGGAAGGCCGTCGGGACGCTACATCGCTTTCATCAGATTCTATGAGCACACATGCCTTCGAGCGGCTTACCCATCAGTCGTGCGGACATCTGCAGCAGCAGGCTGAGCTCGGAGGATACTTCCAAAAAGCAGGGACTTACAGCGGAATGAGTTGTCCCCGAACATCGCGTTGACCGTGTCCGCGTAGCCCTGGTTCCCTGTGCGCGGCTGTCCGTAGGTGTACAGCCGCATCGGCCTGCAAATCGGCGCAGAATGCGGGTGAGAACTATGTCCCGGCGGATGAGAGAAAAAGGATTGAAGAAACGTACGTGTCAGGGAAGTTCGACTTGAGCGACACGCCCGCCAGCGACGCGAGCGAGCCGCCGAGGCTGTGGCCCGTGCTCACGACGGTGTAGTTCGGGAACTGCGCGAGTTGGTCTTTGACGATCGCGATGACTTGCGGCGCGACGGAGTTGTAGCTCCGGATGAAGCCCGAGTGGACTTTCGTGTCCGCTGCAGCCACACGTCAGTGGGCCTACTCGTGTTCGGGGAAGAGACGCACAGGAAGCGGCGACGCCAGGAGACTGGTACGCCTTGAGGAGCAGGAAGGCGTCGGTGACTAGGAAATCCTGGACTGCGGAGCTGGAATTGCGTTGATAAGGCGTAGAGGACAGAGACCGCGAAAGACGCACCTCCCGCGCCACGCAACGACAATCTCCTTCCGTGTGTCGTCCCGCGCGACGAAGCCCTGCGTGTTCGTCGACGATTCGTCGATCTGCGCGTACCGTCAGCCAGAAAGAAATGAGACTCGAGGGGAAGGGCGCAACTTGCTGGACCATCGTATTCCCGTTCGGGCTCGCGCAGGTCGTGTACGTCGAGGACGCGTACTTGTAGTAGAAGAGGAGATCGTCAAAGAGGGCTGGATATCCAGCTGTCAGCGCGACCTTTCCTTCAAGTTGATGGGCGCAATGAACACGCACCCTGTGAGACGGTACGCTTCTCCACTGGCGTTGCGGAACGGGAGACGGGCTTCGCGAGCGCACCAGTAGCACTCAGGCAGAGAATGGAGAAAAATATGAATCGCATGGCGAGAATTAGAATGTTAGCAGAGAAAAACTGAATGTCAGATCGAGAGAAGAAGGGAAAGAGAAACGCGGGCCACAGATGCTCGCTCGCTACAAATAGTCGGCGGCATGAAACGCGTTGATGATCTTGATCTGATTCTGTGTGATATTGGGAGGAGAGAATCACATTCACTGGGCGCACCGCTGGTAAAATCTGAGAGTCCGGAGAAATTAGCTGATGGTCAGCAAGGATGCAGCGAGAGGGATGCTGATAATGTGCTCAGAAAGAGGTCGCTCTCCTGGTCCCGCAGCTAACTCTCCTCAGGATATGTTTGCAACCGATCGATCAGAGAGAACCGACGCTCAAGCAGCACATGCAAGTTGCCAAGGTACAGGCTTCGGAAGCCAAGATTGTGTGGAAGGTCGACATCCAAGGGAACCGAGAAAGAGACGAAGGGCTAGAGCATCGATTGGCGCAGAAAGGGCTGTGGATTCGTCGGGGGTTTGCGATGGGAGTCTGGCGGATGAGCGTCAAGGCCATCAAAAGGCCATGCCATCCGAGTATCATTACGGATCAAATCAATATATGATGCATCAGTGTTGCGACCTTTGATGCTTGATGCCCGCTTCAGCTTCTGCTTGGGCCGGCCCGACTCGCTCGTCGTGTGTGCTGGAGGACGCGTGTCATGCTTGCGACACTTCAGCTCCATCAACAGAATTCTAGATTTCCTGAGGTCTACGGTGCGCTTGCCATGGTCAACAGCGACAACCTACCACTGAACATCTGATCCTTCAAACTTGAACTTGGTTGAGGACTGTAGAATAAACAGCAAGTTACACACAGCGAGTATTGTTACCCCTCGCAGCGCATCGCTAGAACTCCACCGTCATAACGACGCGCTTATACCCAACCAAGCTCGGCACTCCATCATCCCACACCTCCACAATAACGTGCAGGCTCGTATCGTCTTCATTCGCCCCGCGCCCGCTCGTCCAGCTCGCCCACACGGCCGTGCCGGTGAAGTCCTCGAGCGGGGGGACCGTAACCACCGCGTACAGCCCTGTCTGCATGATCCCGAGCGCGGGCGTCGCCTGCGTCGCCTGCTGGAACTGCGACACGTCGCCGTACTGCCAGAATGAGACCCGCGGTAGCGCGTCGCCGTCGGGGTCGTGAGTCTCCGATGCGTCCTGCTCGTGGGTGTAATTCAGCTCGGCGCTGTAAGGACGGATGGAGAGGCGCACCAAGATCACGGTATCCCCGGGCTTGACGTTTAAGTACAGCGGGTCTGCGACGGTGCGGGAGCCGTTGACGACGACGACGGGGTTGTGGTTCACCGCCGCGAAGTTCGCGGTCGCGGACCAATGCATGCGCGCGGAGAAGTCCCACTGGTATGCGGCGCGCCACCGCCATATAGTTGCTTGTGGGCTAGTGAAGCTACCGCCGTTCGTCCCGACAACTACACCACCCTCGCTCGTCAGTTGTGCGAAAGAAAAATACGGGCCCAGCATGGAGAATAGACGGACCGTTGGAATCAAACGCGTTGACCCAGAGGTTGTCGAAGCGCGAGATGCGCGCGTAGCGCCCGCCCCAGCTGGCGCACAGGGGGACGAGTGAGAATATTGAGAATGTACGCGAAAGGCTTACCCGCCCCAGCGCGGCATCCCGACGACGTTCAGTCCGTTTTGGATTAGGCTGAGGAACGACGGTGTGTCGCCTAAGCTCAAATATCGTTGAACGATAGAAAAGGGGCGTTAATTGATCGCGGCACGCACCCTCCATTATAAACGCGAAATCGGGGTAGGTGCTCCCGAAGGGGCTGACGTCCCGGATGTTCGTCTGAAGCCAGTCGTTAGTGACCAGCGAGGAGTCTGGGCCGCCCTGCGAATAGCGTCAGAAAGGATATGCAAATAGAGCGAAAATCGACACTGACTTCATCGAAGGGGTAAAAGCCCTCTCCGGAGATTCCAGCCCAGGTGGCGATGGTATATCTGTACCTCGATTAGAACAGAGGCGCCACTGAATGCGAGGACGTACAAATTCATCCCGTGGACAGACAGGATCCAGAAGATGGAATTGTGTCGGTGGCGAAGCCAGGCGCCCGCTGCGAAGAGTTGACCACAAAGCCAGGGCGGATATCAAGAAAGAACGGACCATCGTCCTGGTCCGAAATACTGTACACCCTCAACTTGCTCAGGAATTTGTCCACTTGCTGCGGCGAGTGTGATTGCTCGTACTAACGGGATTTCAGTGCAGTCCCACAAGAGAAGGAGAGGAAATGGAGCAGACCTCCCAAACGGCCTGCGCGAGGACGTTCGCGCCGCCCCATATGGTGACCCACGTCTCCTCGTCGCTTCCCGCGACAGCGCTCATCAGCGCCTGGCTCCCATTCGACGACTTCCCCGCCCCAACGGCGTCCATCCCATACGCTGGGTAGCCCGCGTACGTTTTGCCCAGCAACTCCTCCGCTGGCGGGTACTGCGCGTCGTGGGCGACGTGCGCATTCAGATTGCCTACAATCTCCGCGTACGACGCGATGTGGGACTGGATCTGCTCGATGTGCGTCTCATTGGGGAGCCAGATCGACGTCGTCGCGCAGATGCCCTGCACGGCGAACTCGTTAGCGTAGACGAGGAAGCGTGTGAGGGACATGGCGTCGTCGCTGTGGGCACATCAGATTGTGGGGGCGGGCATAGTGCGCCCGGGGGTACGGACGGCTCATTGGCAATATCTGGGACGGAGATCAGAGGTGCATGTGGGGAACTTGGCGGAGCGGGGTTGCGCACCTGTGAGGACGAAGATGCGGGGTTTTGCTGCGACGGCGGCGGCGAGTAACGCCAGGGAGAGAAATAACATGGTTCTGACCGCGTGAGGCTGCGTGGGGCATGAGTGAACGCTTTCTGTAATTATAGGAAGACGTAGGAGGTCTCGTGGCCAGTGCCGTGATTTGAAAATCAAGGAGAGAAGACTTGGGGAAGAACTGAGTCCCGGAGGTGATCAGGACACCCGGCGCCCGAGCGGATTTCGGTGGTGGAGCGGTGTTTGACGCACGGGGAGGTTTCGAGGAGCTGTAAATCTGCTACCCCCGTGATCGAGAAGCGCGAATAGGCCAACGACGTAAGTACTCCACATAGAACCTATACATCAAGTGCTTGGTGGTATTCGCCTCTTTTGAAGAGAGGCTAACCAATGCCAGGTAGCGCACGCTCGTCGAATAACAGGGCGGCGTAGGGCAGCCGTATCGCGCACACCCACCGATCACCGATCTGCTGTGTCCCTTGAAGATGTGGTCCATGAAAATTTTGCAGTATTCCCATATGTCCGTTCGAAATGCGATTGTCCGCGACGATGGCGGTTGACTGAGAGAGCGACGAGGGCAGCGAGGGATACGAGGTAAGTAAACCCGTAGAATTTCCCTTGGATTAGTCTGCCATGCATGATTCGCGGTCACCCATTCGCAAACGTTATACCTTACAAGGGGTCTAATGGCCAGCAAGTAAGGTATACGTAGCAAGTGCAAGAGACCAACATGAAAGCGTGAAAGAAGGATTACGTGGACGCTCGGCAAAGACGCATCAGGGACAAATAGGGATCAGCTTCGGCCGGCAGGCGCTCTTCTCTCTTCCACCTTGCTTCCACCACGGACGCTCCTCGCGTCAATGCGACCTATCTGCAACGGGACTTGGGAGACAATTGAATGTGTGGGGCCCTGAATAATGACCGAATTTGCGGGCTTACGCCGCCGGCGCGCCGGGCGCGCCGCTCGGTCCTCAAAGACCGTCTTTTGGTTTCCCATTCCTAGCTTTAGATTCGCGCCCAGTCCGACACATATAACGAGAAGGACATGCATCCGGCTTATTTCGGGCCCAGAAACTAACCACGCGTTCCCTAGTATTGGACAGCTCCTCATGAGGACGTCATCTGCCACAGATACACAAGGGCGCTCAACATTCTTGCAACATGAAATTGAAAGAATTTGAAGTGTCCTTCCATTTTCCATCTCGCAAGCGCGTCATTCCCTGCATTACCGCCGCCATGCAATACTGATTTTCTGTGAGTCTTTCGCAGCTAAAGCCCGCGATCACAGGGCCAGTTCAAGGCCAATTTCTCTCGATGCATAAAGATGGACTCAGCGTTGAAAGCGGCGACCCAATATGAGTCCAGAAGAGCAATCCTCCTCCTCGTCGTACCAAGTTCGACTCCTTTGTAATCAATCCGCACAGCAGATACTATTGGTAAACATCTGCTGCGATCGGCTGATAAAGATCCTTGCTCACTAATCACCACAACCTGAAACCTTACTCATCACAGGAGACGGCAAGACGGAAAACCCGACGGAAAGACGGAAAGCGCGCCCAACTGAAAATCAGCCCGCGGCGCGGGTTGGTTCTCCACCAGCAATCATCCATTGCATCAATTCCACCGCGCCTCAACCCAACTTACATAACACTCATCCTCCATCCTTCGTCCACCTCGACTCAATGACCATCTCCTCTGATCTCTCGGCCCCGCTGGTCGTCATCGTGGGCATCACTGGCAACCAAGGCGGGAGCGTTGCGCGCGCGCTGCTCGAGTCGGACAAACCGTACCGCATCCGCGGCCTGACGCGTGACGTCACCAAGCCCGTGGCGCAAGAATTTGCGCGCGCGGGGGCCGAGCTCGTTGCGGTGTCGCTCGCGGTCGGCAACGAAACCGGCGTGCACGCGGCGTTCGCGGGCGCTGATATCGTCTTCGTGCGCGCTCTCGCTGTCGAGATTATAATCACGTTTTTGACGCGCGACGACAGGCAGTGACCAACTTCCTCGAACACCTTGACAAAGCTAGGGTGCGCTCGTTTCATCGCTCGCTAAGTACTACTTGAACTCACAAATTTCCAGGAAATCGCGGAAGGCAAGCTCATGGTGGACGCGGCCAAATCCGCCGGCGCCAAGCTCTTCATCTGGTCCGCGCTTGAGCCCTTCGGCGCGCTCTCCGGCGGCCGCCTCCCGCACGTCGCGTTTTTCGACTCCAAGGCGGAGGTCACCGCGTACGCAAAGGCGTCCGGCATCCCCCTCGCGATCGTACAGGCGGGCTACTACGCGACGAACATCCTCGAGGCCGTCCCGTATGCGCTCTCGGCGCAGACCGATGGGAGCTTCGCGTTCAGCCTCCTGATGGCGGGGACGACGCGCGTGCCGCTCCTCGACGTCGCGGCAGACTATGGGCTGTACGTGCGCGCCGCAATTGAGGCGCCCACGCTCGGCGCTGGCTCGGAAGTCCTCTCCGGGCGGCTCATCTCGCTCGACGAGATCATCGCGCACTTGTCTGAAGGTACGCTTTAATTCAGTCTCGTCTTCACATATTCCTGGCTGGAACTCACCCGCGTCCAAAGTCACGGGCAAGAAAATCACCTACGCCCAAATCGCGCGCGCGCCGTTCGCCGCGGCGTTCCCGTTCCAGATGATGGCGCCCACGATCTGCGACATGTGCCAGGCGTACGAGGAAATTGGCTGTGCGTCCTTCTCTTTCATCTTCTTCGTCCTCATGTTAGATATATATGCTGATGCATGCGGCGCAGATTACGGACCGAAGAGGCTCTCGAGCGTGGACATCCTCGCGCGGACGCCTAAGACGTGGCGCGAGTACCTCGAAGGACTCCCGAAGGAGGCGTTCCCGGCGGAGATCAGGCCTGCGTAAGTAGCTTGCCCAGAGGAGGCCGGACATCCAGTTTGCAAGATGTCGGAGTGTGTTTCGGTTCATTTTCTTCCTCTATAGCTTGGTTTTCATTGTCTGTAATGCAACGCCCAGGAAATATTTTGCGGGGTGACGACCGACAGATAACAATAAGGAGCGTAAAAACAACTTCAGATTGCCGCTCACCCCTCAGTGTACACCCGTGAAAGATCAACTTTGCGAATACAAACGTCCTTCCAGCGTCAGGTTGCGGCACTGCTACGGTGTCAGCCCGTTCAACAGCCGTTCACCGCCCATAGAAATGTATACATAGGCTCAGCTGAAATCAATCCGCATCTAGCCTAATCCTCCCACTGGTAGGCAGCTGTGCAACGAGTGCGCAAATAAACCATAGGGATCAGTGAGCAAGTGAAGCATATCATGAGCAGCTGATCATATGAAGCTTATCACGACCTGAGGCATAAACGCGAGAAGCCTTTACTTGGGCGCCAAAGCGATCGAAATGAACCGGCGCCAGGCTATGTTTGTGTGGGAAGGCTCGCGGACCTTCACATTTGCCGCAAGTTGGGGTGGACACGGTATCTGGAGCTGTCGTCCCCAAACCCCAAGAAACCAACCTTCGAGGCTCTGGACTAAAAATAGTGGTCATATGTGCATTGTACACATCTTCCGTACAAGGCGGCCATAGCGCGTGTTCCGTCAGACTGCTCGTGCTCCCCAGAGTCTCATCTGGCGCCGCAGTGGTGAAACACCTTTGTTAACCAGAGCCGAGAAGAATTCACGTACGTGGTTGTGTGTCCATATGTAAATTCATATTTGGGACCTGGGAGAGTTGTGTTAATCATGTTGGAGTGCGACATGAACGGCGCACATATCGAACAGTGGGTCGCATGCATAGCCCTGGACATCATTTACCTAAGAAACGATAAGGTGAGCGCCTGTTTGGGGAACCGGGAGCATCAAGACCGACTTTGATCACCGTGCTCACAGCCCTAACGTACTTCTGTGGATCATAGCTCGCAATGGGAACTGCTCGAGAAAGCTTCCATGCGGTTATGTACATGTGCCATCTACAGATAGATCGGTGACGCAAGATCGATCCTGCCAGCATTGAAGCATGGAACATCGGACAGGTATGGTTGAGAGAGGTTGTGGGGCGTAGGCCTATCATATATCTCGATCAGGTGCGCTGGGGGAGCTAGCCAGGGTCGGGGCCACAAGCACGAGGCGGCGCTTGAAAATTGTAAGTTCCGTTCCTGCCGGCACGGCTCGTCGATTGACCGGTGCCTGGAAGTCTGGTTCATGAGGCGGCAGTTCCAGCTGCGGAGAGGCACCGAAGTCGCGGTTACATCGAGATTTCAACACAGCGCCCAAGACAGCGCCTCTCCAACGAACGTTCCATGGATACGACCACGTTGTTAGTACATCACATTGCCGCCGCGCAGAGCCGCCCAGCTGCATCGCGGAAGTTAATCACAGTAGCCACAAGGTAGATAAAGCTCACCTTGTGTTCCCCGACGTTAACGTTCAAACCTGATTGGAGATTTATAGGTCTTGGTTCCTGATTTATCGTCCTTCTGCCCCAAAGTCAATAGCTCAGCCTCAAATGATATCCGGCAGTGAAAATCCACCGAGCGGATATATGTCATGGCACCGACGTACATAGTCTGGCGTACAGATTATGAGTTTGCATGCTTGAACCGCCAGGTTCAGGGTGGCAAGTTCCACTACGTATTCTAGACTTGGAGTCGCGGCGGGATATGAGGAAATTCGTCCACGAAATAGAATGCACCAGCTTTGCAGCCGGAGACTTGCCACGGTATATGGTGGCAAAAGGAGGAAGCACGGTTGATGCGCGCCGTGTTTGGCTGATGCCTGATGGCATAAGCGAGGCTTCTCTTGCAACCAGCATCGAGTCTGGAAACAACACAACTTTTCCCCATTTCTGTAAAAGATCCGCCTGGCTTCCCGGAGATTTTCTCAATTCCTGCAGGCGCGGGCGCTTCAAGCCAAGCCTGCGCTGCAATCGGGCTTATTTTCCAAATTCTGGACCTGGCGTTCATCTGGAAACGCGATTCTAGCTGATAGAGCACGCCTCCACGTGGTAGAGTGGCGGTGTCTAGGTAGAGCTCCATAGCGCCAAGACATTCGCTGTAGAGCCGCGTAGAGGCACGGTATCTATGGTAGAGCCCGCCCTCTACTGACTTCTACCGTCGAGTCTTGCAACTACAGCGCTCTGAATAGAACCTCGTCATTCACATGTGTGTCAGACTCCAACCGAGCCATCGGTTTCAGGCCATCGGACTTGGTGAAAAATGACTTAAAGTCCGAGCGAAGCCGCCCGCTCCATCGTCTCCCCATCACTTCCCCCACACCTTCCCTTGACCTCCCCTCTAGCTTCGCCTGTTTCCCAAGTGGTCCCCTCAAGCACAGTTGCATACATCAAGGTGTACAGACTCAAGCTACTCCGTTCAACTGCTTCAATTCGTTCACGAGCTCCTCGAGTTATTCTGGCTTCGCAATTTTTCAAACTCTTCAAAACTGCTTCAAGCTTCAAGCTTCAAGTTGTCTACCCGGGATTCTGTTGTGGCTGCTCATTCAGAATAATCAAGCTCAAGTGACAAGCCCTGTGGTCTCCTTTTCGTACAAGTCCCCCTCGTCAACCCTGTTTTACGTACCATACCACCAAATATATTCTTTTCTCTTTCGTGGCGATTTTCGTGGCCGGAATGATCAGAATAAGCGAATCTGCCAAGCAATAATATCAGCGATGCATTTGTGATGCGTATGATTGTAGCTACGCGGGCATTCTAGCCGAGCTCTACAGGGCTCTACGCGAGCTATGGCTCTACGGTTCTACGGCTCTATCGATCTACTGGCCTCTAGATAGAAAGGGGGGGTTGCTACGGCTCTATATCTCTACTGCACTCTCTCACGTACTACCGAGTAACTGGGCTTTTCCCAGATGTTGTGTTCGACGCTCCGTCTCCCGCGCATCTTGTTGTACAATCCAGGGCTAAGAATTTGGGTTGGCGCTATTCAACAATGATTCAGGGGAACTACGCACAAGAACTATGGATATTCTCAGTTGATGCGTAAGCGGGCCATAGGACAGGCGATTCAATTAGGCGAGCTTTCTCCACCGCAATACTTCACAATTCGAGCCCACAAGCCGCAACAATTCGGTCTCTTCCCAATGACTGTATTGACCTGGAGGCTATATATTCGGATACAGGCGAACCTCGAGGTGGCGTCGAAGGCCTTCGACTAGCGCCGTGTTTCATCGGTGGTCGGCGGCCGAATCAATCACTGACAGTCAGTCTTTCGTCGCAAATGGTCTAGTTTTTATAACGTATGTTGTGTACTGTGACTCATATTATTCGACAGGCTTCTCCGTTTGTACGCCGCGTGGGTCCTTGCGGACTGGTCTGCAGCGTACACCCACCGCTCACGAATTAATCTAATTTATTCGTTTGCTTTCAATCACTGCGTTCCGACCCTCCGTAGTCAGAGGGTGTGACTACTGCCGTAGTCAGATGGTAGTCAGAGGTGTCTTCCTACGTGAAGATAGGTCCGTAGGCAAGGTCTGTCGATGTTATGTTTACATCTGCCTACCTTCGTCTACCTTCGTCTACCTTCGTCTACCTACGTCCGAGCCTGCCTACGGGTGTAGACATAGGCGAGTTTCTTATAATATGTTCTTGCCCAATTTCTATGGGCATGGCAACAGTGGCAAGTCACTGTTGAGAGTTGAACAAGAGTTGAATGTTGCTTGAAATTGAGTTTGCACCTATTTGTTTGGGCCTCGGATCAGTCGAGTCGTGATCGCTGACCTCCCCTCTTCTCATTTCCGTTGTAACCACTTTGTGGCATCACCAGGGCCCTGAAAAAGAAAATGACGGCAAGGTCAAATAGGGATGTAGTCGGGGCCGAGTCCGTAAACCAAGGTTGGGCAACATCACGGTGAGGTGCGACTACGGGGATCGACGAAGGTACAGCCACGTAGTCAGGGTATGACCCAATGGGGTAGTCATTGCTAGGACATGGATGTCAGACACCCTGACTACGGGCTCTGCCTACGGGGATCGGCGGAGGTAACCTCAGGTAGACCATGCTAGGACATGGGAGTCAGACCTGTGACTACGGCAGGCCGGAACGCAGTGAATGGTTTGTTCCCATTCACTCGGCGGACATTTTCAGCCGCGTTCGTTGATGCCGGTCAAAGGGGCCATGAGGCTGTCCGGAGAATCAAGATGGTGGCCTCCCGCGATGCACTTAATGAAGGACCCACCAGCCAGTGACCATCAGCAGTATATATGCATCGGACTGACCTGTATCTCTGCTGTATGTTGTAACTACCTCGGTGCCTGGTGTAGGAATTAAAGTGTGGATACTCTGGCCAGTGTTCCCACCCTCTTCAATGCTTGGTGGCGGACAGCAGGTGGCGGACAGGATGTGAAGTTCGTTCGGTCTTTCACAATATCTATCCCCGAATATAGCCTCGGCTTCGGTGAGCTTGCAGGAAAGAGTAATATCAGATTTTTGTCAACCCAACGAAAGAGCAAATGGAAGCAATGGTCTCCCGAGCACTCCGACTGTTCTGCAGCGCCTAGATAACTTATGGCTGTGGCACTGGTTTAGTTCAGAAAAATATAAGTAGTGCGCAAGGTGAGGCGCAGTCTAGTTCGTCATTTGCGGAGTGTAGTTGGAACGGACTAATTCTTGAGTGTTACTTTCTCTGTGGGTTCTCCTAGGGGTTCTCCGGGCGATTGCCGGGTGGTCTTCAAAATAAATCTAGTAAGTGGGACGACGGTCGACAACCTACTTTGGAATCGCGCGGGACCGTACTTTTGAGGCTATGTAGTAGGGACATCTTCAATCATAGCTCCCAGAGAATGAGGTCGTCGTTTCGTCCGTGCGACCCACGAAACGCGAGATGCTGACGCGTCCTCCAGGTCACTGGATTCGTCGGCCGGTTCTGCACCTAATTAGTAATCGACCGGTTAAACAGGATAGCATCAGCGCTTTCCACATCGCAGATTTCCAACGTGCGCAAATGAGCGGGACAACGTAAGTTGCCTTGCTTATCCTAACTAACTCAAGGATAAAGTTTAAATGCGCAAGATAGTGACTATTAGGTGCTCCTGGGTTTTCTACAACGTACAGAACTATCAGCTCGCCAGTATCCCCTAGATCTCCGTCCGAGAGAAACGGCAGCGACGCTCGTGCGTACGATCCTCCATGCATTTTCCGGACGCCCAGGCAACTTTGCCAAGAAGGCACGCGCAGGTGCTGGCATAGCTGATCTTGGGCTCGGAGATGGTACTGAGATGGTCCGGGCTCGGGTGTAAGCCGCGCAATCAAAAATGCCCACCCGAGTCCTGATGCCGGTTCATATTTGTGTTCTACAGGAAAGTATTATCTCCATGGCTTGACCGTATCTTCTCAGCCCGAGCGTGACGGCAAGGTTTGGTATAGAGAGAAGCATGGGGCTAGAGGTCATGGTGTGTCGTGCTATCTCCATTCCGAAGTTGCTCGGAGCTGTGCATCAATGATCCACGTTTTCTGCCTCGCATGCATCGCGTGTGCTGCGTTTTCCAGCTCCACCCGGCTTTGAATCTGCCTACCACGGGTGGTCAAGGAGGGTCAACTATAGGCTTTTTGTCAGCGGTAGCCTAGTGTGGGTCCCACTCGGCAGACGCAGGTTGATCATGATCCACCTGCAGAGACCGTCTTTGTTCTGTTTTCAAAACGTGTTCGCATTGACCTTGTGACCGTTGGCTGGCTCCACCATCTATGGGAGACAAAATAATTTGTTCCAGTGGTACGGCGGGATATTTGGTTCCGTTGTTCATGTGTGAGGTCGGTAATTTTCTCATTTACGATTATGTGTCGCGGGTATTATTCTCACTGCCATTTAGGCTAGTCTCCCAGAACGATGTTGTGTGGCCCAATATGGAATAGATCTCGGGATCTAAGACTATCTAAGACATGCTGTTCACCATCACTAGAGCGATTTGTCACATCCGAATTGCCGGACCCGTTGGACCTGGCGCCCCACAATTACGGAACTACCTAGAATAGGTACCGGAGATAGGCCCCGATTCAAAAATGAATAAAAGGCGAGGGGATTTGTCCTGTCCCTAGCAATCCGCTCCTCATCTTCTCTCACCGACCACCTTGTCAGCTCATTCACTCTCATCCTCGCTCTCAACCTCTGCAATAATGCACGCCCCCTTTGCCACAGTCCCCACCGTCCAGCACGTCGCTGAGGCATCTGTTGTTGTGGCGAACACGCATAAGAGCACAGAGGGCAAACCTGTTAACGAGAACGGACCCCAGTGCGCGCACTGTGGCTGGCGAGGCGGAGGCCACGCGTGCGTTCCTTTGTTCCCAGAGTCTCCAGAGCTGGGCTAAAATTGCATCCTGTTCTAGGTCCAACTGCCCCTTCAGTGCGATTACTTGTACCGTACTTTTTCAGTCGCTGAATTGTTCACAGAGTAATTGCTCCAACACCCCGACCACCGTCCGTCTCTTTCGCCCCAAAGTACGTCGGACCCCATCCCGACACGTCTTCGAGCTCATTGCCGCGTCCCAGATCATCGCTGTCCGCTTGCTATAGCACGAATCTCTCATGCTTTCATCTAATTGCCTAATTGCGCGCAGGCGCATTCTTGTAATATGTATTTCGATAGGAGGCAGTGATAGGTGGATCATCTGTACGAACGGAGATATAGTATAATTGGATTTGGAATGACATACATAAACCATGGCAACGGTTCTGGGCTCTGCTTCCCACCCTCACCGACAGGATAAGGAAGGTGACCAATTAGAGCGCAAGACCCTTGGCGACGTCGGGGAACCGGTCTGATGTGAGCTGATGTGAATGTTCCTGAATATCCTTTCTTCTCCCTTATTAGTTTCTGCTTCCATTGACTTCTAGCTTCGCCCTCGTTGATGTGACTATGCGGGGATCGTGTCTGGTCCCTCGACTCTACCCAGCTCTACCCACGCCGTGTGGAGCCCGAAAGGGATGCCCCACATCCTGAACTTCCTCGATGCGCAGTAGCTGCGATTCAACAAGGCCAACGAGTGAGCGGACACTAGAGTGAAGACGTTCAATAAACCGCAATGAATGGAGCTAATGGATGACGTCTCGAGAGCCCTAGGCACCATCTTTCATTTAAGCCTCAAGGCAAGGTTCAGGTCACATGTTGAACTGCGGGTGTTGCGAGTCAACTTGCCGCACCAACAGAAATCCGGACGCCACACTTCACGGAGATTCAACGGTACTCAGTTGATGCTCCTACGAAAGTTACGAACAATCGCTGAGGCTCTGCCTTCGGCAGGTACTATATCATGGTTCCCTCGGTGCTGTGCGGCAAGACCAAGGCACGGAACGCCCATTTACAGCTTTATTACTTGGCCGGAAGCAAATTACATGAGCGAAGAAGCGCATTGTTACGTACGTCAATTTTTTTTTTTGGGGGGAGCGTTTAGGAGTTCAAGATGATGGTTATTTCCAGGACGACTCACAGCAGAGCTCGCGAGACGAGCCGCCCGTACGTGGCGTCGGAGAATGTCAGATGGAGAGTCAATCGTGTGAGTAGCGAGCTGCATTTATTTGTGACCAGTAGCGCTAGCTCCTTCTCTACGTGCCGAATCACTGGTAGCTCAATACACATGAGGCTGCGTAGAAGAAACACCCGAAAACTTTGGAACTACGCCGATACAGCGCAGTGATTAGAACAGCCGGTGAGGGGGGTTCCTGCCACTTCATTTGCGACGGCTTCAGAAGGTTGTGTGCGTGTTCTCCAAGAGGAGACAGTGTGCCGGAGGAAGGGTAGCGAGCGTCGCTTCCCAGGCAGCGTCTGGCGTGCGACGCCGAAGTCTTGGGACAGACGTATATTTGCTTTGATGGAGATATAGCGCTTCGCCCAGCCTCGTCGGAAGAATATGATTAACGGGCTCAACCTATGCCCGAGAGACTCCAGCGCGCGGGAATTCTCACAGACAGGGTCCAATTTGACGCTTCGAATCGAAGTTGCCAGAGACGCGGCATATTACTCGGTTCCTGGGATTCAGGAACCTCGACAATAGGGCTATTGGATCACAGTGGGTTCCATATATAAAATAGATCCCCTGCCCATGAACACCAGCGTCTCTGGATGAGTAGTCGTGCAGCGCTTGGGGCGGGGGGTCTTGCAAAAACTGTGAGAGCGAAGCTCCGGGTGACATCTGGTGCTTATTTCTAGCTCAGAATCCTCTCAGAAGTCCGGCGAATCCCAGTCGAGGAATCTTCCAAATCCTCTTGCCTTCGGCAGTCGCGGCTTTGGGAGCCACAGCCGTCGGTTGCGCGAAGTCTCTGTCCGTTGACATCTGTCACTGCGCGGTGCTGATGCATGCTGCGGAAATGTCCGGAAATTTCTCATGAATTACAGCTAATGTCGGAACCGAAGGCGCGGCGAAATTTTTCCCAATTTGGCCTGTTTTTTATAGTTCCGAAAGAATTCCTTCTAGCACGCTCAGTTTCTGTACGATTCGGATGAAAAGTAACTAGATCTTCTCTACTAATTCATCCGCAATTAGTGACAGAGCCATAATACTGAAAATATCCTATTTTGGTTAGCCTGGCAGTTGGGCCGTTTTCCACAGTAAATAAAGGCTAGCAAGCCCAACACTTGACCAATTAGGCTGATATGTTTGGAGGCATGAATTATGGATGCTAGAAGCATCCTCTCAGAGCAATTTAGGCATATCTTTTTTTCTACTGTCTCTAGCTCACAGATAGGCATTTTTACATGGGAAATAAAGAATTAGCCATATCTCACCGACCTCTGCACCAAATTGGCTCCAAAAATTATACAGGACAGCCCCATGCCCTCCTCAGCTTTGTTCTTCATAATCCCGGCCGAAGACGCGTATTTAAAATGGTAATTATAATGTGTTGCGTCCGACCTGTGTCACCATCAAGTCACTGCTGTTACATCACCGCTCTTTTGCCACACTCTCTCACCGCACCAGACGTGCATCGCTTTTGCCCTTCCACTCTACTACACATGAGCCTCCAGCCCAGTCAAGATGAAACCAATGTCTGTCTTCATTGGTAATGGTCTTCTCATACTAACCTCAGTCACTGATGCAGACTGTTCTCCGGGTCATTCAAGAGTCACTGCATCTGTTCCTGGACGACATACAACAGGAGCTGTCGACCTCACATGGCCTGACGCTATCACTGCCACAAATTTCCTCCATATTGAATTCCACAGAGATGGCCCACAAGCAGGTAACAATTCATACACATTGTCTGTTAGCTCTGCTCATGCTGCAATGATCTTGATAATGATCCAGCTAGCTACCAAACAAGCGAATGAACAGAAGAGCTCAAAGATTGAAGAGAGAAAGAAGAAACCTGTTTGGTTTTCACGAGGTTCTCGGTGTGTCACTCCTTCTCCTACTATCCCTGATACAGAATTAATAGTTTCTCGCTCCTCATTTCCTCGGACACTTACAGCTATGTCGATATGTGAAATTGGATGTTGGATGTTGGTTGAAGCTGCCCAGAGCGTCAATCGGGGAAAGAGTGGGTTATACTAGTGTTCAACCATTTTAAAAGACAATATTCCGTATTTCGTTTGATTGTGGCACATCAATGAAGCCAAATAATTCCAGTGGAGACCTCAATGGGATCTATGTATAATCAAAACATTAAAAAATATGAAAAGAATGCCCAGAAGTCCTTTCGACGCATTCACGACGCGTTGCGTAACACCGGTGTCACGTAGGTCACATCAGCCGCGCGGGACGCGACACATTCTAATTACCATTTTTAATACACGTCTTCACGCGCGCCCGGAGGCAGCGCTGATTCGAATCTCCTCCAGTGCCCGACCGGACGACCCCGAGGATCCTTCACTTCTTTTCGACGTCGCGCCCCGGAACTCTGGGCCCATTATTCTCCTACGGGACAATTTAAATCATCCAATCACATACGCAAATCGCAGGATATGCACCCGCTTGATCAAGATACCTGTACTGGAGTGTACAGAGATTGAGGACATACTGTTCAACTCCCGATCTTATCACAGTGGTCTGGCAGCCCATACACTAGAACATAGTCCTGGAATGGTGTCCCGCACTCGTTCTGCAGTGTACTAGATTATCTGGGGATATTCACCAACAGAAGAAGCCGGTGCTCCGGCCTGAGATTGCCGTACTGTCCGTACGGATCTGATGCCAATTCACACACAGGGCGATGTGTGCGACCAGCTATAGGCGTAAAATTGAGCACGGAATTTGTTTTCAAGTGGTGTTTTCACTTGTGATCGGACATACAGAGATTATGAGCACTGACATCGGATTTCACGAAAAGCATGCCTTTTAAGCGCCGCCGTCCATGGATCAGTCTCGGCTTAGGCATCGATATTTCTGCGGTCAGTTTGAATGCGAGCAACCCAATTCGCGCAATTGAAATAATAGCATTTCACCACTTTCTGAAAAACCCTCGGAAGAAAGGAGCAAGTATGACAGCGCCGAACTGCCGGCGGGGGGGCGGAGCTGATGCCGCGAGTCGGCATTTTCCCCAGATGTGATCCGCCATACCGGGCGCTCGCGCAGTGATATACGCGGCGCGGACAAGTCGGCCGGTCGGCACTGGTCGGCACTGGCCTCCGCCGGGACTTAGTGCCAGTCCATTGGACCCCAATGGAAACCAGTGTGGCTTCCCATCCCTTCTGGAAACCATTGGACCTCACTGACTTCCCTTCGAATAGATTTCCACTGGCTTATGATATTTTCTTGTGAATACTATCACTGTAACCACCCGAGAACCACCAATTGCCGCTGGATTCCATTGGATTCCAGTGGCTTGGAATGGCGTTAAATTGCCCGTATTGTTCCTTATAATAACTTTGAGGCTTCAAATGAAGTATCATGACTGACAAGTAAATCGAACCCTTCGACTGCCCCACTGGATACTCCTTATACAACACAACGATTTCACCCCTTTTCCTTGGCTCAAAGGGAAATATTTAAGGTGCTCATATACCTCGGAAGTGCTCTGTTATTGTACCGAATATTGCAATGGCATGTCTTTAATGATTTGGGATACATTGGGGCAGCCGATATCAGTCCGAATGAACAATGTGAGGAGGTGGCCCACTAAGCTGTTTTTGCCGTTTTAAGAAACCGCCGGAACAAAAAATTCCGTAGGTCGAGAGACCATCGTGTAAATTCGCGGAAACTATCTCAACTCACTCATAGGATGAATACCTTGGTGCTTGACCCCATATAACCTAGTCTGAATCCGTTGGCATTCGCTTTGGCGGACCCCGGTTCGGAGTGATCGAGGCGTGACTACACGTGCTATCCCGGGCATTCCCACAGCCCCTAAGGCGCGGCCCGGTTGAGCGCCTCGCGTCATACTTCAATTAGGGGCCGCGGCAATCCCCGAAATGGCACGTGGAGTCATGAATCGATCATGACATTCCGGGGTCCGGTAAGGCCGATGCCAACGGAATTAGACTCCATACTTAAATTTTATCGACTGTCATAAAACTGTGTGGAGTCTGACTACGGGAGACTACATATAACCGTATTTACCGCATTTTACGTTTGGGCCCGAGGTGAAAAAGGCCATGGTGGCCCACTAAGGAGTCGCAGATAATAGTCTTGGTTGTTTAGTTACGCTACAGCTTCGCGCCGGCTTGGGTTTCGACCTGAGAGCGCTTGCTGCGAGGGAGATTCGTCTCTCCTCCACTCTTCCCGGGGCCCGGAGACAGACCCTGTCTACTTTGCTCACCGTGTGTCGCCGTGTCGCGGCAGACTCTATCGCCATGGCGTCAGGACAGCTCGGCAAAGCTATGTCTACTTTGGCTGACCCTTCGCCGCCGTCACGTCGGCGAACCCTTCCTCCCTCTACCTACATGCCTCGACACACCATAGCAAACCTCGCCCATCGCTTCCCTTGAGCCTCCATCACAAAGCCACTGGCCGCTGGCTCCTACGTGATGACCTATTCGTCAAATGGAAGGCCACACCCGGCTTGTTATGGATCCCCCGTTTATGCGCTACCAGGGGCCGTGTGTCATGTATTATGATACAAATGATGTCACAAAAAGACTTAAGCTTGATCATTAGGCCCTCGGCATATACGGTTGTAGGTCCGATCCTGATGCGGACGGATTTCGGCTGAAAATGGCCTTCATGTCCAATCACAATACGGACGAATGAAGCCCAACGTCCGATCCAAAGTGAGGACGCAAGGTGCGTTGCAAGCCGTATGTCCGAGCGTTATGCGTACGCAGCGGGCGAAAATTTCAGAAATTTGCGCGAGAGACAGGGCCTGGGTGAGGAAAGTTCAGACACGCCAAAAATGAGGGAAAAGGTACGAAAAATGTGTCAAAAGACGCCTCTCGCGGGAAAATGTCCGATCCACAGTGCTGACAGTTCTGGGCCAAAAGCGACGTACCCGATCCCAATGCGTACGGTTCTGGGAACAAATTTCGTGTATGGAAACACCCAAATTCCCCCCAAACGGATCGGACATACAACCGCATATGCCGAGGGCCTGGTACTTCAGAATTAGAATTTGGGGTCCAACTCGTGCCCCGACTCGGACCCCCAACTTGTGCAAAGTCGAGGCACAAGTTGAGACACAAAATCGGAGTTGGATGTCAAGTCGTACATAAGACCACGACTCGACATCCAACTTGTGCCCCAACTTGATGCCCCAACTTCCGGTTCTCGGGCATCAATACGATACGCTAGGCGAGCTCTGCCTCAACTTCCGAGTTGGGGCAGAAATATCTGCTGTGGTGTTTCACAATTAAGTCTCCAACTTGTGCCTCAACTTGGCCCAAGTTGAGGTCGAGTTGGGGCACAAGTTGGACTCAAAATTTTAACAGCGCCGACCCTGAGCTTCGTAAGACAATGGTCGGTCTTGGGGAACTGGTGCATTTGTGATTGGGGCTTGGCACTTGAGCATGGTAGGTGGACCCGTGTCTAGTTGCCCGCCCACGGCTGCTGAGAGCTGACGTACAGTGAGGCGTTACCGAGGAACTTGTAAATCGCTGGCCAGTACGACCGTGTGCCGCCAAAGGCACTAGCTGAGGCCCAGAGGACGTGGGCTGAATGCTGTTTCTATCGGGGCGCATCGCCTCGTCGTTGTCTCGTCTCGCCATGGAGAAGTGAAGTGTCCGGTTTCGGCCTTGGTTTCGGCCCTTGCTGGCACAGCTTTCGCCAAGCATGTGGAAGCATTCGGTGATCACAACGGCCGCCGAATACGACTCAAAATCGATGTGTCTGCTATCTACTTGGACACGGCGCGGCAGACCAACGGCGACAGAGGTAGACGCACCCCGTCTACACGGCGGATGCACACCTTGGCGTCCCCCTGTGCCGAGCTGTGCATCTGCATGTTGGCAGACCCTCTGTCTACTCGACCCCGGAACGCAGTGAAATTTCAGCTAAAATCAACTAGCATTTGGGAGTTGCAATATTGAACAGTCGAGCTTGCCCGAGGAATCCGAAGGCACATACTATGCATTCATATTATTATAATCCGTGTTCTCCACTGGCGTCCACTGGATTCCGCTGGAATTCAGTGGCCAGTTGGGCTGGTGATCCGGTGAATGTGGCTGGTGATTGGCGGATCCTAGGCTCGTCCCCATCCGGTAACCCAGCAAACAACTGCAAACCGATCACTCGCCAAGGCTCGGCAAATCATGCTGGGGTCCTATCATTATTTGCTCTGATGTTGTTCTTATTTGCACTATATCCTAATTCGTCCGTTGCGCCGGCTCTCTGTGTAAGCGCTGTGGACGTCGACTGGCCTGCGAGTCTAGGCGGATCCTGATGTCACCGTTGGCACACAACACTGGCACACATCGTCCGGCGATGGCCATCGATAATCACCGGCGGCCACCGGCGGCCGCCAACGAACTTTCCAGCGGCGGGTATATTACTCCGCTCATGGCGGAATGGGATTTCCCTTTTGCGTAGAAGAATGTGCTATCGGTCCTGGATCCGATATTATCTGAGACTGCTTACTGGGCCACCTTAGCACTTTTGGCCGCGAGCCCACGCATAACATGAGGTAGCTCCCGGCCTATGGGCTCTGGAACGAAGGCATACATGCTACGAGTCAGTCCAGATATTTTCCGAGAATTTACACCATGACCTCATTGCATACCAAATTTTTTCTTCCGGCGGTATCCGAAAATGGCAAAAACGGGTTAGTGGGCCACCCCTTTAAATCGTTCATTCAGCCTCGTCCTGGGCATCCTAATGTATCCGGAATCATTAAAGACATATAATTACATCTTTCTATGCACTAAAATGATACATCTAAGGTATGCGAGGACCATGACTACTTCCCTTTTCAGCAAGGGGGGACAGGCGAAATTGTGATGTCGGCTGATAGACGTGTCTTGCAAAGGACAGAGGGTATGGACACCCCAAATTAAGATCTAGATGACTCCATTGGATGTATTTGGACATACCTATACACGGGGGATGTCCCCCACATGCCAATGAGTCCTCGCAAAAAATCCATCTGTACGGGCAACTTAATTTCGGGTGTTTGAGGTAGTAGTGGACCGTTACCGGGAGGCCGTATACCTAAAAGCCTAGGAGTCAGGTAAGATACAGTATTGGATATTTCGAATTGACCAGCCGGTTTTCGGAGCCTCGGGACAGACTGGTCGTTCGCTACAGCGGTGGCGGGAGTGGGCCAGTCAAGATCAGATCAGGGTCGTCGTGGGGATTCCAGGAGGCGAGACAGAATATTTTTGGCGTATCGGAAGGGTGTATGTCATGCCTCCGAATAAAGGGATGCGAATGAGCCCAAAAACTTGCGAATCGGTGAAGAGGTGGTGAAGAAACAAGCCAAAGACGCGCGCGAGGGCCGTTCGGAGATAAGAAATGATGTTCACACGCCGAAATCTCGGTTGAGAACCTCCGTCACTTTTGATCGCCGCATCACTCGGCCTCAAAATTTGACATACAGTGTAGCGATAGGTCATATTCCATCCTATAAGCACCAAATTCGGGGATTCTTCATCACAGCACCTTGTATTAGGCAAGTGGCCCACTAACTAGTCCGGCCCGCTAAGGGGTCTCAGATAATAGATAACTCAACGGAGGCTTGAGTGGGATGGTCTACAACCTGCAAGCAGTGGGCTCAACTGGCTTACTAGTAACACTTGAAGGTTCGCACGCATCCGGACAAAATTAAGCATTCGCTGAACATCGATTCCCATCTTGAATAAATGTAGCTACATTCCATTACAAAGGGCAGATGTCCGCATTCTGTGGTACAGTAAGTTAAGAGCGACCAGTGATGGAAATAAATTCAGCTGACTGGGCAACACTTCGTCTGATCAACCCTCACAGGTCCACAGACTCTGTACCCCACAGGGCAAACCGCGCCTTCAAGAATGGTGAGCTAGAGATCACGGTCAGCATTTTATAAATCGCCTCCGGACACGCATTACTAACACAGTCAGTTTGAGCAGCGGCAACTGTGAAGAGGGCAGCAATGATTGCAACGATGTTGAACTGCATAGTGGGTAGGGCGGTTTGAATGATTCTGAATATGCAATAAGTGTGCATTTTATATGTTCGGAGAGTGCGTAGAGTAATAACGCTTGTCTCGCACCCCTGCTATGTTTCAAATGATCTTTATCACTCAATGCTCTGGCAGGTGGCATTTACGGAAAGTGTCAAGCGCTGCGGAGCCATGGCGTATCGTTAATGAGGCTTTATGGGGGTTTGCAGTGGGTTTGCCTTCCATGGTGTGAGGTTGTTGATTCCAAGTGAGTTCCTTAGGTGGCGTCTGTGGGACGGGGAAGTTGATCTTCAGAAGTCCTATCTAATTCAACGAAACAATGGAGAACATTCAACAGCGTCTGGACGGAGGTTTACGATAACCATCCGAGAAACAATGGCAGACATTCGTTCCTGGCTCCAAAAGCACCAACTGTATACAAACTTTCGCTAGTTTAATACATATGTTGGACAGCGAGCGCTATATTTTGCCGATGGCAAATACAGACCACGGGGGTCGTGACTGGTCGCGAGGGCGGGCATATAATTATAGTCAACAATAGACCGCTCTCGGTTGGGTTGTCTGGCTCCGGACCTCTTCCTCCAGAACTTGAATCTGCCCTTCCACAGCTTTGATCTCCGGGTCTATGGCACGGAGAAGGGCCGCGTTCTCCGCTAAACGCGCCTCCGTTTTCATCTGGTGATTTAGAAACAAAGCTGCATCGGTATCATTTCGGGTCTGCATCGTGCTATTCGGGAGCTCAGACTCGAGAATCTGACGACGCGAATTGGAAAGAAATGAGGTGAGCGGTATTCGATGCTGTGGCCCGTAACGACACGCACAGGTGCTGGCAGATCTCACACCAGAGTAGGGTCGATTCACAGGCGAGCTATAAGTCCACTGAGCGTGAATGCCTACAACCAAAGTAGAGGGCTTTGGGATACAATCGACACAGCTTTTCAAATTCAATGTCAAAATTGGGATCATGTGATTCTCCCACGTGTATTGATCGGAGCTAAACCTGGAATCCGCCGCCGGGTGTTGTTGGAATTGAGGTCCACCGGATGACTAGGGAGCGCCGACTCCATCTGCTTGCACAAAATAAGAGGCTAACCTAAGGTTCAATTGCGCGCTGCGTTTCGCTCGCGGCTTCGACAAAAGAGTCAGACTTTAGTCGCAGTTGACGAACAGATTGAATCTGGACCTAGTCTAGGCCTCGGGGAATGTAGGATCAGCAGGTGGATCGAAAAGTAAGCCATTATGAGGGTGGAGAGACCTTGACAAGCAAGGTAATGAAGACTTTTCCGCGGCGATATGGTGTAATGTAGAGGATGTGATTGGTACGCGAGTAAAAGCTGTGTGCGTCTGTCACTGTCTCTGCGTTGCCCCCGCACAGAAATCAGAACATCTGATTTTCTGTCCGCCGTTGGCACGGGGTTCAACGGTTGGGCTTTGGATTGGTGTTGAACATTCAACAGGTGGAGGCTGAGTTGACAATCTAAATACCCTTGGTTCTAACGACTTCCTCAAATTTTTATTGAAATTCCTTATGGCAGTGCTCTTCATTCAACCCTCGACAACCCCTCGGTCCATGCGGCACTGGTGTGAAAAATCAGAACGTTAGAACGTCTGATTTCCCGGAGCACTTACGGCTTCTTACGGCACTGACGAGCCCATCAGAAAAACGAGAACGTCTGATTTCCCACTCGACACCATGGAACAATATTCGGCAGTAATGGCCAGTCCGGGGCGCAGTGAATAACCACTCGAGGATGGTGTAACGTTATGGGTGGGCTTAGCGCCGCCGCCAGCCACAGACGAGTATCCTCCAAGCCTGCCATGCCAGTGACACCACGATGTCTCAGTGTTTATACGAATGAAAATATGTCTCAGAATGACTATCCGTGCCCATCGCCCCATCGCACGGCTGCAGGCGCCTTAGTGGCGCGACAAAGAATGCCAGTGCCGCGCTGCGCATGTGAGATGGACTTTTGGGGTACGAAGATTGCCGGCGGGTCCTTACGGCACTGACGTGATTCACTTTTTCGTATGTCAAGTTTAGGCACATTTTTCGAACAGAGCAAAATTGCTTCAGATATGCGAGGCTCCAATGCGTTCGATAGAGAAAATATCACTGCGATCCGAGCGCAGGCGGAAATGAACCAGGGTTGAACGACACATGAACAAGACAGTATCCAAGTCGAGGAGCAACACTGAAGAGGCTGAAATCTCCATTTCATAATGATCAATTCGCCCAAACGGTGAGGTACAGCAGTTTCTGGGGTCCTGCCCCAAATGTGGCTGTGCCGAATCTTCCGATCCGCACACCAAACTTCACACTCCGGCTTTTTGCTCAAGAAATTCACGCGACAGTTAATGTTTTAACGCGTCAAATTGCCTCAATATCCCCAACAACTCCATTGGTTTCTTTGGGGTGGTGAAATTGAGTGTGAATGGCAGCCAAACTTGGTGAACACAGCGCGAATGCACTTTAAAGCCTTGGAGTATCCGCCGGTTTGGTCAAAATCAGAACATCAGATGCTCTGATATCGTCCCGGTTTCCCTCGACCCTTCACGTGTGCCGTAAGTTCGCAATTCCGCAATATCTAGTACGGGGAGGCCTAATTTTCTCTGCATGTCTGCATATCCTGCCCCACCCTATTATTCCCCAGGCCGTATGTCCCCGGACTACACGCCTGTACCGAGCTCGACGGAACGCACCCTAGAACGCTCGTCCGCCGCAGGACCTTCTAGGATCGCTCCCACCGGATGCTTCCTCTGCCGCAACGAAAACATCTCTCTGCTATTGAGCGGTCAAGACGGGAGCAAAGACCGCCCATCGATCGGACCTGGTGCACTCCTAGACGGGAGGGTAATTCTCGAGGGCAGCGATCTGGAAAGCATCAGAGCTGTCGAGCTAACGGTGAGTTCACATCGCCACCGAAGTCCAGGCCTTGAGAATAATCGTGTCGTTACAGTTTGACGGCCGCCTTGAGTCGATGCCTCTCCTTGGCGCGCCGTCGGAGACTAAAGTGGCCTCTATTTACTGCTCGCTCTTCTCTTCCGAAAATTCCTGCTGTCCACGAAGTCTTCCCTTCTCTATTCGTGCTCCATCGATTTTCGAGCAGGGCAGTAAAATGTACCTCCTCCCACCAAGTTGCCACATAGAATTCCACCACGCCCAGCTATTCGTTAAATGCACCTACCGTATCACCGCCACCGTTCTGACTCGCAACCGTCTGCCGTCTTGTTTCCGCAAAAAGCATTGGCAAGTTACTCATGAATTTTGGTTTGTGGGATTGCGAGCTCACGTTTGGTCCCACAGTGTCTCCGTGGAAGTGGATTATCGTATACATCATGAGCCTTCCGCACCAGTTTCGGAGAACCCATCCGCGTTCCTTTCGAGCATCAAGACATGTCCCGAGGATTGGACACAGGTCCCTTAGTTTCGGCAGCTAAGACGGACGGGGACGGGCTAGTTTGCGATGTGAGTCCACCGTCTGAATATGGCCATCGTCCTCACGCGCGTGTAGCTCTTCCTCCCCTCCTCCAGAACCTTCCGTGCCTCGGACGTCATCCCATTTTATATCCAGGTGTCCGGGCCAATCGCCGGCCTACGAGAGCTATTCAGCGGGGGGCCCAGAGCATTTAAACATCCTCTGCGCTCAGCAGCCAACTTTCCCATTCAGGTTTACATTCTCCGGAGGGTGACGATGCCCGTTGGCGAGAGGCGGGCGCGCAGAAGCCTCGTTCTTGGCGAGGGGCTGTCTCGGCCACTTCCCCCTACGTTCCATCAGGGGGTCGTTCGAAACAGTTTCACTTTGCACTGGGAGGGCGAGTTACGATCCACCGATCCAAGCATCGTCGGAAGCTTTGATGCTGGAGCGGTTCTTGTAAAGGTATACAAATCCTTCACTTCAGTCCCGCACCTGACTCACCGACGACACCAGGACTCGATCGTTGCCGAAATTTCACCGCCCCCTGGGTCGTCCTTGCGTCGAGGATTCGCGGAGCAGTCGATTAGCGTCGTCGCAGCAGACTAGAATGCTTGATCTGGATCACATTGTTCTCCGCACCCAATTCGTTCCCAACATGCTGTATTTACCGAGCCAAAGGAAAGTTCGCTGAAGTGAATCGGTTGTCTTTATTGCCTGAACTACAACGGTGATCTCAGCCGGTGACAGTGAAGTTTATTCGCCTATATTTATGCCACGTGAATTGGCGAAGTCCAGTGATCTCAGAGTTCTTGGGCTGCATAATGTGAGAACAGGGCTCGACGGAAGGGGGAGTTTCACTCACCAAGTTCATTATTGGATGCTTCGATGCGCATCGCGAGCTGACGTGCAAAACTACTGAGATCGCGGTCGGCGAACTCGAAGCACGCGTGGCAGCTTTTGATCAGCTCGCGCTCGGCAGGCGCAACAGTGACTGCCTCCTGTTCCACTGTGCTTCGCGTGGGGATGGCGCGGAGTTGGGTGGATAGTCGTGCGGTGTGATGCTGAAACCACTGGGTGGAGTCGCACATCACAGACTCCATTCTAAATTCCTGGCGGGGTGCGCATGGCGTACTATGGAACCCAGCTCTCCCATTCCACCACACAAGGATGTTGTCGGTGTCTGTGTTCTTCGTGATATACGGATCAACGACGCTGTATTGTCCGATGTCCTCGGGCTCCAAGGAGGTGGCGTGACTCTCGACGAGTCTCACCGCTTGCTGACCACATCTATGGTGGAAGTTGTGGAGCGCCTGGAACGTCGTTGCAGGGAGAAGGTCGAGCTCGGGGAACACAAGCGCTGGGGGAGATACCGCAAACTGCAGTGTAGCAAGTGCCGCCTTGCGCGCAAGGTCGGGGAGGTCGCGGAGCCTTGCGATAGCGAATACTCGATGAGGGTGAGCATTCAGCAGGGTTGGTTCCTCCAGCATCTTCTCCAGCAGCTCCTTCGCACCGATGAAGAGGTACTTCTGCGCCACCTCGTGCACGGCCCATAAACTATCCAGAGTCTGCGCAGCGAGCGAGTAGTGCTCCAGCGAGCGCCCGGGGTATGCGATGCAGAGCAGCCGGTGCAGCACCAAACTACTCTCGGGGAGGACGACGATGGGCTTCCCGTCCCGCTCGAGCTCGGTTACACCGACAGAGCCGTCGAACATGTTCTTGAAAAAGATGGACACAAATTTCAGGATGTCTTTATGCACGTGAAGGTCGACTCCATCGCCGGCTCGGAGGACGAAATCGGGGGGAGGGATGTTATCCTCGGGGTCGGGAGCTCCTGAGAAAGGCGCTGGTGCGTCTTGAATGGATGGGGTGTTGTCCGACATGAGGAGCGAGGGTAAAGGAACGAGCTTGGTTCGTTTGTAGCCTCTGTCTATGAGAGACGAGGGCGAAGGCAAGTAAGCTCTCACAAGCGTTTCAGGAGAGGTGTGCCTTGATCCGGCGGGTGTCTCCGTTGATCGCTCTCACGGTTTCTGTACGAGGGGCTGCTGACGTTTTGGCCGCTTCTAGCTCGGACATCTTCGCATTTCTTTTGCCCGCCCGGTCTAGATAGCAGCAAAATCTTCCTCCACTCTCTAGCAGAGATTCCGAGGATTTGTAAATTATTTTCAGGAGTAATCGAGCCCAGTGTTTTCGAGATATCAGGGTAAGTACAGTGACTCCCAGACAGATTACGAAGCCGACCGATAATCGAGATCAGCCTCCACCTGTGTATGTAATGGACACATCGAGCCCTCGGCCGAGGAAGGGCTGGATTTCAGGAAGGTCCTTTGGCGCCACAAGTCTGAACTCGAGGTTGAAGCGCCGCAAGTGGGTACCACAACCCAGGTGCTTCTGGAGGAATCCCATCCATAATCGAGCTTCGAGATGTAGAGACTCCTGTATTCTGAGTTCTGTCAACTCCGGACAAATCGCTAACCCGGGCGCGGGGCTTAGAATTTCGAGAAGGTAAATTGTGTTGGCAACTACTGGATCTGGAGACGTCCATGAGCGAATGGAGCGGAGGTTCGTGAGCGCTGTGAAGGCCCGCAGCGTCTCGGCAAGTGAATGCTTGGTGAATGTCGATGGATCAAGTTGAAGGCTGAATATGAGGTGAGCGTTCGGCGAGATGGGTGAGGAACGTGATGTCAGACTTGTGGGTCATGAGCCCGGGGTGACCAGTGTCGCTGGGGGGCATCTGGAAATGGCGCAGATTCGGCATCGCCAAATGCTCCAAGAGATTAGCTAGCAGACGAGGAAGAACAAAACGGTGACCTAGAAAGGTCAGTGATTGAAGAAACGGCAGTGTGAGAGGCGGTTTCGATAGGGGATGCGTGGATTCGTAGTCCAGATGGAATTGGAGGAATACAAGGCGCGTACACCCCCTGAGCAAGAGGTACGCCTCTTCCGCAGATAAGCCTGTTATGAGGCTGGGATTGTGATCTTCGTACTCGAGGCGAAGGTGGGCGAGGTGGTCCCAAATGAACGGTGTGCGCGGGAGAAGATCACCATGACGAGGCATATATATGGTGACATTCCGCATCTTCGTCCCCTTCGACAAGTTCGAGGACAGGACCTGCGTTGGGCTGGATCGCTGGATCCACCATGATGGTCTTTAAACGCGATTTCCACCTCCGACAACAATGGGGCCTGAAGATCCGCCAATAAGCCGAGGAACTCCAACACGGTTATACCCGAGATATGAACTTTGTCCCAACGAACTGAGAATCGGCGAAGTAATGTGGCGACGGAACGGGACCACCTCCAGGCCAGCGAAAATGAGAGTGGGAGGGGATCCGACCGCTTCAGCCAGTCGATGACAACCCTATCCAGGGCGGAGGAACGAAGCTGGAACGTCTAGCGACACCCATAGCCTCGGTATGGATAGCGCGAGATTCCGCCCGGCTTGCAAATGCGGCATAAGAGCAGCGGTGCCTCAGTGCTGCGCATGGAGGCGTTACGACCTGTCGGAAGACAGGCCAGATTCACAGTGTTGGCTTAATGCTTAAGGTCTTAATTCGGTTAAGGGTTATTAAGCCCTTAACATAAGGGTTAACGGTGGAGGCTCCGAGCGGTTAAGGCTTAAGGATCCGGCCCGGCAGAGGCCGGACTTCGGGTGGTGCCGGATTCCAACCAAAATTAATGCAGTTGAGAAACAGAGATGAAGGAATGGGACATTTGGACATTCTCCAATACTACAGCACACAGTGCGGCCACTAAATTTTCTAGATGACCATACATCGTCAGGTTGAACTTCTAAAAGCTATGCCAACTACCGTGCCGGATGCAGAGGATGAGAGAGGCCAATGAACAGCGACCCTGAGAGCGACTCCTAATTGCCTTGGCCACTTTGGCACCTTCGTGCAATGCTTGGAGCAGTAGAATTGAGCGTAGGAAACTATTTCCTAAAATGGATATAAGCCCTTAACCTCTGCCCTTACGATTAAGCCTTAAGCCTTAATAACCCTTAACGGCTGGGAGGGAGGGTCCATAAGGGTTAAGAGCCAACACTGGGCCAGAAAGATCTCCCGAAAGAGATCTTGCGGGAGGCGGCGAGTATGGCATACAAGGGCTTTGTGTGACCGGATGTAGTCTTTTACCCGGATGCGCTGGGGAATGAGAGCGCGGATTAGAACCTCGATTCGGGCGAGTGCTGCTTCATGAGGTGCGAGATGCGCGCGGATGCGTTCGGCCTCGGCATCAGTGTGCGTGTCGGCACAAGTGACCTTGGCGTGCAATTGGCGTGACCTGATGTTTCCCACCTTTGTCGCACGACAAATTAGTCTCTCGAATGTCCGGACTGCGGGTCGATACGACGAGTAAATAAATAGGCCGCGATGCGGCACGATTGCACGGTGGTTTCGAGTCTCGTGAGTACACAGCGGTTTACGAGTTTGGTGTGTGTGGGGGGGTTCGGTTTTCCCGGCCGACTCGGGGCTTATCCGAGGCAGCTTGAAAGCCGCATTGAAAGCCGAGTGGGATAGGGGCGAAACCGAACCCGTACACAAGGGCCGCAAAGGGACGGCGAACGAAGCCCCAAAGCAACCCAGCTGAGCGGAGCTCCAAGAGCCGGAGGCTCGTGCGAGGGCGAGTGAAACGGGCCGAGGGCCCCAAACAGAGCGTAGCGAAGGCAAGAAATAAATGCGTCGTAATTAAAATAAACGAAATTACAAGTCGAATAAGGCAACGTCCCCGCCCGAGGGGTGACCATGCAACACGGCAAACTCGGCTATGCGCGCGTCCCACGCGCGAGTAATAGCTAACGGGAGAATCTTCTCCAAGCGACGCCAGTAGATCAAGAAGCACAACGACGACCAACCCCCCAGCTTCATGATGACCTCAGGCGCGACCCCCGCAGCCAGCAACGCCAACGAGCCGCCGATGCGGTAGCTGTGTCCGAACACCAGCTCCAGCGAACCAGTCTTGAATATGTCCGCCGAGTAACGCAAGAAACGGTCCTTGGTGAGGTGCTCCCAGCCCGCCGACGAGCGGAATGCGAAAAGAGGCGTGTTGGCGGGAGGGGAATGGTTGACGCGGCAGTGGTTATTGAAAGCCCAGACCGGACACAGGTCGGCGTCGCGCCCGATGATCTCGGTGAGGATGCACTCGCCGCCCGCCGTGGTCGTGGTCTTCGTCCACACCAAATGGATATCCCGCACCTCGCGCCCGTTAGCACGCGAGTGCGAGATGCGCGTACTGCGGCAAGTGTCGTGCATGGTCGTGAACTTTGACGCGCTGCGGATGAGAAGCTCGCCGAGGCGACGGCAGCCGCGGTATGCAGAGCATGCCGCCGCCCACGCCGCCGCGCCGAACGGAGAATCCAAGTTGAGGGAGGAGCGCAGGGCCCGCATATGTTCGTCCGTGACGGGGCCGCGCGGAGGGCGCTTGAAGACGATGCCGCCCTTGTCGGCGGACTTTTTCAGCGCCGGCAGCCATCCTTCGTCGCCGTGCCACGGCGCGTCATTGAAGAGGTGCCACAGACGAAGCCCGCTGAGCCAATTTCGAATGCAGCCCCCAGTGCATGAACCAATGGCATCGGCGACGAATGCGGCGAGGAGATAACGATCCGCGGGCATCCGCGCGGACTCGGGAATGTCCTCGCGATCACAGAGTTGGTGGAAGCGGAGGAGGCCCGCGCCGTACGATTCCCGTGTCTCCGCCACTTGCGCCTGCAGCAAGCCCTCGAAGATGCGGCGCTGCAAATTGAGACTGACGCCCGCGGCTTCCAAAGCGGCGTGGACCTCCAGGGAGAACGGGGAGGTCCACAGCAGCACCCGCCGGTCCGCGGGGACGTGAGGGCGGAACTGCGATGGGGCCAGCTCCCTCCCCTTGGCGGCCCGGCGGGCGCGCTTGGCGGGCAAGGAGGCCGCAGCGGCTAACCGCACATCGAAGAGGGCGATGTGGGGATCCGCAGCGCGTGACGAAGACGAGATACGATCGCCGAACCCGTGGTTGGAGAGGTCGGCAAGTGCGCGACGGCGCGGTGGCGAGGCGGAACGCGAGCGTAAGGGGAGGGCGAGGGACACGCGTGGTGCGGGACAGGTGATAGAATGTGCCAAGACGTGGAGGGGATCGGCTAGGGCGAGTACGGCGCACGGCGGCGAAGAATTAAATAAAGGTCTAAATTTAGATTAGACGGCGCAGCGCGCTAAGTCAGCGGCGACGTACGGGGTGCCCCCAACGGGCGAAAACGACGTGAGCGCGGGACGAGCTGCTGGAAACGCGGGCGGGAACGAGGACGGTTTGAATAACGATCTAAAACAGATTAGAGGATACATCGCTCGAGACCCACGGTGACGCACGAGGAAATCACAACGGGCGGGACGGGCACGGCGACGAGGCAAGTATCGGAGACAGTGGGCACGGGGGAGGATGCGGGAAACGAACAAGAAAGCGCGCGAGCGAGCGCCGACGACGGCAGAAGCGGCGAGAAACCATCGAGGGCGCGCAGGTGCGAAGAATCAAATGAAAACCTTGGCGAGTTCAGCGGGCAGCTCAAACTCGCAGACCAGGCGGTCGGCGGGGCGCAGGTGGCTGCAGGGAAGACCGCGGGAAGGAGCGTCCGCGAGGTTGTCGGCGGAAGGGACATAAATGATTTTAGGGGTTATCAATAAACCCGCCGTGATCGCGAACGTCCGCCGCGCGCAAAGGTTGATTGCACCGTTGGGTGATCGTCCCTTTGTCAGCGCACCGATCGCACCCTTGTTGTCCGAGCGCACAAGGAGGTGTATATCGCGGAAATTGAGCTTCTCCAAGAACATGAATAAAAGCTCAATTGCGACCGACTCGAGCCAGCAAATGTCGGTCCCCGGCCGCTTCCAATCCGGGGCGAGCTGCCACGCGTACCAGCGCTCCCCGACAACAATAGCCACGCCCCAAGACGTGCTCGCGTCAACGTAGATGCCAAAATCCCGCAGCGTGCCGAGCGGGCGGAGTTGGCGGTAGAGCGAAGCGTCGGCAAGCTTCTCCTCCCACCAGCAGAGGGTTTTGAGCGCAGTGTTCGAGAGGGGGCGCGTCGAAAACCTGTTCTCCTTGAAGCCCGCCATTGCATTCGAAAATACGGCGATGCGCGAGGCACCTCCCGGAAGAACGAAAACGAGGTGACACAGGGAGCCGTGCATCTCCTCCACGTCGCCGAGCGAGAACCCACGCGACGCGTGCATGGTCTGTATCGCGTTGCGGACCCGCGCGAGGAACTTTCGGCGCTTGGCGTCCGGTAGCGACACACGGCGCCGCACAAAATCCCACAGAAACCCGAGGTAGACGACCTCGTCAAGGAACTTGTCGCCAGTCTTCACCGGGTGCCACGGAGTCCCGACGCCATCGATAGGCGCGACGATGGAGGTACGATCGAAACGATAGCGGAAGTCACCCGAGGAAAAAGGGCCGACGGCGTTGGGCTTGCGGATAGCACATGAGTCATCCTCGTACAGGAGGCCGTCGCCGTCATCACCCATCTCCGCCCTCCACGCATCCATGATTGCGTGAAAAATCTGCCCCGCATTGCTGCTGGCGGACGCAGCGCCGAACGGAAAGCAGTGGTCGAGGTAAAACTGACCCTCGAACTGCGCCACGAGGAATGGTTTGTGCGCAGGAAGAACAGGGCAAGTGCGGTGGAAGGACTTGATATCGAACGCGCAGCCCTGCGATCCGGGAGGTAGTGTAGCGACCTGGGATTAACGGTAAGGTTCTGCGACATACGGGCGCCGAGACCACGAAGCGGAAAAAAGGGACGCGAGACACACGGGCGCACGGGCGCGGAGACAAAGGCGCACGGGCGCGGAGACAGAGGCCGCGCACAGAGCCAACGGCTGCGCAGGCGCAGAGATCGCGGGCGCACGGGCGCGGAAAAAAGCGGGCGCACGGGCGCAAAGACGACGGGCGCACGGGCGCAGAAATCACGGGCGCACGGGCGCAAAGACACAATGGCTGACGCCATTAGGATGGATCCTATCCTCCCGGAGGGAGGGAGATAGGATTATCTGAGCCTAGACTTACACCTAAGTAAATTACTACTTTCAGAAGCTACAGCTTGTATCCTCTTCACTACTGTAATGAATTCAATTACATCTCGCGCCTTTTCTCTGCCACAATCCTATTCCATCCTATTCCATCCTTTCCGGTCTCGCGCATTCAATCCTATCCGGTCTCGCGCCCAACTCTCAATTCCCCGCACCCTGTTGTGTTGAGAATCTGTTACAACATAACGTGAGCTCGGATAGGGTAGGATAACATAGGATGCAATAATAGGATAGGATAGGATATGATAGGATAGCATAGCATGGGTTAGCATGGGATAGGATAGGATTGTACGTCTCATGCAACTTGAATTCGGTGATTAAGGCGTCCGAGATTTGGGCCTTAACCCAGTCTCGCTTCGACCCTTTCTTGTACTGGCGCTCTGTCCTCTTTTTGGCCTTGTCCTCCAAGACCTCCTTCTCGAACTCCCAGTAAGCTGGGAATCGGGCCTTCACGAAAGTGTGGTGGTCCGGCAGCACCTTCGTGTACTCGCTGCGATCTGCGGCGGCATCTGCGTCATTTCCGGGAGTAGAAGACATGGAGATGATAGGAAGTGGCTGCGAGCGATCAATACAGGAACGGCAAAGACGTTGTTGACATACCTTTTATTCGGGGCCTTGACCGCCCGGCAACACAATAGGATAGAATAGCCAGGCCAAAGTGTAGGTCATTGTAGCTAAATGGGGCGAGTACGTGGCTTTTTTGACAAAAGAATAAAGCGGCCAATGGAAATGGCGAAACGAAATGGCAATAGTCAAAGCACAGAGGAAATCATGAAGAAGCTCGTTCGCAGCGAGGGAGGAAGGGGCAGAAGATACACGGGATCTCGTACAGCAGCCTGAGGGAGGACGCCGAGTCCCTCTAGGAGCGACGCACAGTCAAGCCCCAGGAGTGACGCATAGTCAAGCTCCTTGTGTGGATGAAGCGAGCGCGGAGAAGGACAAGAGGAAGGTGGTCATGAGGAGGTCAAGCAAAGCGAGGCTGGGTTCATCCGTAGTGACCCAAAGTCAATGTGGGAGGACGCAAAGTCGACTTCAGGAGCGAAGCACATTCGAGCTCCTACTGACGGATGAAAGGCCTGCGGGCGAGGGACGGGAGTGAGAGGCAGATGATTGACGTTGTTTATTGTTCCCCTCATTAACAAACACCAAACAGTCATGCCCTCAATATGCGATCAGCTGATTTGCAGACAGCGCGACGTGCCATTAATTATACCGCCCAAAAAATTGCATATTTATTCATCCTAACTACAGACAAATGCGACTCAACCTAGGCTACTACTGCTAGTCCTTCACACAAGGTGTCAATGTCCGGATTGAGCGTTGATGGAGTATACTGTATTGTGTTCGCTTGGACCTCTAATTGTGTTCGCTTAGACCCTGGCTTTGCCTATCCCAGATTAGATGCACCGTGATCCATTGCACGGAAAGTTTTGACGCACCAAACCATATAAGAGCATACTCGCATTCCGATACTACAATCAAACAAAGAATATGAACCCATCTGACAACCGCTGTTAGTATTCCTTTCCAACCACCAAATAAAAGGTGGATTAGCTGACATTCCTTCAGGCCGTGCGCTTATCCTTTATGTGCCATTGCACGATCCAGAGGCGAAGTGGCTGTCCCGACCCCAGTAGCTTTGTTGACATTCACTTCGGGTAATTCGTTCTGACAAGTCCAACAGAGGTTTTGTTCACTACATGCAAGTTCACAAACCACGCTGCCAGTATCTGAGTAAAACACACCTCGTGAGATCGACAGAGCTCAAAGAATGGCGCCCCACTCCGCCAGTCGCCTAGCGTCTCATAGTACAGCAGTAGATTAGGAATTGAGGATAATCCGATGCAAAGTCGAGGATCATATGACACGCCTTGAAGTGCCCGACGCCAAGTCTAAGGCGAGGTGGAATAGCCCGACGCAAAGTCCAAGGCGACGTGGAGAGATGGAGAGCGGGAATGTCACCATGTCACATCACCGGCCTGAATTACGTGCGTCAACGCGTCGCGACGCGTCCAAGTATTCAATCAATTTTACAGTTGACGGCGCGAGGTTTGTATTTTTATTGAACATGACTAAGTACACAAACGGCAGGTCCGAACTACCTAGAGCATTACTTCGTTGTTCTACAGGCCGCAAGCCAATTCGTGGTGTCGCCGAACTCGAAACCTAGTACGGAATAATCAATTAAAACGAGTGAAATGTGACTGGTGATGTTTCTTAGAAATAGCCTTTGAATTGAACCCATTTTGGCCGGAGTGAAAGCGAGTTTAAATCTACAGCAGATACGACAGTCAGTATTGTGAGATGAGTAAACTGGCTCGAAAAAGACTCCCTTGCGTAACGACGCACGAGGCATTCCACGCCGAAACCTCTAAATCGAAGGGAGAAGCTGAGCAGGCCTAGATAGATAGTACTAAAAACCAGAAAGCAATCGTGTTCACCGGGCCCCATGTAACTACGCTAATTGTCATCCATCACAACCCTGCATAAAAACTTAGCTTGCAAATCATCCACTAGAAGGAAGCTTCACACCTAATGACAGGCCATCCGAGCACTCTGATCAACGATTCGACCTCCTGAATAATAGCTGTGCGTCCACCACAGGCTCAAGCCTCAAATTCGCCCTTGGCAATGCGGACTCAAATCCAGATACGAGAGTCAGTTAGTAATGTGAAATGAATGAACAGGCTACGCACCCGTCAGAATTTGCTACTCAAATGAGTTCCCCCAATCTCTGTGCGTCCCTATACCTCCGGGTGGCGATATTTCACTCAATAAGCCCCCCAGGCCGTGATCTCGTTTTGTACACGCCTATCTGGCGTCCCCGGACCCTAGCGGCGGTAAGTAGACGATTTGTTGCAGCTGTTGGAACTCTAATCGTGGCATTATTAGGATGAGGCGATGAAGTTGGGACGATTGATTCGATTACAGGAGTTTATGCGTCGCCAGCATCGGTGGGAGCAGCGCCCCGTGCGGGATATGCTCAAATCCGCCGGACTTGCGATCTCTTTGCTGTGTCCGGCTTGTCATAAATAACGTACAAATTTTTTAAATGATAACTACGTTAATAAAGCTCTTTGGTGTTATGTGGCCCGCACCTTTTGTATTTATTCCTGAAAGATGCCTGAGAAAACGCGATCACGTGCAATATCATAACTCGTGTTGTGCCCCTAAAACAGTCAAACCCTTTTGTAGATTGGCCCGCGGGCGCATGGTGTTCGTTTTTATTGCTTTTATTGCTGAGGGACACCAACCCGATCACGTGGAATTTAACGAGTCGAGTTCGCCTTGTTCGAAAAACTGGAAAATAAGACCGGAAGCTGATTTTTTGGGCGATAGCAGTGACAGGGCAAGCCGGGTTTATTGCTTCTACTTACTCAGACCGTAGACGAACGTGTGATACAAAGTAAAATGAGCGTCCAAAGAATGGAGGTACCTCGAAAGGGAGGGACCCGAGTTCAGAATCTAGCTGCAGATATCGCTCACCGGACCTGTAAGCTGAATTATCTAAGTCTGAATCTCTGTCGACTGCTCCGCATAGCTCACGTCTTCCAGTTCTATAGGTTAGCAGCGCTGTTCAGCCTTGCAATATTCGCTCGTTGACTCACGCAGAAGAACACAGCAAGTTCGACCGTGCCTCCAAGCGCCTTCGCACTTGGGACCGCTCGCTGTCCTGTCTTTATTTTTTTGGTTTTGTTTCTCGTTGTGCAAAGCTAGGTAGATCAGTGCGCTCCGAATTGCTCCCTTACCGTTCGCACTTGTACGAGCCTCTTCACTCATTGGTCGCGCCTACTGATCTGGTCCGGTACTATTAGTCCAGCCTGGTAAGTGACCGTGTTCCCTCCCTTCTTACGCTTCAAGCGCAGTGACGGACCATCTGTATGTATCAGATGTCGACCACATCCCCGACCTTTCTCGAGTCTACGCCCCGCGCCGTCGTAGATCGCATCCGGAGCGAACTGTAGGTGCAATTACAGCGTTAGTTGAATCATCCCTTGACAGGATTTCAAGCCGCACGCTCGCCCGGCGCGATCCAGAAGCCGCGGCCGAGGCTTACCTGAACTTGCGCCCCTACCGCGAAACCCCGGGGGGCAGTGTCTATGCTTTCCTGAAGGAGAACGAGGCGGTTGTCCGCACTAGCCCAAGCGCTCCCCTCGGACTGGAGATCGATGCGATGGACTTGAAGGTTAGAACGGCGATAGACGTGGACACGCGACGCGCTGGACATGAGGCGCAATGTCCCGGCATCGAGCGAGTGTGGGCGTACCACTACCAGACGAATTATCCGAAGCTGCTCGGTGGGCCCTGGTCGGTTTGGTCTTCCAATGGTGCTAATTACTTCACAGAGCGTCTCGTTCATCTCAGCCTCAAGGCTCGCAGGGTGCAACACCCAATACGATCGTGCGAGCAGTGCACCGTGCATCATAGGGAGTTTTTTGGTGAACAAGCATCGGGAGGGCTTGAAGGCTTGGCGGCCACAATTGAGTACTGGCTGCGTAGGATGGGGGAGGTTCCGGTGCGGCAGGCGTTGTACTATTGCGGGGCTTGAATGCTTGCGGTTGTGTAATTCAAATGGAATGAACTGAGCGCGCGATGATATTCATTGATACTCGGAAGGGGGATGTATACAGGAGTGGTACTTATGACGTGCTTGAACGCGGTTTGCCGGAAATACCAGTCTAAACTACCTGTAAAATATGAATTATTCAGAAGAAATTGAGGAACATGCGGTGCACCTGTCGCGCGTTCGAGGTTTTCCTGGTTTCACTAAGATCGGGCGGGAAGGTGAATGCAGTGCTCTCGAATGAAGGAGACCTGACGCACAGTCAAGAGGGAGGGAAAATTACAGGCGTGGGCGATATCCCTCGACGCACAGTCAAGAGGGAGATGGTGGTCAAAGCCACGTTGATGGCCATCAACTACGTCAACATAACCAAATAGACCCCTGCCTTTCACCGTCCACCATCATCTTTGTTGCTCACGACCCCTGGAGCTCTCCCCCATACCCCGCTCAACACACCCGAGAGTTCGAATCTGCTTCGCTCTCAATCGAGTTGACTTTGTGTCCTCATTTGCACGTCCACTTTGAATTTGCTTCAGTGGCGTTGTGCGTCGACGGTGCGTGAGCCACTCCCTCGCGTTCTGGACATGCTACCTGAACATTTCACATGTGGATAGATACTAACAGAGTGATCGTCATTCAGAATCATCGTCAGTCAAGGTAACGTACCGAGTGGCTTTCGGGGATTTTCACCGACTTAGAATCGCGGATAGCCATGCCTTGCGCAAGCAGGAAGAAGAGCCAGTACCAGAGCGAGGACATAGCGGATACCGAGTACTACGAAGAACAAACCTTGTTTGATGCGTCAGGCTGGGTATCGACGACCTTCGCGCCAGTGGCACCAGCCCCCAAGAAGGTCAACAATTCATGCACCATCGTGCCCTGAATCGGCCGCACCGTCCGCTACGCCGGACGACAATTGCGAATCGTCGCGGCGGATAATTACCGCCGGACGAGAGCTGCCATGCTGAAGCTTGGACTGTCGCCGGAAGACAGTAATCTTCGGCATTTGGTGAACGAAGACTTGTACGCGAAGAATACCCGGGATTCCCCAAAGATGGGAGACAGTAAGAATGTCGATCCCTGGTTCTGGACGGTGGGGCGGCCAGCAAACATGACGAAGGCACAGGAAGCCGAATGGAGCGTGGAGCGTGAGTTGAATTCGCTCAGTGTGGTTGCGCTGCTGACATGTAATTTTTCAGTCGATCGGGTCAAATGGTTCTGTGATCGGGCGAACCGGGATCGAGCGGTCGAGCAGAAAGAGACCGTAGAGGAGGAATTCGGACGTGCTATCGAGTTCTTTAAGAAGAGCGCTGCGGTATGGAAGGCGCTGAAAGACGAGAGCGTCGCAAGATCGGGCCGAGCGGCATACGCTCATCTCAAATATGATATGTACACTAAGTTGGCGGAAGACTGCGCAACAGTTCAAGCGTCGGCACCCGGCCTGTCGGAGAAGGACGCCAAGCAAGAAGAAGAAGAAGCGCAAGCTGAGCTAGCTAGGAAGGGTTTGTTGAAGAAGCCATCGGACAGCTGGAAGGTACGAGAGGTGTTGTTTGTTGGAAGTGTTGAGGCTGACGTTGGATACAGGATTATCTACCTGTCATCTAGGCGCATCCAATCCAATCCTTCACCTCGTCAGCATCGCCGAAGACACTTTATCCCGTCCGCTATCCTATCGCGACCCGGACGTGCGTCGCATCACAAACTTATTGGCTTGGCACGAGCGTCGCTGCGTGGCGGTGACGGATAGGATTTTTAATCCTATCCTATCTTGTTATTAATCGCGTCACACGACTCGACCTCGGACGTCCATCACAAACTCATTGGCTTGGCACGAGCTTCGCTGCGTGGCGGTGACGGATAGGATTTTTAATCCTATCCTATCTTGTTATTAATCCCCGACCTTTGCCGCGCGGCGTGGAACGGATAGGATTTTTAATCCTATCCTATCTTGTCAATCTTATCCGTCGGCGGTCAGCACGACCAGCTTGGAGAGTCAAGCCCCTGATGGACTCCGCTTCAGACTCAGTAAATTTACGCGACACCGATAGGATTTTAAATCCTATCCTATCCGAGCCACTCGCATGCCGCGCGCCCCGACCTCAACACCACCATCATCTTGTCGGATAGGATTTTTAATCCCATCTTATCCTATCGATTTTTTAGCTCATTCTATCCGACCCAGCGACCGTTCACCTCGCCATCGTCGCCGTGCCAAGTTTTTTTTGTCCGTCCTATCCCGTCCAATCCTATCCTATCCTAATCCGACGACTCCGAGTTGGCCCTCCCGGCTTTATCTTATCCTATCCAGTTCGTCCGCCTCTATCACTTCGCTCTCTCAACTTCTGACTACTTTCGGATAGGATACTCAGGATGGGATGGGAGGACTCGTAGATAGGATTACTTAGTAGTAGATTACAGGCCTAGGTGTAGTAGTAGATTAGGATAATCGTATCTCCCTCCCGATACAAGGATAGGATTGATCCGATCAGCTGAGGTGGTCGAAAGACAACGGGCGCACGGGCGCAGAAATCACGGGCGCACGGGCGCGGAAGCAACGGGCGCACGGGCGCGGGAATCACGAGCGCACGGGCGCAGAGACGACGGGCGCACGGGCGCGGAAACAACGGGCGCACGGGCGCAGGAACAACGACCTCCGCCGAAGCTTCGGCATGAAAGAGGGACGACGAGGCCCGGAAGAAACGATAGGGGAAAAAGAAACTGAATAGATGAATGCTCACCAGTTCGGCCATTTTCGAAGGCATATCGAAAGAAGTTGGAAAGTCTTCTTTAAAAATAAACTCGTTCACGGCCTGGGTCCCCGAACGAGCATCCCCTTTCGAAAGATTCCTGCACACGCGCTGCTTCGGCTCCACGTCCGGACCCATGTCCTGCGACGCGACGATCAGCGGAGATGCGTAGAAAGGACCCCGGCAGATCCTTTCCATCTGCTCCCGCGAAAACGGACCGTCCATCTTGCCTGCCTCGAGCTCGGAGTCCAAGTACTCCACGGTTGCGGTGCGCTGCTCGATGGCTGAAGGGTGGTTTGCGAGGACAATAGTGGATGTGAGGCGAGGCATGCGACCAAGCGCGAAGCCGCAGCGTAGATTGTTTGACAAGAAAGGATAGTTTGTTGATAAATTGTGCTTTGCGAGCAAGGAGTCGAGGGCGTCCACATTGTAGGGCTGTACCACCCGGTCAAGCAAAGATGATAGGTTGTCAGTGGCGATAGCCGGAGCGGGGCGGCGCTCAACGAACGCGGATAAATCTGAGTAAAGCAGCGTAGTTTGTGCGGGGAATAGGATGTTGTCGACGACGGCATGCGAAGGGAATAGAGAATCAGGGCACGAAGGCCCCGTTCCGCACCCGTCTACAAGTGTTGTGGTGTGTGATGGCACCGTGCTCACCGCCGCAAAGGGAGCAGACGTGAAGGCGCTCCGCTGGATGTCCCCCGTCGCATCGGCCCCTTGCGTTGAATAAGATACAGAGGACCTTGGGTGTGTTGCCCCGAAAGGACCCTGCAGTGCGCACATCCCGTCCAGCCCGCTTGGAGAAGAGCGGTGCGCCGTCCCGAAAGGAAATCACGTCCTGGGGATGGTCGGCTGCCGCGTGCGGCCCCGTGCAAAGGAGGCAGACCGGTGGCCCACGCGGCAGCAAGTTGTCCCTGCCCTCGTCACCGCGCCCCGGGCCCTCGCGCCGCGCGCGCTTCGCCTGCGCGTCGCCCTCGTCCGCCGCCAAGCGCTTCGCGCCCGCGGGCGCAGGAGCCGACGCTGCCAGTGCGTATGTGCTCGCCAGCGCCGCCGCGTGCTCGTGAGCTCTCAAGACAGAGCGGACCTCGTCAGCCCACGTCTCTGCCTTGAAATAACCCTGCGCCAGCAGTGCGTAGCGCAGCTTCCGCTCGATAGAAAGCCACACATCCATCTTTGTGTCAAAACATTCGAGATTCGAGAACCAAAGAAAATGGGCTGCAAGCTCGGAGGCGTGGTTGCGCGTGCTGGGATCTGCAGGATCCGCGGCCGGGCACAGCTTCTGGAACGCAGATAGCAGGTTGTTAGCGGCTTGGCGCCACAGGCTCGGTGTCAAGCACTTCGCCTCGTCCTCGCCGTCGAAGAGCTTCGCGCACTTCGTCACGTCGACGACCTGCACCCTCTCCCCAATGGAATACGAGGTGGACTGCTCGGCGCGAGAGAACTCCTTGCAAATGGTGTGCGGAGAGTCCGTCGCCTTCCGCAGCAAGCGGTCGGTCCACCAGTGCAAAGGAAAATAGACAGCATGCCGGAGGGAGACAAGGAAAATAGACGGTATCGTGGCCGTCTGCCTCAGCAGAGGGGTGACCTCATGGGGGTTTGTATACACCATGGAGCCCAACAAGCTCGCAGTCTTCGCCTTCTCCGCTTCCTTGTCGACACGCTCCTTCTCGCGTTGCACGCCGATGGCAGCGCGATGCTGCGCGATGAGCTTGGTGAGCGTCAAAGGCAGAGGCCCGACGGCCGTCACAAGCTCGGGAGAATGCAAAAGCATGGCCTTCTCTTCGTCCGTGTAGGACCAAAGACCAACGAGCGGGGCACCCACATCCAGCGTCCCCACACCGGCCGCAGTCCCGCGCGCCGCCGCATAAGCCCGAGTCAGAGCGATACTGGCCTTGTTAGACGCCTCTCTAATCATGTTCTCTGCGTTTTTATCCTCCAGTTCCATCCCATCGGGCGCAGCACGGTCGACGGGGCGGGTGGCATGCGCGTCGCAGTCGAAGGTGGGAGGGAGCGGGAGGGGCAGACCACAGCGGGAGTTTGTTGTAACGGACATTTTGAGTGGTTTTTGAAAAAAGGTTTTGCGGAGGCAAGAGAGTTGAGCGGAGCAAAGGGATTTGCTGGAGCAGAGAGCGATGCGGAAGCAAAGACGCGTTAGGTGGCTGTGTGATCGGATATGAGATCACACTGCCACACGGGACGGAAGGCAAAACGGTCCTTCATTCGTATCTACTAATTTGTCTAGCACTAAGGCCGACTCGCAAGCTCGCCTGGCCTGAGCTAACATAAAATTAGGACGGTTATTTTACAGGACTTTATACGCTTGAAGCTGTTACAATTTCTGGGTCATGGTATGTAGAAATGACATGGATTAGGCCTCTCCGAGGCGGATGCTGAACCTTTAGGTGGATATGAAATGTGTCTGCACTCCGATGGTTGACTGCCAAGATGGTGGTCATCAACATACATTATACTGTGTTACTATGTACAAGGTACAAGAAGGATATTCAGGCCCAATGCAGTAAGGAAAGAAGGTGCGGGCAGGTACAGAAATAGCCAAGCATTAAATATATGATCGGGGATTCAATCAGAAAAATTCAATCCCTGGTGCTTTTCCAGGCGAAAGGCGAGCATATGCGTGGGCCATTTTTGAGCTTAATCCCGGCCTTTAAGCTTCGTTTAATGTGACAGCCACCCGGAATTTCGGGAAATTCAGTTGAAACTTCCGCAAGACTTGTTGGTACTCCAGAATGAAGGTTATGGGTTGGTTCAAATGAATCCGCTCTGTTTTGGCACAGAAATTGAACATTCCAGCAGCCTCAACCTCGCCTAAGCCACACAAGAAATCAAAGCCAATACTGAGGAGTCTATGTGGAAATGAGTACATGTTTAAACTTCTGGGATCTGTCACGAGGGATGGGATGGGAGGTCAAATCAGATGTATTGAAGAGCTGTAAAACCAAAATTAAAAGCATAAAACCCCTTCAATCGCTCTGAATAATTTATGTAGCCTCTGCGCCCCGGATTGTGATGGTCCTTGGCATCATTTATTCATTGGGGTCTCAAAACGCGGCGCTGAGGAAGTCCATGTGCCACCCTGGCGCGTGCGTTGACGCGTCGTGAGCAAGTCGTGAGTAAATTCTCACGTCAACAGATAATAGCCCGAACATCAAGCAGAAATGACTAATGAACGAAATTGAACTTCACAGATTTGCTGTGCCTTCCGTCGTTGCAACAAGCTAAGGTATCCCCCATCCATCCTCGACAAACGTCACGTGTTATCTCCTTATCCGGCGAGACGGAGAAAAAGAATTATTACTGGAACCACTAGTGACATTAGAGCAAATCGCTTCGACCAGATTGCAGAAATAGAGGCAAAGAACCTATGAAATAATATTCAGCTTTGTCCAGTCCTCATGTGTCGAGGAGTTAGTGATTTGGGCAGCAGCATTGGTTCAGATCATAAATTGATCGCGGTTGATGGGAGTTGACATGGCTTGCTTAACGGTGTAACTCCTCAGCATACGAGCACCGAGGAGACCCAGATTTAATTCTATAGATGCCTTGTATGTATCCCCGTAAGCTGGTCGAAGCGATTTGCTCTAATGTCCCTAGTGGTTCCAATAATAATTCTTTTTCTCTGTTTCGCCGGATAAGGAGGTAACACGTGACGTTTGTCGAGGATGGATGGGGGATACCTTAGAACTCGGGAATCGAAGCAGCAAGGTCGCAAAAATCTACTCACATTCTGATTGCTTATTATTTCTCATTAGCTCCGTGCTATCGATGTTTTTTCCTGCGATGACCAATTGTGCATGACTAACCGATCAAAACTGATGGACAAAATCGATGTTCCCCTGGGTAGCCAAACCTAAAGGTTCAGCAATAATGATGGATCAAAATTTGCTGGAAAGTCCTTCATTTGGTTTCCTTAAAAAGATCCCCAGCTTTCATCCTTCCGCAGTCCTCCTTCAATCAACTTCGTGCGCACCATGCCTGCCTCGCGCAGGTTGTTATCGGTCGGATTTTCGACGTGCGGCATCAGCCTCTCGAGTTCCGGGTGATTTCGATACAGCCATATTGCATGCAGTATTCCGGTTCCATCCAATGGGATTTCCTTGTCTTCGTGCGCACCGCCGAGCGAAAACGAGAGCGATAGGAGGAAAAGTGTCACGGAGGCAGCAAGGCCGGCGGCAACCTGACACTCACACTCATCAATGCCGCTGAATCGAGGATATTAGTGGGATGATGTACCGATATGATGCTCAACTATTACTGGAAAGTTAGGTCCTGGCTAAGCAACTATGACAGTAATCATGTGCGTACATCGAGACGTCCTTGAACAGAGACTTGGGTGACCGTGGCATTTCCTTGGAGTAAGAACGGTGGGTTGGTCACCGACTCAAACCCGTAGCCCGAAATATTTCCCTTAGTGAATTGTGTGACGAGTGGTCCATGGGACGGCGGGATGTTGCCGACTAAAATAACCGATTGAGTGTCGTAATTATACAAGACGGTAATGCATGCTTGCTTGTCCAAAACATCGATGCGGCCACAACTGAGAGCGCGTTTTCTACGGCGTGGAGAGTCACAGTGCGAGGTCTTTTAAAGTCGGGTGGCAACAAATTCAGCTTTTGGATCAAGTACCTAATGAGCGGATGAGGGAATCAGAGACAGCCGAGGATAATACACGTCTGAATGGCTTGCATGTCTGCCACAGTAACCGTATCCTCCGAGTCATAGTCGACCTTAAAAGGCGATTCAGGCATATTACTATGCCAGGATCCCACCTATAAAGCGACTGAGTGACTCTTCCTGGAACTTGCATTTGAACCACATACCGCGTCAATCAGCAAGTTCCCGGTTGTGTCGAATGTACTGTTCTGGGCGGACGCAGGCGGAAACGGGTGCCAAACCGAGTCCGCCTTTTCGATAGTTTTATCCACGCTGAGGATTTGACGGGTTTGTGAATCGACAACTGCCGTCTGAGAGACGAGCGTCTGACTACATTGCAAAATTTGGATGGCAGAAATGGAGTTGCCCATTGGTCGGCTGAGATCCACCATCGGTCCCGTCTCGTTGTTGGAATCGACGATTGGAATAGTACTATACAACAGAATGTAGTCTTGAGGGAAGAGCGAACCAAAGGGGGTGCTAATTATCCCGGGTTCTGCAGGATCATCAGCTAATAATGGTGTTGTTGAAATCACGAATCTTGCGTACGAGTGGGGTCAATGTAATAAGTGAAATTCACTCCCTCTAAACGCAGTGCCCAATCATCGTACTTCGGCTCGAAGTGCATCCCCATTTTCCTGGGGTACCCGCATGTAATGTTAAATCCTGTTGCATCGACGCTAACATTTCCCACTCCGGAATTGATGTCCAGCACGTCGTACAGCGTTCCACCAGAGAGCCCCAGGCTCTGCGTACTCCAGACAGTAGACTGGAAGGAGAGTATAGAATCCAGTACATAGTCGGACAAGTTGCTCCTGTAGCTAAAATATTAGTGAGTGGGTCGGTTGTCGAAATACAACTGCATACCCGGCGTTCATAAGATCGTCATGATTGGACAAGTTATAGGTAGACCAATTATACGCCGGGAGGCCGTGTGTTCCAACGGGAACAAGCCGAGATGAGTTGAACGTCTCCACCGAAAACAATGCGGGCGTGGTGATATGCAGGACCAAGATATTTCCGAGATACAGCAAGGCAGATAATACCCCGATCACCGATGCAGGGAGTGCTTTCTGATGCCAAATGCGAAGCACAGCGGACCCAAGCCCCGACCATGCAGCAGCACTGTCGTGAATTGCGGTCAAGGGCTGTTCCATCTGGAGTCTCCGCCGGATGGATAAAGTCTGTGCCATGAATACAAGCACGGTTGAGTAGATCTGGGGTGAACCGCTATCGTGGGAGGAATACTTGGTGATAATAAGGGACGTACAGTTCCAAATGTCGTCGCGATTGCCGTGATGAGCAAGGAAATGGTCCTCTGATGTTCCAGCGAAAAGGTTAAACGGTGCTCCAGCCCCCCCCCCAGATACCGACGAGAACAAGATGAATAACGACCAGCGTGGCGTGCAGAATCAAAGAGAAGACACCAAGAGCCTTGGTTGACCGCAGCCGGGACGTCCCAGGACCTGCACAAAGCCTTATTCTGGAGGAGGAGCAATCTGAATCTGGCACACAAACCTTCCAGCGGCTTCCGAAGTAATGTTGCAGAATTTAGGAGTAACTCTGGGGAGTCGTACTCCCGTGCAGATCTCCCGCCGTCGAGTTGAAGCTCTTTCAAAGACAGCCTGCGTAATTCGGAGGGATGCATGGATGGATAGTGTTGAAGGAGCAAAGCGATGGCAGTCTGTATTTATTCATTAGGTGATTCCCATGAGAAGCTCGATGCACAGAAGCCTCCTAGCTGTTGTTATGGAGAGAGTTAGATCGTAGCAGAAAAACATACCAGAGCATGATGCAGGCATCGCGTTTATCATTACGGATTTGATGCTCCCCACCCCCACCGGCCCAACCCGACGCGTCCCTGAGCCTGAGCCTGTGTATTCAAATCGCGCGAAGAGCAGACATAATAAATCAACGCATCTGACGCGAGCGCTGTTGATAGGATGGTGAGTGATCTATCGCTCACCAACCGCCAAGTGTCATTTTTTACTCAGTGAAATTCTGTGGCAGGGAAGTGACCAGGCCTGCATTATAGCTTGAAGCCGCATAGATCAATCAAATCTGCCAAAAACACGAATAGGTGGGTATGCCGAGTTCGGAGACACGGATACCGGAATCCCGGTCGATAGAGTGTGAACCACCAACAGATCTGGAGACATGGATGAAGTGCTCCATCGCTCGAGCCTTCTGACAACTACGACCACAGTCAGTTAATTCGCACCGAGGGGTTGCAACGAACAAAAGATATGAGATGTCAATCTGCAGATCTGGAAGTGACTAAAACGGAGTGACGATTCGACTTGGCGTCTCGGGTGCGCGACATGTAAAAAGATTCGAGGCGTATTCATGCGCTGGGTGCCGAAATCGTAACCAGGGCAGAGGTTGGTTTGACAACGATGTCGAGGCTAGCAAATAGATAATCTTGGCTCCAGGAGAGAGTCCTTAATGAAGTTCAGATACAGACGCTCCTGAGATGTGGGCTACAGATTCTGCTCGAGGATAGTTACCCCTTGGATCTTTCGCACTGTGGCGTAGTGATATAACTCGGAGGAGGCGCTTCCAAAAGTGAATCGTCCCTCAATAGGCACTGGAATTCGGCGCGCTTCGAAAACACATCGCCTAAGGAACTGACAAACTACTCCGCCGGGGGAGTGGGTATTAGTCCTACGCGCGTAGGAACGCCGTCCGCGTGCGCATCGAGATCTTTCTTGTGGTCCTTCAGCGCCTGTGCCTGCCGACGCACGAACTCCGCTTGTATCTGCGTGTTGCGCGCTTTCTGTGAGGTAATACGTATAGCCAATCAGATGCACTCGCGAAGACACAGCTGGCGACACACCTCCTTAGTGCAGTGAATGCACTCCATGTAGTCATCGCGCGGAAGAGCGCATTGCCGCGCGGAATCGGCACTGGCGTAGCACTGCACGGGTCAGGACTCAGCGGCGATGAGCTGGCAGGGGCGAGGGCCCACCTTTGTGAATTCCTGCCAGTAGGCGGAGCAGCGCGAGGGACCTGCGTATCATTGAGCCTCTGTGTGTACGCGGGGAGCAGCGTTTACCTCCCGTATAACTGTATCCAGACATGGTGGTTGCTCACAGTGAAGGCGGTGCGATGGTTGTTCTTGCTTGGCAAGGACATCTAGAACAAACCGAAACAACGATCATTCCGCTTCTCTTCCTCCTCCACGAGGCCGTTGTCAACAGTCATCAACTTTGTTACTAGAGAGCATCCACTATCCTGGTGCTATGGGCACGATCGCTACTGCTCTTCCACCTCCAATGCCAAGGCGTGCCAATTGCGTGCCAGCGATCGCAATCCGGCCGAGTAATTCGAATACGTTGCTTGTAGATCGCTTCCATCCGTTGGTGGAAGGCTCGGGATTCAATTATAACGTGCCCCATTCATCTCTTTCTCGCTCCTCGATTCACGGAAGCAAAGGACCACTGTAACGATTCCACCACTCATTTGTACGATACTACCCCGTCAACTTGAACCGAATGTGCGGGAACGGAAGTATACATCACGTAACACCTCCGTACAGAAGAGCCCAGAAGTGTGTTGTGTCCTGCATTTGACATGCTTCTCCATTTTAAACAGATCCCCGTTGACGGCCGATCGTCATTCGGCCTTGTGACTTAACAGCTCTTGCACAGCCTTCATTTGCTAGCGATGTTTTTTTTCCCCTCAAGGATCCGACTGGAGTCAAGAGACTTGATGGCCAGTGGTTCCGATGGATATATGGAGACACTTGGTGTTATTGCGGTGGATGCCCGTCGGAATGCCGGTGCACGATCCTCTCACCACGGACTTTTGGTCGTCCGCAGCAAAAAGCTGTAGTGACGGCAGCGCATGTCATACTCGCATACAGAAGGTGCGCTCTTGGCATATAACAGCAGCGGGAATATATGGTGAACACACCGATCCACACCGACTATGGCCTCCACCAACACGCCCGACACCCAAGCTTTGGTTCTGGATTTCGACGACCGCGCCATATGGTCACCTGGGCAGAACGTTCAGGGCAACGTCAGTATTGATCTTGCGCTTGCGCAGAAGGAGGGCATTGGGCAGGTGCGAGTTGATTTTCGAGGCTCGATTGAGACGTATGTGGAACCCTTCGCGGTTTGGAGAGATTTAACCAACCGGATCACCCAGGGCAATCGCGGAACCGGTGCAATATACGGGTGACAATCAGCCGGTCGCTGCGTATCGAAAACGCACTGCTGAGGTGCGCGGTATACGAACCCAATTATGCAGGCCAATGAGTTGTTTCCTCAGCTGTTCCAATCTACTCAACCACTTTGGACAATGGGGAACGAAGCGTCGCATAATTCTGGAGTTATTGCGCGCGCTTTCCGCTTCCAGTTGCCTGAGAGCCTTCCGCCCTCCTTCTTTTTCAATGGCTCGGATGTACAGGCTAGAATTGAATACTCCATTGAAGTCGTCGGCACTCGGGCTGACACGGGGCTTCGCAACAAGGACCGCCACATAGCGCGGAGCTTCACTGTGTTCCCTGTCCCGTCGCCCGCCCAATTATCCGTCGGACAAAAGCTACAGAGCGGGTGGGGTGGGCCTTGGCGGAAGATCTCCCATGGACAGAAAATTAGGCGCGGCATCTTCGGGGGTCATTCACATGTTCACGCAGAGGTTTTTCGTTCAAATGTTGTCAACGCAAAGCGTGTTCTCATTTAATCTCCAGGTTAAACTCCCCGACTTCCCCAGCATCCCGCGGGCCACGGAAGTCCCCTTGATCTTCACCGTGGAAACTCGCACAAAACTCATGGAGCGTGGTGAGCCGCCGGAGGACGAGGCCATGTTCCCTGCGCCGCCGACGCACTTGTCGGACGTGGCGCTCACGCTTGAGCACACCGTGCACATGGCCGGCGAATACGCGTCCCGCACGAGCTCTAATGCATGTCGCGTACTCGGCGGCCTCGGAGATCCCGCGAGCAGCAAAGCCGTTAAGCGATACATCTCCCCGCCTGAATGGATTCCGGAGCCGGGACACAAGAAGAACCACGGCGTGTGGAAACGCGTGGTTCGCTTCGAGAGTACGATATCTATCTCTGAAACGCCGACGTTTAAGAGCGAGGTGGAGGGTAAGGCGTTCGAGCTGCAGGTTGGTGTCTAGAGTACTCGCGGGTCTTGTACTGATACCTCTGCGCAGTATTCCCTGCGCTTTCTCGTCGAGTTCCTGGGAATCGGGAATAACCTTGAGCTCGAGGTTCCTATTACCATTCATTCTGCGCATGAGTGGGCTAACTTGAAAGAGAGAGAAAGTAGTTTAATGAGTACGTAGCTCATCCGAATCGAAAGTACCTCGGGTACACTCCTGATGAATCAGTATCAAGCCCAAATCGAGCCTGTCTCTCAGACCACAACCACGATTTGCAGAAGAGTCTCTGGAGCCCCTTTTAGCCCAAGTAGGCGGCGCCGACCCGAATCGAGGAGCTCTCTGACACACTTCCAAGCTCCTTCATGGCCTCGGCCCTCGGCGTCCTCATCTTGTATCATTTTTTGTGCGTCAAACCTCCGCCTATATTGATGCCTTCTCCACTGCTATCCCTATTATACAAATCCTGCCATGGCTGAAGGCATACGGTCGTTCACCATCTTCAGGCTGAGAAAGTAGAATTGACAACTTCGCTGAGGTTCTCCCGGTTATGTCCTCGAGATACACATCAATCTGCTTTAAGAAAAAGCTTTGACCGAACACAGGATTCATCAGCTTGATCCCGCCTTCACGACCTTGCAAGGGAGGTAAATAACCACGGCAGACAAAACAAATGTCAAAGAAGAAACACAGAAAAACGTAATCGGGACATAGCAAAATAAAAGTTATTATTATTATGTGATGGATCTCTTGAACGCCCTCAGACAAGTAGTGCACAAACGGATCCAGTTGGTGCAAGGAGTCGTGAAGGGATATCATAGTACATTAGAGCCGAGAAGGATTATTGAGAGCCAACGACGGCAACGGCAGCCCTGAGGATTTCGGTTAGCAACACAGATATCGAGCGAAAAATTCAATACTCGAATAGGTTTTGCAACACCGAATTGGCCGAATCATTGCCGAGACTCCACTCCTCGTCACGCACTTCGCCGAAACCCGGCAGCATCCTTTCAACCTCCGTCCAGCGACGATGATAGTCGCCTGCGAGTAAGGCCTGCGGATCGTCGTCGTCGCCAGGATCGTCATCGGACATCACCTCCTTCAAGTCCCCGAAAATGAAAGACAGAAATCGCGCCACGGCGAACGCGTCCGAGATGGGGGAGTACAACACATCGAACGAAACAAGGCTCTCCTGGAGAACCCGGTGGCCCGGCTGGGGGACTAGTTGTGGTATTCTGGATGCATCGAAGGCCATTTCGAGCGTGTGGAGAAAAGGGCAATGTTCCGCGAGAGAATAGATGCCGAGAAGCGTGTTCGTCCCTCGAGGATGAGGGAACCCCGTGAGACAAAGCTGTTCGATGTACGGCCAGGCACGGGCCATGTCAGACACGGCCCCATCGTCCAGCTCGTACCCACAAGGTAGACGAAGCGATAGGATGGTGTGTGAGAAATGGATATTGAACCAGTCGAGATTTTAGTGTAAGACTCTAAAGAGAATTGGAAGTCTCAGCAATGCGTAGAGCAAAACTCAATTAGTGTACCTAAAGAGAATTGGAACTAAACTACAGTGAGTATGGAATGAAATTAGAGAGATACGATGACTCACGTCTCAGCAATGCGTAGAGCAAAACTGAGACGTAAATATTTGGCTAAAGGTATGTAATAGTGCGCCGAAAATATTTATAGGTAATGCCGAACTAGATCAATTCATGGATCTTAACATGGTGAGGTTGTTGAAACTAAACAAATGCCGGAGAGTATTCATAGGGATAAACGCGTTTTGTGTGACGGTCCACTCCGCCAGGTGCGAGATCGTCAGTCCGAATACTTCGAGGGATCCGTGGGCGCATTGCGCGTTAAGGACACGGAGGAATTCCCTGATGCCATCTATTGTCGGAGTGCGGGAGACGGTGGCATGGATGGTGTGGATCGGCGGGTGGGCCCACGTACAGACGAAGGCCGTCAGTACATCTATTTGTCCGTGCCGGACGGTGACGTTCGTCGAACAGAGGTGATTGAACATCGTTCCTTCGGGGGCGAGGGGCGAGGGATGTGATTCAGGGAGAACAACATTCAAAGTCTCGAGCGTGTGAAGCCGTCCGAGATGTCTCAACGCGGCGACATCAATAGTGCCGACCTGGAGAAACTTGACGCGAGTTAACGTGCGGACGAATGAGGAGACATGGTTTGGAGCATCTGGGACAAGGAGGTGAACGTCGGTCGTCATAGATACAGAACGAAGCCCCGGATATCGGGACCCCAACGTGGGAAGGAGAGATCGTTGGGTGTTGGCGTTGCAGTAACCTAGATCTATTGACGAGATCCGCGGCCCAAGAAACAGAGTGATGCGAGTGGGGTTTCGGTCACCCCACTGGAGGATTTCCAGGTTGGGGAGAAGATACGCCCCTGCGAAATGGAGTTGGATGGCATCGAAGACTTCGGACAAGTCAGGATAAGGGATACGGTCCGCGCATATCAGGGACTTGACACAAGCAGAGTATTTCAGAAGTCTGTCCCAGTCTGTCCCGATGATGGGTCGAGCAAGGCGCTCCAGGAGGCCCAGTCAGGGATAGTTGATTGCTGCGGATCTCAAGGACTACTCACCAGAGTCTTTCTTCCGTGATTTTGCCGCCCGAACAGCTGCACGCTATCCCAGAGGTTGGCGGGCATGCATTGTATCAGGTTGATTATTGTTTCTTGGTGCCTCCACAACACGTCAAGTGCGCTGTCGTGGAAGATGGTGCATGTGCCTGCAAGAGCAGCCAGCGTCCCGCTTTCCGCACCCGGTTTGGGGTCCAGGTGGGAAAAGATCAAATCCACAAGTTCTGCGATTTTTAGGGCGCGGTGCATTTTCCTGGGGCCAGAAGGATCGGGTCCGTATTCTTCGAGTTGAGCCGTCTTGGCCATGATAACGCTGCCCAAGAATGGGGACAACAAACCACAACACATCCAATGTCGAGCAAACCGCCGGATAAGGTTGTGGATGTTGCAATGTTGAGAACTTGAAGTTGAATGATGGATCTACGTTCTGAGCAATCTGGCGCTCATTCATCCTCGATTAATCACTGCAACTCAACTTGGCGCTTCAAGATTCTTTCTTGGAACACTCACAGTCCAATGGAAAGAGCGGGTGGAGAGCGTGGGGTCGGTACCACAGGGCCGTCTGCCCTTGGTTCGCCCGAAACGCGAGCAGCTCCAGGAAGTCTGGCGGAGGTCCCATTGGGGCAAAAGGGTCGGAAAAATGTTAGACTTTTGGGTGCTATTGTAATATGTAGTCGGCAATGACATTTAATCTACGTGGTTCGGAAGTTCAAACTGGTCCAACTCAACCAGGGGTAGCCCCAGGGCCCGCGTTACATCATGGATATAAGGATCGAAGCCTTGGCTCGAGCAAAGTCACGGAGGCCGCTGTAATGGTATTCCTGCCAGACATTGGCTGTTGGCAGGAAATGAAATGTCAGTCGAGGAATCCCGAGTGAGTCGCATTCAGCTTGAGATAACCGGGTGGTGCCCAAAGAATCAAAGGACCAATAGAAACGATGGGAGACCGGGAACTGGATTCCCACGCGCAGACTTTCGCGACTGACATCAATGGGACATACAAAAAGATGGGTTTCTCGCGCTGTACCTTCGGGATGCATTACATGTTGAAATGCAGCATCCACCGAAAGTATACACCCGACAATGTTACGACTCCTTCCCTACGCATTAGTGAATGTACTCCCATAGAGGGCCTAATGATCCTCACCATATCGATAATTTTGTGCGTATACATCGCGAGAAAATCCGTTGGCTTGGGAAAGCCAGCTCATGTTGAGCTTTTCGGTATGCGCGGCATCGAATTTGATGAACGACGCCAGCAGGGTCCTAGTTTCCGATGTTTCAGCGGCTTTGAACGACTTTGACGGTAATTTGAATCTGTTATCGATGAGCTTGGTTTCAGGACAGTTCAGCGGAAGCGCACCGTTTCCAAGGAGCTTTCAATTTGTCCAGCATCCTTGCCGTATTTGTGGGTGAGCAATTCGGATCCATCGCAAGCGTCCACTCCTTCGTTTGGACATCGGCAAAAGTGGGGATATATGCAGCTGGAGAGAACGGGGCAACAGAAATTATCCCTGACCCACAAGGTTGTGCGACAATTGAACCCAAGAATAACTCTGAAAAGCAAAAGAGGCGGATACTTTGTGCTCCGAGGGTATCAGCACTGCACAGAAGCGCTTACAATCGAGGTTCTGGATCAATGCCGTTGGCTTGGCGGGACAGTGGGGAGTAGATCCGAAAATCGTCGAGATGTATATCGTGTCCGCGGAGGCTTGGCGATACTTGTAAGGTGAGGAATGCCAGCACGAAAGCTGATCATCAGTGGAGTCGACATTGTATTCCTTTCCTGAGTTTGGCATGGTTAAACAAATCCGCACGGGTGCCTTTCTGACACAAATGGTGGCTTCGAATTCTTGTTTGAGACGATTTTGAAAGGAAGAAGGAGGGCATGGAGGGCACACGTTCCGCCCATCTTCAGTGCACCAATAATGGAAATCAGGACAGTCCTGTGGTGTAAAATGAGATTTTCATTCATAGAAATCTGAACATTATAGTTACCTTGAACTGGGTGAACTAGACATAACTGACAGTATGAAGAAGCATCGTTGAATGAACAGGGAACATACTGGCATGGCCTCCATACAGGCCCACACAAGATCGGACTGGGGACGGTGGAATTTACGGTAGATCGGTAAAGGTATAAGCTCTGGACAACAATACAGTCATGTCAGAGATCCGCCAGCGCCATAGGAAGACCCACCATCATGAAAGATCAACGCGCGCAGTCCCGGGGCCGCTGAAACCCCGAATAATTGACAGACATTTGGATGTCTAAATTGACAGATTAGATACTGAGCACGGCACCCACCCAGCCATCACCTCAAGCGTGAAAATAGTTCCAGGTCTTGAGACCATCTCTATGAAAATATCAATATGTTCTGTACGGTATGAGATTAATTGAAGAATAGACTTGCCTCCTCCTGATCCTCGTATGTTGCGACCGTCATAGTGGAAGCTTGACCACATATCTGAGCGGAAAAGAACTTGATCTTGGAAACCTGCATGTCATTGGATTCTCATAGAGGAGGTTGATGTCGCCCAATGCGATGTTTCGGTACTAAAAAGTGGGATTGGTAAGCGCAGACCGTACTATCATGAGTGTCAGCCGATTGACCTGTCGACTCGGCCCGGGAATAGAGGGCGCATTTTGGATAGAAGCAAAATTTTGCCGAATCTCAGCGACAGTCAAGTTGGTGCTGATCGCGGCAATGAGCTGACAGAGGTCGACATCACATATAAATGACAGTGTAGAAACATACCATGAAATTCAGTCGCAAATCATTTAGACGGGCCCTGTAGCGCTCTATCTGATCCGCTGCACTTGTGGCCCTGAGCATCTGCTTGAATCGACTCCGGAGGCCGTCACGACGGGGTCGAAGCCTCTCCAGACTGGTGTCGAGAATACGGAGGAAGCTACGGTTTTCGACTGAGCAAGGATATACCGTGTACTTGCCGTGTACTCTGATATTGTCGGTGCACTCACGTGATAAAATCCTCACAGAGTCCCATGAACGGACCGTACCGGTACTTCCCCGGGTGGAAATTTCATCCCGAAGGACGGCAGCGATGTCGAGCACACTCTCGCATAGATCTTTTAAAATCTTCTCGATTTCTTTTGATCTTCTGGAGACAAATAGATCAGAGCTGTTCGAACATGAAGGAGGTGCTCACGAACATCCACCGTCTCGAGAAATTGACCACGCTCATGAAGGCCGCTCTGATAAACGGCGCTGAGATGAATTCGGCTCCTGCCGCCATGAGAGGGTGACAAAGTCGAGTCACACATGGAGGGATGATTGGGGTGGTAGGAGGGTCAGAAAGCGGTCGCCTTTTAATTCGCTGGTATCAATTAAGATCAGGCGATGGCGTGTACGATCGGCATCTATGGAAACACGGCCCACGCACGGACCTTCCTATGGATCAACCGGGTGGCAGACGGCCGTCACGGCGCGCGCATCCAAGTCGTAAGGAGCGCCATATTGTTCTCGCCACTCAACGAGACAGGAAGTCATAGGGGAACAAAATTGACTATCAGAGTAGTACTAGCAAAAAAAATCGCCATTCAAAGTAGTTAAATCCTCGATAAAAGACGACGATGTAAGTAGGCCCGCCCACACCCCGACACATTCAGCTCAACAGCACGCGTCAGCGGTGTGCCCGAGTAATGCGCTGATAAGCCTGGCGGCCACGGCGGGCAGCAGTCCGCAGCAAGGGGCCATACTCAATGGCCTGAGGAGGCATGATTCACTGCAAGGAGCGCAGTTCAATGGGACGCACCTAATGAATCGCGGGCGGAGTGGCAGGAGCCGACGTAGAACAGGAATGGAAGGTTATATGAGCCAATACGGCCAGCTGCGATGTCGAAAACATGTCGGAGGCGGTGGCACACTGGCACTGGAACTTGGACATTCGAGGTCGGGACCGACGGGACATCGTTGGGGAAGCGAGGGAGACGTGTCGGGGACGCAGGTGGATGCAGGTGGACATGCTAAGTGCCATGGGGGTCGACTGGGGAATGAGGCGCAGGCAACAGGGTGGCGGTGGAAGCAAGAAAGTGCTGTGTGGAACAATGAGAAAAGAACCGAGTTGATTGCCTTGATGGCCGAGCTTCTAGGACGGTCCGTGGATGGGCCTACATTCCGGCAGCCATCTGTGTCCTGGATGATCGACCTCGGCTCTTCGGGATCCCCAGAAGCACCCAAACACATAAGAATAGACTCGTTACCAGTCTGCCTATGAATGGCAAAAACTGTGGCAAGTACTTTGCCATTGGCAGACTGATACAATTGGGAACGATCAATTGGGCTGAGCCCGGAGTTTCAATTTTCTTGTGAGCCATGCCCTAACCTCAAATTTGATTATGCTGGAGACTTCATTGTAGGAGTTATATCTTAACTTCTGTCTCTTCCAAGTCTCTTCAGAATTTTATTGTATAGGCTCCAGGAATCACAGCGTCGACCTCAGTTACACCACCGCCTGTCCTCCAACCTGGGTCCCAGGTTGGAGAGCGTGATGTCTGTCCCGGTCATCATTCTATGTCACATCAACATGACGGGGCCGACCTCATTTCGAGGTCGGGCTCTTCGACCTCGAACCGAGGGCGAAATACCGCCAAATGAGGAAATATTTAAAATAAAAGAGAGCAATAAGATTCAAACTCAGAGCCAAATAGAATCACAAAATTTTCGAGGCAATGAGAACTCCAAATGCGCCAGAGCACACATAGGGAATCCCCGCATGAGAGCCATACATCCGGTACTGCATTGGCCTCCTCTTTGCCTCCTCTTCCTGAAATCCCCAGCGCAGGCCGTGGGCAATGTGGTGCGACTCTGGAGTGCAGCCGCTTCCCGGTGGGGTAAATTGACGGCCTAATATTATTAGACGCGGGAAAATTAAGACAGAGTGGGTTGAGAGTGAGTGACAAAGAGCATATAAATGTCCCAGAAGCGCCCCCCCCCCCCCCAACGGACTTAGAGAAAAAGGGGCTGAAAGATAATTCCCCGAGGCTGGATTCTGCGAGGTGGGGATGGGGTGTCCTCCGACGTCGATTCAATGTCGGGCACAAAAGCTTGATCCGACGTCACATCCTGGTCACAGCCGATGTCGGCTCAGTGCCTAGCCTACCAAACTGATCTCACCAGTTTCTCGACGTTGGTTCGCGACACAACTGGACGATACATCACAAACATCATCTAGAGCCTGAATCTAGGCAACTTATTGGTCATTTCAAGGGCAAAATCTACAACGGCCCGATCATAACGAATCAACCCTGTACCGCCAAACGGTGGTGTAGATTGATAAACTCACTTTCGGACCGAGCCCCGATGATCGGCGTGATCGGCACCAAAACTTCAAACTCCGGGCCCAGGTTGATTGTTTGTTCCGAATTGTACCAGTCTGCCTACGTAAAGAGCTCGCCTCATATTTTTGCTCCTCGTAGGCAGACTGGTTACGAGTCCGACATAAGAGCCGGGCAAGATAAAATGACTGAGAATTGGGCCTCTTCGAGGCGGGTGCTGAACCTTTAGGTTCAAGTTGAAGACTCAGACTTCGTACCCTTGGCCGCGGCGGGGTATTCCGGACCGGGTGATACCATCACTTGATGGTGTCACCGTGACCGTCCTTCCTCCGACTCTCTCGCCTTGCTCTCGCCCAGCTTCACCTCCCAACTTCCTTCACACACTCAAAACAAGAGAGGCTCTCGTTGCCCGCTAACTATACACTACACAACGGCTGACGTGGCAATCAATCAACTGATTGATTTCAGACGCAACATATTCCGAGTCCGATGCGGGTGGACGAACACGAAACGAATATGACACATCCAAAGGAACAGCAAGTAGCATTTTGGTAGCGGTAGTAGCTCATGATCCTGGCATTTGGCAAGAAAAAGGTGGTGGTATGGCATTGCATTTTTTTTGTATCCAAAGTTCCACGTCGAACACCAGGAGTAATATTGTTTCGCGAGATGACCAAATTTGTATGACGAATTCGTTGTTTGTGCATGTTAGAAAAACGGATATTGATCGAAACCCAAGTTCCCCAGGTTAGCCAAACCTAAAGGTTCAGCAATGAAAATAACAGAGTCCATTGACATAGCTCGGCACAGCTTTTTTTTTTGTTACAGCTCCTGCCTCTCTCTCCTGAGTCTTGCTTGTTGCCAACACACCCAGGTGGGAACTCGGTCTTGCATGGATTTTTGCTGAAATGTCTCAAACATTTTTGCAACTCCCACGAATCAAGTTGGAATCAAGCCAGAATTAGTGGGAGACTCCGGGAGTCTTGATACCTTCACGACTGTCTCACAGGGACTCATTCCTGGCCATCCCGAGTATGATTTCATTCCGACTCATTTTGGTTTCTTCCCTCCACTACCCCCACCCCTACCTACGCAGCGTCCTCGGATTCGATCTCAGCTGCGATGGGTTTGCATCACGTATCACCGCGGTCGTCTCGCAGTCTCCCCGCGTTTAACGGATCCTGTATCCATCCGCCGCATGCGACACGTTTTGCTTGTCTGAAAATATCATGATGCTGAGTTTTTCCCTTTTCGGGGGTTTAGAACTTGTTTGGAACCCGATCTTTCAATGGGATTTTAACTCCTACGCTGACTCAAAACTCCCACTGTATTGGTCTGGCTATGGCTCTGACTCACTACGCGAGTGTCCCATAAGTTGCTTCCACTGACTGCCTCGTGCGGTTTATAGATGACTCACCACATACACCGCTATTTTTGTGTCACCTCGTATCCAATTGCAACGCGCATGCGCACGCTTGAGATCACATCTTGGTGTCTAGATGGCCGCGCTCCGTTTCAGCAACTGATCTCATCCCAGGAAGTATTGCGCAGCCTCTGTTCCCCTCAGCACTCACCCATGCCCATCTTCGACCACAGTACGGGCTTTCATATTCTGGGCGGAAATTTCTACGAAGTGGCCGGCGACGTGCACTTCCAGAATGCGGATGAGCTCCTTCCGCGTCAGTTGCAAGATCACCGTATCGACCCTTCCTATTTAAAGGCGCGACTATTTGGAGCATCGACTGGGCGCCACGTTGTCCAGCCGGCTGGCGTTAGATGGAGTACTCGACTGGCGATTGACAAGAGAGTAATGCCGTATGGTGAGCCTCAAGAGTTTTCCCATTGCTTTCACCGACTCCCCTGCTCACAGATATCTCTCCTGGTCCCACGTCGTTGTGGCAGAATGGTCTCACTCACGGCGGAGCATCACTTCCCCTGTCTTCGTCGTGCTCATCCAATTCGCTGGATCTTCTGGATCTTTCAGCGTGCCTCAGAACCAGTACTTCCATAAATCTAGAGCGCAAGCAAAGCACGCCCAATGACGACGCTACTTTCCACTGCGAATCTCCATCTGGTTTGGGAACTCTGGGCGAGTCAGTGATGAACCGTGCTCGTCCCCATCGGAACGACTCCGTCTCTACCATTACCGGCGGAACATTCATCTCCACGACGTACAAAGGCTTTGAGGACCACGGTAAGCGTGATGCGTGTATTTCCAACATTTGAATCTTCATTGGCAGGAATGGATATCCTCCACCGCGCCGCTGCATTGGAGGCACTATACGATTCTGCGGACAGTTTCCCCCAGCCGAAATGCCATCCCGCCACACGGAAACTCATCCTTGAAAATTTATTTTCCTGGGGAACATCAGATACCCAGACAGATGGGCAATCTTCCCGGCTGAATCCAGCTGCTGAGTGGAACAACAATGGTTCGCCGCCAGCTGCTCCAAAGAGGCAAATTCTATGGCTGTACGGACCTGCAGGGGCCGGGAAGTCCGCGGTCATGCAGACACTTGCTGGGCGTCTGCAGGATGCCGGCTGTCTCGGAGGCAGCTTCTTTTTCAAGCGCGATCATCCGATTCGCGGAAACGGCAAAGTGATGTTTCTTACGCTCGCCTACGATCTGGCGCTCTGGATTCCAGACTGGCGGACTGCTATTTCGCAGAGTGCTGCGCAGGATCCGTCCGTCGTAGCGCGATCCATGGCCGCCCAGCTTCAAAACTTGATTATCGAGCCCTGCCTGTCCCCCCAAGGACGCACTCCTGCGACAATCCTAATAGATGGGCTCGACGAGTGCAGAGACCATCTTATCCAATGTGAAATATTGCGCTTAATCGGACAGGCTGTTCGTGCGCATAGGCTCCCACTTCAATTCATCATTGCCAGCAGGCCCGAGCCGCACCTCCGAGAACAATTCGAAGGGCCGTGGCTAGCTGATCTCACGGCTTCTTTCAATATCGCGCAGTCATTCTCCGACGTCGAACGATACCTTCGGGATGAATTTGCGCGTATACATTCAGAACATTGGCCGACGATGGCTGCGCTTCCCTCGACATGGCCCTCGCAGGATGAGCTCGACTCCTTGGTTCTGAACTCCTCCGGCTATTTTATTTACGCGTCAACAGTTATCAAATTCCTGTCACAAGTTTTGCGTCGCTCGAGCCATCCAGGTTCAGACTGGTGAGCCGACCGAGCCGCTCGAGCCCGCGGCTCGAGCGGCTTGAGCTCACCATATATTACATTTTCTTGTACATTTCGCTACTAATACAATATATTTATTCCAAACCGAGCCGCTCGAGCCGCTCGAGCCACACACATCCTACAAGTCTACTCGAGTCCGCTCGAGTTGCATAAGGTATCACAAAAGAGCGGAAACTGCTCCGGCGCCCCCCCTCGAGCCGCTCGAGTTCCCAGTCAGCTCGAGCCGCTCGAGTTCCCGGTCAGCTCGAGCCACACGAAAGCACACGTCTGTACTGTAAATGATTGGTTTACCATCGGATCCACCCTGCATTTGAACTTGGCACTCACCTATTCGTCGTCTGAGTCGTCCGAGTCCCAGTCCTCTTCCTCCTCGTCTGAGTCCAACGACTGCTCCGCCTCCTTCTGGCGCCCTATCTCGCTCGCGTCCAATATCGCCTGGAAGCTTGCCTTGTGGATAGCGCGCTGGGCTTCGACGAATTCCACCAAGTCAGCATCATCCTCCGCCAGACTAGCGTATCTGGCTAATTTACGCAACGCGTCCCGCCCCAGCCTCTCACGTTCCCCAAACATCCAGGCCTTTTGCTTCGCATATGCGATGTGTCCTATGTTTGAGGACTCCTGGAGATCCGCCATCTTCTCCCACGCCGCCTTGTAAGCCGCGAAGCTCCTCACCGTGGTACGTAATTCCGCAAGCTTGGCCTCCGCCTCCTCCTGCCACCGCTGCATTTCAGCCTCCGCGCGGAACCACTGCACTCGATCGCCTGCAGTCATGTCAATGCTCGTTATGTTTCTCGCCAACCGAATTGCTTACCTTCTCGCTCCCACTCTTTTAATTCCTTTGCGTCCATCTTGCCCATTTTGCTGAACGTCCAAATCCATCCATCGTCGCGCCGATTCTTCTTGATCGCCCCCGGCTTGCGAGTAGTGGGGTCCTTTGGCTTTGGTGCTCGAGGTGCTGTTTGTCCAATGTCAGTCCGAGCAAGCGTGAATGATGTTACAAAACGCACCCGTCTTTCGTCTCGACATCGCCGTAGCCTGCCCACGAGTCTCCACCACTGGTAATGTTGAAGTCGAGGCCGCAGGCGTTATCCCCGGAGTCTCCGCCTGCGTCCCCAATATGGAGCTAAACGTCGCAGCTGGTATTCGCGCCCCGGCCCCAACCCCAGCCTGGGTCCAAATCCGTCCGTCCACCTTCCTCGAGTCGCCCAATCCCCGTTTAAGCAGTCTCGACTTCATAAACGTGTCGCTCTCCGCCAGCGGCGGAAAATCCCCCGCCGTCCCTTCCGCAAGACCAAGAACCATAAGTGCGTTCCGTGAAACCATATATTTCTCAATATGCTCCTTCCGCCGTTCTTTGGTATCGTTGATTTGTTGCTGGGAGATCGTATTCTTGTAAACGCCGGTGTCGTTTTTCTTCTTGCGATCACGCATGCCAACCAAGGCTTTGGCTACGATTTGAACTCTGTGGATTGAGTCGAACGCGGCCCCTTCTCGCAGCCGGCCTTCGACCTCGGCCATCGCAGCGAGATCGAGTTCATGGCGCTTCCCCGGCTCGCGGAAGTCAGAGGGCAGGCCCAGCAATTCGACCTCGACTTCACACGCTACTTGCTTTGTCAGGTACTCCCCCACAGCTGGCGTCAAAACGCGCTGCTCCTTCTGGAATTTCGCCACTCGCTTGCCCACTTTCGAACGTAGGCTCGCGATCGCTCTTTGAGTCGCAACCAGAGGGTGCTCAGTATTGGCGGTGACAAGGACCCGGATTTGAACTCTGGGATGTAACGTTATTAGTTTCGGCGCCACACACATTTAAATTGATCACGTACTGAAGTTCTTGAATCTTCATTCCTTCGCTGATAAATGTCGCGGCTTTCTTACGAGGCACGGTGCTCGAGGGCAAGGCACTTTCGTCCTCGAGCATCTTCTCATAGATGGCGCTCTGTGTGGGTACTAGCATAGACAATCTGAGTTAAATTCACCATCCAGTGCGCCCGTACATACCTTTGCCTTTCTTATATCGGTACACACTACCTACATCCTTCATGTTCCTTGTGTCTGGCTTACGATCGATCTCCATCCACTTCTCGTCAACGATCCGACGGGCATATGAGGCAGTCAAGCCCAGGAACTGGTTTAAGTGCTGCTCGAAGAGCACTTCGCCAGTTAATAACGCGTCGATCAACAGCGCTACTGCAACTTGCCTATCAGTTGCTATAATACCGGCGCACGAGCCAAGCACACGTACCGGCCTTTGCCATCTTCTTATAGTTCCAATCGCCGTGGTGGTTGATTATCGTGTCTTGGCGGTGGCCGCCATTCATTTGCCGTGTTTGAGGACCGATTTGGTTGAGCTCCGGCCAGTAATGTTCTGCGGTTTCGCCGTGGAAGTGGGTCGTCGCAAGCATATAAGCCGTCGAATACGCATAAAGGCAGCCCAGTTTGTGCCCTTGCACGTGGAGCGCCGGCACAGAAAATCGCATGCGTTTGATGATAGGAACGAGATGTTTAAGATCGTCGTTCGCCTCGAAGCGTTCGACAATGTTCACTGAATACTGGCACACAGCGTCGTATGACAGAAGTAGGTCCACTTCGTCGAGTGCGACAACCAGCGCA